>CM033476.1:161072144-161672144 GCA_019447015.1 Hymenochirus boettgeri
ACTCGCTGACGGGGTACGTCTAGTTGTCAACCGAGCGTCAACGAAATCCAATTCGCCCTCTTTGGCTGAGCCTTGTTGTTCTGCTCGGTCCAAGTTGGCCCTCAATTCTGCAGCCGCTACAAATTCGTCTAATGAGGGGAAGGACCTTGAAGGTCCGGGCTCTACTTCACTCCTATTCCCCCTGGCTTGCGCGGGTGCTTCGTAGCCACAGGCCCTAATCGCTACTCTCCCTGGTTGACTAGTGCCCACTGCTACCTGGCTACCCGTTGCCTGGTTCCCTGCGACTTGTCTCCTTGATCTGGCTGCCGCTCCTGTTTGTTTCTGGCCTGCGGCCTGTCTTTTTGTTTGCGGGCGCTGTGCCTTAGGGGCAGCCGCCCTTCTGCGCCTAGGCGTGGGAGAAGTATCAGGGTTAAACCTCGATGGGGGGTGGCATCTCCTGGGTGGCCTGCTGCTCTGACGAGTGGCCAGTCTGCCTACCCTTCCCCCTGCTGCTGGGGCCCCCTGTGCTATAGCTGCTGGAGGTTGATTGCTCCCCAGCAGCTGCCTTATCCAACCAGATCCCTCCTTCCCCATCCTAATACCTGCTTTTGGAGGTCGTCTAGTTCCGCCATTGTACCTGTTTATTCCACTTTTTATTCCACTTTTCGTTCCTGGCTGGTAATTGCGATTAAAAGCACGTTGTGCAGCCTGCAGAAACCTAAAAATGGCGTCCGGCGACCGCGCGCGCACCCCTTTTGTACCGGCACGCGCGTCGCCGGATTATGACGTCATATGCACGTGCCCGTTCCCGTCGCACTGCCTTACTGGGAACGGGCGCGTGACGCCGGACAAGCAGCCCTATTCGGCGCGCTGCCCCACAGAACTGAGATACACACATTGATGATAAAGCGGCGATTTTAGCTTTAAAGTGTGTAAACAGCTTTACCATTATCAGGGAGATTCAATAAAAGTTCTTATCGTTTAAAATGGTGCTAATTTTGCCCCAACCAATTAGATCTTATTTAACATTTGAAAGCTAATATCTGATTGGTTGGGGCAAAATAAAGAACTTTTATTGAATAACTGTTAGTATTCTATAAATCGGGCACAGAATTGCAAGAATCTTCTTCTAATTACTTTGGCCACTGGAGGCCGCTGTTTCTTTGAAATCTAAAAATAAAAGTTTGCAAGATGTTTTAGAAATGAACAATATGGCAGTTCCTATTTGCAGATAACTTAGCTCTCTGATTGTTAGTTTATTAAATGTTTCTGGAAAATGATGTAGCAGTTAGTATACTGTTTTAAAGGGGGGGGGGGGATTTCATGACATTTTATTCTTTTTAAAGCAACTTAAAATCACATTTTTTATTTTTTTTTTAATTTTATTTATTTTTTCAGAGGTCTATAGAATCTTGACAATTATTTTTATATTTTAAAACTCCAAACTTAAAACATGAACTATAACAGTAATAATAATAAATGAATGTGCCTGAGCCTTCCATTATTTTAATTATTGATTCTCCTTCTGCTGCCCATTTATTCTATGTCTCCTCCGTCTCCGCCAGGACCCCACGGTGAAAATTCAACCAGGTGTCTTTACCAATGTTTGTTTTACTTATTATTTACTAATGACTATTCTATTCCCCCCTCCTTCCCCCTCTTTCTATTTGCAGCCAGGTTGCCCCCCAACCCCCGCCACTACTTTGAGCTTGACAGTCCTTGGATTGTAAACTTGCTGCTGTGTGGGTGCATATCTGTAGAGGGATGCCAAGTATAATCAGAGCAGTTATTCATCAGATTGTTTAAAATGATTCGATCACTCAGTCTAAGGGGCTCCAAATTTTATCAAACTTTGACATTCTGTTGTTCGTTAATGCTGTGAGATATTCCATACGATGAATATCCATCAATCTGTTAATATATGCTGACTTTGTTGGGGGAATAGTGGATTTCCTGACCTTCGGTATTTCACATCTCGCATCTGTTAAGATATGTGATGCCAGTTTCTGTGCTGAAGAAGGAAGATCCGGGAATGGGGCGTTTAGTAAATAATATAGCGGGTCTAGAGGCAGTTTAGTCTTTAAAGTTTTTTGAAGAATTTGCTGTATAAATGTCCAGAAGGTTTGCAGTAAAGGGCATAACCACAAGATGTGCAAGATCGATCCCACTGATTGTTAACGTCTCCAGCATACCGAAGGCGTTCTAGGAAATAGTTTATGTAGCAGCTGGGGGGGGTGGTACCAGCGGAACATTATTTTATAGATATTTTCTTTATATAGGGTGCATATTGAAGTTTTTTTGGCTGCGGTCCAGATCTCTGACCAGGTAGATTCTGGAATAGGTCTGCCCAGATCTCGTTCCCACTTCAGCATATAGTAGTGTGGTCCTGTTTTTGTGATGGATAGTTTCTTGAGCACGAAAATTAGTCCTTTCTGGGAGGGGCCTGTGTAAAGTATTTGCTCTAGCTTAGAGAGGTGAGTGAATTTGGTCTTGTCGTATGTTTGTTGAATAAAATGCCTCAATTGTAAATAGAAGAACTGGTATTCCCTTGGGAATTGGCAGACAATTTGGAGAGACAACCTTCCCTGCAACCAAGCAGGGAGTGTCAGCTCAGATAAATGACCCAAGGTAAACTGTTAGGACCTTCCATACTGGGGTTACCTTGACGTGGTTGGAAGGCTTTTCACTTTGATGAATAAAATTGTGGTTGGAAGCCTTTTTACTTCACATACTGGGGTTTCACTTTTATGCATAAAATTGTAAGTAAAACCCCCCATGTTTTTACTGTTTGCACTAGCATTAATATTATGATCATCAAGGAATGTGCATTGATCATCTCTTTTCTTGTTTGTTCTAATGTTTTGGTCAGATCAGTAGCACTTCCACTATTTGTTATAAAGTAATTTTGCCACAGGAGTGCTCCTACAGCCCCCCTTTTGTGTATATACTGTAGCAGAGCTTCTCTGCAGGAAGATTGACCAAACTTCCATGTGGTAGTAGCACCCCCAACACGTCCCTTTTATTGGAGGTCTTATGCCTTGAATACTAAGCATTGGATGAGAAGCCTCCTTCCTCCTTGTTAAAAGCCAGTAGGCGGGGGGAAGTGATAGCCTGTAATACTAATCCAATGCAAGGTCAGGGAGACAACCTTCCCAAGAAAATGCAACCAAGTAGTGAGTGTCATCCCAGATAAATGACCCAAGATAAACTGTTAGGACCTTCCATACTGGGGTTACCTTGACGGGGTTGGAAGGCTTTTAACTTTGATGCAAAAATTATAACTAAAACCCCCATGTTTTTACTGTTTGCACTAGCATAGATATTATGATATATGGGGCCAGGAATGTGTATTGATCATCCCTTTTCTTGTTTGTTTTAATGTTTTGGTCAGATTAGTATCACTTCCACTATTTGTTATAAAGTAATTTTGCCACAGAAGTGCTCCCACAGCCCTCCTCTTGGGAATTGGCAAGTAGGACATAAATCCTGAAAAGATAGTATTTCTCCTGTTAGCTTATATATCACAGACTCTGGTCATCCCTCTTTAAACCAATTGGTTATTGGGCCTGGTCTACCTGGTGGAAAGTTTATGTTCCCTAAAAATGGGAGCAAGGTGGAGGGGTGCTCCCGCTTCGTGTTTCTTCTTATAACATTGTCCCATATAGACAGAGTACATTGCATAGAGTAAAGCAGAGTTTTGCCCTTATCTTTTGTCCCAGTACCATTCCAGAGTAAGGAGCCCAGACAGGTATCTGTGGCCCAGTCCTGTTCAATGAATACCCAGGTTGCTGTTGGGTGAGGGGAAGACCAGTGTGCTGCTGCTCTTAAATGGGCTACTTCATAGTATCTCTGGAAATTTGGAGCTGTTAGTCCCCAGAGGGTTCTATGGTCTAGTATTACTGTTCGTGGGACAGTATTACTGTGGCGTTTTCCATTCCATAAAAACTTAAGACATTGTGATTGGAATAAATGTAATGTCTTTCGGGGATCGTTATAGGGAGGGTACCGAAGAGGTATAATATTCTTGGAAGGATATTCATTTTAAGGTGGTTAGTCTGCTGAACCATGAGATGGATAAATTTTGCCATCTATTGAGATCAGTTAAGAGTTTGTCAAATAGAGCAGGATAGTTTGCCTTGTATAAGGAGTTATAAGTAGGGGTAAGCTGAATGCCTAGGTATTTTATAGAGGTAGTTTTCCAAGCAAGTCTTTATTTGGACTGCATAGTATTAAGAATATCTTTGCAAATATTGATTGGTAAGGTTTCTAATTTATCTTGATTTATTTTGTATCTGGACAGAGAGCCAAATCGAGTGAGGAGGAATTGTAGATGTTTGAGGGAAGACTGAGGCGAGGTGAGGGTGAAGAGGACATCTTCCGCATATATTATGAATTCCTCGTGTTTGAGTTGGACTCCCTTGATCTCAGGATAGAGTCTGGTGTGTGCTGCCAGGGGTTCCATGCATAGTATAAACAATAATGGGGATAATAGGCAGCCTTGACATGTGCCATTAAATTGTTTGAACATATATGATTTGGCATGCGGAAGCTGAACCAAGGCGGTGGGGAAGGAATATATGTTTAGTATGGCTTGTAGAATGTTGCCTCCCAGTCCAAAGGATTGGAGGGTAAGGCGTAAAAAACGCCAGTCTATTCTGTCGATTGCCTTTTCTGCGTCAAGGCTGAGGATTAAGGATTCTTTGTTTGTACAATTTAGTATGTCTTTTAGGTTAATAGTTCTCCGTCTGTTGTCCCCTACTTGTCTGTTGCGGACAAATCTGACTTGGTCTGGGTGGATAAGTCCTGGCAGCAGGCAGGACAATCTGTTTGCTAGAAGTTTGGTGTATATTTTAAAATCTGTGTTTAAGAGGGCTATTGGTCTATAGTTTTAACAATGGCTTGGATCTTTTCCTGGCTTAGGTATAACTATTATATGGGAATGGATCGTAATTTTAGGGGTGGGGGCTCCATTCAAGAAAGAGTTAAAGAGTCCAAGTAGCTCAGGGATTAAAGTTTTACGGAATGTTTTATAATAGGCATATGTGTATCCATCTGGTCCTGGTGATTTTTTGCTCTCTTTAAGAATTGCTTTTAATTCAGGTATATTAATTGGGGAGATTAAGGAAGAGAGCTCATCTGTTGAGACTTTTGGGGGTCTGGCTTCTTGTAGGAATTGGGATGTTAGTTATGTATGAGTTAGTACCTCTGGGATTTCTGGCTCTAAGTTATACAAGGCTTCATAGTAGTTAGCAAATGCACTTGCTATTTCTGTGGGTGAATAACATGGGTTACCTGTGTGAGAAATAATTTTTGTGGGGTGGATTCCATTCTTTTTGTGGTTTAATCGTTGAACTAGAAGGGAGTTTGCCTTGTTTCCATTATTATAATAGTATCTGCAAAGCCATGATAGAGACGCTTCTACTTTGTTAATAGTTAAGTCTCTTAGCTGATTACGCAAATCATATATCATGCGTACGGAGGTGTGAGAAGGGTTTGTGAAGTGCCTCCTTTCTGCTAGTTGGAGTTCTTCCTTTACTAAGTTGACGGAAGCGATAATGTTAAGTTTTAAATGGGTGAGCTTCCCACAGGGTGGAATATTCCGAGACTGTACCCTCATTAAGGTGGAAGTATTCCTGACGTTGGCTATGGAGATCGTCTCCATGTTGTTAAGTACTAGTTCGTTCAGGCACCAGTTATAAGATCTGTGTCCTTGGGGTTTAAGTATTACATCTAGTTCTATAGGGGCATGATCTGACCAGGAAATCGGGTGGATTTCGTATTTGTGATATTTTAAGAATGGGCTTGTTCCCAAAAACAGATCTATTCGAGAGTGGGGCTGATGTGGATGGGAAAAGAATGTGTATGTTTTTGATGTTGGGTATCGTATTCTATGATGGTCAAAGAGGTTTAATCTTCTCAGTAATTGGTGTAACAATCTTGCCTTTTGTGCTTCTTGGTCTCGGGGATGTTGCCTTGGAGGATATCTATCTAGTCTAGGGGAAGGTGTTAGGTTGAAGTCCCCCCTACTAGTTTAAGAGGACAGGGAAATTTAGATAGTTTGTTTAATGTTTTCTTTAGGAAAGGGATTTGGCCTGTGTTTGGGGCATATAGGTTGAGGAATAGGATTGGTGTGTTGTCTAGTGTGCCTTGGAGCAGGTATCTGCCAGAGGGGTCTTGTTCTGAATAATTAAGGTTAAAAGTACAAGATTTGTGAAACATTATTACCACTCCTTTATTACCACTTTTTATTGGAAGCTAAGTATTGGGTTGGGAAATTATGTGTTGCAAAAGAAAGTGAGCCAGTGGAGTCAAGGTGTGTCTCTTGGAGAAATATTACTTGGGCCTTAAGTTGTTTCATTTCTTTGAGGGTTAAATGACTCTTTTGGGGGGAATTAAGTCCCTTTACATTCAATGAGCAGAATTTAACCATAACCTTTTAGATATCAAGTATAGCTTACCAATTTGACACCTTGTCGAAGTGTGGGTTGAACTGCCGACGATCTGGCTTCTTGATCTATAGGATCTGGTCTGGGCTGAGGCGTGGAGAAGGGGGAGCACATTTCTATCTTTGTTAGTTGTCTCTTTTTTAATAAAGAAGTTAAAGAAGAAGAATATCTTGTATATATGTGGAAGGCACAGTATCTGAAATAACAAAACTTTATTCAATAACAATATTATATCCATAAATCCCAAACAAGGGGGGGAGGGTGATGAAAGATTTGAGTCTCTGGGTGGCTCTTTTGGCCACAAGAGTAGGTTAAACCAGTGGTACAAAGGGGACTTCTGTGTCCCTATCTACTCCCTCAAAATATGGGGGAGGGGGGGTATGAGTGATGCAGCCTGAACCGCTGGCCCAAAAGTGGTTAGAATTAGTGGGTTTTTGGTGAGGCTCATTGGAGGACTTTATCCCATGTCTGGGTTGGGCAAGATCGTTGAGGTGAGGACTGGGAGTGGGTCGGGCTGGGTTTGGTTTTAAGCCCAAGTTGATTTAGAAATTCTTGGCTGTCCTCAATGGTATTTTCTGACTGCGTAGTTGTGTTGTTAATGGACGGAGATCACTGCGTCTGGCAAGCGTTCTGGGGGAGATGTCCAAATATAATTGAAGCACTTGATCTTGGTATAGGATTTGTGTTAAGGCTCTGGTAGCTTGCATTACCTGATCATTTGCTTCATAGTAGTGGAAGTGAAGAATTACATCTTTGGGTTGATTTGATCCCTGTGAGGGGGGGCCTAGTGCCCTGTGTATTCAGTCTAGTCTCCAGATCTCTTGGGGTGTTTCTGGACATAGTTGATAAAAAAGATTTGTGGCATATAACGGTAGGTCTGTGATATTCCTGGGAACCCCTGTCTATGTTCCCTATCTTCCAATCTCCGTGGAGGATTTGGAGAGTAGTCATCTCCTGTCTTAGATGGGCCTACTCACATTTTTAAATAGTAGCTGGGGTGCAGTGTTTGTAAATTCTTTCACTTCCAGTAGTGTGAGAAAATCAGTCAATTGACCAGAGTTTCCCAGAGGCTCTTTTACACCTTTTTTTTTTTTTTTTTGAAGCCTTAGTGTTCACTTGCATGGCATTTATTTCTAATTACTATGGGAAAAATTACAATATAAATGAAAAGCAATCAGGGGTTTATTTTGTCTTGTCCTCTTAATAACATTTGTGAATATAACGGACAGCTGGGATTTGTCTTTTTGGCCAAGTTTTCCACTTGTGGCAATGTGTTTTTATTTCTCCTGCTGTGGGAATCAAAATATCATTTGAGTTAAGAGCAACAGAATTTACATCTGTTAATGTGGAGTCATTTCTCAAACTGAAAAGAGGTCTGTTTTCTCAGGGTGATATACTGGGTGTGTACTATATATCTTATACAATAGCAGGGATATATAAATATAGATATTAACTATTTTACAATACTCAGAAACATTATTTGAAAACTTGTTATAAATTCAATAAAAACTAGAAAGGGAAAGTTTAAGTATAAACTTTGAATTTGGCTTGAAAGGCCACATTTTGGAAGGGAATGTGTGTGTTTGTGCTGCAGATTTTAAAACTCAATAATGGCAATGATGAGGACATTGGTTATTGGTCAAAATGTGTGTTTTTTTTTAACTTTAGTTATCCTTTAAGTATGGCTGCCACAATAAAGGAGGGGTAGGTCAGTAGGTGTGTGTACCCATGTTAGGTTGGGGGTTAAAAAATTGGGGGTTAAAAAAAAAACATTTTTGATTATTGATCAAAATTTTTGCCACATGAATGTATGGGTAACTCATTTGGTGTTTGCCACAGAAATGGAAGGGTAGGTCAGTAGGTGTGTGTACCTGTGTCAGGTTGGGGGTTAAAAAAAAAACTTTTTTGGTTATTGGTCAAAATGTGTTTTTTTTTACTATAGTTACCCTTTAAGTATGGCTGCCACAGTAATGGATAAATAGATCAGTAGGTGTGTGTACCTGTGTTAGGTTGGGGGTTAAATTATTTTTTTTTGATGATTGGTCATAAACTTTTTTTTTTTTAACTTTAATTACCCTTAAGTATGGCTGCAACAGTAAGGAGGGGTAGGTCAGTAGGTATGTGTACCTGTGTCAGGTTGGGGGTTAAAAAAAAAACTTTTTTGGTTATTGGTCAAAATGTGCTTTTTTTTACTATAGTTACCCTTTAAGTATGGCTGCCACAGTAATGGATAAATAGATCAGTAGGTGTGTGTACCTGTGTTAGGTTGGGGGTTAAATTATTTTTTTTTGATGATTGGTCATAAACTTTTTTTTGACTTTAGTTACCCTTTAAGTATGGCTGCAACAGTAATGGAGGGGTAGGTCAGTAGGTATGTGTACCTGTGTCAGGTTGGGGGTTAAAAAAACAAACTTTTAAAATGATTAGTCAAAATTGTTTTTTTGACAATAGTTACTCTTTAAAGGATAACTGTATTGCCTCAATGCATTTTTTTTTAGTTGCTTTAATACGAGTAAAGGTATGTAGCCCTCCACATACATTTATTTACTGATTTCGAGACCCTCTCTGCCTTCAATTAGCCATGCTGTGAAGGGGGCGTAACAATTATGTCTGCCTGTAACTGTCACTCAAAGCAAGCATGTGAGAAAAGCCTCCACCCACCCTGAAGAAGCGTGATTATGTAGGCTGTATCCTAGCAATTTCAAGTTTGCGTGACTGGCAGAGGAGGAGGAGAGAGGTTGTAACAGACATTTCCACCAGCCAATGAAAGTGATATGTTAATCTGGGCCCTCTAGGAGGTGGGCTTTTAGCTGTGTGATATCTAAGGGAGGGCAGCACAGCTGTAAATGTGAGTAAGTGATTTCAGCTGCTGGAAGTGTGGACATGTAATGGGAGTGATGTTGTTTTTTTGATATTGCTGTCCTTTAAGTATGGCTGCAACAGTAATGGAGGGGTAGGTCAGACAGTGTGTGTACCTGTGTCAGATTGGGGGTTGAAAAAACAAACTTTTTTGATGATTGGTCAAAATTGTTTTGTTGACTATATATCTGTTGTATTCAATTAGATCAACTGGACTTGAAGTTTAGTTCTTGAAGAAGTTTCGCTAGTCATCTCAATTCAGAATGACTGTTAAGGGCATGATTGGATAGTGGCTAAGAGGTGTTATAGGAACGCCCAGAGTAAGGTGTCAAAACAGCATTGTACATGGCAGACAGTTGGTGTCGAACCCCCCCACCTCTATTTAGGCTTGGTTTCTTTATTTTGACATAAATGGCCTCCTTAACACCTCTCTTGAACCAGTCACGTTCCTTTGCCAATATGTTAACATTACAATCTTCAAAGGTATGTCCTTTATCCTTAAGATGCAGGTACACGGCTGAGTCCTGACCCAAGGAATTGGCTCTTCTGTGCTGGGCCATACGTTGATGCAGTTGCTGTTTGGTCTCCCCCACATACAAATCAGAGCATTCTTCACTGCACTGCACTGCGTATATGATGTCGCTTTTCTTGTGTTTCGGTATTGGGTCTTTCGGATGTACCAATTGCTGCCTCAGTGTGTTGTTCTATTTAAAGCAGACAGGGATACAGTGTCTTTTGAAAATTCTTCTTAATTTCTTGGAGACCCCTGCTACATATGGGATGACCATGTTCTTTCTCCTGTCTTGCTTTTCTCCTTCACTGTTGGTATTCGTGTTCTTTTCTTTCCTTCTACTTCTTTTGACAAAGGCCCAGTCTGGATATCCACAAGTTTTAAGGGCTCCTCTGAGATGTTTCATTTCTTTAGCCTTCGTCTCTGTGCTAGTGGGGATGTTCTCAGCTCTGTTTTGCAGGGTTCTGATGACACCCAGCTTGTGATCTAAAGGGTGGTGGGAGTCAAACATCAAATACTGATCTGTGTGTGTTGGTTTTCTGTAAACCTCTACTTCTAGTTTACCATTTTCCTTAACTTCTACCAAGCAGTCCAAAAAAGCCAGTTTGTTGTTTTGTACCTCTTCCCTTTTAAAATTTCTGTAAAAGCTTGTACTTCCTTCTGGTGGATTTTAACCTAGGTGTCATCCACATATCTGAACCAGTGGCTGGGTGCTATGCCCTTAAAGGTATTAAGTGCCTGTTTTTTTACCTCCTCCATGTAAAGGTTGGCCACAATAGGTGAAACTGGAGATCCCATAGCACATCCTTGTTTTTGCTTATAGAACTTATCCCTGTATTTGAAATAGGTGGTATTCAGGCACAAGTCCAGTAAGGAACACACCTGTTCTGGGTTGAGATCAGTTCTGCTGGTAAGAGTGCAGTCTTGGCCTAGCCGTTTTCTCACCATGTCAACAGCCTCCTTGGTGGGTATACAGGTGAAGAGAGATGTCACATCATAGGACACCATAGTTTCTTCTGCACCAAGTACTATATCTTCAATCTTGTTGGTGAAATCCTGAGAGTCCTGGATGTGATGCTTAGCACTTCCCACCAATGGTCCTAAGATGTTGGCTAGGTATTTTGCTACCTTGTATGTTACAGAGTTGATGCTGCTGACTATAGGTCTTAGTGGTGCCCCTTCCTTATGTATCTTTGGGAGTCCATATATGCATGGATGTGCCTCACCAGGGTAGAGGAGATGATACATTGCTCGATCAATGGCTTTATCCTTTTAAAGCTGTTGTAGTAAGTCTATGATGCTTTTCTTGTAACGGCTGGTAGGATCCCTTGTTAAAGCCTCATATGTGTTGTTATCGGCCAGGAGCATGGTCACCTTATCATGGTAGTCTGAGACAAGTTTCTCACCCATTCCTCCTTGTTTGATGAAGTGACACTTCCCTCTTTTTGTATCCAAGGTAGTTGTTCTTCTTTGGGGGTGTTCTGGTTCAAGAGAGGTGTTAAGGAGGCCATTTATGTGAAAATAAAGAAACCAAGCCTAAATAGAGGTGGGGGGGTTCAACACCAACTGCCATGTACAATGCTGTTTTGACACCTTACTCTGGGCGTTCCTATAACACCTCTTAGCCACTATCCAATCACGCCCTTAACACTTGGCTGTGATATGCTAATTGGGATTTTCCAGGATACATAATTGCCAAAGATTCTTGTACAAGTCATTCTGAATTGAGAAAGACAGTCGGATGACTAGCGAAACGTCTTCAAGAACTAAACTTCAAGTCCAGTTGATCTAATTGAATACAACAGATATACCATGACCTGGATTAATAAGAACCTTGACAAGCATTTTTTGACTATAGTTACCCTTTAAGTGTGGCTGCCACGGAAATGCAAGTGTAGGTCAGTAGGTGTGTGTAACTGAGTCTGCTTGAGGGGGTATGTCTTTTTTGTGTTTACAACCATAAAACTTTTTTTGAGTATATATCAAATTGCTTTTTTTAGTTTCTTTACCCTTTAAATATGGCTGCCACAAGAATGGAAGGGTAGGTGTGTACCGGTGTGAGATTGGGGATATGTGTTTATATGGGGGTTGCATTTATGACCATATAACTAACAAAATTAGTTTTTTGACTATAGTTTCCCTTTAAGTATGGCTTCCATGGGAATGGAAAGGTAGGTCAGTAAGTGGGTGTACCTGTGTTTGTGTGGGGGGTTGGGGCTATCAGCGTTTGTGTTTATGACCATGAAACAAACTGTTTTGAAATATCCACATTTGAGAATTGTTAAACATTATAGTCTATGGGAAAAAAATGTCCCGAAATTTGCCGATAATGCCATAACGCTTCAGCAGATTCCTTACCTAGGTAATAGCACACTTCTCCTATATGCCCCACATGTCTGTACATATGGGGCATCTCTCTAGCTCAAAAACTGTGGGAGGAGATACAGTCCAAAAAAGCAGAAGAAGAAAACGGAAGAAGAAAAAGAAGAAATAGAAAGAACAGTATTTTGGCTCTTCAAGCCAAATTAATTATTAATAGTCAAAAAAATTATATTTTTAAAGAAGGGTCATGGGATGCTGCAATACGGTGTATCCTAATATGGACACACAACTCCTCATTGACTTCTAATCTTCTTTTAATTGACAGTGGGGGATACATTACCTCTTATAAAACTGACGGGTTTTTCATGCGATTTTAAATAACATGGAAATCGATTGCGCAAATTCAAGACAACGTACAGAATTTGCACGTGCAATCGATTGCATATGCGCTTTGGTGCGTTGAAGTGAGGACTTAGCAAATCCGAACCCGGTTCCCGGGGCAGATTTCGGAGAAACACTGATTTAGCGCAATTCCTCTTTCCAGATTTTACCAATCTGCGTTTAAAATGTTTCAAATATTCAAGGATTTCCGAATTTTTGAAAATTTAAGGATTTTTGTGCTTTCTCTTTTTTTTTGCGAAATTTGAAAACGATCCAGCCACATGTCCCAAATTAACCAATGGCAGCTATTTTCATCAGTGCCAACCTCCTGGGTATAAAACACAGCTCAACAGGCACCATTTTGTCTGTGTGTTGGAGTTTAGTGGAGACCTGACAGTGTAGGAGTCAGAGGTATTTTGTTATGCTTTTCCATTTATAACTGTAAAAATAACTTTTTAATGATTGATCAAGATTTTATTTTTGACTTTATTTGCCTTTTAAATAGGACTGCATTAGGAATAGAAGGGTGGGTCAGTAGATGTGTTTACCTGTGTCTGTGTAGGTATCATTATGCATTTCCAAGTGTAAAAATAATGCTGCCAAACAACTGTATTCGGCATTTTGGTCGGTTGGGAAAGACTGAAAATCATTTGTTATCGCTCCGTGTATGACTGTACGCCCGATAGATATTATTGGTCAAAATTTGTTTTTTGACTATAGTTATCCTTTAAGTATGCTGCCATGGAAGTGGAAGGGTAGGTCAGAAGTTGTGTGTACCTGGGTCAGGTTGAGGGTTAAAAAAACCAAACTTTTTTGATTATTGATCCAAATTTGTTTTTTGACTATAGTTACCCATATAAGTATGGCTGCCACAGAAATGGATAAATAGATCAGTAGGTGTGTGTACCTGTGTCATGTTGGAGGTTAAAAAACAAACTCTTTTGATGATTAGTTACCCTTTAAGTATGGCTGCAACAGTAATGGAGGGGTAGGTCAGAAGGTGTGTGTTCCTGTGTCAGGTTGGGGGTTAAAAAAAAACAACCTTTTTTGATGATTGGTCAAAAAAATCTTTTTTGACTTTAGTTACCCTTTAAGTATGGCTGCAATAGTAATGGAGGAGTAGGTCATTAGGTGTTTGTACCTGTGTCAGGTTGGGGGTTAAAAAAACAAACTGGGTCTGGTTGAGGGGGTATGTCTTTTTTGTGTTTACAACCATAAAACTGACTTTTATTGAGGATATATGAAATTTTTTACGTTATTTACCCTTTAAATATGTCTACCACGGAAATGGAAGGGTAGGTTAGTAGCTGTGTGTACCTGTGTGAGGTTGGGGGTATGTGGTTTTGCAGGTATGACCATTTAACTAACTAATTGAGGACAAAATATAAACATTTTTATATTTATTTAAGTATGGCTGCCACAGGAATGGAAAGGTAGGTCAGTAGGTGGGTGTACCTGTGTTTCTGTTTTGTGAAGAGGATTGGGGGTATCAGTGTTTGTGTTTATGACCATTACACAAACTGAAATATCTACATTTGAGGATTGTTACCATTATAGTCTATGGGGAAAAATGTCCCGAAATTAGCTGATTAATGCCGTAACGCTTCTGCGGATTCCTTAGCTATATGCCCTGGATGTCTGCACCGAATTTCATGTCTCTAGCTCAAAAACTGTGGGAGGAGATACAGTCCAAAAAAGCAGAAGACTAAAACGGAAGAAAAAGAAATAGAAAGAACAGTAATTCTTCAAGCCAAATTAATAAAGAACAAGTAAATCTTCAAGCCAAATTAATAAAGAACTGTAATCATATGATCTCAGAAATGTGTAATGTTGGAAACCACCAATCAATATATACAAGGAACAGCTGGTGCTAAAATATCTTTTCAAAGGTAAAATGGACTATTTTGTTAAGAGGTAAGTTTTCCTTTAATAGGGGGGTTCTGTTTCCCCACACCTACATTCTAGATGACATGTTATGACCTTGTGTGTGTGGTTTGTTATGTGTGTGTGTGCCATCATTTATCACCATCAAACTATATATTTTGTCATCAAATAATTTACTATCCAGAATAGAAAATGTGATTAAAACCCTGCCCATGTACCTCTGTAAATAATTTGTTAACCTACAATGGATGGGGTCCTAAGAGAGACGCACAATGTGAATGAATGGCCGGTGTATGGACACTTTCTCGGCCGAAATGGCTGTTCAGTTGGGACTAAACTGTTGTTCATCCTCAAATGAGTGGCCGTTTCAGCCGATAAAGTGCCCGAAACGGACATTCATACAAATCGTGCATCGCAGGTCGCCACCTGCAATCGCACATGTGTACGAACCTTACACAACAACTTGCTGATTGCCTGCTATATACAGGCTTTAATCTATCTTCTCTTCTTAGGCTGGGTGCACACCATCCAATTTTTCAGATCGACTGATATTTCCATGTATCAGATGGTTGACCCTAAAAATTGGATGGTGTATTTGCCAGTCATGATCAATCAACAGATGAAAAAGGTATGCTGAAAAATCTCTGCTGATCGTGCGTCCACCTATGGAGCAAAGTGGCAGCCGTGGCTACTTATTTATTCATCCCAGCCAATACCTATTCATTCCAGCCAACCACTTGTTAGTGATGAACAACAGTTGGTCAGTACAAATAATTTGCTGTAGTCTACACAACCTTATGGATCAAGAAATCCAAATACCACTAAGCACTTCCAACAATTTGGAGATGGCATTAATTACCGTAGATATCCTGTACTGAAAACCCAATCAAGAGCATCCTAGTTCCTGCTTAAAATGCCTAGGCGTGTCTCATTAGCCCGGATGGAAAATCCTAGAATATCTGATGCTTTACTGTAATACATTATAGGAATAACAATATGTTTTGTTCAGTCCAGACTGCCAGAAATAGAGATCTATGCAGTTTTACTGATTTGCATGAAAAAATGGTATATAGCCAAGATAAGCAAATTGTAGGTAGGGCTATAATGAGTTTTCAGTGTATTTTACACTAATGTTTTTAACAGTAAAGGTGTACAGAGAGAGATTTTTTTTTTAGTTCTTATTAATTCCCAGTTATGTGCTAAAACCATATTACCATGTCAGATCTGTACTCTGCAATATTTACATAGTAGGGGGAAGGACCTAAACTTCTAGAAGAGGACCTGATGGTTTAGGTCCTCACCCTTGGTAGTGTAAATAGGGTAGGTAGTGTAAATAGGGTAGGTACACACGGGGGGTATTAATTGTCCTGACTGATTGTTGTGAGCAAGCGCTCGGCTGGGACAAATGACGCAATCAGCACAATCAGCTGTGATTTACCAATGGACCCAATTGACGGTTTGTCCAAATCGGACAGAGCTCGGTCACGGCTGGCTGACCCACACCATCAGATATTTCCGGCCGACCAACCGGTCCACGGCACTATCGGCCGGAAAAATATCTGCTGGTGTGTACCCAGCCTAATACGTTAAAGGAAAACTGTGGTCTCCAATTCTTCCAAACCAGTACTGATTATATAAAACCCCTTCCATCGTACCTTCAAAATAAAACACATCTCTAGACAAAATTTGTGAGACATTATTGCTGGAAAGGTTTAGCAATATTACTTCCTGTTTTCAGACATGTGACCAGCCTCTGCCTGCATTAATAGGCTGCTTTTTTCCCCAAGCACTTCCTGTTTTCCCCAGCATTAAAGGACAGTTCAGTGGAAATTATCAATATTTGTTAAATTGTTAGTTTGTTTAATGCCTTCCTAGTTATTCTACATATATTCAATTTTAAAAAATCAGCTGATTTCATACCCTTTGCTGTTCCCTGCTGTTGACATTAGTGAGCTGACATTTCAGGTTCTAAAGGTCCTTCTTCTTTCCAGGATGCACCACATCCTTGGAATGTTCCTAACAGTAATTTCTACTGATTGGCTGTTGGATGGGTCAAAGATGCTCAGATCTCTACTGAGCAACTGAATCAACCCAGGCACTGGGTCAAGGGCAAGACCATAACAGTCTCTACTAGGGGTCCTGCAAACAGGAACTCAGTATTTCGGTTGCATTTATTTGTACACAGACAAAATGCTGAATTTGCTACTCTTTTTTTCTGAAAAGCATATGTATTTGCACTGAACTTCCCCTTTAAGTTTATCTGAGCATGTTTTGCCCCAGGAGGCAGAGGGCAGGACAGAGTTCAGGTGATGTCACACAACCTACTGGAAATTTGAATATTCACCTGAATGTAATTTCTCACAGGTTGCAGCCAGAGGTGTTATTGTCGGCTCATTTTAAAATAAATAATGTAACCCTAACTTGTTTGGAGGCCACAGTTGCCCTTTCGCTTCATAGCGAATAATGGTGCTGTACAACATATTATTAATAGTGTTTCCCGTAAGTATTAAAAATATATATGGAGGTAATGTATGGGATTGCACCTGCAGTGTAGTAGCAGACTAAGCAGGCTGTGATTGAGAACATTCCTGCCTCATCTGTATTCAGTGCATGTCATCAACCTTATTGCATTTTCTTTACCCAACCAAACAGTGGTGCTGCAGCTCTCCCTGAGGCACATCATCCTCCAGTCCCTACTCCTGTAAACAAGCTCTGGGTAGCAATGCACGTGCTTTGTTTGTGTTTATCGGCAGCCTGTCTGGATCATGTGCTGGGGAGGGGAGCTTGGCAGTGTCACTGATCAATGTCTTTTTGACTTCCTTCTTGCAACTGAGCAGTAGATTCACACACACTGCAGAAGGAAACCAATTGCTTGGAGTTTGAAAGCCGCAAGAGCAGCGAACACAGGATTATTGTGTGTCTGGCCGGAGGGACATAATGAGTGCAGGGGATATTGTCTGCACCGGCTGGCTTATTAAATCTCCCCCTGAAAAGAAACTGAAGAGATATGTAAGTACAATCCAACCCACACCAGCCATCTGTATGTGCGCTGAATCCAGCCAGTGGATGGGATATTTGGCTCTGTCTCTCAGTTATGAATCTGCCTCCTATTTCCCACGCCATTCTTGTGTTTTTTCTTGCCTGCAGTTGATTTACTATTTTCATCAGACAAAGTATAAATTATCTCTGTCTTCGTTAAAGTTGCTTTCATTTTTTTTGCTTTAAAGAAAAGATGGCATTGTACTATTGCCTGTTATATCTAATGCTATATTTTTAATAGTACTCTTTTATTTTATCTATAAAAGATAAAAACTGTTTTAAAAGAAAACTATAGCTATTTGCAGGTTATGAAAGTACTGACCTTCTTCAGGCCAAGGATATCCCTGCTTTAATGAGTGCAGCTAAAGCTCAAAGAGCTTTTGCCCATGCTCATTGGAGGAATTTCTGGAAAGACCGGGGACTAGTGGGTCTAGTAGACCCACTAGTCATTGTTTGTCACAGCCATTTCTGATTGTTCTTCCCGGAAGATCCTGTGCTACATCTGCAGGCATCAGGGTGAAAAACTGGTTTCTGGCTTTAGGGGGGTGCTCTACATGTCAAAACGTCATTTTGGGGGTGGACATTACCTGTTAATGTCTTATTTACTAAAATCCCTGTCTGCAAACAGTAGGAAATCATGAGAGTTACTTGAAAACATCATTTAAGGGCTTCTCACATTTATTGATAGTTCCCAATTGCAGATTAGCTAACTAATACTAATCAATAATACTTATTATTGATCCTTACATGAGATTTGTGAGAATATTGCTCTGATTCTAAATCATGCAAAGATCTTTAAGATCACATAAGGACCAATTCTATAGAAGGCGCAATCCTCATGATCTTGAAGATTCTTGATTCTCATGATCTTATTGAATCTGTAATAAACTAGAATAGCAAAATGCGTTAATCACAACCAATTACACCCAACAATTATATGTGGCTCTAAATGTGCATTGATTTGTATTCCACAGAAAAGCTTCTTGGACCAACGCAGACCAAAATATACTGATTTTATTATATAGTTTTAATTTATAATTTTTTATTATGTTTCAACTGATAAGATCTCTAAACCCCACCCCCACGAGTGCAGCCAGACAACATGACATACTTTTAAATAACCTTTTCAGGTTAGTTCATCACAGGTGCATGCATGGTGATAAATCTTGTCTGGACCAGTACCGAGGTGTATGTGTGTATATACAGGAAACAATAAACAATTTGCTCACATATTGCTATAGTTTACACTGGATCAGCCTTTCTTTTCATTTCTTGCCTGGAAAAACAGGGTGTGTGTCTCAAACCATAGGAAGCTGTATCAGTGCTGGTCTGAAAGACACATTCCAACCCAAATAACTGAGTCGCTTTTATTTCTTCACATGAAGCGAGACATACTGCCATTGTTAATTCGATGAGAATTGTGTGGGGTGGGAAATGGAACAGTTTGTAACCCACAGCATGCAGTTATTCCTAGTGGTTTGGCTTTGTCTCAATTGTCTGAAAAAGACAGGCAATATTTTGTCTGATAGATTCGAATGGAACAGGATTCTTGGATTTTTAATTTGGTACAAAAAATATAAACTGAAAATTGCTAGGCCTCCAAATATAATTAACCCACCAGATCAGATTAATGGCTGCCCACCTTAGAGGGTTAGCCCAAAAAGGGTCTTCCCATACTGGTTACCTGCTATGATTTCTCTCAGACTGGAAAAGATACAGCCCTCCCACCTATTACTTTATAGTTAATTGGTTTAACTCTGTCCTTGTGCCTAGAGCTACCCAGATAAGAATTTAACCTAGGAGGAGGTGAGTCTTCTTGCTGTTTTCTAACCACCTACTTTAAAAGGTTTGATACAAACACCATTATAAGTCTGGACTAGTAGCAAAATGACTGGTGGCCATCTGACTAATGGTTTAAAGGAATAGTTCACTGAAATAGTGAACTATTACGTTAAAGGGCAACAATATAAAAAAAAATAACATCACCCGCATTACATGTCCACACGTTCGGCAGCTGAAATCACTTACTCTCATTTACAACCGTGCTGCACTCCCTTAGATATCACACAGCAAAGATGAGTGCTAAAAGCCCACCTCCTAGATGGCCCGGGCCATCGTTAACATATCACTTGTCATTGGCTGGTGGGAATGTCTGTTACAACCTCTCTCCTCCTCCTCTGCCAGTCAAACAAACTTGAACTGTTCGGTTGCTAGGATGTACAGTCTACATAATCAAGCAGACCAAGGATGGGTGGAGGAGTGTTTTCTTGCATGCTAGCTTTGAGTGACAGTTAGCGGCAGACAGAATTGTTACACCCCCTTCACAGCATGGCTAATGGAAGGCTTAATTGAAGGCAGAGAGAAGCTCGAAATCAGGAGAAAAAACGTATGGGGAGGGCTGCATACTTTTACTCTTTTGAAAGCAGTATTTTTTTTTAAAAAATGCATTGAGGCAATACAGTTATCCTTTAATGTATTGATTAAAGACCGGGAGGTTAAGAAGCTATGCCTTAGCTCCCGTCCTTCAATCAATTGACCATGAGCGACGGCCGAAGAAAGAAGAAACTTACCTTACAAACGATCCTCCGCAGCAGCAGTGGAAATTCCCGACCACTTGCTGTTCAGAGTAACTATAGCGTGCATTATCATGCATGTGCGCTATAGTTACTCTGAACCAGGAAGCAGTCAGGACCTGTCACTGTTGCTGCAGTGGATCCCATTTATGGTAAGTTTCTTCTTTCTTCGTACGTCACTCCTTTCAAATTGATTGAAGAGCAGAAGGTAAGGCAAAGCTCTTTAACCTCCCAGGACTAGTTTACTTTTTGAGTGAACTAATTCTTTAATGACAAAAACTGTGTCCTCATTAAGCCACTTTACTTTCCCTTTTTAATTCCTGGCAGGGGCGCATGTCCTCTTTGACCCTTGCTGTAGTCTCACCTTGGCGTGCTTAATCCTTCAGAGCATTGTGGCAGTTACTTGTCCCTCAAACAGTTGCTACACCTCAGTCTCTCCAGTCAGTTTTCATCCAGCTGTCCTAATAAAAAAGGGAGAAAAGAAAAAACAGTCCTGGGCCCTTGGCCTGGTATTGGCCTGATCTCCTTCCTGACCAACCTTGTTGGAAACTCAGTAATTGGTAAGTCCCAATGATAATTATGAGGTTTGGGGATTCCTTTACATTATTATCATTGGGACTCAAGTGCTGAGCATACCCTTTAATATGTCACTTGCTGTCAAGTGCTAACCCCTGTATACTGTACAATGTCTCCCTTTGTGAGCCCTCCTGCTTCCATTTTCCTGTCCATAAGTCTCAAGACCTCCGCTTTTAGTTCTCAATCCCTTCTGAGTCCAGTTCTCCTGCTATGTGACCCCCAAACCTACTGCCTTCCTGCCTCCAGCCCTTTAACTCCCATTGTTTACTTTCCAGCTTGAATGAGAAGCTGATAGTTTTGCATATTGCATTCTCTAACTCTGTTGAACCTGTTTGGCCCCTCCTTGGTCCCAAACGTCAACTTCGTGCCCTAACTCCTGGGAACACCTCTCTTCAATGCCACAGTGTCTGCTTTGCGTTGCTCCAGCCCGGTCTCTCCCATAATCTAAACAACTCCAAGCTGCTGCTTCAGGTGATCATAGACTGTTCTCCTGCTCCAGCTGTTTTTCCTAACCTATTTTGAGAGTGCCATTACCAGTGCACCACCCAAACTCACTTTCTCTGCTTGTTTCTTTTCTCCTGATAAGCAGATTCTCTGCTCGGCTTCTCTCTTTCACTGACAAGCCCCTCCTCTCTCTGTATACAGCTCACTCTGCACTGCCAGCATTCAGTTCTCCTGTACACATTTCTCTCTTCTGCTTTCCTTCTGGTGATGGACTAAGATGCTCAGACGATCTAATTCTCCTTTGCTCGGTTTCTCCTGAATTTCCAGACTTTTCAGAAGTCCCTCAGCCATTCTGGTTGCTGCTTCCCTTCTGGTTGTTTCAAAGCTTGCAATTCTAGTTCTTCTTCTGCTGTGTTGAAACAATTTGCTGCTTTTCTTCCTGCAGCAAACTTTTTGTTTTCCCTACCCACAATTCTTAATTAGCATTATCCTAATCACCTGCTCGCCTAAATATTTAACAAAAATGCATTATTTTATATTATGGGCTCTTTACATGACACCTGCAGAGTAGTAAAAGACAGTCCATGCTAGTTCTGCTCATCACTCATCTCTATTCTTTTCTTCATTTACCCCCCTATTTGCATTGCCCCTAACCAGCCAGCCAGTGGTGCTGCAGCTCTCCCTGAGGCACATCATCCTCCAGTCCCTACTCCTGTAAACAAGCTCTGGGTAGCAATGCACGTGCTTTGTTTGTGTTTATAGGCAGCCTGTCTGGGTCACGTGCTGGGGAGGGGAGCTTGGCAGTGTCACTGATCAATGTCTTCTTGACTTCCTTCTTGCAACTGAGCAGTAGATTCACACACACTGCAGAAGGAAACCAATTGCTTGGAGTTTGAAAGAGCAGCGAACACAGGATTACTGTGTGTCTGGCCGGAGGGACATAATGAGTTCAGGGGACATTGTCTGCACCGGCTGGCTTATTAAATCTCCCCCTGAAAAGAAACTGAAGAGATATGTAAGTACAATCCAACCCACACCAGCCATCTGTATGTGCGCTGAATCCAGAGAGATTTGGCTGTGTCAGTGATGGATCCATCTCCTGTGTCCTCCCAGCCTAAACCTTATCTGCAGTTGCTTTATTTACAGTGGATTGGTGCATAGAATATGGAATAATGTCTGTGTTCTTTCTGTGACCGATCCCAGGGTTTCTGTTTAAAGGGGAAGCTGTCGTTGCACAGTGGAACCTTATCTGAAACACTCTTCCTATTTTTATAGAACTTTATAATTTTATCTATAAAAAGGGAGCCTGTGTATTTACATGATCATGTTTAGAAATGAAACGGTTTTTGTTTTTGTTCGCTCTGTCTGCTTCAACTCTCCTGTAATGTCTTTGATATTGTTTTATTTAAAGGGCATCTAAAGTGATTTGTTTTTTTTTACATATTAAATGATAATAGTTGTGGACGTAGAAGTGAGGATTTCTATTTCCAGTTGTGTAGTATTAGTCCAGTGCTGAATAGTTAATGCAAGCCATGAGAGCGAATAGCTTACCAGCCTAATGGTCCTGGGGTACCAAGCATGTACAGATAGGAAGTAAGGAAAGGAGACAGATGCAAGCATTAGTGCTTGGAGATAACTTTCACCAGTTTTTAAGTAAAGTAAGTTTATAGATAAAATATATATACCTAAAGTGGACTTTATTCTGCAGTGCTTTAAAGCCCCCCCCCTTTAAAGCATCCCCCCCCCCCTATTTTAAGCAAACCCCCCTAACAAAAAAAACAACAAAAAATGTATTTTCACAATACTTACCTTTCTCCCTAGCACTCCAGCAAAAGGATTTTTACCTTAAAGTCCCCTGCTCCCTTGACACACTTCCAAGTGCTAGCCATCAGTCTAGTTCACTTACTATGCTTTAAAGGGCAAGTCCAGCCCCAAAATGAAAACTTACATACAGGTAAATCACCCCCCAAAACCCTAAACAGTAATAGTTTGAAATGTGAAATATAAGTCTAACCTGAAATCCTGCACAATGTCCTGTTTCCCCTGTTTCTGCTTCCTGGTTCTTTCAGTTAGCAACTGTCAGTTATGGATTTGACAGTTGACATCACAGCCAATGAATGAACGTTAATCCCCTGTCTGCCTCTTCTGAGCATGCCCAGGCTCAGTACAGGCCTCTAAATTGCTCAGATTCCATGAGGCCTCCAGAAGCATAGCAGCTATACAGTAATGAATTCATAGGACAAATTATCATACATCAACATATTTTAAAGAGGCCATTCTTTCTAAAATATGTTATTATGGGGGTGGAGTTGCCCTTTAAAAAGAGTTCACAAAGCCGCAGAGTCGGTGGCCACAGTGCGGCAAGAGACCGGCAGACTTCAAGATAAATACATAGTTACTGCACAAAAAGGTCCAACCTTTGCTGATCCAATTAGTTATCCTGCAGTTGGGTTGCGTGGAAATATGGATGAAGGTGTCATTCCTGTTATTTATAAACAAATTAGAACTGGGAACACATAATGAGAGTTTATCACATGTAGTGATGGTTAGCCAACATTACCCCTTTAATATGTACACTTAAGGAAACCAGATGGTGTACATATGCAGGGGGGATAGTGAAGTAACCCTGATCTTAGTAATAGCTCTGTGCAATGCATTTCTCAATAGCCTACCTATTTAAAGGGGAATGTTGTATGGAAGTTACATTTATAATGCTTTATATTCATGTAAATTCATCCCAAGTACATATGCTACACCCGGTTACATTCTCTATCCTAAAGAATGGACCTGCAACTAGGCTAGTGGGACAATATTACTAAGCTCCCATATTGCTATAGATTTCACTGGATCTGCTTATTGTTTTTTGTTTTTTTTTTTCTTTTTGCCTGGAAAAACTGGGTGTGTGTCACAAACCATAGGAAGTTATATCAGTGCTGGCCTGAGAGACACATTCCAATCTAAATAACAGAGGGGTTTTTATTTGTTCACATGAAGCGTGACATACTTGTATTGTTTAATCTGAGTGAAAATCCCACAGCATGTGAAAAAGACAGACTACATTTCACTAAATTCTTATAAATATTAATGAACTATCAAATGTGTTTTCATCTTGGTTCAGAAGTAAACACTGTCAATTCTTTTCATTTATCGCTACTTGTCCTTATTTTTTTGCTGATTGTTGTTATGAACAGATCACTTAAGTACCACCCACCATTTCAACTGTGAGTGCCCATATAATATACATGATATGGGAGGTAAGGACCATATAAACTGCAAGTTTACAGGACAAACACTTGACATTGAGTAACAGGGAACTAGTGCTAAGCAATAAACAAAAGATATAAAAGGGGCGCTTATATAATTTTATGGGACCTATTCCTACCTCCCATTCCTGCATAGTTTCTTTGATGTCCAGTGTCAAATATGTTGCTTATTTGTAACTAGTTAACAACCTGGCTGACTTGTATCCATGCCCTTGGATTGACAGTAAGGCCTGAGTTTGCTCAGAAATGGGCATCCAATGCAGGGCATAAGCAACCTAGGTGAAAAGCTAGGGCACCATTTAAATGTGGAGGGTAAAAGGAGGCAAGGATCTTTATCAGCCATAAAACAACCGTTGCCAGTCTAGTTTCCTTTAGCCTCTTTGCATATAATAGAGTTTCCAATGTACGCAAAGACAAATTCAAGACGTAATTGGGGGAAGTTTCAGTTGGGAAGGGGGAACCAAGAGAGACTTGCCTAGGGTGCTAAAATGTCCAGAACCGATCCAGCATCCAGGCATCTTTCATGCACATTGTGCAAGCATACAAAGTTTTCTCTTCCTCAAACGAGCGGCACATTTGACACTGGCATTCAAGGTAATTATACAGAAATGGAAGTAATATATGGGCGCTTTTAGATAAAAAGGAAAAGTTAAATAACTGGTCCTTTACCGCTTGAATTGAGGAACAAAACCTCATATAATGTTTTTCGCTGAGCACAAGTTCCCTGTGACTCATTGTCATTTGTTTGTCCCGTGAAGCTAACTGTGCAGAAACCCCGTGCAATTTAAATGGTATAAGGGGCATGACAGAAAGATGATATGATCTCTTTGTGCTAATGTGTGTAGTGTTCTATTTCAGAATTCTTAGTTGTTGGCACGTTACCAATTGCAACATCAGCTGCAACCTCCTTTTTGTGGTGTTTTCATTTAAAACGTTTCACGTTCCTCTGTGTGATAATTGGTTACATTTCGGGATACTGTATACGCAAAACAAGATTATAAATTTGAAACAGCATAAAATTGAACATGTTTGAATCCTTTCATTCGGATCAGAAATAACATATTTTCGTGCAAAAAATTGCTTTCTAAACAGATGGGCTCTCAACACACTCACTCCTCTCTCAAGTGTAACTGATAATTATCCTTTCTGCAATCAGCTAAATTCTTTGCTTGCTTTTCAAAAGTCATTTCTGTTCGGTTTATTGTTTAAAGTAACCACAGCTCTTAGCCACAGATAAAACTCTGCCTGTCTCATCAATTGTCTCATCTATCACTGGCAGAAGCCGTTTAAAACATTATCATATGGGGAATAAAAACACAAAAGCTGCTTTCACCTTCTCCATTTAAATGCCAGAATTACCAATGTACGGTGTATATATATATATATATATATATTATAAGTATGTGGTTATACAGTTTTTTCCATTATAACAAAAAATAAATAATAATTTTAGTTTGCAATTAATAATACGGGGTTTTATAAACTGCCCGAAGGCTGTAATTTCCAGAAACTTCAGTTGTAACCATTACAGAAGACAATGGCAGCCTGCAGCGTTTAATCTTGGAGGACAATGTTTGCCCACTAGCACTTTTTCCCTATTTTACAGATCTACGTAAAAAGCAATAAATGCAGAAGTATACCCGCTTTGTATTTAAAGTGTAGTATGTATTATTGTAGATATCTACATATACAGGAGAAAGATGAATATCCTGTACAATATATAAGGGATTATGCGCCCCTTTAAGAATATGGTTAGGGAACTCACTGAGGAGTTCCCTAACCACATAAAAGCATTAGGCCCTTTTATCTCTCCTATCCAGGGCACGTCTCACCACCAGCCCCCTTGACCCCATTCCCTCTCATCTTATTCCCCCTCTCTCCTCTTCACTCATACCAGCCCTAACCTCTCTCTTTAACTTGTCCCTCTCCACTATTTTTCCCTCTTCATTTTAACATGCTGTGGTACAGGACCGGCCTTTGATATGGGCGACCTGTGCGGCCGCACAGGTTGCATTACATGGGGGACGCCAGCAGGAAGTGTTAAGTCACGGACCTGTAGGTCAAAGTTGTGCATCAGTTCTACAGCTGTTAAGTCCTGCAGATCAAATGTATGTCACAGCACCACCCCACAGACAAATGCAGCACATATGTGTGCTGTGCTGTTCTGCCTGTGCATTTAGTGCATTACGTGTTACATAATGATGTACGCATGATATATACAAGCACACACTGCAAATACTTAAAGACAGGAATCGCAGGTGGCGGACTTCATTTGAAGCAGTTCAAGGCAAGCAGCATTCAGCAGTGTATTGTGTATTGTGTGTGCCCAGGGGTGTGTTTTGCAGGGGGTACTAGGCACCAGTAACAAATCTTGCACAGGGTGCTATTAATCCTACAGCTGGCCCTGCTCTGGTATCCCCTATACTTAAAAAACCCTCCCTCGATCCGTCTGCTCTTTCCAGCTACCGGCCTGTCTCCCTTCTACCATTTGCTTCTAAACTACTGGAAAGGCATGTCTATGCTGAACTGGTCAGTCACCTGTCTGCTAACTCTCTCTTTGACCACTTCCAGTCAGGCTTCCGACCTAACCACTCCACATAATCTGCCCTCACCAATGATCTATTTAGTGCTAAATCTGAAGGTCACTACTTTTTGCTCATTCTTCTTGATCTGTTCTCTGCTTTTGATACTGTTGATCACCCTCTACTTCTTCAGATCCTGGCCTCCTTGGGTATCCAGGACACTGCACTTTCTTGGCTATCCTCCTATCTCTCTGGTAGGACCTTTAGTGTTTTCTACTCCGGAATTAGCTCAACCCCTCACCTTCTCCCTGTGGGGGTCTCGCACTGCTCAGTACTTGGTCCCTTTCTACACCTATGGCCTTGGACAACTCAGATCATTTGGATTCTAGTATCACCTGTATGCGGATGATACCCAAATTTACATCTCTGCCCAAGATCTCCCTACACTGACATCCCAGGTCCCCGACTGTCTTAGTGCAATCTCTGCCTTTATGTCCTCCCGCTTCCTCAAACTCAACATGGACAAGACTGAACTTGTCCTTTTCCCACCCTCATGATCTGTTCCCCTCCCTAGTCTTAATGTTAACAATACACTTATATCCCCATTTTCTCATGTCCGCTGCCTGGGAATAACGCTAGATTCCATTCTTTCCTTCAAACCCCATGTCAATTCGCTTTCCAATTCCTGTCGGCTCCAATTCAAAAACATCTCCCGAATTCGACCCTTTCTATCGAATGAACCTACAGAAATCCTAGTCCATGCCCTAATCATATCCCGGCTAGACTACTGCAACACACTCCTGTGTGGTTTACCAAACAACCGCCTGGCACCGCTTCAATCCATCCTCAACTCTGCTGCCCGTCTCATTCATTTCTCTTCTCGCTTCTCTAATGCCTCTCCTCTCTGTCAGTCCCTCCACTGGTTGCCCATCATGCAAAGGATCCAGTTCAAGCTGCTTACCCTATCCTATAAAGCACTATCCAATACAGCCCCTCCATATATCTCAGAGCTGATCCACCGACACCGTCCCAGATGCAACCTCTGCTTTGCAAATAATATCCTCCTCTCATCCACCCTTGTCACCTTTTCCCATGCCCATATTCAGGACTTTGCTTGTGCTGCCCCTCTGCTATGGAACTCCCTTCCTCTGTCTGTCCATCACTCACTGTCCCTTAATACCTTCAAACGTAACCTTAAAACCCACCTTTTCAAGCAAGCATATAACCTGGTCTAGACATTACCCATCTGACTACCCAATATGATCCAACCCGCCTTCCACGCTCCACTGCCAAACTATTTACAGCCTACCGATTCCCGCAACCTTATGTCTCAGCCCCATAGGGGGTTAAATTATTTTTTTTTGATGATTGGTCATAAACTTTTTTTTGACTTTAGTTACCCTTTAAGTATGGCTGCAACAGTAATGGAGGGGTAGGTCAGTAGGTATGTGTACCTGTGTCAGGTTGGGGGTTAAAAAAACAAACTTTTAAAATGATTAGTCAAAATTGTTTTTTTGACAATAGTTACTCTTTAAAGGATAACTGTATTGCCTCAATGCATTTTTTTTTAGTTGCTTTAATACGAGTAAAGGTATGTAGCCCTCCACATACATTTATTTACTGATTTCGAGACCCTCTCTGCCTTCAATTAGCCATGCTGTGAAGGGGGCGTAACAATTATGTCTGCCTGTAACTGTCACTCAAAGCAAGCATGTGAGAAAAGCCTCCACCCACCCTGAAGAAGCGTGATTATGTAGGCTGTATCCTAGCAATTTCAAGTTTGCGTGACTGGCAGAGGAGGAGGAGAGAGGTTGTAACAGACATTTCCACCAGCCAATGAAAGTGATATGTTAATCTGGGCCCTCTAGGAGGTGGGCTTTTAGCTGTGTGATATCTAAGGGAGGGCAGCACAGCTGTAAATGTGAGTAAGTGATTTCAGCTGCTGGAAGTGTGGACATGTAATGGGAGTGATGTTGT
Organism: Hymenochirus boettgeri; assembly: GCA_019447015.1. Classification (NCBI taxonomy): domain Eukaryota; kingdom Metazoa; phylum Chordata; class Amphibia; order Anura; family Pipidae; genus Hymenochirus; species Hymenochirus boettgeri. The sequence goes on from CM033476.1 coordinate 161,100,921, forward strand.
TTTTTTGATATTGCTGTCCTTTAAGTATGGCTGCAACAGTAATGGAGGGGTAGGTCAGACAGTGTGTGTACCTGTGTCAGATTGGGGGTTGAAAAAACAAACTTTTTTGATGATTGGTCAAAATTGTTTTGTTGACTATATATCTGTTGTATTCAATTAGATCAACTGGACTTGAAGTTTAGTTCTTGAAGAAGTTTCGCTAGTCATCTCAATTCAGAATGACTGTTAAGGGCATGATTGGATAGTGGCTAAGAGGTGTTATAGGAACGCCCAGAGTAAGGTGTCAAAACAGCATTGTACATGGCAGACAGTTGGTGTCGAACCCCCCCACCTCTATTTAGGCTTGGTTTCTTTATTTTGACATAAATGGCCTCCTTAACACCTCTCTTGAACCAGTCACGTTCCTTTGCCAATATGTTAACATTACAATCTTCAAAGGTATGTCCTTTATCCTTAAGATGCAGGTACACGGCTGAGTCCTGACCCAAGGAATTGGCTCTTCTGTGCTGGGCCATACGTTGATGCAGTTGCTGTTTGGTCTCCCCCACATACAAATCAGAGCATTCTTCACTGCACTGCACTGCGTATATGATGTCGCTTTTCTTGTGTTTCGGTATTGGGTCTTTCGGATGTACCAATTGCTGCCTCAGTGTGTTGTTCTATTTAAAGCAGACAGGGATACAGTGTCTTTTGAAAATTCTTCTTAATTTCTTGGAGACCCCTGCTACATATGGGATGACCATGTTCTTTCTCCTGTCTTGCTTTTCTCCTTCACTGTTGGTATTCGTGTTCTTTTCTTTCCTTCTACTTCTTTTGACAAAGGCCCAGTCTGGATATCCACAAGTTTTAAGGGCTCCTCTGAGATGTTTCATTTCTTTAGCCTTCGTCTCTGTGCTAGTGGGGATGTTCTCAGCTCTGTTTTGCAGGGTTCTGATGACACCCAGCTTGTGATCTAAAGGGTGGTGGGAGTCAAACATCAAATACTGATCTGTGTGTGTTGGTTTTCTGTAAACCTCTACTTCTAGTTTACCATTTTCCTTAACTTCTACCAAGCAGTCCAAAAAAGCCAGTTTGTTGTTTTGTACCTCTTCCCTTTTAAAATTTCTGTAAAAGCTTGTACTTCCTTCTGGTGGATTTTAACCTAGGTGTCATCCACATATCTGAACCAGTGGCTGGGTGCTATGCCCTTAAAGGTATTAAGTGCCTGTTTTTTTACCTCCTCCATGTAAAGGTTGGCCACAATAGGTGAAACTGGAGATCCCATAGCACATCCTTGTTTTTGCTTATAGAACTTATCCCTGTATTTGAAATAGGTGGTATTCAGGCACAAGTCCAGTAAGGAACACACCTGTTCTGGGTTGAGATCAGTTCTGCTGGTAAGAGTGCAGTCTTGGCCTAGCCGTTTTCTCACCATGTCAACAGCCTCCTTGGTGGGTATACAGGTGAAGAGAGATGTCACATCATAGGACACCATAGTTTCTTCTGCACCAAGTACTATATCTTCAATCTTGTTGGTGAAATCCTGAGAGTCCTGGATGTGATGCTTAGCACTTCCCACCAATGGTCCTAAGATGTTGGCTAGGTATTTTGCTACCTTGTATGTTACAGAGTTGATGCTGCTGACTATAGGTCTTAGTGGTGCCCCTTCCTTATGTATCTTTGGGAGTCCATATATGCATGGATGTGCCTCACCAGGGTAGAGGAGATGATACATTGCTCGATCAATGGCTTTATCCTTTTAAAGCTGTTGTAGTAAGTCTATGATGCTTTTCTTGTAACGGCTGGTAGGATCCCTTGTTAAAGCCTCATATGTGTTGTTATCGGCCAGGAGCATGGTCACCTTATCATGGTAGTCTGAGACAAGTTTCTCACCCATTCCTCCTTGTTTGATGAAGTGACACTTCCCTCTTTTTGTATCCAAGGTAGTTGTTCTTCTTTGGGGGTGTTCTGGTTCAAGAGAGGTGTTAAGGAGGCCATTTATGTGAAAATAAAGAAACCAAGCCTAAATAGAGGTGGGGGGGTTCAACACCAACTGCCATGTACAATGCTGTTTTGACACCTTACTCTGGGCGTTCCTATAACACCTCTTAGCCACTATCCAATCACGCCCTTAACACTTGGCTGTGATATGCTAATTGGGATTTTCCAGGATACATAATTGCCAAAGATTCTTGTACAAGTCATTCTGAATTGAGAAAGACAGTCGGATGACTAGCGAAACGTCTTCAAGAACTAAACTTCAAGTCCAGTTGATCTAATTGAATACAACAGATATACCATGACCTGGATTAATAAGAACCTTGACAAGCATTTTTTGACTATAGTTACCCTTTAAGTGTGGCTGCCACGGAAATGCAAGTGTAGGTCAGTAGGTGTGTGTAACTGAGTCTGCTTGAGGGGGTATGTCTTTTTTGTGTTTACAACCATAAAACTTTTTTTGAGTATATATCAAATTGCTTTTTTTAGTTTCTTTACCCTTTAAATATGGCTGCCACAAGAATGGAAGGGTAGGTGTGTACCGGTGTGAGATTGGGGATATGTGTTTATATGGGGGTTGCATTTATGACCATATAACTAACAAAATTAGTTTTTTGACTATAGTTTCCCTTTAAGTATGGCTTCCATGGGAATGGAAAGGTAGGTCAGTAAGTGGGTGTACCTGTGTTTGTGTGGGGGGTTGGGGCTATCAGCGTTTGTGTTTATGACCATGAAACAAACTGTTTTGAAATATCCACATTTGAGAATTGTTAAACATTATAGTCTATGGGAAAAAAATGTCCCGAAATTTGCCGATAATGCCATAACGCTTCAGCAGATTCCTTACCTAGGTAATAGCACACTTCTCCTATATGCCCCACATGTCTGTACATATGGGGCATCTCTCTAGCTCAAAAACTGTGGGAGGAGATACAGTCCAAAAAAGCAGAAGAAGAAAACGGAAGAAGAAAAAGAAGAAATAGAAAGAACAGTATTTTGGCTCTTCAAGCCAAATTAATTATTAATAGTCAAAAAAATTATATTTTTAAAGAAGGGTCATGGGATGCTGCAATACGGTGTATCCTAATATGGACACACAACTCCTCATTGACTTCTAATCTTCTTTTAATTGACAGTGGGGGATACATTACCTCTTATAAAACTGACGGGTTTTTCATGCGATTTTAAATAACATGGAAATCGATTGCGCAAATTCAAGACAACGTACAGAATTTGCACGTGCAATCGATTGCATATGCGCTTTGGTGCGTTGCAGTGAGGACTTAGCAAATCCGAACCCGGTTCCCGGGGCAGATTTCGGAGAAACACTGATTTAGCGCAATTCCTCTTTCCAGATTTTACCAATCTGCGTTTAAAATGTTTCAAATATTCAAGGATTTCCGAATTTTTGAAAATTTAAGGATTTTTGTGCTTTCTCTTTTTTTTTGCGAAATTTGAAAACGATCCAGCCACATGTCCCAAATTAACCAATGGCAGCTATTTTCATCAGTGCCAACCTCCTGGGTATAAAACACAGCTCAACAGGCACCATTTTGTCTGTGTGTTGAGTTTAGTGGAGACCTGACAGTGTAGGAGTCAGAGGTATTTTGTTATGCTTTTCCATTTATAACTGTAAAAATAACTTTTTAATGATTGATCAAGATTTTATTTTTGACTTTATTTGCCTTTTAAATAGGACTGCATTAGGAATAGAAGGGTGGGTCAGTAGATGTGTTTACCTGTGTCTGTGTAGGTATCATTATGCATTTCCAAGTGTAAAAATAATGCTGCCAAACAACTGTATTCGGCATTTTGGTCGGTTGGGAAAGACTGAAAATCATTTGTTATCGCTCCGTGTATGACTGTACGCCCGATAGATATTATTGGTCAAAATTTGTTTTTTGACTATAGTTATCCTTTAAGTATGCTGCCATGGAAGTGGAAGGGTAGGTCAGAAGTTGTGTGTACCTGGGTCAGGTTGAGGGTTAAAAAAACCAAACTTTTTTTGATTATTGATCCAAATTTGTTTTTTGACTATAGTTACCCATATAAGTATGGCTGCCACAGAAATGGATAAATAGATCAGTAGGTGTGTGTACCTGTGTCATGTTGGAGGTTAAAAAACAAACTCTTTTGATGATTAGTTACCCTTTAAGTATGGCTGCAACAGTAATGGAGGGGTAGGTCAGAAGGTGTGTGTTCCTGTGTCAGGTTGGGGGTTAAAAAAAAACAACCTTTTTTGATTGGTCAAAAAAATCTTTTTTGACTTTAGTTACCCTTTAAGTATGGCTGCAATAGTAATGGAGGAGTAGGTCATTAGGTGTTTGTACCTGTGTCAGGTTGGGGGTTAAAAAAACAAACTGGGTCTGGTTGAGGGGGTATGTCTTTTTTGTGTTTACAACCATAAAACTGACTTTTATTGAGGATATATGAAATTTTTTACGTTATTTACCCTTTAAATATGTCTACCACGGAAATGGAAGGGTAGGTTAGTAGCTGTGTGTACCTGTGTGAGGTTGGGGGTATGTGGTTTTGCAGGTATGACCATTTAACTAACTAATTGAGGACAAAATATAAACATTTTTATATTTATTTAAGTATGGCTGCCACAGGAATGGAAAGGTAGGTCAGTAGGTGGGTGTACCTGTGTTTCTGTTTTGTGAAGAGGATTGGGGGTATCAGTGTTTGTGTTTATGACCATTACACAAACTGAAATATCTACATTTGAGGATTGTTACCATTATAGTCTATGGGGAAAAATGTCCCGAAATTAGCTGATTAATGCCGTAACGCTTCTGCGGATTCCTTAGCTATATGCCCTGGATGTCTGCACCGAATTTCATGTCTCTAGCTCAAAAACTGTGGGAGGAGATACAGTCCAAAAAAGCAGAAGACTAAAACGGAAGAAAAAGAAATAGAAAGAACAGTAATTCTTCAAGCCAAATTAATAAAGAACAAGTAAATCTTCAAGCCAAATTAATAAAGAACTGTAATCATATGATCTCAGAAATGTGTAATGTTGGAAACCACCAATCAATATATACAAGGAACAGCTGGTGCTAAAATATCTTTTCAAAGGTAAAATGGACTATTTTGTTAAGAGGTAAGTTTTCCTTTAATAGGGGGGTTCTGTTTCCCCACACCTACATTCTAGATGACATGTTATGAACTTGTGTGTGTGGTTTGTTATGTGTGTGTGTGCCATCATTTATCACCATCAAACTATATATTTTGTCATCAAATAATTTACTATCCAGAATAGAAAATGTGATTAAAACCCTGCCCATGTACCTCTGTAAATAATTTGTTAACCTACAATGGATGGGGTCCTAAGAGAGACGCACAATGTGAATGAATGGCCGGTGTATGGACACTTTCTCGGCCGAAATGGCTGTTCAGTTGGGACTAAACTGTTGTTCATCCTCAAATGAGTGGCCGTTTCAGCCGATAAAGTGCCCGAAACGGACATTCATACAAATCGTGCATCGCAGGTCGCCACCTGCAATCGCACATGTGTACGAACCTTACACAACAACTTGCTGATTGCCTGCTATATACAGGCTTTAATCTATCTTCTCTTCTTAGGCTGGGTGCACACCATCCAATTTTTCAGATCGACTGATATTTCCATGTATCAGATGGTTGACCCTAAAAATTGGATGGTGTATTTGCCAGTCATGATCAATCAACAGATGAAAAAGGTATGCTGAAAAATCTCTGCTGATCGTGCGTCCACCTATGGAGCAAAGTGGCAGCCGTGGCTACTTATTTATTCATCCCAGCCAATACCTATTCATTCCAGCCAACCACTTGTTAGTGATGAACAACAGTTGGTCAGTACAAATAATTTGCTGTAGTCTACACAACCTTATGGATCAAGAAATCCAAATACCACTAAGCACTTCCAACAATTTGGAGATGGCATTAATTACCGTAGATATCCTGTACTGAAAACCCAATCAAGAGCATCCTAGTTCCTGCTTAAAATGCCTAGGATGGAAAATCCTAGAATATCTGATGCTTTACTGTAATACATTATAGGAATAACAATATGTTTTGTTCAGTCCAGACTGCCAGAAATAGAGATCTATGCAGTTTTACTGATTTGCATGAAAAAATGGTATATAGCCAAGATAAGCAAATTGTAGGTAGGGCTATAATGAGTTTTCAGTGTATTTTACACTAATGTTTTTAACAGTAAAGGTGTACAGAGAGAGATTTTTTTTTAGTTCTTATTAATTCCCAGTTATGTGCTAAAACCATATTACCATGTCAGATCTGTACTCTGCAATATTTACATAGTAGGGGGAAGGACCTAAACTTCTAGAAGAGGACCTGATGGTTTAGGTCCTCACCCTTGGTAGTGTAAATAGGGTAGGTAGTGTAAATAGGGTAGGTACACACGGGGGGTATTAATTGTCCTGACTGATTGTTGTGAGCAAGCGCTCGGCTGGGACAAATGACGCAATCAGCACAATCAGCTGTGATTTACCAATGGACCCAATGGACGGTTTGTCCAAATCGGACAGAGCTCGGTCACGGCTGGCTGACCCACACCATAAAATATTTCCGGCCGACCAACCGGTCCACGGCACTATCGGCCGGAAAAATATCTGCTGGTGTGTACCCAGCCTAATACGTTAAAGGAAAACTGTGGTCTCCAATTCTTCCAAACCAGTACTGATTATATAAAACCCCTTCCATCGTACCTTCAAAATAAAACACATCTCTAGACAAAATTTGTGAGACATTATTGCTGGAAAGGTTTAGCAATATTACTTCCTGTTTTCAGACATGTGACCAGCCTCTGCCTGCATTAATAGGCTGCTTTTTTCCCCAAGCACTTCCTGTTTTCCCCAGCATTAAAGGACAGTTCAGTGGAAATTATCAATATTTGTTAAATTGTTAGTTTGTTTAATGCCTTCCTAGTTATTCTACATATATTCAATTTTAAAAAATCAGCTGATTTCATACCCTTTGCTGTTCCCTGCTGTTGACATTAGTGAGCTGACATTTCAGGTTCTAAAGGTCCTTCTTCTTTCCAGGATGCACCACATCCTTGGAATGTTCCTAACAGTAATTTCTACTGATTGGCTGTTGGATGGGTCAAAGATGCTCAGATCTCTACTGAGCAACTGAATCAACCCAGGCACTGGGTCAAGGGCAAGACCATAACAGTCTCTACTAGGGGTCCTGCAAACAGGAACTCAGTATTTCGGTTGCATTTATTTGTACACAGACAAAATGCTGAATTTGCTACTCTTTTTTTCTGAAAAGCATATGTATTTGCACTGAACTTCCCCTTTAAGTTTATCTGAGCATGTTTTGCCCCAGGAGGCAGAGGGCAGGACAGAGTTCAGGTGATGTCACACAACCTACTGGAAATTTGAATATTCACCTGAATGTAATTTCTCACAGGTTGCAGCCAGAGGTGTTATTGTCGGCTCATTTTAAAATAAATAATGTAACCCTAACTTGTTTGGAGGCCACAGTTGCCCTTTCGCTTCATAGCGAATAATGGTGCTGTACAACATATTATTAATAGTGTTTCCCGTAAGTATTAAAAATATATATGGAGGTAATGTATGGGATTGCACCTGCAGTGTAGTAGCAGACTAAGCAGGCTGTGATTGAGAACATTCCTGCCTCATCTGTATTCAGTGCATGTCATCAACCTTATTGCATTTTCTTTACCCAACCAAACAGTGGTGCTGCAGCTCTCCCTGAGGCACATCATCCTCCAGTCCCTACTCCTGTAAACAAGCTCTGGGTAGCAATGCACGTGCTTTGTTTGTGTTTATCGGCAGCCTGTCTGGATCATGTGCTGGGGAGGGGAGCTTGGCAGTGTCACTGATCAATGTCTTTTTGACTTCCTTCTTGCAACTGAGCAGTAGATTCACACACACTGCAGAAGGAAACCAATTGCTTGGAGTTTGAAAGCCGCAAGAGCAGCGAACACAGGATTATTGTGTGTCTGGCCGGAGGGACATAATGAGTGCAGGGGATATTGTCTGCACCGGCTGGCTTATTAAATCTCCCCCTGAAAAGAAACTGAAGAGATATGTAAGTACAATCCAACCCACACCAGCCATCTGTATGTGCGCTGAATCCAGCCAGTGGATGGGATATTTGGCTCTGTCTCTCAGTTATGAATCTGCCTCCTATTTCCCACGCCATTCTTGTGTTTTTTCTTGCCTGCAGTTGATTTACTATTTTCATCAGACAAAGTATAAATTATCTCTGTCTTCGTTAAAGTTGCTTTCATTTTTTTTGCTTTAAAGAAAAGATGGCATTGTACTATTGCCTGTTATATCTAATGCTATATTTTTAATAGTACTCTTTTATTTTATCTATAAAAGATAAAAACTGTTTTAAAAGAAAACTATAGCTATTTGCAGGTTATGAAAGTACTGACCTTCTTCAGGCCAAGGATATCCCTGCTTTAATGAGTGCAGCTAAAGCTCAAAGAGCTTTTGCCCATGCTCATTGGAGGAATTTCTGGAAAGACCGGGGACTAGTGGGTCTAGTAGACCCACTAGTCATTGTTTGTCACAGCCATTTCTGATTGTTCTTCCCGGAAGATCCTGTGCTGCATCTGCAGGCATCAGGGTGAAAAACTGGTTTCTGGCTTTAGGGGGGTGCTCTACATGTCAAAACGTCATTTTGGGGGTGGACATTACCTGTTAATGTCTTATTTACTAAAATCCCTGTCTGCAAACAGTAGGAAATCATGAGAGTTACTTGAAAACATCATTTAAGGGCTTCTCACATTTATTGATAGTTCCCAATTGCAGATTAGCTAACTAATACTAATCAATAATACTTATTATTGATCCTTACATGAGATTTGTGAGAATATTGCTCTGATTCTAAATCATGCAAAGATCTTTAAGATCACATAAGGACCAATTCTATAGAAGGCGCAATCCTCATGATCTTGAAGATTCTTGATTCTCATGATCTTATTGAATCTGTAATAAACTAGAATAGCAAAATGCGTCACAACCAATTACACCCAACAATTATATGTGGCTCTAAATGTGCATTGATTTGTATTCCACAGAAAAGCTTCTTGGACCAACGCAGACCAAAATATACTGATTTTATTATATAGTTTTAATTTATAATTTTTTATTATGTTTCAACTGATAAGATCTCTAAACCCCACACCCACGAGTGCAGCCAGACAACATGACATACTTTTAAATAACCTTTTCAGGTTAGTTCATCACAGGTGCATGCATGGTGATAAATCTTGTCTGGACCAGTACCGAGGTGTATGTGTGTATATACAGGAAACAATAAACAATTTGCTCACATATTGCTATAGTTTACACTGGATCAGCCTTTCTTTTCATTTCTTGCCTGGAAAAACAGGGTGTGTGTCTCAAACCATAGGAAGCTGTATCAGTGCTGGTCTGAAAGACACATTCCAACCCAAATAACTGAGTCGCTTTTATTTCTTCACATGAAGCGAGACATACTGCCATTGTTAATTCGATGAGAATTGTGTGGGGTGGGAAATGGAACAGTTTGTAACCCACAGCATGCAGTTATTCCTAGTGGTTTGGCTTTTTTCCTCCCACTTTGTCTCAATTGTCTGAAAAAGACAGGCAATATTTTGTCTGATAGATTCGAATGGAACAGGATTCTTGGATTTTTAATTTGGTACAAAAAATATAAACTGAAAATTGCTAGGCCTCCAAATATAATTAACCCACCAGATCAGATTAATGGCTGCCCACCTTAGAGGGTTAGCCCAAAAAGGGTCTTCCCATACTGGTTACCTGCTATGATTTCTCTCAGACTGGAAAAGATACAGCCCTCCCACCTATTACTTTATAGTTAATTGCTTTAACTCTGTCCTTGTGCCTAGAGCTACCCAGATAAGAATTTAACCTAGGAGGAGGTGAGTCTTCTTGCTGTTTTCTAACCACCTACTTTAAAAGGTTTGATACAAACACCATTATAAGTCTGGACTAGTAGCAAAATGACTGGTGGCCATCTGACTAATGGTTTAAAGGAATAGTTCACTAAAATAGTGAACTATTACGTTAAAGGGCAACAATATCAAAAAAAATAACATCACCCGCATTACATGTCCACACGTTCGGCAGCTGAAATCACTTACTCTCATTTACAACCGTGCTGCACTCCCTTAGATATCACACAGCAAAGATGAGTGCTAAAAGCCCACCTCCTAGATGGCCCGGGCCATCGTTAACATATCGCTTGTCATTGGCTGGTGGGAATGTCTGTTACAACCTCTCTCCTCCTCCTCTGCCAGTCAAACAAACTTGAACTGTTCGGTTGCTAGGATGTACAGTCTACATAATCAAGCAGACCAAGGATGGGTGGAGGAGTGTTTTCTTGCATGCTAGCTTTGAGTGACAGTTAGCGGCAGACAGAATTGTTACACCCCCTTCACAGCATGGCTAATGGAAGGCTTAATTGAAGGCAGAGAGAAGCTCGAAATCAGGAGAAAAAACGTATGGGGAGGGCTGCATACTTTTACTCTTTTGAAAGCAGTATTTTTTTTTAAAAAATGCATTGAGGCAATACAGTTATCCTTTAATGTATTGATTAAAGACCGGGAGGTTAAGAAGCTATGCCTTAGCTCCCGTCCTTCAATCAATTGACCATGAGCGACGGCCGAAGAAAGAAGAAACTTACCTTACAAACGATCCTCCGCAGCAGCAGTGGAAATTCCCGACCACTTGCTGTTCAGAGTAACTATAGCGTGCATTATCATGCATGTGCGCTATAGTTACTCTGAACCAGGAAGCAGTCAGGACCTGTCACTGTTGCTGCAGTGGATCCCATTTATGGTAAGTTTCTTCTTTCTTCGTCCGTCACTCCTTTCAAATTGATTGAAGAGCAGAAGGTAAGGCAAAGCTCTTTAACCTCCCAGGACTAGTTTACTTTTTGAGTGAACTAATTCTTTAATGACAAAAACTGTGTCCTCATTAAGCCACTTTACTTTCCCTTTTTAATTCCTGGCAGGGGCGCATGTCCTCTTTGACCCTTGCTGTAGTCTCACCTTGGCGTGCTTAATCCTTCAGAGCATTGTGGCAGTTACTTGTCCCTCAAACAGTTGCTACACCTCAGTCTCTCCAGTCAGTTTTCATCCAGCTGTCCTAATAAAAAAGGGAGAAAAGAAAAAACAGTCCTGGGCCCTTGGCCTGGTATTGGCCTGATCTCCTTCCTGACCAACCTTGTTGGAAACTCAGTAATTGGTAAGTCCCAATGATAATTATGAGGTTTGGGGATTCCTTTACATTATTATCATTGGGACTCAAGTGCTGAGCATACCCTTTAATATGTCACTTGCTGTCAAGTGCTAACCCCTGTATACTGTACAATGTCTCCCTTTGTGAGCCCTCCTGCTTCCATTTTCTTGTCCATAAGTCTCAAGACCTCAGCTTTTAGTTCTCAATTCCTTCTGAGTCCAGTTCTCCTGCTATGTGACCCCCAAACCTACTGCCTTCCTGCCTCCAGCCCTTTAACTCCCATTGTTTACTTTCCAGCTTGAATGAGAAGCTGATAGTTTTGCATATTGCATTCTCTAACTCTGTTGAACCTGTTTGGCCCCTCCTTGGTCCCAAACGTCAACTTCATGCCCTAACTCCTGGGAACACCTCTCTTCAATGCCACAGTGTCTGCTTTGCGTTGCTCCAGCCCGGTCTCTCCCATAATCTAAACAACTCCAAGCTGCTGCTTCAGGTGATCATAGACTGTTCTCCTGCTCCAGCTGTTTTTCCTAACCTATTTTGAGAGTGCCATTACCAGTGCACCACCCAAACTCACTTTCTCTGCTTGTTTCTTTTCTCCTGATAAGCAGATTCTCTGCTCGGCTTCTCTCTTTCACTGACAAGCCCCTCCTCTCTCTGTATACAGCTCACTCTGCACTGCCAGCATTCAGTTCTCCTGTACACATTTCTCTCTTCTGCTTTCCTTCTGGTGATGGACTAAGATGCTCAGACGATCTAATTCTCCTTTGCTCGGTTTCTCCTGAATTTCCAGACTTTTCAGAAGTCCCTCAGCCATTCTGGTTGCTGCTTCCCTTCTGGTTGTTTCAAAGCTTGCAATTCTAGTTCTTCTTCTGCTGTGTTGAAACAATTTGCTGCTTTTCTTCCTGCAGCAAACTTTTTGTTTTCCCTACCCACAATTCTTAATTAGCATAATCCTAATCACCTGCTCGCCTAAATATTTAACAAAAATGCATTATTTTATATTATGGGCTCTTTACATGACACCTGTAGAGTAGTAAAAGACAGTCCATGCTAGTTCTGCTCATCACTCATCTCTATTCTTTTCTTCATTTACCCCCCTATTTGCATTGCCCCTAACCAGCCAGCCAGTGGTGCTGCAGCTCTCCCTGAGGCACATCATCCTCCAGTCCCTACTCCTGTAAACAAGCTCTGGGTAGCAATGCACGTGCTTTGTTTGTGTTTATAGGCAGCCTGTCTGGGTCACGTGCTGGGGAGGGGAGCTTGGCAGTGTCACTGATCAATGTCTTCTTGACTTCCTTCTTGCAACTGAGCAGTAGATTCACACACACTGCAGAAGGAAACCAATTGCTTGGAGTTTGAAAGAGCAGCGAACACAGGATTACTGTGTGTCTGGCCGGAGGGACATAATGAGTTCAGGGGACATTGTCTGCACCGGCTGGCTTATTAAATCTCCCCCTGAAAAGAAACTGAAGAGATATGTAAGTACAATCCAACCCACACCAGCCATCTGTATGTGCGCTGAATCCAGAGAGATTTGGCTGTGTCAGTGATGGATCCATCTCCTGTGTCCTCCCAGCCTAAACCTTATCTGCAGTTGCTTTATTTACAGTGGATTGGTGCATAGAATATGGAATAATGTCTGTGTTCTTTCTGTGACCGATCCCAGGGTTTCTGTTTAAAGGGGAAGCTGTCGTTGCACAGTGGAACCTTATCTGAAACACTCTTCCTATTTTTATAGAACTTTATAATTTTATCTATAAAAAGGGAGCCTGTGTATTTACATGATCATGTTTAGAAATGAAACGGTTTTTGTTTTTGTTCGCTCTGTCTGCTTCAACTCTCCTGTAATGTCTTTGATATTGTTTTATTTAAAGGGCATCTAAAGTGATTTGGTTTTTTTTACATATTAAATGATAATAGTTGGGACGTAGAAGTGAGGATTTCAGTTTCCAGTTGTGTAGTATTAGTCCAGTGCTGAATAGTTAATGCAAACCATGAGAGCGAATAGCTTACCAGCCTAATGGTCCTGGGGTACCAAGCATGTACAGATAGGAAGTAAGGAAAGGAGACAGATGCAAGCATTAGTGCTTGGAGATAACTTTCACCAGTTTTTAAGTAAAGTAAGTTTATAGATAAAATATATATACCTAAAGTGGACTTTATTCTGCAGTGCTTTAAAGCCCCCCCCCTTTAAAGCATCCCCCCCCCCCTATTTTAAGCAAACCCCCCTAACAAAAAAAACAACAAAAAATGTATTTTCACAATACTTACCTTTCTCCCTAGCACTCCAGCAAAAGGATTTTTACCTTAAAGTCCCCTGCTCCCTTGACACACTTCCAAGTGCTAGCCATAAGTCTAGTTCACTTACTATGCTTTAAAGGGCAAGTCCAGCCCCAAAATGAAAACTTACATACAGGTAAATCACCCCCCCAAAACCCTAAACAGTAATAGTTTGAAATGTGAAATATAAGTCTAACCTGAAATCCTGCACAATGTCCTGTTTCCCCTGTTTCTGCTTCCTGGTTCTTCCAGTTAGCAACTGTCAGTTATGGATTTGACAGTTGACATCACAGCCAATGACTGAATGTTAATCCCCTGTCTGCCTCTTCTGAGCATGCCCAGGCTTAGTACAGGCTCAGTACAGGCCTCTAAATTGCTCAGTTTCCATGAGGCCTCCAGAAGCCTGCAGCCATACAGTAATGAATTCATAGGACAAATTATCATACATCAACATATTTTAAAGAGGCCATTCTTTCTAAAATATGTTATTATGGGGGTGGAGTTGCCCTTTAAAAAGAGTTCACAAAGCCGCAGAGTCGGTGGCCACAGTGCGGCAAGAGACCGGCAGACTTCAAGATAAATACATAGTTACTGCACAAAAAGGTCCAACCTTCGCTGATCCAATTAGTTATCCTGCAGTTGGGTTGCGTGGAAATATGGATGAAGGTGTCATTCCTGTTATTTATAAACAAATTAGAACTGGGAACACATAATGAGAGTTTATCACATTTAGTGATGGTTAGCCAACATTACCCCTTTAATATGTACACTTAAGGAAACCAGATGGTGTACATATGCAAGGGGGATAGTGAAGTAACCCTGATCTTAGTAATAGCTCTGTGCAATGCATTTCTCAATAGCCTACCTATTAAAGGGGAATGTTGTATGGAAGTTACATTTATAATGCTTTATATTCATGTAAATTCATCCCAAGTACATATGCTACACCCGGTTACATTCTCTATCCTAAAGAATGGACCTGCAACTAGGCTAGTGGGACAATATTACTAAGCTCCCATATTGCTATAGATTTCACTGGATCTGCTTATTGTTTTTTGTTTTTTTTTTTCTTTTTGCCTGGAAAAACTGGGTGTGTGTCACAAACCATAGGAAGTTATATCAGTGCTGGCCTGAGAGACACATTCCAATCTAAATAACAGAGGGGTTTTTATTTGTTCACATGAAGCGTGACATACTTGTATTGTTTAATCTGAGTGAAAATCCCACAGCATGTGAAAAAGACAGACTACATTTCACTAAATTCTTATAAATATTAATGAACTATCAAATGTGTTTTCATCTTGGTTCAGAAGTAAACACTGTCAATTCTTTTCATTTATCGCTACTTGTCCTTATTTTTTTGCTGATTGTTGTTATGAACGGATCACTTAAGTACCACCCACCATTTCAACTGTGAGTGCCCATATAATATACATGATATGGGAGGTAAGGACCATATAAACTGCAAGTTTACAGGACAAACACTTGACAATGAGTAACAGGGAACTAGTGCTAAGCAATAAACAAAAGATATAAAAGGGGCGCTTATATAATTTTATGGGACCTATTCCTACCTCCCATTCCTGCATAGTTTCTTTGATGTCCAGTGTCAAATATGTTGCTTATTTGTAACTAGTTAACAACCTGGCTGACTTGTATCCATGCCCTTGGATTGACAGTAAGGCCTGAGTTTGCTCAGAAATGGGCATCCAATGCAGGGCATAAGCAACCTAGGTGAAAAGCTAGGGCACCATTTAAATGTGGAGGGTAAACATTTTTTTTTTTAAAAGGCAAGGATCTTTATCAGCCATAAAACAACCGTTGCCAGTATAGTTTCCTTTAGCCTCTTTGCATATAATATAATCATCTTGGCTGAGTTTCCAATGTACGCAAAGACAAATTCAAGAAGTAATTGGGGGAAGTTTCAGTTGGGAAGGGGGAACCAAGAGAGACTTGCCTAGGCTGCTAAAATGTCCAGAACCGATCCAGCATCCAGGCATCTTTCATGCACATTGTGCAAGCATACAAAGTTTTCTCTTCCTCAAACGAGCGGCACATTTGACACTGGCATTCAAGGTAATTATACAGAAATGGAAGTAATATATGGGCGCTTTTAGATAAAAAGGAAAAGTTAAATAACTGGTCCTTTACCGCTTGAATTGAGGAACAAAACCTCATATAATGTTTTTCGCTGAGCACAAGTTCCCTGTGACTCATTGTCATTTGTTTGTCCCGTGAAGCTAACTGTGCAGAAACCCCGTGCAATTTAAATGGTATAAGGGGCATGACAGAAAGATGATATGATCTCTTTGTGCTAATGTGTGTAGTGTTCTATTTCAGAATTCTTAGTTGTTGGCACGTTACCAATTGCAACATCAGCTGCAACCTCCTTTTTGTGGTGTTTTCATTTAAAACGTTTCACGTTCCTCTGTGTGATAATTGGTTACATTTCGGGATACTGTATACGCAAAACAAGATTATAAATTTGAAACAGCTTAAAATTGAACATGTTTGAATCCTTTCATTCGGATCAGAAATAACATATTTTCGTGCAAAAAATTGCTTTCTAAACAGATGGGCTCTCAACACACTCACTCCTCTCTCAAGTGTAACTGATAATTATCCTTTCTGCAATCAGCTAAATTCTTTGCTTGCTTTTCAAAAGTCATTTCTGTTCGGTTTATTGTTTAAAGTAACCACAGCTCTTAGCCACAGATAAAACTCTGCCTGTCTCATCAATTGTCTCATCTATCACTGGCAGAAGCCGTTTAAAACATTATCATATGGGGAATAAAAACACAAAAGCTGCTTTCACCTTCTCCATTTAAATGCCAGAATTACCAATGTACGGTGTATATATATATATATATATATATTATAAGTATGTGGTTATACAGTTTTTTCCATTATAACAAAAAATAAATAATAATTTTAGTTTGCAATTAATAATACGGGGTTTTATAAACTGCCCGAAGGCTGTAATTTCCAGAAACTTCAGTTGTAACCATTACAGGAGACAATGGCAGCCTGCAGCGTTTAATCTTGGAGGACAATGTTTGCCCACTAGCACTTTTTCCCTATTTTACAGATCTACGTAAAAAGCAATAAATGCAGAAGTATACCCGCTTTGTATTTAAAGTGTAGTATGTATTATTGTAGATATCTACATATACAGGAGACTGATGAATATCCTGTACAATATATAAGGGATTATGCGCCCCTTTAAGGATATGGTTAGGGAACTCACTGAGGAGTTCCCTAACCACATAAAAGCATTAGGCCCTTTTATCTCTCCTATCCAGGGCACGTCTCACCACCAGCCCCCTTGACCCCATTCCCTCTCATCTTATTCCCCCTCTCTCCTCTTCACTCATACCAGCCCTAACCTCTCTCTTTAACTTGTCCCTCTCCACTATTTTTCCCTCTTCATTTTAACATGCTGTGGTACAGGACCGGCCTTTGATATGGGCGACCTGTGCGGCCGCACAGGTTGCATTACATGGGGGACGCCAGCAGGAAGTGTTAAGTCACGGACCTGTAGGTCAAAGTTGTGCATCAGTTCTACAGCTGTTAAGTCCTGCAGATCAAATGTATGTCACAGCACCACCCCACAGACAAATGCAGCACATATGTGTGCTGTGCTGTTCTGCCTGTGCATTTAGTGCATTACGTGTTACATAATGATGTACGCATGATATATACAAGCACACACTGCAAATACTTAAAGACAGGAATCGCAGGTGGCGGACTTCATTTGAAGCAGTTCAAGGCAAGCAGCATTCAGCAGTGTATTGTGTATTGTGTGTGCCCAGGGGTGTGTTTTGGAGGGGGTACTAGGCACCAGTAACAAATCTTGCACAGGGTGCTATTAATCCTACAGCTGGCCCTGCTCTGGTATCCCCTATACTTAAAAAACCCTCCCTCGATCCGTCTGCTCTTTCCAGCTACCGGCCTGTCTCCCTTCTACCATTTGCTTCTAAACTACTGGAAAGGCATGTCTATGCTGAACTGGTCAGTCACCTGTCTGCTAACTCTCTCTTTGACCACTTCCAGTCAGGCTTCCGACCTAACCACTCCACATAATCTGCCCTCACCAATGATCTATTTAGTGCTAAATCTGAAGGTCACTACTTTTTGCTCATTCTTCTTGATCTGTTCTCTGCTTTTGATACTGTTGATCACCCTCTACTTCTTCAGATCCTGGCCTCCTTGGGTATCCAGGACACTGCACTTTCTTGGCTATCCTCCTATCTCTCTGGTAGGACCTTTAGTGTTTTCTACGGAATTAGCTCAACCCCTCACCTCCTCCCTGTGGGGGTCTCGCACTGCTCAGTACTTGGTCCCTTTCTACACCTATGGCCTTGGACAACTCAGATCATTTGGATTCTAGTATCACCTGTATGCGGATGATACCCAAATTTACATCTCTGCCCAAGATCTCCCTACACTGACATCCCAGGTCCCCGACTGTCTTAGTGCAATCTCTGCCTTTATGTCCTCCGGCTTCCTCAAACTCAACATGGACAAGACTGAACTTGTCCTTTTCCCACCCTCATGATCTGTTCCCCTCCCTAGTCTTAATGTTAACAATACACTTATATCCCCATTTTCTCATGTCCGCTGCCTGGGAATAACGCTAGATTCCATTCTTTCCTTCAAACCCCATGTCAATTCGCTTTCCAATTCCTGTCGGCTCCAATTCAAAAACATCTCCCGAATTCGACCCTTTCTATCGAATGAACCTACAGAAATCCTAGTCCATGCCCTAATCATATCCCGGCTAGACTACTGCAACACACTCCTGTGTGGTTTACAAAACAACCGCCTGGCACCGATTCAATCCATCCTCAACTCTGCTGCCCGTCTCATTCATTTCTCTTCTCGCTTTTATAATGCCTCTCCTCTCTGTCAGTCCCTCCACTGGTTGCCCATCATGCAAAGGATCCAGTTCAAGCTGCTTACCCTATCCTATAAAGCACTATCCAATACAGCCCCTCCATATATCTCAGAGCTGATCCACCGACAACGTCCTAGATGCAACCTCTGCTTTGCAAATAATATCCTCCTCTCATCCACCCTTGTCACCTTTTCCCATGCCCATATTCAGGACTTTGCTTGTGCTGCCCCTCTGCTATGGAACTCCCTTCCTCTGTCTGTCCATCACTCACTGTCCCTTAATACCTTCAAACGTAACCTTAAAACCCACCTTTTCAAGCAAGCATATAACCTGGTCTAGACATTACCCATCTGACTACCCAATATGATCCAACCCGCCTTCCACGCTCCACTGCCAAACTATTTACAGCCTACCGATTCCCGCAACCTTATGTCTCAGCCCCATATCCTGTAGACCGTAAGCTCTTTGGGCAGGGTCCTCTCTCCTATTGTATCACGGTATTGCTGTAAGAACTTTACATACAGGGGATTACAGGTTATACAAAGTCATACATATTACATACACAGGTAATACATAATATTAGTAAAGGTGGCCATACATCTATGAGATATTACTTACCCGACCGAGCGCTCACGCTATGTTCATCGATGCTGCCGGAACCGTTTCTCCCGATCGTATATTTGACCGACATGCGATCGCAAAATCCCATTCATTTTGCGATCGCATGTCGGTCGAATGTAAAATCGGGAGAAGCGGTTCCGGCAGGATCGAAGGAACATCGCGTGAGCCCGGTCGGGTAAGTAATATCTCATAGATATATGGCCACCTTTACTAATATTATGTATTACCTGTGTATGTAATGTGTATGACTTTGTATAACCTGTAATCCCCTGTATGTAAAGTATGACTATGTAATTGTAAAGCACCACGGAAGATGATGGTGCTATATAAATCCATATTAATAATAATAAGGCCCTAGGCCTCCGAGGCGACTTTATGTCCTTATATTATAATGTGAAGGGGCGCATTATTTCTTATAATAAATACATTTTATATATTTAATTTTTTAAATCTTGAGGCTGTGTACATCTTTAAAGGTGCAGTCCCAAAAGGAAAACTTACATACAGTTAAATCACCCCCCAAAACCCTAAACGGTAATAGTTTGAAATCTGAAATATATAAGTCTAACCTGAAATCCTGCACAATATCCTGTTTCTCCTGTTTCTGCTTCCTGGTTCTTCCAGTTTAGCAACTGTCAGTTATGGATTTGACAGTTGACATCACAGCCAATAACTGAATGTAATCCCCTGTCTGCCTCTTCTGAGCATGCCCAGGCTCAATACAGGCTCAGTACCAGGTCATTAACTTACTCAGTTTCCATGAGGAATCCTAAAGCATAGCAGGCATAAAGTAATTAATTCATAGGACAAAGTAGGATATATCACCATATTTTAAAGAGGCTGTTCTTTCTAAAAGATGTTCTTATGAGGGTGGAGTTGTTATTTCAGTTATATTTTTATATTCAGTACAATTGCAATACTGTCATTTTAGAACTAAGAAGGTAGAAGAAACTGACCATGATTTACTTCCCCCTCCCCAACATCAGGTCAACCATGATCAGTTTCTTCTAATTCAAAACAACAGTTTTTCTTTTTCAAAACGCAAGAAGGGTATGGGAGCTGCAGTGGAACATTTTCGTACAATCTTATCAATTTATTTACCCATGCCTATCAGTATGTCTTTGTGATTGTGGGGGGAAACAGAATATCCAGAGAAAATCCACGCAAGCACAGGGAGAACATACAAACTCCTTGCAGATTTGTGTCCAAGGGAGGATTTGAACCCAGGACTTTAGTGCTGCAAGGCAACAGTGCTAACCGCCGAGCTACTGTTCCACTTTGGGCCTCTTATGTATTGTATACTTAAATATATATAATAATATATAAACACAGCTAAGTGAAGCTACTAATTTTACAGCAATTGGTCCTTGCATGTGTCTCTTGTTGTTAATAGGGCACTAAACTAACTGGCCTGCGCTGCTTTCACAGACAGCTGACTCAACATCCCTCCCATCTTTACGCCATGTGCAGATGGTAGGAGGGGTATGGGGACAGCTGTAAGTAAAAGCAAGGGCAAGGCTCGACAGTAAGTTTACCGCTGCACTGCCTGCATTCTTTTGCATGCTGGAAT
This sequence comes from Hymenochirus boettgeri, assembly GCA_019447015.1. Lineage (NCBI taxonomy): Eukaryota > Metazoa > Chordata > Amphibia > Anura > Pipidae > Hymenochirus > Hymenochirus boettgeri. The sequence continues at coordinate 161,121,499 of CM033476.1, forward strand.
GTAAAGCCTCGTACACAAGTGCGATCGCAAGGCCATACATGGGCCAGTTGTCAGCCGAAACAAACATTCGGACACATCGTGCGTCGCAGGTCGGGACCCCCGATCGCACGTGTGTACGAACCTTAAGAATCTGCTCACCTACCTCCAGTTGCATTGTAGTTTTTCTAGCCACTTTGTTGAACCTACAGGTTTAGCATCCCTTTAAAGATGACCGTTTGAAACAAGCAAATTAAATACAGGAAACAATGCCTGTCATCTTGAAACTTCATGACTTCTGGTCTTACCCTTTCATATAGTCAAACTCCTCTGTAATGACTTACCCATCTACTTGACTTTAATGGCAGCTTTAAGCTGATTTTAAAATGTCAAACAAAAAAAACCACAAGAGTGCTATTGAATCGTCTGTGTGGCTGCCTTGGCGCCTTTTACAAAATCCACACAGCTGTTGGTGTTCCCTTAAAGTCACGCTAATTCTTCGTAAAAAGTTTAACGTGACTTTAAGACAGGAATCCAGCAACTTTGTCTCTCAGTAAAACTCACGGATAATATCTAATTAAAATAAATCTTTGTCTACGAATTTTATATTTATTATGTGAATGGTCTGTCAAATGTGTGCCATGTGAGTAGTAACCTTCTTCTGTTACTTTAAATACAACCAGAACCAGAGATACTAGATATGAGTACAAAAGATACAACAATTGGAGTAAAATAGGATATCAGTGTTGTGTTTATAAGCTGCTTATTCTTGGGTCTGCTTGAAATTTACTCTTCCAGTTGGCATAAATCTCAAAACTTTACCTGCATTTGGCAATGTTTTGTATTATCTCTTCAATAACATAATGCTGTAGATATGAGAAGAATTAACTTTCATTGCCAAGCACTTGTCCAAAGAATGTTAGACATGCAGAGCATTTTAAAAGAAGCTGGTGATGTCATAGACACTGGAATACAAGTAACATCACAGGCTTCTGTCACTCTAAAGGGTCATTAAGGTTCTACTGGCAGAGTAAATAGGTTTTCTTATTTTCTTCATTGGTTGGAGAAAGATAATATATATGTATGTGTATGTATATATATGTATATATATATATATATAAACAAACAGGTTCTCCGCTGCACTCCGATCCTAGGCAAACAGCCTGGGTGCCGACAGTAATAAGAGATAGCGACTTTGTTCTGTTTAATAAATGGATCGTTAAGACCTTGGAGTGCCCAGTCCTTCCTTTGATTGTATATATATATATATATATATATATATATATATGGTATATATTGATACATAGAAAGCTAACGTTTACATTTTTTTCAGGGGAAGCAAATGTCTCTGTACTCCTGTGTATTCTCTTAGTTTCTCTCTTGGGCTTTTTGGCAGTCATACACATAACATGGAATACACAAGGAAAGCAGCAAGCATCCCGTTAAAACACACACAGCCATACCAATGTAGCAGAAAACATATAAATATTTTATTATTATTATAAAGCATAAAACTTTGAATACGCTAACAAGCCTAAAAGCTATTTAAAAAAACTACCTAGCAGAAATGATATTATTTATAACACTTATACATCCTATTTATACAAATATATAAACCTTAATAAGGCCCACATATGCATAACATTAACACATTCCCATCCTAATTTTCCTTGCGGTCCATTATAGACTGCAGTGTTACAGAGGCGTGAATACTATGGAAGCAGCCCCTGCTAGGGGTGCTCGAGGAGTCAAACTTCTTACTTTCGCTACCACATATACAGCCCCCTCCACAGGCAACCATTGTGGATGAAATAGAAAGGGGGCCCCCATTTTAGTTTTGCTTTAGGATCCTGGTAATTTCTAATTACGCTACTGCTTGGTTGGCAGTGATTTTGACACAACCAATCAGGCGAGATCAGTTGGGTCATAAATATTGATCCTGGTCAGGTTGAGTTATACTGTGTGTACTAGACCTATATTGCAGGAACCCTTTCACTTTTCAGTAATAAATAAATAAAATGTGCTTACTTTTGTCAGTGCAATGCAAAAAGACTTGTCTGCAGATGAAATCAAGATGCTGTGGATCATGATCTAGAATAGTGGTGGGGATCCAAATGTGATTTTTACAAAGAAATGTGCACAGTAACGTATAGAAAAATGCACACAAGAGTGCATAAATAATGCATGTAATGGGGCAGCACGGTGTCTCAGTGTCTTTGCAGCGCTGAAGTCCTGAGTTCGATTCCACCTTTGGACGCATCTGCAAGGAGTTTGTATGTTCTCCGCGTGCTTGCGTGGGTTTCCTCCAGGCACCTCCGGGTTTCCCCCACAACAATAAAGACGTACTGATAGGTTGTATGTGTCAAATAAATGTGCTTGGATTGTAAGCTCTTTGAGGCAGGGCCTGATGTGAATGTATACATGGAATTGTAAAGCGCTATATTTAGCAAAACCATAAATAATCCTTTTAGCGTTTGCTTATATGAAAGAATGTATTAGCGAGAGACGTTCCTTTTCTAAGTAAAGCCATAGGCAGACTGCTCAACCCTTGGCACGAGAGCCATCGAAAATCCTCCTAAGATTATGGGGCAAACAAATGTGATGCATATGTTCCAGCTACAGCCTTTAATAATAGCAATCCTTTTTTATTTAAGTCTATTTTTTTATTATGTCCCTAGTTGTTGAGAGATGTCAGGAATGAAGCAATTTATTTTTATTAGTAAATTACCATACTGGTTGTTTATCTTGAACATAAATGGATAGCTAACTAAGAGGCAAATATTTAGCGAAGTTTGTGTCAGTCAGAATAAATCGTTACAGCTCGAATATGGTACCTTGTCCTTGATTGTATAAAGCATTGACCTTACATAGGGGCTATGCATGGTAACACATACTTTATGAAATTTATGTAACTACCAGTAATAACAATGCTTTAAATACACCTTCAGGTGATGTATACAAGTTCTTATCTTTTAAAATGGTGGTCATTTTGCCCCACCATCAGATGTTAGCTTCCATTTGAAAGCTAACAGTGATGTCTAGGGCAAAATTACACTGTTTTTTAACTTTTGTTACATCGCTCTCTTATAAGTCTTATTGACATTTGGTGTCTTGGGTTTTTATGACTCAGTTTCATACTGTCCTGCAGGCATTAGTGTGATCTGGAAATTTTTTTTATCATTCATACTGACCTCCCATATAACCTTGCTCTTGAATCATAGTGGTGGTATTTAGCCAACCTTCTTCACGGCTATAATATGTTTATGTGCACTTTTTCCATTAGGCTTGTTTTTCTGCTTGGATTGTAAATTTAAGGGGATCTACACTGGGATTTTTTCTATTTGCCCATTATTGGAAACTATAATTTCCCCTACTATTAATGTATAATTTTTTTTTGTTGTGCTGTCTGTTTCTTCAGATATTTTAGCACATTTCATCTGTCATCAAGTGCCTTATTATTTTGTATTCTTCTGCTGTGTTCAGTTTCGTATGATGCATGATGTGCATGTGGTGGGAAATTCCCTCTCCCAGTGCTGTTCTCACGGTGATTACTGAGCATGCTTGACTTCACCGAAATTCAGGTAGATAGAAGGAGGAGTCGGTTAAAAGTGGCGGTGGTATACTGAGACTGGGCAAAACAAGTACTGGATTAAAGGGATGCAGCAAAACACCTCACAGAGTGAGTTCTACTTGTATTGTTTATTGATTAAAATAGGGCAGTAATTGTTTGCACTATACATACCCTTTAATGTTTGTTAGGTATCCTAGGATTCGGTTTACAACCTTATACACATGAAATAACTTTCTATCTATCACTTGCTCTGTGTGTTATTAAAGAAGTTTTTTATTTTACTACTGTAAATCAATTGTACCATGAATACATATTTATATCACCTTTCTGTATGGATGTCCTAGATGGCCCTTTTGATTAAGCTTTCAGATTTATATGGCCTGTAAAACTTCTCAACACAATGCAATCAAGTTAGTTGTGTTGGATATAGAGATTCATTTGGAGGTCTTTTATCAATGTTCCCTCTACATTGTGTGTGGCCATGCCCATGCTTACAACTTGGCAGGCCAGTGCACCACCGTTTAATATAGCGTGCACACAAAGGTGGTGTACTATACTACTGTGGTCTTTTGCATCACAGCACAAAGATATTTATTTGCCCACACAGCCGTCAATGAAAGGAATAATTGCTATACAAAATATTTGTCATTTTTACACAGTATTACAAAAATAGCTGAAGGTAGGCTGACAGAAATACGTTATCTTGGCTCATTTCTTAATTTCTTTTGTAATAGTCATACTCTGCTCTTGGCAAATAATGTATTTTCCAAAACTTGGTGCCAACTGAATTCAGTTTTCATTGCACTATGGTGTCAAAAATGTGTAGAATTTTGCAACATTTGTAGTCAGGATTTTTTACAGTTGCCTCAAATTGACATTCTTTCAATAGTTTCATATATCCTTGAACTAGTGGGCCTCTAGTTGTTGTAAGAAATCAAAAATATGTTATTTTGGAATGTCATAACGCAAACAACTGTCTAAAAGAAAGGCTGGCATGTTACATATCATTCTTTCTGAATAAATAAACAAGTTTGCTTTAGTATGCCCCCAAACATCAATTGTTGCCAATATAAACCTCTCCTGTGTGTTGTACCAGGAATACAACCTAAACCACATTAATGTTTTATCTATAAATGAATCTGATAGAAGATATCAGCTGTACAGTCTTCATCTTTGGTCTATTGCAGGTGCTGCTTCCTTACTTGGCTAAGCAAAGCAAAAAGAATGCTCTCTGCAGGAGTCACATGTACTGTTTTGGCCATTTGCCCAATGTGGGGGGCGACCACCACCCCACCCGGACCTTGATTGGGATTGTTGCAGCTAAAAACTCCCTTGCGATCTAAGAGAAAAATTAATAATGTGATATAGATGGACCTCCTCGGTTGAACATACAGAAGAAGGGTTCTGCAGCTAAAACCTTCCGTTCTTCATCAACAATTGAGCAGGAGCCAGAATGAAGATAAACAAAGTTACCTTTCATGCGATCCTCTGCTGTCACACTGAAATTCCCAACCGCTTCCTCCTGTTTCTGATTAACTATAGCGTGCATTACCTGTATGCGGCAGGACCTGTCAGTGTGACAGTGGAGGATTGCCTGAAAAGGTAAGTTTCTTCTATCTTCATTCCTGGCTCCACAGCATTGATTAAAGAATGGAAGGAAAGGCATAGCTCCTTAACCTACCGGTCTTCCATCAATGTATTAAAAAGACTTTTGCAGTAAACAATTCCTTTAACCAATAGTCAGCCCCTGAGTTTATTCACAAACTCACTGGCAGAAACAACCCCACAGCTTTTTCATTCTTACGATTTACTCCAGTATTGCATTGTAGGATTGCGAGAAGAGCCATGGCTTAGCACTATATTAAAGTCCCCTACAATCCCATGTTTGGTTTTACACTTTTTGTACCAATTTGAACTCCTGGTCTTTACGTATAATTTTTAGCTATACAGCCCTGTCAGGGTGTACACTTCCATGGAACAGGTATGTCAATAGCCCAAGTGCCACACCAGCCAATGGGTGCAGATTTCCAAAAAAAAAGGCAAGTTACAACATGGAAAAAGGCAACAAGTACCTGAGGAAGGGAGCTTGTACCCCTCAAACTTTGTGTTTTGATGATTGGTCTTGATAAAACACTATCCACCACCTATAGTGCGACTGTTTCTGTTTCTAGTTAAAACTTCCATGGAAGAAGACCCTGCAGCTGCAAGGAGGTTGGGAGCCAGTGGGCCATTCTTTTTACTTTCCCTATGACAGAGATACAGCTTCCCCCTAGAACATCACTATAGATGATGCTGGGAGGGACCCATCATATTTTTGCAGGGGGGCCTAGTGATTCCTAGTTACCCCTACCCAGATTGATAATATGAACAATAGTGAGCTGCTTATCAATGGATTTTGTACTGGAGGATTGTGGGTTTGTATATAGAATAAAACTCTAAAGAATGAACAGTATTAAACAAAATAATTTAATTCATTTCCATAAACAAGAGTCAAGAGATCATCCCATTACTCATTAAAGTAAACACGCCACAACAACCACAACAAACTGTTTTCCATAAATATCTTGTGCTCTTGTCCGGGTTTGAGGAACCTGTGTGGCAGGTTTCGCCCCATGACCCTCCCATGCTCTCCTTTGGTTTAAGCCTTTGTATAACTAATTGTTGGCTTGTCTAAAAAGTGGGATGAGGTACCTAAGCTCATGGTAGGGCACGGTCATGATCAGATAGCGTGTGCTGATATGGGGGGCTGGTGGAGGCGGCACAGCTCTGTGGCGCCATACCAAACCAACTGATTTTGTTGCAGACTCCCAATCACCCCTTCAGTTAGCACTCATCATAATCCTGACCTGACCAAATTTTCTTCTATTGAAAGCCACCCTAGGTGGTTGCCTTGTGGGTCCCTTGCAAAAGTGTTTTTTTGAATTGTATGGTAAAACCAAATCTGGAATACCCACAATTCATTTCAATTCATCCCCCCAACCAGATTCCCGTTCAGGACTATTACACCATCACAAGCTGTGACCTAGTAGTAATATGGTTTCCATACTGTCTGTAATACTTTATTTTAAATCCTTTTAACTCAGTAATTCTTTGAAATAAAGTTTTTAGTGCACACTTTGCAGTTCCCATTCAGTACTTTCACAACATTACACATTTACATAGATCGACACAACCTATGTTTAAAATGCTAATGTCACTGTTAATGTACGCATATCAAGTTAATTATATTGATGTATATTAAAGATGCCTTTTGTTCTTCAATTGGTGGGTTTACAGCTTGCAGTGCTATTTTGCCCAATTTCCTGTTTGTGCTGCCTTATTTCATGTGAGCCCTGACAGTTAAAGATACGCAACTTGACAGTTACTGACCTCATGCCATTTACTATTAAACACAAAGATGTTTTTGTTTTAGAATCGTCTTCAGATAGCATTGCTTGTCCATGGGGCCGCAATACATAGTTAGAAGTCTCCTCTTGCAATCTATCTGCTGCGCAATCCTTGATTCTTCTATGAGCTATAGACAGCTTACTGAATAGCTGTGCTATGTAGGTACCAGATATTATGTGTATTAAAATAGCTAGAATTTTTAAAGGGTAAAATGTTCTCGCAACCCCCCCCCTTCCCTAAGTTACCCAGGGTGAGACCTAACCTCTAGTCATCACCCCTGGGTGCCACTCCCAGAGGTTTAACCTGTAGTGCCACTCCCTTCTTTGAGTCCTTCTTTGAGTGCCAGGCAAGCACTAAACCAGGGGTGAGGACCTAGCATCCTCATCATTGGTACTATTTGGGGAGAGAGTTGGTTCTGGATGTGTAATATATATTTCTAAACAGTCAGAAAAGTATATTTTACACACCTTTTTTATTTATTTACCTGCATGGGGAGATACTATCCTCCAGGGATAGGCACCAACCAGTAGATCTCCGATGTGTGAAAACTACATCTCCCAGCATTCCTCTGTTAGTTTTCACCATCTGGACATCTACTGGTTGCCTATTCCTGCTTTACTTATACTTTACTATGCCAGTTCTTGGTGTGGGTGTGATGTGAGAGCATGAGCCAGACTGTACGGATGGAAATGCATTGTTATTTGCCCAAAATCGATTGCAGGCAGCACACACAATGCGGCCACCCCCATTGGAATTCTGCGATTTTCACTTGCAAATGGATCGCAAGCCCAATTGTTGGGAGATTGAGAAAACGCACAAGTGTGGCCGATGGTGTGATGATTTCTGTGCATTGGATTTTTGTTAATGAATGGAAGTGTATACTCAATGCATTAATTGTACCATCTTGCAATGCATTAATGGGACAATAAAATAGATGGGGTGTGGTGGGGCGTGGTGAGGGTGGGGACAGAATGCCTGGGGGTGGCCATTAACCCTGTCTGTGATTTCCTCCCCTACAGTTGGGGTCAGTCCCGTCAAAAAAGGGCATTGGGCAACCCCGAGTTGGAACAAGCCCTAAACCTCCAGATTCCTGCTTTACATTAAAACATTCATATTATTGACAGTGACTGGAAGATACAAGTATCTGTGCCGCCCCTTTGTCTGTGCACTCTCCAGTTACCCACTTCCACTAGTGATCAGTGGAGCAGGCACTGCTGAAAAATGGTCATGTCAGGTTTAAATTAAAGATCTGGATCTGCTATAAACTATGGTGCTGGTTTACTGCCTGGCCTTCTGTAAAGTTTATAGCTTTATTCTCCTTTAAAAGATTATACATGTGCATTATAAGAGATATACAGAGACTGTTAACTTCTTTCCAAGTACAATTCTGTTTCTGAGTTATTCAAAAAAAAAGAGGATGCTGTGTCCTATCCTCTGGCCACCTGTACATCTTTTGACCACTTCCTCTGTGCTAAGTGGCAGTTTTGACAAGACTTTAAGCTGGGGGGCACAGATATTCGTTCCTTTCCATGTTCCATAGCTTTCAAGAGTCCACGTGTTTTCTTGGAGACTTTCCACCAAATGCTCTTATTACTTACTGAAATCTTATTGTGTTTGTTGAGATTAAAATTATTCCTTAAAAGCAGCTGTTCACCTTTTTTTATGTCATGAAACACATATGTGTTGGCTCGTTTGGATTATTCAACAGAAAATGCAGGAAGTTGCATTGCATCCTGTAACTAATTGATTTGATTAACTCGGTTTAGAATAATTTTTTTGTGAGTGTGCTAAATGTGAGGGAGTAGGACCTAAGTGTGTAAATTTGTGGTTTTAGTTTTCAGTAGTTGGCAGTTAAAACAATTTTCCAGTGTACAATCCTTTAATGTCTATGGAACTGTCAGAATTCTATTGGCATACTGCAATTAGAGATGTCTTTATAGAGCTAAGATTAATTAAGATCAATTTGCATAGAAGGGTTGTTGGTTATGACAATACATATGATCTCATTTTTACTCTCTGTTTATGGGAAACATATCAAGATAAACTCTATTTATAGATAGGGTCTAGTTTTTCTTTTAAAAGTCCTTTCTTCTCTGTTTTTTTCTACTGATCTTTATTAAGATTTCCCAGAAAAAACCCACTCAAAATGCAATCTATTAGTAATATGCAGCAACTGTAATTACGTGAATATTACTCATAGTGCTGTCTTGCCTGTCTAATGTGTAGTTTCACCCATATGAACATTGTGCTATTTTACACCCTCTTTATGTAGGAGAAGTAGCGTGCTTTTCAGCTTGTCCGTATGTGATCTGGTTACAATTAAACACTACTTCCTCTTTTTAATTTTTATTTCTGGGAAGCTCCTCTAAGGTTCCTGTTCTTGTATTTTTTAAATAACCATATCTATTTCAGTTGTTTTGTTTTTTTAGACCCTGAATTTTTCTCTTTCGTTTCAGAACATTGTTGTTAGTCCTTAGTACTACATAATTTCCTTCTTAGGCTTGTTAACATTTTGCCAATTTTTATTTTATCACTCACAGTTTGGGAACATAAAGCCATTTTAAATTAGAAAAAACTTACAGGGTTATCAATATAGTTCTTATTGTTAAAATGGTGCTAATTTTGCCCCCAACCAAGCAGATTTTAGCTTTCAAATGTTAAATAAGATTCTGATTGGTTGAGCACACTTAGCACCATTTAAACATAGAACTTTTATAATCTTGCTTCAGCACCTGGATCAATGCCTGAGTCTTCTCTTAATTTTATCATATTTTAAAGGGACCACCTCCAACAAGAAAATGTATACTTACTAACTCAGGACCCCCCAAACCTAAAAAAACCACAATATTCACTCCCGGTGTCTCAAATAGAGAATGCTTCTTGACTCCCACAGTCCACCATTTGAAATTTTCATACCTTCTTAAAGCTGTACAGCTTGCTCAGCCATAATAGTACAGCTCGGGAAATAGCATAAGGACCATGAAGAAGACAGTAACTGCCAATGATAGTCAAGAGGGATTCCTTTCTTCGGGCGACATGGGGGAGATTTTTAAGTATTGTTTTTAAGTCTTTACAATTTTGGGGGGTCCTAAATTGTAAGTATTAATTTTCATGTGAGGGTGGACATGCCCTTTAGATGTTGAATAACTAAATTGCTGATGTGGCTGGGAATCTGATGTCACCTAACTGTCACAGTGCCCCATTTCTGATTGGGTAGTCTGTGGGAGCATGCTGCTAGATTTCTAAATGTCTACTTAATTAGATTGATATCTTCGTGAGCTTCACCATCACCCAACGGAAGGTTTCTATTATAAGTCTCACTGATTACTTTAGTGGAACAGAGACTTTTGCGATTGCAGGACTTTTTCTGATTGATCAGGGTGTGATCATTTCCACACTCAATTTGGCTGACTTTCGGCCAATTAATGCAAGAAAAGGTACAGAAGGTTAGAGTGACTTTAAAACAGAATTTTTGATGCCATTCGTAACCCCGCAAGCAATGTAATTATGGACACTTGAAATGGTTTTTTTTAACCAGAACAGTGTGTAAATCAGGCAAAAGTATTAGAATGAATTGCAGTATTCCAGACCACAATTGCATTGGTACATCGGAATAGAAGGAGCAGTGCTAAGCAATTCCATTTGCACTCCTGATACATTTTCCTCATAATTATTTTGTTGGATAGCTGCCAAAGACATTTTATAATGCTAATAGTTCTAAGTGAGATACAGACCCCTGCTTATTCCATGTATCATCATATTTTCCATGCTCTGCATCTACAGCATTCCTTTCAAATGTATCAGTCCTAGTACAGAAAAAATATTACCCTAAACCAGCTCCATTATAGGAACAGGTGGGGGGGGGGGCTGAAGTCATTAACAAGCCTGTTATTGTTCTTTTAATCTGTATCGCGTAACACATGGGAATCTGTTGTGGGTGGTAAACAAGACCTGTGGTCACTGCTAGCTTTTGTAAAGAGAGCATTTTTGGCCAAGCAACATTACAGCTGAAGAATATATTGTAGTTTCAATGCTTATTAATTAATAATATAATTATGTGTGTGTTTTTCTCCAGGTATGGGCGGAAACGCTGGTTTGTGCACGAAGGGGCGAATGAGTGGAAACCCAGATGTATTGAAATATTACAGGAATACCACTCCAAGAAACCAATCAGAGTTATTGACTTAAATGAATGTGAAGTGCAAAATACATTGGGGTTAACCGATAAAGAAAGAATTCCAACACAGCTATGTCTCATCGTGAAAACATCGTTCCGTAAATTTTATCTGGTAGCCAGAACGGAAGAACGAAATGCAGAGCTGGGTAAACCATCAGCCAAATCTGCAATTTTGGCCAGTTAGAAGATGGTACAGGTAAGACCCAGGGGGCGGCTGTGATCTGGGGAAACCCACACAGGGTTCTTGCCTTAACCATACTGACAAACATGTTCAAGCAAATGTACAAATTACATAGCACCCAACTTGCACCCTCCTTATTTTGTGTGAGGATGCTTATTGCTCCAATATTTAATTGGATGTACAGGATGGGTATGTGTACTGACACAACCACGTACTAGATATATTATTGGAGTGCTGTCATAAGGTCACAGACCATTTTCTGAGACCATGCTAGGAAAATTTCTTCACAGTGGCATAACAATCAGGTGTCCCGCACTGTGATCACTTGATTGATTACTGCTCTTTAATTGCATATGCACGATCAGCTGTTTAAAATGTTTGATCGGCTGATCAGGATGGGGTGTTGAGAATGTGAGGGATCCAGTGGAGATAGCTTGCGGAGGGGCCGGAAATAAGTGATGATGGCACACGATTAGCTGTTGCACTCTTGTAATAGTATATGTGGCATTGGTTTATTGTTTTATGCTTATTGGTGTTGGGCATGTTGAGCCGGGTAGAGAGCTTGTGCTCTGTCATATGGGACAATGTTATCTGGTGACTTTATTTCCCTTTAAATTAAATTTGTAAGACTACTGTAAATTGGTAAAAATGAGGATAACACAAATTGCAGAGATTAACCTATTTTAGTTCAAAGATATATAGTTTATGATTAACTTCCACTTCCCCCTTTTATCTAGATGTCTAAATTGCATATGTCTGAAAAACAAAGATTGGGATTTCAGCTGTTTTACTAAAGCCCTTGTAATGCAGTTGCTTAAGCCTCGTACACACTTGGATAATTGTCGTACAGCAGACCAGGAACGCCAATCGCACGATATTCGTATGAAAATATAGCATTAACGATCATCCAAAACCAACGACAGTCCAACTATTGTCGGCTTTTCTGTCGATCAGCCTGGCGGATTTGTACTGGTCCTCAGATTATCGTTAACATTTTACGAAAAAATTATAAGGCGCATGCTCTGCTGCTTTCGGAATTGTGTGATGATACACGTTACGTTACAATCGCACGTCTATAACGAATCGTGGTGACTACTGTGCTGTGTGTCAGATGTTGGTTCAATTATAGGATTAACGATATGTTGTTAAACCTACGTCGGCTGCATCGTACGAAAATAATCCAACGTGTGTACGAGCTTTATTGTTCTTCACCTGACTGAAACCTAATGTTACAAGCATATCCCTTATATCAGAAACAATGCACATGGAATATAGGGGCTGTGGTTAATGTGTTTTGCATATTGGAATGTATGGGCCATTATAGACAACGTTGCTACTTGGAAAATAATATACAGTATTCGTAACTACATGCATTTTGTGTGATCAGCACAGAACTGATGAACATTTCTTGGCAACATAATGTTTTTATAATGGGATGGTTATTGTGATCTGTTCCCAACAACCCATGGAAACGTACAAATGTAAATTATAATAATCTGAAGATAGAACTCCTTCCTCCCTACTTCCGTATGTTAAGTAGAGGAGGCCGTCCTCCTTCTACCGCAAGGGCCCTGATAGGGCTGGGGAGGGGGTCCCGTGTCGGCTGCGGGACCTCTAAGCCCCAAAGGGCTCTTTGTTAGAGCCGCAAGGGCACTTGTAAGTGTCTGCAAAGGCCTATGGCCGGGGAAGGGGGTCCCAGTTCGAGCTCGGGACTGCTAAGCCCCAAAGGGCTATTGTTAGAGCCGCAAAGGCCCTGATAGCCGGGGACGGGGGCCCGCTCGAGCTGGCGGACCCCTTAAGCCCAAAGGCCCTTCTCAGGGCCCCCCTTGGTGGCTGCCTCCACCCTCCCAGCGGGCCCTTCCCCTCCCTGGCAGCGCTGGGCAGGGGGCTAGGAGGGGCTGCTTTGAGGGGTGGCGGCGGTGGTCGCGACCACCTGCCGCAGCCCCTTCCAGGCAGCCCTCCTAGCCTCCTGTTCCATATGTTCACCGTGAGCGGGAATGGGTTGGGGCTGCTGGGAGGGTTGGCAGGGTGGGCATGCCCCCCGCACCCCTTTGCACGGCGACCACCCTGGCGAGTGGGGCTGCCTCCCAAGGCGCGAAGTAACAGGGCGAGATTAGCGTTCGTAACAGTTACCGCCGCTTTATAATAGAAGCGGCGGTAACTGTTCGCAGTGTCCCCGCCCATTTCTAAATCGTGGAAATAACGCCGTTGAAATTTAACGAACCTTTATAAATATGCCCCACATTAAACTGTACGTACCATTACAAGTGTTTCAGGAGAAACCACCAGCGCAGACTGGGACCACACATCTTTCACATATTTCTTCTGTGTGATTGGGAAAGTACGACAAATTCTTTCACAATGTCATTGTGACTGAGACTGCCCTTTGTAAGTTTATTCCATCCCGACATACATATGTGTTAGCAAGAGCATGTGAAACTCATGGCCCAGTCACCTGATTTTGAGAATTGTTTAGTTTTTAAGTTCTAATTACATGCAGATTATTTAAACACTCTTTAAGGGTAACTCAGAGGCAGAGCGCGCTCCGGAGTGCTCGATCAGTCATTCCGGAAGAGGAGAGTGGCGAGGGTTCCTTGTTCTGTAAATTCGAATAACTCTTGGATCGCCAGTTTTGGGGGTAAATCTTTTGGATAATGCAAACCCTTAATTAAATGGGCCTATACACACACAAGTGTTATCGCACAATCCTGTGTTCCATTAGATATTGGTCGATTAAAACGTACCAATCCTGGTAACGTTCATTAGATATTGGTCTGATTAAAATGTACTAACCTGAGGAAAAAAATCCAAACTCTCATTGACAGCTGATTGTCCATATGTGTCTGGATGATCGTACAGTACGGAATATCCCAATTGGTACTTTTGGTTTATATGGGCCTCAAAGATTTTCGTTGGTAGGGGAATAAAGTACGAACTCAGCCTTCCCCATACCATCCCACCATCCCATCTCCTCGCAAGTCTGTAATTACAAATAGCACTTTATCTTTCAATTTCCCCTTCATGGCTTAATCTACCTATGTAAAATATCTAACAGGGCTATGTACGGAAGCCGTTACTGGCTTTTTTCCATCTTAAAGTCACGTTAACCCATGTATAAAGGGCACGTGACTTTTAACCAATAAGGCTTTTTAGAGACAGAAACTTTAACGTTTCGGAATGGGAAAATCCCTCGATATTGCACTTGAGAGCCATTATCCGCTCATGCATTGCCTATATGAGGCAAGAGAGCGATAGTCGTCCTCGTACATAGCTCTATACGTGCTTTGACATTTCGTCGTGGTTTTCTCTTGGTTTTGATTGTGCGTAGAAGTCTCCATACACCTATGTAGATTAAATGCTTTGTTTCATTATACAATCTATTATCACATCATTATACTGGAACAATCTTTTGGAGTGGCTACCCTACTAACATTAAAGGCCAATGCGTGACCATCGTAATCCAACGTTGTGTGTGGTACCCACCTTAAATAATCAAGATGTTCTCAGGAATTTATCCAATAACTAGCACATACTCATTATCTAATAGCTTGGCACTAAAAAGGTTCTTACAGTGCAAAATAGCTGCCATATTAACGTGCTTAGGTAATGGTCCATTTCTGCAAAGCATGTGCCACCGCTCTTTAGTACTTTTATTAGTTTTATCTCTGTTTGTCATCCCTATTTACAGTTCTCTCTGCCATTGGAATCCTAAAAGCTAAGCACCATATAGTTTACAGTATTTAACTTTAAGATACTGACAACAAGAAATCTAGCAATTTGTACAGATCTCATATTTACAACTAGGGAATTGGAATACAGGAGTTCATTATTCGCATCATATACTGTGCTGTGATCAGACAAATCTGCCCACCCCGCTTAAAATACCAAGTCATAACGGGGCAATCATAAATATTAACTACAACTATAAATAATAGTGAAATGCAAATAATCAGTATGTTTGTTTACCCTTATATAATTTTTTTATATTGTATTCTTTTCTTATATACCACATTGCTCTTTCATGTATTTGCTACATTTCATTGTACTCCCCCTCTTGTATTGAGTTGAAGAGAATGTATACATATCTACTGTATAATGCTAGAGATAAAGTTTAAAGAGATTGTATTTTCAGAACTTTGAAACCTTGGGATTTTTTGCTTCGTAAGGAATTCTGAGACATAGTAAAACACATAATAGATAGATCTTTTGAATACATTGGCACCGACAGTTTCATCAGAGGAAGCCAAATGTATCCTTTGATCTTACCAAACTACATAGGAATATCCAACTACCACCTCAGAGTTGGTTTCTAACCAGAGTGAAAAAGTGCAACTTCTTATTAGTCATCTTTAAGCCTTTCACTTTATACTCTCCAATTTTGAGAAAAAAAAAAAGAAACTCTTATGCATAATTTTATTCTCAACACTCGCTGCTGCCAATCTAACATTAATGCAACACTGATAGACTATTACCAGGCTCAAAGCAATGTGTACAAGCCTGCCTCGTACCCAAGGGAACATCTTACAGATCAAAACAGAGTGAAGGTAGTGTAAGGGTATCTGGCAATATAATTACAAGAAGTACTTACCTAAGGAGAGGTCGATATAAATGTAGAATAGTCTGGAGAGATGTAGATTTCAAAATGGGAAGAATTTACATTGGAGAAGGAAATAGTATCTACTGTATTATTAATTCAACCTGGACTTATTTTTAGTAAGGATAACATAACCAAGCACAAACCTGTATTAAATGGACTAACCACAACAGGTTGGGAAACCAATTTTAGCTCATCGTGCAACGTGTAGTTTAGTGTTAAAAAGGGTTAATCACGATTTTCACTAAACCAGAAAAAAGTCCCAAATCAGGCAATAGAAAAAACCAGCTAGCTGCGAGTATTAGCAGAATTGATACTGTTTGTGGCCCCTGTCCACAAACCGTCACTATCAAGGGGAGCATCAAAATGTATTGTGATATTGAGCAGTTAAGTCTGGTAGATATAACAATTCAAGCCTTAGAGAACAGCAGTTCCATGAAAATAAATGCAGCATACAGATCATAGAGGCTGGCTACCCTGATGGGATCCTCTGTCCGTGACCGAACGTTCAGGCACTTTGCTGGACTGTCCGGACATGGACTGTTTGTTCTTGTCAAAAGTGCCACAGCTGCATTTTTGTGCTACACCAAGTGTGAGGTACTAGAGGCCGTGGTTTTCTGACACCGCCCATTCAATCCAATTGGACCAATTGAACAGTCCAGACGTCATGGCGCCCCCCACAAAAAATCATCCAAGAAAAGCCCCGGAATATTGGATGGTGTGTACGTAGTGTAATGAAGTGCTGTACAAGGCAATATGGGAGCGATGTTGTTTATTTTTACTTCCAAGCTTAATATTAAGTTATTGTTCGTATACGTGGTTTGTTTGTGACCGTGTGACCTCAAACCATCTCTGCATTAACACAAAAAGATAATAGCATGGTAACTGTATTTTGACGATTGTTTGGTGTGTGTGTCCTGATGCTAATTGAACTATTTTTGCTATCTATAAACTGTAATTTTATATACTATAGGATATTGCGATTTATAAATTGTAATCAAAACAATCTTCGGATACATAGAGTACTTGCTCTTTGTTCTGTTGTGGTTTTATTTCTTTCTTCTCCCCAAACCCTATGTTGAAAATTCTTCTTCCATTTTTGGGAGCCATTTTGTTTGCTTAGAGGCGTAGGTAGGAAGCTTTTTACTGTAAACAATTTTATAGCCTGTTCATTTTTGATTTATTGTAACCGCTTAGTCGGCCTTAGAGACACATTACATGTTGTGCTTTGTGCAGCATTTTATAAATGCTAAATGAGACACTTAAGTGGCACTATTTGGGTTATTGTAAAAAACAACAACAAAGCATCTGTATTTGTTTTTCAGTTTATTTGAAAAAAACCCTTTTTTTTTAGTTGCCACAAAGCAGTTGCCTTATTGGCATTTTCATTTCGGCTATTAGCACTGCTACTAATGCTCTCACCTGGCCCCAGCCTAAATTAATTTAAGTTGCCATAGCTGGATGAATATATCAGCCGATTGCGTCATAATACCAGAAATGCCCCAAATTTCCGTCCATCGCAAAATGAAAACTGGTAAATGTTATGGTGTAACACATCACAGAGCAATAATTGTCCAATACCTGTTAATATTATAAAATGTCGATACTTCTATGCCACCTTTAGAGGAGAACACCATACCCTCCAAGACTCCAACATACAACATCAACACCTCCCACTTGAGTATCTCAATAGTGCACTTATTAGTTAATCGTTGAGGAGGGAACAATTGTAATGCTATGGCCTTTTTCTCTATGGTGCCCTAATGGGATGAAATACTACACACATAAAGTTCTTTTTTTATAGAAATGATTGTTTAAGGCTTGGCAGTTCTGTTTAACTTTGCTTAAAGGTGTTTTGCGGATGAGCCCCTTAACTGAATTGGTAAACCACGCCCGCATCCTCCTTATGAAATTATCCTTGATGATGCACTGATCTATCCCCATGTCATTTAACAAAGGTTTTTTTTATTTTATTCTACCTGTTTGTTTGAGATGCCTGTTACTTTTTCTTTTGTGGTAATCAGTTTATAAATCTGTGTTCCTTTGTCAGAACAGTACGATCAGCAAATGATCAAGCCTCACTTGTCACCAGCGCATGATCTGTATAATAGGAGGTTAAATTAGCTTGATAAAACCACTAATATCATGGACTCATAATACTGTTGTCTGTTTAAATTGGAAGTGCGGATAATGCAATATGTTTTGTGAGTCTGCTTTAATCAGATCAACGTAGCATATTTTTCTGGATTAAAGGCAAATGTCTACCCCCAAAACTATAATCCCCCCATAATCCCCCTACTGACATGCCCCACCATGTAGTTTATTTTTAATCCTTACCTCCATCCCATCTCCATAGGGTTCCCTGTAAGTCCCCCCCCCCACAGTGGCCAAAAACTGCCCCCTATGGGCTAGCCGGGCTCTGCCTCCCTCCCTTGCCTCAGGTGAAATTTTTGCTGCGTAACTGCAGCCCTTCTCCCTCCCCCTCCCTCTCCCTCCCTCCGTTCTGCTATCCTCCCCCCTACTTACAAACCCCTTTAGTCACCTTCCCCCATGTCCCCCAGCCCCAACCGCATAATATTTTATTTTTAGAAAGCTCCAAATCTTTACTTACCTCTCCCTTTCCTACGCGGAGTGACTGGCCCCGCCTCAACCATCAGCAGACGCGCTGCTGGTCCCCCCCTCCCACCCCCCTTTGCTTGCCATTTCCTCGCAGAGCGAGGGCGGGAGCGCGTCGGAGGAAATGAGGGGTAGTAGAGTTTTGGGGGCTTTCTAAAAAAATAAATAATCGGTTGGGGCTGGGAGCCCAGGAGGAATGTTATTAAAAATTTAATTTTAGGGTGTGACTACCTTTTAATAAAATATTTTTACGGAGGTTTGACACACCCCTTTAATGCAGAATTTAATATCAGTATATCATTACAGTAAACATGGTGTAACTGCTTGAGAGAAGGATCTCCTGCTCAGGAAGAAATGCAGGCATTTGAGTTTGTTCACACGAAAACACGAGAACATTCAGATCCTCACTTTTTAGTAGTCTGCAGTTACAATATATATTGCCTGTTTGTGTTCCTTACTCTTTGTTTTTTTTTTGATTCATTATCAGTCAATCATCAACTAGATACTTGTATAATACAGCAAATGGAAGGTTAGGGTGATTATGTTTATGGGTATGATAACATGATGCAGGGGGATAACGGACCTAAAGCTCCCTAATAGTATTAGCATTGTAAAATTGACTTGCGGATATTTGTAATGTGGACACCCTAACCTACCGTATCGCCTTGTGTGTAGTTAAAATATTTACTGCCCTTGGTGGAAGATAATGATAGTATTTGCATAAAGAACAAAAGAACATGTTTTATGTCACAGCTTCTAGCCAGTAAACTATGTTTAATTTAGGGCACAAAGACATGACGACTATGAGAAACAGGCAGGGATACGTGGGGAAAAAAACTGTTGTCTTCAATTTCTAATTTCATCATTATTCTTCTGTTTAACCCTTACTACCCCAAGTAAAGGTCATCCTAATTCTGGATTTGCTCAGAGCTAAATGGCAAAACACTGACGTGTTTTGTGGTAGATTGCACCAGCAAGTTTTTGGACTAATTACCGTATATGGTGGGAGCCCAGCAATAAGCTGATGGAATGTCCTATCAGATGTTTGGAGTATAAATGTACAATTAGCAAGATCCCCGGTCCCTTTGGATTCTAAATTTGTTTGTGTTGCTTACTGTAATCTAAAGTACCAAATCCATTTGATTTGAAGCTCTTAATTAGTCATATGTTTTCTTCATGCTTACTAAGGAGAACTAGACTTCAGTTTTTCAGATCCTAATGTGAAAGTTTTTCTCCCCAGAACACCTACAACGTGAATGGATTCTTCCTATTAGTTTCATTAGTTAAGATATGAGTAATAGTTCTGTCACAAAGAGGCGTTCCATCGTGTTGCAGTACAACCCATAGCCCTGGTTGGCTTCAGGGCCCGCCCCCCCTGACCCCAGCATTCACTGTCCTCTATGTGCAGAGTTCTAGCATCTCTTTCAGTGAACATAAAGCCTCTAATGTACCTGGAATCCACAGCTGATTTGCTGGTGGCGACTATGTAAGTGGCTGTGTGTTTAGAAGAACAATCAGACCAAAGTCACAAGTTTCAACTCCCCCTAGCTTCCTTATGAAACAATATAACGATGGTCTATACCTGTTTAGTGCTTTTTTGTTTGTTTTGTTTCCATGTTTCTAGAAAACTATGAAGTTTCATACATATGTACAAACTTTATATTATAGCGATCTCTGTTATTTATTACAACCAGTGTGAATTGCTGACAGTCTTCCAGTAGCATCAAAAGAGTGTACATGATTTTTTTACTGCATTTACTCATATTGATTGAGAGTTCACCATGTGGCGTTCCTGCTTACGAGGCTGGGTTAGGAAAAAACTCACGATTAGTGGGACACAGGTTCGAGTCCCCCATGTTACCCTTTTTTGTTTTTTTAATTATGTGTCCTAAGCAAAAGATAAAGACTCTACAATGTACTAGCTCATTACGTTATTAGCCCTTGTGGCCTAGTGGTTAGAAAGCTTTCTTTTTAGAAAGACACAGAATAGAAGGTTTGCCTGGTTCGTTCCCCATACTTACTTTTATTTTTGCTGAAATTTTATGTTCTGTTTTTTCATCCATGTCTAGCAAGAATACACTCAAAGATTAACTTTTCCTTTTTTTGTTTAAAGCATAGGAACTTTCATTGTTAGGGACAAGGAGCATCTAATGTGTTTACACAACAACTAACTGCACTGGTATCTTGTGTTTCTGTGTCAGGGAGGGAACTCTGTAGCTGTAACCTGATTTGGCTGTCAGCTTCCAGAAGCAAGACTGCAGTTTCCTTGTGAAGTGTCCGCGTGTGACTCCTTAGATGTGGATGTTCCAGATAAGTGAATTATGGGAGTCTGACCCTAGCACACACAGGTTATTTTCATAATCCCCAGCATCCACAGCAAAGGGAGACTGAGACACAGCTTGTTGTTCGTTTTGAATGTGCTCCTCTCTATTGGGACAATGTTTCTTGGGACTTTAGTTTCTCCTTTAATTTTATTTGTATTATAGCTGCAGACAAAAGAAGTTTGACATTCCCAAACGTCTTTATATATACATACCAGCACAATAGCTGGATTCGTCTACAACTAAGCTGCGATTCACAGTGGGAGCATAATAATTAAAAAAGGCGACCAACCCCATAAATTTCTATTTCCCCCCACCTCTATATAGTGGTGGAAGTTGGAGCAATTATTCCTACCTCCAATTTATTGGCATTAAGCTATAGAATGTCCCTAGGTCCTCTACTCCTGGGTTACTGTTTTTTTTTAATGCCTGTATCCTCTCAAATATTTGTTACAGGATGAATACGTGTTCATACCTCAAATATAATATATACAGTTAAAACAAAACAATATGTATCCTCCTCAATTTCAATGCTGCCTTTTAGTGTTAATAATGCCTGACCCAGCTACCCCGAGTACTATCCAAT
Source organism: Hymenochirus boettgeri (assembly GCA_019447015.1). Classification (NCBI taxonomy): domain Eukaryota; kingdom Metazoa; phylum Chordata; class Amphibia; order Anura; family Pipidae; genus Hymenochirus; species Hymenochirus boettgeri. The sequence goes on from CM033476.1 coordinate 161,142,908, forward strand.
ATAGAAAAAACGAGTCAGTAAAGAACATCGACAGACAACCAAATACTTGGTGCTTATTCGCGTATACAAATGTTTCGGGACAGTGTGGTCTCTATCATGCTAAGTGCAATCCACATATAGATTTGATTGAAGATAGTAAATTGTTTAACGGGGCATGTCCCACCCCAACTATAATCCCCCACATACTGGCCCCATTGGGTGTATGTATTTAATCCTTACCTCACACCATCTCCATCTGATTCTCCTGTAGTCCCCCCCCCCCCCCCCCCAAATAGTCTTAAACAACTGCCCACCATGAGGATAGCAGAGTCCATATAGGACTCTGCCTTCCTAACCCTGGCCCCCGGAGCGAAGTTTGGCATGCTACTGCATTCCCTTCTCCCCCTCTCTCCCCCTCCTCTCCCCCTACCGATTAGGATTTTCCCTCCCCTAGTGTAAACCCTTTTTGCTATAATAATCCCCCTGTCCCCCCAGCCCCAACCCGCTTCGGTTAATTTTTATTAGAAGTACCCCAACATACTTACCTCACCTCTTCCTCCTCCGACACCTGAATGACCAGCCTCCGCGTCCGTGATTGGCTGCCGCTACAGCCAATCACCGGACCGACTGCCGGTCCCGCCCCTCTCGCTTGCATTTTCTCCGTCAAGCAGAGGGCCGGCAGGCCAGGCGGAGGAAAGCATGGGAGTAAGTAAAATTTGGGCAACTTTCTAATAAAAGAAATAATTAGCGTTGGGGCTGGGGTAGGCAGGGGATGGTTTAGAAAAAATTAATTTGCAAGGGTGGACATACCCTTAAAGGAAAATACACCATTTAATGGTTGCTATTAGAACATGTTCAATTTATCAAAAGGATATCCACCAAAATGCATTTAAAAAGTACAGTTCAATGAAATTACATATTTGTTAAATTGTTAGTTTGTGTAATGCTTTCTTTTTCTCCCATTTTGAAAATTCGTTGATTTCAATCCCTTTGCTTTCCTGCTGTTGTCATTAGTGAGCTGACATTCAGGTTCTAACGGTTCCTTCTTCCCAGGATGCACCACTCCTTGGAATGTTCCTAACGTAATTTCTCTACTGATTGGCTGTTGAGAGTTGTCAAAATGGCTCAGATCTCACTGACGTGGCAACTGATCACCCAGGCGCTGGTTAAGACAACCATAATGGTCCTCTATTAGGGGTCCTGCAAACGGAAGTCAAGTATTTTGGTTGCAGTTATTTATCCACAGACAAATGCTGAAGTTGCAGATTAGGTCATTGGGATGGAAAAATCAATGCTCTTTTTTCTAAAGCATATGTATTTTGCCTGAACTTCCCCTCCTCGACTTTATTTCTGTGTATCGTCAGTTTGGGAGAAAAATCTTGTGGTGTTTCTTGGTCTGGCAGCTCGGACAAATGACATCAGACTATCCAGGGAACCTTCAGCAGTGATTGTGCCGTTCTACCTATGGACCATGGTCTGGCTTGCCCTAAGCTTATGGTAGGGTGTTAGCTGCAGTGGTTTTCTGGACTGAAGATTTGGTGTGTGTGGTTTGGTAAGGCAATTAATTATTGTTTAAACTCAGAGTTATCAGATGACGAGTTATGAACTTCTTTGTATTCTTCTAAACCTCACAAAATTAGACCTTTAATGCGCATTTCACCTGTGAGAGTTTTGTGCGGTAACACATCGCACAAAACATTTGCACCTACTGTAGGAATGAATGGCAGCGTTCACAACTTTGTAGCTGCTATATCATTGTTGTGGCTCCCTTGCCATTAATGCTGGGGTGCCCAACACAGCTGACGCTGGGGGCCCGCACTAGCACACTGAGCACTGTGGGCATAAGCTCTGGCCCCCTGCCCATCTGTTATGCCCATCGGTCCACCCCTTTCCACCCCCACAACCTTGGCTTGCGCGGAGCCCGCCGAAAAATGTGGGCATGGGTGGACATACTGCATTAAACACAACGAACTCGCACTAAATGACTCAAAAACTGCCTAATGAATGTACTTTAAGGGTATCTCACGTCTTGTTTTGGAAGTTTTGGAAACCATTCTAATTGAGACGGGAGTAATGAGCTGTGCCTTACCTTCCCGTTCTTCAAAAACACAACAGGAGTCAGGAGAGAAGGTACAACTTACCCGCTCGTCGCTCCCCCGCGCGCTTAGTCGACAGGTCCCGACGGACCTTTCTTCTATGCGCAGGCGCGATCTATGCGCATTAGAAGACAGGTCCGTCGGGACCTGTCTCACCCAAGCGCGGGGGAGCGACGAGCGAAGCGGGTACGATTCTTACCTTCTCTCCTGGCCTTTGTGTTCTATTGAGAACGAAGTAAGGCACAGCCCATTACCTCACGTTCTTCAATAGAACTGGGTTCCAAAACTTCCAAAAACAGTGTAGATACCCTTTAATGCAGTTATCACTTATCAGTCCTTTGTGCTTGCACTGCATATACAGTTTTTACAAGGGGGTCCCATTTGAGACTGCGTCTTTTAGTAGAATGGAGATATGAGTGTTTTCTCATCTGTCCAGCAGGGATCCATTAAGACGACGCTCTTAATAATGACAGTAACTGCTAAGAAAATAACGTGAGGACGTACTCTGCAGACGATATTTCCTGACAGGACACACTGTTCCTACCATGTGGTCCCATCTGGTGTTTTGGAGAGAAGGTGCTAAAAAAAACAGCATGAAAAACATTATTTTTTCTGCCCAATGTGGCTCATTGGCTCATCAAAATCGTATTGATACTCAAACAATAGTCCTCACTGATCTGACTATCCATCGGAAAAGGAAAATGAGCTATCTAAAGAATTCACATTAAGCAACATATACATATTACTGCTACTACTTTTAGCATTGAAAGATTTAGGCTAAAGGTGCATGTGTATTTGTAGCTTGTCTTTTTTACTTTGAGCAGTTGGCTGGACAATAGGGCAGTTAACTGGCCATGCAACTCACCAATCTACCTCCCAATTTCTTTCTGCGACACTTCCAATGTCCTTTTAACCTTATAACGCCAGTGGTGTACTAGGAATCACTGGGACCCCAGCACACAACAACTATCTTTGCTTCATCCACAGTGGTTTTTCTGTGAGGGGGCTATATCTCATAGGAACAATACGGTGGGCCTGCTTTGGCTCCGGGTGCCCCTGCCGTGTGCTTCCCTGGTAGTTACACCCAGTATAAACAGGACCGTTTGCAGATAAACTGCTACTCTTCGCTCATTGTTATACTGGATTCAACATTCATGTCAAATCGAACTATAAACAATGTAACTCTCAGGTGTTGTATGGCTAGCATTTAACTAAGCTCTAGTCTATTTCCATGTAGTAGTTTGGTTCAGAGACTAAATCCAACAAGAACATGTCATGCAGTAATAAAGTATAAAGGACGATGGGGAGAATAAGTGTAATACCACTATTCCTCCCCCCGACCCCTATAGCATTGAACACTAAAAGTTACATTACATGGGGTCTAATTTACTATCCTCTTTGCAGTGCCTCTATCTGCTTCTGGTCCACAGAGATGTACACATCTGGTACTGGAGTTGTTAACCTAATTGGACAACTTTACAAAGCTATAGAGAATGAAACTAGTTAATCAAAAAACAACATATTACATGTAGTCTCCTTGAAAATCATTATGCCACCCACAGAACTATTTTTTTAGTAAATTAGAATTGTTTGCGCACCAGTATCAAAGTTTATGTATCTTGTAGTCCGGTTTATAAAGCCCATTTGATTTATCATAATGTAATTAAACTTTCCAACTGTGCCAAGTCCACTCTATGTTATATGCTTCAAATAAGATGAACACATTTGCTTATCATTCATTCTTTAGAATTAAAATGGGGATTATGGATCATTAGAGTTGGCATAACACTAAATTTCCACACAATTCTTTGCTTTGTCAGCTCCGTCATTAAACTGGGCATAACCCAAGGAAACTGGAAACTATATAATTATTCCCACAGAAACCTTCAGACAGGAAGTTAGAGGTGTATGTGTGCCTCTGCTAACTGTGCAAAAGTTCAGTGTTTTGGGCTTTATTATTTTAGTAGAATAATCAGACACTTGATGATCATAGGCAGAAGTGTGGGCAGTGTTAAATATTGATGGCCAATGAATATGTGTGATTTTTCCATGTCCTACCTGGTTTCATCACACGCTGGAGGACGACTGACTAAGCCCCCATCCATGCGGGACAAAGCACAGCAATTCTGTGACATTGGAACCCCCCTCTCTCTGAAAGATGGCAGTTGGGAGGTATATATCTCCCTGTTATACATTGGGCTTGCTCTGATATGTCTAGGTCTGATAGGATTTGTGCATAGGGAAAGTCAAATTACTTGTAACCAGAGGCAGTGCTTTCCTTCATTATGCCAATAGACCCCCCCCCTAGCATAGGACTGAGCTACCCAGTGACAAACCATGAGAAGTCAGAATGTTGCCAGCATATATTCTATGAAATTTATTCAATACATAGGGAGACATTCGCAATAATACCCATCCACTTATACCACTGGCATCTCTAACAATAATTGTGGCCATCCAGAGTGAGAACAGGCAAGCAAATCACATAGGGATGCTTCTCAACAACGTGGTTTCCTGGGTACGTTGGAGACCATTTGTTTGCATCAGCCTAGTGTACCCTTTTAAAACCTCTCTTTTAATTGAGGTAGAAATGTGTTGTCGCACATTTCCTGGCGGAACAGCAAGCTATAGAGAAACCAGTGAAAATAGACACTATTAAACACAAAAGGTCCATACAACGTTGTGAAAGAGATTTTGACAGCTTGTGATGGCATAATGATTACGACTGACTAATCACAATAGCTAGGGTAACCAGTTTTTTCAACGCAAATGAAGATCTCCCACACACTTTGTTTTGGCATCAAGTGGTATTTTTACATACATAACATAACATAATACATACATATCTTTTATCATTCTGTGTTGGGTCTCTGGTAACAAAACTAAGACTAGCAAGCATAATTAAGAAGGAATGTATTTGTTTGATACTCACAAATGTAAAACCCTTCGTATTTGACCTAAACGCACAAGTCTGATAATATGATCACTTTCTTTTTTTCCTACCCATCTTCTCTTTAAGCAGAAATTCCCTTCCTACACTAGCAGTTTAATAGGAGGAGGAATACAGCCAAGAGTGTGATCTCCAATTGATTTTTCATTGGCAAATATTTGGCTTTTTTTTTTATGGAAGGAAATTGGGTCGGCTGTATGGGGTTTCGGAAAAGTTACCATGTAACTTTGGACTAAAACTCCAGCCATAGATGACATTAAAAATCATGATTTTCATGAAATGTAAGCCCTAAGCCGCAAGATTCAATACACCCTGTTGCCCCTTGGATACTGAGTAAATTCTACTGTGTGTATTTATCATTAAAATTCTTCTGTGCATCTATTAACCTGGTTTATGGCTTGCAGGCAAGTGATGGCCTTTAATATCATGATGTATTGGCTAAAAGTTTCTTTACACTAGTACCCTCTTTTTATTACACCAGTGATCAGCCTTTGCTCTACAGATGCCTGCTGCAATTACCAACTCTCCATACCATCAGACAAAAAAATGCTAAATTTGGCAACTGGAGAGACCATCAAATCTGATTCTTTCAATATTTGATGTTACAAGTCTGCGTATATCGCGGTGTAATATTATTATATTATTATTATTATTATTACTTATTGCTGACTTCCTGAAATTCCATTTAGTACTGGTGACTGTTAGCATCATTCCAGTCTATGACCTTTCCATAATCATAAGCATAGGGATATTTTCTTAAGCTTGGGTTGGGCTAAGCCCTATCCTACAGCAAGTTCTGTAAAAAATTGTGTGGCATGTTCATGTGGGCGCACTCACTGTCCGTTCTTCAGAACTTTCCTGTTGATATTATCCTGCTGCTCTGCCTGCCAGCTCCTCCCTGAACACAATAAAATAAACTTATAATTCCACAGCCACTGTGGGCAAATTATATGTGCCACGTCACTGCAGCAACTTGCACTGCACCAGTCACTGTGAGCACTTGCATCACTGTGGCCAACAATTTGCATTTACCACCTGCATTGGCATCTTGTCTGTATCCAGTCAGTGTGGGAAATTTTATATTTACCAGTCTACTGTGGAAACTTATATTAACCAGTCTCTGTCTCTGGGCACTTATATGTACAGTTCAGGTTTGCAACTTGCAATGTACCAGTCACTGTGGAAAATTATATACCCAGTCCACTGTGGGCAACGTCTATGTACACTGTCCACTGTGGGCACTTCATGTAAACTGTCCTGTGGGCCACTGCTGCACCATTCACTACAACCCCCCCCCCCCCCCACTGATGGCACTCTCAGTATTGTGGGCAACTATATTTGCCAGTCACTGGGCACCATGCACTGTACCAGTACATGTGGGCAATTTAAATGTGGGTCTCAAATTCTTCCAAACATAAGAATTATATAAAAAGCCTTCATCGTACCTTCAAATAAAACCTAAATCAACACACTCTCTAGATCAAATTTGTGAGAAGCTTATTGCTGCAAGGGCAGCAATGTAATGAATGTTTCCTGTTTCAGCCATGTGACCAGCTTGTAGTCATGTGACCCAGCCTTGGCCTGCATTAATAGGCTTCCCTCTCAACATTTTTTTTCCCCCAGTACGTCCTGAATTTCCCCATGCATTAAGTCTTAACTGAGCATGCGTCTCCCCCGTGGGTGGATGGCGGGCAGAGGTCCAGGTGATGCCACTCAACCTACGGAAGCAGGAAGTTGAACATTCACCCTAATCTATTTCTCATCAGGCTCCAGCAGAATGTGATTGTTGCTCAGTGTACAGAAAATACTGCAGACTTTCCATTAAAAACCCTCACTTGTTTTGGAGACCACCTTTCCTTCAATTTACCAGTCACTGTGGCAACTTATGTACCAGTCAGTGTTGGCAACTGCACTGTCCCAGTACTGTGGGCAATTTGTGTACCATCACTGTGGTAGCTTGCATGTACCAGTCACTGTGGGAACTTGTATGTTCCTGTCACTGGTGGGAAACGTATATGTTCCCTGTCTCTGTTTTCAGGGGCACCTGGGCCATAATATTATTCCCACCTGAATGTGCATATAATCATTCGTCCCCCAATTCAATGCCACTGTTAGTTCAGGCCAACTGGTATACTGACATAAACATATTTTCAGTTGTTTACGTGAAACTGCCATTTATATTTTTATTATCTTGTATTGGTGGTATAATAAAAACTAGAAGCTGGCTAAGAAGAGAAAACTTTTATTTATGGCAGGAGCGCTGTTATTATGTAAACAGGCCTGCTCCTACTAACCCCCCGCCCTTTTTTGCCTCATTTCTTGGCCCTTCTCCCGATCGTCTCTGTTTATCAGCAGGAAACAGTGTTCTTAGAAATATAAACACCTGGTCAAGCTGGACTCAGTATTTCCTACTTTAATAATGGCATGTGTACAGTCTCCAGACATGTAAATATGCTAACACTAAAGGATTACTTTTTTTTAAACAGATTCTGTCGAGAGCTTGTTTCTCATACCACACTCCTCTGTCCAGGCGTCGCCACATCTCCACTTCACACTCAAGAATCTTAGATCCCTCTTTTTCTGGCGGACATACTGGTTTTATCTTGAACATAAATGGATAGCTAACTAAGAGGCAAATATTATTAGCGAAGTTTGTGTCAGTCAGAATATAAATCGTTACAGCTCGAATAATGGTACCTTGTCCTTGATTGTATAAAGCATTGACCTTACATAGGGCTATGCATGGTAACACATACTTTATGAAATTTATGTACTACCAGTAATAACAATGCTTTAAATACACCTTCAGGGTGATGTAATACAAGTTCTTATCTTTTAAAATGGTGGTCATTTTGCCCCAACCAATCAGATGTTAGCTTCCATTTGAAAGCTAACATGTGATTGTCTAGGGCAAAATTAGCACTGTTTTTAACTTTTGTTACATCGCTCTCTTATAAGTCTTATTGACATTTGGTGTCTTGGGTTTTTATGACTCAGTTTCATACTGTCCTGCAGGCATTAGATGTGATCTGGAAATTATATATAGCGCTTTACAATTCCATGTATACATTCACATCAGGCCCTGCCTCAAAGAGCTTACAATCAAGCACATTTATTTGACACATACAACCTATCAGTACGTCTTTATTGTGTGGGGGAAACCCGAGGGTGCCTGGAGGAAACCCACGCAAGCACGCGGAGACATACAAACTCCTTGCAGATGCGTCCAAAGGTGGAATCGAACTCAGGACTCATAGCGCTGCAAAGACACTGAGACACCGTGCTGCCCCATTACATGCATTATTTATCACTCTTTGTGTGCATTTTTCTATACGTTACTGTGCACATTTCTTTGTAAAAATCACATTTGGATCCCCACCACTATTCTAGATCATGATCCACAAGCATCTTGATTTCATCTGCAGACAAGTCTTTTTGCATTGCACTGACAAAAGTAAGCACTTTTATTTATTTATTACTGAAAAGTGAAAGGGTTCCTGCAATATAGTCTAGTACACACAGTATAACTCAACCTGACCAGGATCAATATTTATGACCCAACTGATCTCGCCGATTGGTTGTGTCAAAATCACTGCCAACCAAGCAGTAGCGTAATTAGAAATTCCAGGATCCTAAAGCAAACTAAAATGGGGCCCCCTTTCTATTTCATCCACAATGGTTCCTGTGGAGGGGGCTGTTATGTGGTAGCGAAAGTAAGAAGTTTACTCCCCGAGCACCCCTAGCAGGGGCTGCTTCCATAGTATTCACGCCTCTGTAACACTGCAGTCTATATGGACCGCAAGGAAAATAGGATGGGAATGTGTTAATGTTATGCATATGTGTGGCCTTATTAAGGTTTATATATTTGTATAAATAGGATGTATAAGTTATAAATAATATCATTTCTGCTAGTAGTTTTTTAAATAGCTTTTAGGCTTGTTAGCGTATTCAAGTTTTATGCTTATAATAATAATAAATATTTATATGTTTTCTGCTACATTGGTATGGCTGTGTGTGTTTTAACGGGATGCTTGCTGCTTTCCTTGTGTATTCCATGTTATGTGTATGACTGCCAAAAACCCAAGAGAGAAACTAAGAGAATACACAGGAGTACAGAGACATTTGCTTCCCCTGAAAAAAATGTAAACGTTAGCTTTCTATGTATCAATATATACCAATATATATATATATATATATATATATACAATCAAAGGAAGGACTGGGCACTCCAAGGTCTTAACGATCCATTTATTAAACAGAACAAAGTCGCTATCTCTTATTACTGTCGGCACCCAGGCTGTTTGCCTAGGATCGGAGTGCAGCGGAGAACCTGTTTGTTTATATATATATATATATATTATATAAAACTATATATACATACACATACATATATATTATCTTTCTCCAACCAATGAAGAAAATAAGAAAACCTATTACTCTGCCAGTAGAACTAATGACTTAGAGTGACAGAAGCCTGTGATGTTACTGTAATCCAGTGTCTATGACATCACCAGCTTCTTTTAAAATGCTCTGCATGTCTAACATTCTTTGGACAAGTGCTTGGCAATGAAAGTTAATTCTTCTCATATCACAGCATTATGTTATTGAAGAGATAATACAACATTGCCAATGCAGGTAAAGTTTTGAGATTTATGCCAACTGGAAGAGTAAATTTCAAGCAGACCCAAGAATAACAGCTTATAACCACACACCTGATATCCTATTTTACTCCAATTGTTGTATCTTTTGTACTCATATCTAGTATCTCTGGTTCTGGTTGTATTTAAAGTAACAGAAGAAGGTTACTACTCACATGGACACATTTGACAGACCATTCACATAATAAATAAAAATTCGTAGACAAAGATTTATTTTAATTAGATATTTCCGTGAGTTTTACTGAGAGACAAAGTTGCTGGATTCCTGTCTTAAGTCACGTTAAACTTTTTACGAAGAATTAGCGTGACTTTAAGGGAACACCAACAGCTGTGTGGATTTTGTAAAAGGCGCCAAGGCAGCCACACAGACGATTCAATAGCACTCTTGTGGTTTTTTTTGTTTGACATTTTAAAATCAGCTTAGATGCCATTAAAGTCAAGTAGATGGGTAATTCATTACAGAGGAGTTTGACTATACGAAAGGGTAAGACCAGAAAGTCATGAAGTTTCAAGATGACAGGCATTGTTTCCTGTATTTAATTTGCTTGTTTCAAACGGTCATCTTTAAAGGGATGCTAAACCTGTAGGTTCAACAAAGTGCTAGAAAAACTACAATGCAACTGGAGGTAGGTGAGCAGATTCTTAAGGTTCGTACACCGTGCGATCGGGGGTCCCGACCTGCGACGCACGATGTGTCCGAATGTTTGTTTCGGCTGACAAACTGGCCCATGTATGGCCTTGCGATCGCACTTGTGTACGAGGCTTTACTTCCATCCGCATGCAAAAGAATGCAGCAGTGCAGCGGTAAACTTACTGTCGAGCCTTGCCCTTGCTTTTACTTACAGCTGTCCCATACCCCTCCTACCATCTGCACATGGCGTAAAGATGGGAGGGATGTTGAGTCAGCTGTCTGTGAAAGCAGCGCAGGCCAGTTAGTTTAGTGCCCTATTAACAACAAGAGACACATGCAAGGACCAATTGCTGTAAAATTAGTAGCTTCACTAGCTGTGTTTATATATTATTATATATATTTAAGTATACAATACATAGAGGCCCAAAGTGAACAGTAGCTCGGCGGTTTAGCACTGTTGCCTTGCAGCACTAAAGTCCTGGGTTCAAATCCTCCCTTGGACACAAATCTGCAAGGAGTTTGTATGTTCTCCCTGTGCTTGCGTGGATTTTCTCTGGATATTCTGTTTCCCCCCACAATCACAAAGACATACTGATAGGCATGGGTAAATAAATTGATAATTGTACGAAAATGTTCCACTGCAGCTCCCATACCCTTCTTGCGTTTTGAAAAAGAAAAACTGTTGTTTGAATTGAAAGAAACTGATCATGGTTGACCTGATGTTGGGGAGGGGGAAGTAAATCATGGTCGTTTCTTCTACCTTCTTAGTTCTAAAATGACAGTATTGCAATTGTACTGAATATAAATATAACTGAAATAACACTCCACCCTCATAAGAACATCTTTTAGAAAGAACAGCCTCTTTAAAATATGGTGATATATCCTACTTTGTCCTATGAATTAATTACTTTATGCCTGCTATGCTTTAGGATTCCTCATGGAAACTGAGTAAGTTAATGACCTGGTACGGAGCCTGTATTGAGCCTGGGCATGCTCAGAAGAGGCAGACAGGGGATTACATTCAGTTATTGGCTGTGTGTCAACTGTCAAATCCATAACGACAGTTGCTAAACTGGAAGAACCAGGAACAGAAACAGGAGAAACAGGATATTGTGCAGGATTTCAGGTTAGACTATATATTTCAGATTTCAAACTATTACCGTTTAGGGTTTTGGGGGGTGATTAACTGTATGTAAGTTTCCTTTGGGACTGCACCTTTAAAGATGTACACAGCCTCAGATTTAAAAAATTAAATATATAAAATGTATTTATTTAAGAAATAATGCGCCCCTTCACATTATAATAAAGGACATAAAGTCGCCTCGGAGGCCTAGGGCCTTATTATTATTAATATGATATTAGCACACCATCATCTTCCGTGGTGCTTTACAATTACATAGTCATACTTTACATAGGGATTAGGTTATACAAAGTCATACACATTACATACACGGTAATACATAATTTAGTAAAGTGGCCATACATCTATGAGATATTACTTACCCGACCGAGGGCTCACGCGATGTTCCTTCGATCCTGCCGGAACCGCTTCTCCCCGATTTTACATTCGACCGACATGCATCGCAAAATGAATGGGATTTTGCGATCGCATGTCGGTCAAATATACGATCGGGAGAAACGGTTCCGGCAGCATCGATGAACATAGCGTGAGCGCTCGGTCGGGTAAGTAATATCTCATAGATGTATGGCCACCTTTACTAATATATGTATTACCTGTGTATGTAAATGTTAGACTTGTATAACCTGTTAATCCCCTGTATGTAAAGTTCTTAGCAATACCGTGATACAATAGGAGAGAGGACCCTGCCCAAAGAGCTTACGGTCTACAGGTATGGGGCTGAGACATAAGGTTGCGGGAATCGGTAGGCTGTAAATAGATTGGCAGTGGAGCGTGGAAGGCGGGTTGGATCATATTGGGTAGTCAGATGGGTAATGTCTAGACCAGGTTATATGCTTGCTTGAAAAGGTGGGTTTAAGGTTACGTTTGAAGGTATTAAGGGACAGTAGTGATGGACAGACAGAGGAAGGGAGTTCCTGCACAGGGGGCAGCACAAGCAAGTCCTGAATATGGGCATGGGAAAAGGTGACAAGGGTGGATGAGAGGAGGATATTATTTGCAAAGCAGAGGTTGCATCTAGGCGTTGTCGGTGGATCAGCTCTGAGATATTGGAGGGGCTGTATTGATAGTCTTTATAGGATAGGGTAAGCAGCTTGAACTGGATCCTTTGCATGATGGGCAACCAGTGGGGGACTGACAGAGAGAGAGGCATTATAAAGCGAGAAGAGAAATGAATGAGACGGGCAGCAAGTTGAGATGGATTGAATCGGGTGCCAGGCGGTGTTTTGTAAACCACACAGGAGTGTGTTGCAGTAGTCTAGCCGGGATATGATTAGGCATGGACTAGGATTTCTGTAGGTTCATTCGATAGAAAGGGTCGAATTCGGAGATTTTTTTAATTGGAGCCGACAGATTGGAAAGCGAATTGACATGGGGTTTGAAGGAAAGAATGGAATCTAGCGTTATCCCGGCAGCGACATGAGAAATGGGATATAGTGTATTTGTTAACATTAAGACTAGGGAGGGGAACGATCATGAGGGTGGGAAAGGACAAGTTCAGTCTTGTCCATGTTGAGTTTGAGGAAGCCGGAGGACATAAGGCAGAATTGCACTAAGACAGTCGGGGACCTGGGATGTCAGTGTAGGGAGATCTTGGGCAGAGATGTAAATTTGGGTATCATCCGCATACAGTTGATACTAGAATCCAAGTGATCTGAGTTGTCCAAGGCCATAGGTGTAGAAAGGGACCAAGTACTGAGCAGTGCGAGACCCCCACAGGGAGGAGTGAGGGGTTGAGCTAATTCCGTAGAAAACTACTAAAGGTCTACCAGAGAGATAGGAGGATAGCCAAGAAAGTGCAGTGTCCTGGATACCCAAGGAGGCCAGGATCTGAAGAAGTAGAGGGTGATCAACAGTATCAAAGCAGAGAACAGATCAAGAAGAATGAGCAAAAAGTAGTGACCTTCAGATTTAGCACTAATAGATCATTGGTGAGGCGCAGATTATGTGGAGTGGTTAGGTCGGAAGCCTGACTGGAAGTGGTCAAAGAGAGAGTTAGCAGACAGGTGACTGACCGTTCAGCATAGACATGCCTTTCCAGTAGTTTAGAAGCAAATGGTAGAAGGGAGACAGGCCGGTAGCTGGAAAGAGCAGACGATCGAGGGAGGGTTTTTTAAGTATAGGGGATACCAGAGCAGGGCCAGCTGTAGGATTAATAGCACCCTGTGCAAGATTTGTTACTGGTGCCTAGTACCCCCTCCAAAACCACACCCCTGGGCACACACAATACAAATACATGCTGAATGCTGCTTGCCTTGAACTGCTTCAAATAAGTCCGCCACCTGCGATTCCTGTCTTTAAGTATTTGCAGTGTGTGCTTGTATATATCATGCGTACATCATTATGTAACACGTAATGCACACAAATGCACAGGCAGAACAGCACAGCACACATATGTGCTGCATTTGTCTGTGGGTGGTGCTGTGACATACATTTGATCTGCAGGACTAACAGCTGTAGAACTGATGCACAACTTTGACCTACAGGTCCTGACTTAACACTTCCTGCTGGGCGTCCCCCATGTAATGCAACCTGTGGCGCCGCACAGGTCGCCCATATCAAAGGCCGGTCCTGTACCACAGCATGTTAAAATGAAGAGGAAAAATAGTGGAGAGGGACAAGTTAAAGAGAGAGGGTTAGGCTGGTATGAGTGAAAGAGAGAGGGGGAATAAGATAGGGAATGGGGTCAAGGGGGCTGGTGGTGAGACTTGCCCTGGATAGGAGAGATAAAAGGGCCTAATGCTTTTATGTGGTTAGGGAACTCCTCAGTGAGTTCCCTAACCATATCCTTAAAGGGGCGCATAATCCCTTATATATTGTACAGGATATTCATCAGTCTCCTGTATATGTAGATATCTACAATAATACATACTACACTTTAAATACAAAGCGGGTATACTTCGGCATTTATTGCTTTTTACGTAGATCTGTAAAAGGGGAAAAGTGCTGTGGGCAAACATGTCCTCCAAGATTAAACGCTGCAGGCTGCCATTGTTCCTGTAATGGTTACAACTGAAGTTTCTGGAAATTACAGCCTCGGGCAGTTTATAAAACCCGTATTATTAATTGCAAACTAAAATTATTATTTATTTTTTGTTATAATGGAAAAAACTGTATAACCACATACTTATAATATATATATATACACCGTACATTGGTAATTCTGGCATTTAAATGGAGAAGGTGAAACAGCTTTTGTGTTTTTATTCCCCATATGATAATGTTTTAAAACGGCTTCTGCCAGTGATAGATGAGACAATTGATGAGACAGGCAGAGTTTTATCTGTGGCTAAGAGCTGTGGTTACTTAAAAAACAATAACCGAACAGAAATGACTTTTGAAAAGCAAGCAAAGAATTTAGCTGATTGCAGAAAGGTATTTATAGTTACACTGAGAGAGGAGTGAGTGTGTTGAGAGCCCATCTGTTTAGAAAGCAATTTTTTGCACGAAAATATGTTATTTTATCCGAATGAAAGGATTCAAACATGTTCAATTTTTAAGCTGTTTCAAATTTATAATCTTGTTTGCGTATACAGTATCCCGAAATGTAACCAATTATCACACAGAGGAACGTGAAACGTTTTAAATGAAAACACCACAAAAAGGAGGTTGCAGCTGATGTTGCAATTGGTAACGTGCCAACACCTAAGAATTCTGAAATAGAACACTACACACATTAGCACAAAGAGATCATATCATCTTTCTGTCATGCCCCTTATACCTTTAAATTGCACGGGGTTTCTGCACAGTTAGCTTCACGGGACAAACAAATGACAATGAGTCACAGGGAACTTGTGCTCAGCGAAAACATTATATGAGGTTTTGTTCCTCAATTCAAGCGGTAAAGGACCAGTTATTTAACTTTTCCTTTTTATCTAAAAGCGCCCATATATTACTTCCATTTCTGTATAATTACCTTGAATGCCAGTGTCAATGTGCCGCTCGTTTGAGGAAAGAAAACTTTGTATGCTTGCACAATGTGCATGAAAGATGCCTGGATGCTGGATCGGTTCTGGACATTTTAGCAGCCTGGCAAGTCTCTCTTGGTTCCCCCTCCCAACTGAAACTCCCCCCAATTACTTCTGATTTGTCTTTGCGTACATTGGAAACTCAGCCAAGATGATTATATTTTGCAAAGAGGCTAAAGGAAACTATACTGGCAACGGTTGTTTTATGGCTGATAAAGATCCTTGCCTTTTAAAAAAAAAATGTTACCCTCCACATTTAAATGGTGCCCTAGCTTTTCACCCTAGTTGCTTTATCCCTGCATTGGATGCCCATTTCTGAGCAAACTCAGCCTTACTGTCAATCCAAGGGCATGGATACAAGTCACCAGGTTGTTAACTATTACAAATAAGCAACATATTTGACACTGGACAACATCAAAGAAACTATGCAGGAATGGGAGGTAGGAATAGGTCCCATAAATTATATAAGCGCCCCTTTTATACTTTTGTTATTGCTTAGCACTAGTTCCCTGTTACTCATTGTCAAGTGTTTGTCCTGTAAACTTGCAGTTTATATGGTCCTTACCTCCCATATCATTGTATATTATATGGGCACTCACAGTTGAAATGGTGGGTGGTACTTAAGTGATCCGTTCATACACCAATCAGCAAAAAAATAGGACAAGTAGCGATAATGAAAAGAATTGACAGTGTTTACTTCTGAACCAAGATGAAAACATTTGTAGTTCATTAATATTTATAAGAATTTAGTGAAATGTAGTCTGTCTTTTCACATGCTGTGGGATTTTCACTCAGATAAACATACAAGTATGTCACCTTCATGTGAACAAATAAAACCCCCCTCTGTTATTTAGATTGGAATGTGTCTCTCAGCCAGCACTGATATAACTTCCTATGGTTTTGTGACACACACCCAGTTTTTCCAGGCAAAAAAAAAAAAAAAAAAAATAAGCAGATCCGTGAAATCTATAGCAATATGGGAGCTTAGTATATTGTCCCACTAGCCTAGTTGCAGGTCTATTCTTTAGGTAAGAATGTAACCGGGTGTAGCATATGTACTTGGGATGAATTTACATGAATATAAAGCATTATAAATGTAACTTCCATACAACATTCCCCCTTTAATAGGTAGGCTATTGAAAATGCATTGCACAGAGCTATTACTAAGATCAGGGTTACTTCACTATCCCCCCTTGCATATGTACACCACTGGTTTCCTTAAGTGTACATATTAAAGGGTAATGTTGGCTAACCATCACTAAATGTGATAAACTCTTATGTGTTCCCAGTTCTAATTTGTTTATAAATACAGGAATGACACCTTCATCCATATTTCACCAACCCACTGCAGGATAATAATTGGATCACGAAGGTTGGACCTTTTTGTGCAGTAACTATGTATTTATCTTGAAGTCTGCGGTCTCTTGCCGCACTGTGGGCCACCGACTCTGCGGCTTTGTGAACTCTTTTTAAGGGCAACTCCACCCCCATAATACATATTTTAGAAAGAATGGCCTCTTTAAAATATGTTGATGTATGATAATTTGTCCTATGAATTCATTACTGTATGGCTGCAGGCTTCTGGAGGCCTCATGGAAACTGAGCAATTTAGAGGCCTGTACTGAGCCTGTACTAGCCTGGGCATGCTCAGAAGAGCAGACAGGGGATTAACATTCAGTCATTGGTGCTGTGATGTCAACTGTCAAATCCATAACTGACATTTGCTAACGGAAGAACCAGAAGCAGAAACAGGGAAACAGGACATTGTGCAGGATTTCAGGTTAGACTTATATTTCACATTTCAAACTATTTCGGTTTAGGGTTTTGGGGGGTGATTTACCTGTATGTAAGTTTTCATTTTGGGGCTGGACTTGCCCTTAAAGCATAGTAAGTGAACTAGACTTATGGCTAGCACTTGGAAGTGTGTGTCAAGGAGCAGGACTTTAAGGTAAAAATCCTTTTGCTGGAGTGCTAGGGGAGAAGGTAAGTATTGTGAAAATACATTTTTTGTTGTTTTTTTTTGATAGGGGGTTTTGCTTAAAATAGGGGGGGGGCATGCTTTAAAGGGGGGGGGCTTTAAACACTGCAGAATAAAGTCCACTTTAGTTATTATATTTTATCATATAAACTTACTTTACTTAAAAACTGGTGGAAAGTTATCTCCAAGCACTAATGCTTGCATCTGTCTCCTTTCCTTACTTCCTATCTGTACATGCTTGGTACCCCAGGACCATTAGGCTGTGAAGCTTCTATTCGCTTCCATGGTTTGCTTAACTATTCAGCACTGGACTAATACTATACACAACTGGAAACTGAATCCTCACTTCTACGTCCCAACTATTATCATTTAATATGTAAAAAAAACCAAATCACTTTAGATCCCTTTAAATAAAACAATATCAAAGACATTACAGAGAGTTGAAGCAGACGAGCGAACAAAAACAACAAAAAACCGTTTCATTCTAAACATGATCATGTAATACACAGGCTCCCTTTTTATAGATAAAATTATAAGTTTCTATAAAAATAGGAAGAGTGTTCAGATAAGGTTCCACTGTGCAACGACAGCTTCCCCTTTAAACAGAAACCCTGGGATCGGTCACGAGAAGAACCCAGACATTATTCCATATTCTATGACCCAATCCACTGTAATAAAGCAACTGCAGATAAGGTTTAGGCTGGGAGGACACAGGAGAGGATCCATCACTGACACAGCCAAATCTCTCTGGATTCAGCGCACTACAGATGGCTGGTGTGGGTTGGATTGTACTTACATATCTCTTCAGTTTCTTTTCAGGGGAGATTTAATAAGCCAGCCGGTGCAGACAATGTCCCCTGAACTCATTAGTCCCTCCGGCCAGACACCACAGATCCTGTGTTCGCTGCTCTTTCAAACTCCAGCAATTGGTTTCCTTCTGCAGTGGTGTGTGAAATCTACTGCTCTCAGTTGCAAGAGGAAGTCAAGAAGACATTGACAGTGACACTGCCAAGCTCCCCTCCCCAGCACGTGACCCAGACAGGCTGCCTATAAACACAAACAAAGCACGTGCATTGCTACCCAAGCTTGTTTACGGATAGGGACTGGAGGATGATGTGCCTCGGGAGAGCTGCAGCACCACTGGCTGGCTGGTTAGGGGCAATGCAAATAGGGGGTAAATGGAAAGAAGAAGATGAGTGATGAGCAGAACTAGCATGGACTGTCTTTTACTACTCTACAGTGTGTCATGTAAAGAGCCCATAATATAAAATAATGCATTTTTGTTAATATTTTAGGCAGCAGGTGATTAGATTATATGCTAATTAAGAATTGTGGGTAGGGAAAACAAAAAGTTTGCTGCGGAAAAAAAAGCAGCAAATGTTTTTCAACACAGCAGTAGAAGAACTAGAATTGCAAGCTTGGAAACAACCAGAAGGGAAGCACAACCAGAATGGCTGAGGGACTTCTGAAAAGTCTGGAAATTCAGGAGAAACCGAGCAAAGGAGAATTAGATCGCTGAGCATCTTAGTCCATCACCAGAAGGAAAGCGAAGAGAGAAATGTGTACAGGGAACTGAATGCTGGCAGTGCAGAGTGAGCTGTATACAGAGAGAGGAGGGGCTTGTCAGTGAAAGAGAGAAGCCGAGCAGAAATCTGCTTATCAGGAGAAAAGAAACAAGCAAGAAAGTGTGTTTGGGTTGGTGCACTGGTAAGGGCACTCTCAAAATAGGTTAGGAAAAACAGCTGGAGCAGGAAACAGTCTATGATCACCTGAAGCAGCACTTGGATGTTGTTTAGATTATGGGAGAGACCGGCTGGAGCAACGCAAAGCAGCACTGTGGCATTGAAGAGAGGTTGTTCCCAGGAGTTAGGGCATGAAGTTGACGTTTGGGACCAAGGAGGGGCCAAACAGGTTCAACAGAGTTAGAGAATGCAATATGCAAACTATCAGCTTCTCATTCAAGCTGGAAAGTAACAATGGGAGTTAAGGGCTGGAGGCAGGAAGGCAGTAGGTTTGGGGGTCACATAGCAGGAGAACTGGACTCAGAAGGAATTGAGAACTAAAAGCTGAGGTTCTTGAGACTTATGACAAGAAAATGGAAGCAGGAGGGCTCACAAAGGAGACATTGTACAGTAATACAGGGGTAGCACTTGACAGCAAGTGACATATTAAAGGGTATGCTCAGCACTTGAGTCCCAATGATAATAATGTAAAGGAATCCCCAAACCTCATAATTATCATTGGGACTTACCAATTACTGAGTTTCCAACAAGGTTGGTCAGGAAGGATATCAGGCCAATACCAGGCCAAGGGCCCAGGACTGTTTTTTTCTTTTTCTCCCTTTTTTATTAGGACAGCTGGATGAACTGACTGGAGAGACTGAGGTGTAGCAACTGTTTGAGGGACAAGTAACTGCCACAATTGCTCTGAAGGATTAAGCACGCCAAGTGAGACTACAGCAAGGGTCAAGAGGACATGCGCCCCTGCCAGAATTAAAAAGGGAAAGTAAAGTGGCTTAATGAGGACACAGTTTTTGTCATTAAAGAATTAGTTTCACTCAAAAGTAAACTAGTCCGGGAGGTTAAGAGCTTTGCCTTACCTTCTGCTCTTCAATCAATTTGAGGATGACGGACGAAGAAAGAAGAAACTACCATAAATGGGATCCACTGCAGCAACAGTGACAGGTCCTGACTGCTTCCTGGTTCAGAGTAACTATAGCGCACTGCATGATAATGCACGCTATAGTTACTCTGAACAGCAAGTGGTCGGGAATTTCCACTGCTGCTGCGGGATCTTTGTGTAGGTAAGTCTTCTTCGGCCGTCGCTGATGGTCAATTGATTGAAGGACGGGACTAAGGCATAGCTTCTTACCTCCCGGTCTTTAATCAATACATTAGATAACTGTATTGCCTCAATGCATTTTTTAAAAAAAATACTGCTTTCAAAAGGTAAAAGTATGCAGCCCTCCCCATACGCGTTTTTTTCTCCTGATTTCGAGCTTCCTCGTCTGCCTATCATTACACCTTCCATTAGCCATGCTGTGAGGGGGTGTCAATCTTCTGTCTGCCGCTAACTGTCACTCAAAGCTAGCATGCAAAGAAAACCACTCCTCCACCCATCCTTGGTCGCTTGATTATGTAGACTGTACATCCTAGCAACCGAACAGTTCCAGTTTGTTTGACTGGCAGAGAGGAGGAGAGAGGTGTAACAGACTTCCACACCAGCCATGACAAGTATTGTTAACGATGGCCCGGGCCATCTAGGAGGTGGGCTTTTAGCACTCATCTTTGCTGTTGTGATATCTAAGGAGTGCAGCACGGTTTAAATGAGAGAATTGATTTCAGCTGCCGAACGTGTGGACATGTATGGGTGATGTTATTTTTTTGATATTGTTGCCCTTAACGTAATAGTTCACTATTTTAGTGAACTATTCCTTAAACCATTAGTCAGATGGCCACCAGTCCATTTTGTCTACAGTCCAGACTTATAATGTGTTTGTATCAAACCTTTTAAAGTAGGTGGTTAGAAAACAGCTCACCTCCACCTAGGTTAAATTCTTATCTGGGTAGCTCTAGGCACAAGGACAGAGTTAAAGCAATTAACTATAAAGTAATAGGTGGGAGGGCTGTATCTTTTCCAGTCTGAGAGAAATCATAGCAGGTAACCAGTATGGGAAGACCCTTTTTGGGCTAACCTCTAAGGTGGGCCAGCCTTAATCTGATCTGGTGGTTAATTATATTTGGAGGCCTAGCAATTTTCAGTTTATATTTTTTGTACCAAATTAAAAATCCAGAATCCTGTCTCCATTCGAATCTATCAGATCAAAATATTGCCTGTCTTTTTCAGACAATTGAGACAAAGTGGGAGGAAAAAACCAAACCCCTAGGAATAACTGCATGCTGTGGACTAAATCCTAATAATAACAAAATGTTACTCATTCACAGCACTTTGAATGTGTGAAGGAAGTCCTAAACCCCTACATTACTGTACATACAATAATAGTTTTTACACCTCCCAAGTAAACATTTTGCAAGTCATGAAAATAGTTAAACACTCCCTGGTCACTTAGCTCTATTTAAATAAATAAAGGATCATCCCATGTGCATTTATTAATATAAAAGGAATAGTTCACTAAAAAACTATTCCTTTAATGCATTGATTGAAGACCAGAAGGTAAAGGACCTATGAAGCCTCACCTTTCGTTCTTCAATCAATTTTACAGGAGCTTGGAATGGAGTAATAGCTCCTTTACCTCCCATTCTTCAGTCAATGCATTAAAGATATAGTTCACTTTTTCAGTCCTTTAAGCTAGGTACAAACCTAACCGACTACCTCGTTCCCTGACCGACGTTCGTACTTTTGACCAGTCGGCCAGGAGGAATGACTGTCGGTCACGGTAAAAGCAGCACACGGTAAAAGCAGCACACCTGAGGAAGGGGGTTGGACCCCCCGAAACGTTGTGTACCTGCATGTTGAGCACTTAAATAAATGAAAATTTGTGATTTATCTTCAAGTGTGCCCCCCTGCTTTTTTGATATGGATTGTATATTCACCTGATATGGCACAGGCTTCAGGGAGTGCACCTTCTTAACTTACCTGTTGGATATCCACAACTTTTTGATATTTGGAGTAATAGCTCCTTTACCTCCCATTCTTCAGTCAATTCATTAAAGATATAGTTCACTTTTTCAGTCCTTTAAGCTAGGTACACACCTACCGATTTTTCCACCTGACCGACCGTTCGATACTTTTGACCAGTCGGCCAGGAGGAATGACTGTCGGTCACGGTAAAAGCAGCCGCGTCCGATAGTTACCGTGACCGATCGTGCGGTCCATAGAGGACCGCACGATCGGATGAGGTTTTCCACCATGTCCGATCGTCCTTTCGTCCGATTCGGACGACCGGTCGATCGGACATGGGCACATTCGGATGCGATAATTTCTGTCCGATCGACCGATACACTAACTATCGGTCAATTGGACGAAATATCTCATCATGTGTACCCAGCTTTAATAAACAAATGACACCTTTGAATCAAAGGAAAATCTATTTACAAGAAAGAAAAAAAAAGTCCCCAAACACACATGTATCATAGTCTATTTTGGTGGACTTTTTGGAAGGAGGCAATATGTGTATAGGAAAAATAAGAAGATCACCCCCTCTATTATTATCCTGCTAGTGATACCCCTGCTATATAGTCCAGTGGTTCTCAAACTTTTTCAGATTGTTGGGCACTTTTTTTTCTTGAGGCACACCTGTGTTCTTAATGTTGGACTTTTAAGTTGTAAATACCCATATGCTTGTGAAGGTTCTCATTCATCCAGGTCATGGTATATCTGTTGTATTCAATTAGATCAACTGGACTTGAAATGTAGTTCTTGAAGACGTTTCGCTAGTCATCCGAACTGGCTTTCTCAATTCAGAATGACTTGTACAAGAAACTGTGCAATTATGTACCCTGGAAAATCCCAATTAGCATATCACAGCCAGGTGGTTAAGGGTGTGATTAGATAGTGGCTAAGAGGTGTTATGAGAACGCCCAGAGTAAGGTGTTAAAACAGCATTGTACATGGCAGACAGTTGGTGTCGAACCCCCCCACCTCTATTTAGGCTTGGTTTCTTTATTTCAATAAATGGCCTCCTTAACACCTCTCTTGAATCAGTCACGTTCCTTCGCCAGTATGTTAACATTACAATCTTCAATGGTATGTCCTTTATCCTTAAGATGCAGATACACGGCTGAGTCCTGACCCGAGGAATTGGCTCTTCTGTGCTGGGCCATACGTTGATGCAGTACTGTTGGTGTCTCCCCCACATAAATCAGAGCATTCTTCACTGCACTGCACTGCATATATGATGTCGCTTTTCTTGTGTTTAGGTATGGGTCTTTCGGATTGTACCAATTGCTGCCTCAGTGTGTTGTTCGGTTTAAAGCAGACAGGGATACGATGTTTTTTGAAAATTCTTCTTATTTCTCGGAGACCCCTGCTACATATGGGATGACCATGTTCTTTCTCCTGTCTTGCTTTTCCCCTTCACTGTTGGTATTCGTGTTCTTTCTTTCCTTCTACTTCTTTTGAAAAGGCCCAGTCTGGATATCCACAGTTTTAAGGGCTCCTCTGAGATGTTTCATTTCTTTAGCCTTCGCCTCTGTGCTAGTGGGGATGTTCTCGGCTCTGTGTTGCAGGGTTCTGATGACACCCAGCTTGTACATTTCTTTAGCCTTCGCCTCTGTGCTAGTGGGGATGTTCTCGGCTCTGTGTTGCAGGGTTCTTGATGACACAGCCATGTACAATGCTGTTTTAACACCTTACTCTGGGCGTTCCTATAACACCTCTTAGCCACTATCTAATCACACCCTTAACACCTGGCTGTGATTGCTAATTGGGATTTTCCAGGGTACATAATTGCCACAGATTCTTGTAAAAGTCATTCTGAATTGAGAAAGCCAGTGGATGACTAGCGAAACGTCTTCAGAAACTACATTTCATGTCCAGTTGATCTAATTGAATACAACAGATATGTAAATACCCATATTTTATGCACTTACCAGTGTATATTGAAATCAAATCAATCAACACTGACTATTAAATTGTTATCATAATATATATTTTTACAGTAAAAAAATATAAAAATGTAAGTTATTCTGGGTGAAAATATTTCTTCTACCAAAATTCTGATGCACACCCCAGGCTCTTTGAAGTCACACCAGTGTGCCCTGGCACACCCTTAAGAACCCCTCATATAGTCAACTGAAGTAATACAAAGGGCAAAAATTTAAGCCCATTGCTCTTTTATGGCTACAAATACCAGCAGGCTACCCACAGCTAAGCCCTACTTAGCTAAGGAATTTCCTATCCTGCTCTTATTTATTATAATACCAAACACACAGAAAGAACCTTTAAGACATATGCATGCATTGACATTTATTGTACTTTGTAATTACTATGTTACATGAAATAAATAATTCAGACATATGGCCAAACCGCACATGTTTATTAAAAGGGTTGGATATGAGAATAAATAAATATTTCAATCCATTTCAAATAAAGACCTTTTACAGATAGAATGTATAAATGCCCCTTATTGTGTGGTATAAGCGAAACTAAATGACGGGCCCTCAGAGAAAGAGCACATTGTGCCATTCACAGATATAAGTGTCACGTTCCGTTAGCTTCACAGGAATTTTTTTTTTTTGGTGTTGGCCAGGGTGGGGGAACAATTTCCCCTGATTTCCCTACTTCCTAGACAGGACGTGATAATCTAATGTAGCAGGAAAGGCAGGAGACAGAGTGTATAAGGGAAACTGCTTCTCCCAGATGGCTAAAATGACGTTCCATATTATATAGCTTCCTTTTTTACTGCATTAAAAGTGACAAGTTATTTTTAAAGCTACCCCCCCCTAAATTCCAGTAAAACAAATTACTTTCTTTTTGGACCATTGTCCTCTGGTTTCATCATCATTGTTCAGTGATTCGTTATGTTGAATCAATAAATGTTGTTAGAGAGCTATGTTGGGGTGGGGGTGTTTTTTTTTCCACAATTCTCCCTTTCCACTTCTTAGAAAAGAAAAAAAAAAGAATTGGCTGCTTGGCAGGAGTTGAGCAGTCTGTCTTTGTGAGTGTAGGAAGATGTAAGTTATATGGGCAGGGGTGCCGCATGAGAAACTTTGATTGTCGTGAAGGGCCAGACCAATAGGTTCAACTAAATCTCATTATAGAGATTGCAAAACTGGATTTTATAAAAAGATTTAGGGGCATATTTATAAACAAGCGTTATCTTTTCGTGGCGTTTTTCCAGCATTTTCGCAAATCGCGATTACCGCGTAAATGGCCGGAAAGCGGCCACGAAAAGTTAACGTCTCGTTAACTTTTTGCACCTATCGAACAGAACCGCCGCTTCTATTTATAAAGCGGCGGTAACTGAAGTGCCGCACAATCTCGGTACCACCCCGATGTGCCCCTCTCGCACATCGGGGTGGTACCTGCTCGGGATTCGCAGCGGGCACAAACATTTTGCCGTGGTGACGTTCGCCATCATAAATTGGCGATAGAAGTGATGTGCGGCGGTTTTAATTCCGGCGCTGTTATCGGCGGTTATAAATATATATAAATCACTGGATTTTGTTTTATCATTAGTTGCAATTTTCACTAGAATTTGTGTAATATTTTAGATCCATTCCATCAAATTCAATAACATTTTTAAAAATAAACTTAATAAAAATGAATCAATTATCCAGCCTAAGACAATCAATTAATATTAAGTTGTTTGGGTACAGGTCTAGTATTGAGGGGCCATACGTCGTTTGGGGATCGGTCGGCCATGCGGTCATACACGGGCCATCCGCTGATGCCGACAAATGTAAATTTTTCTGCCTTGTCCGGCCAGCCGTAGTGCCGAACACGGACGTTTTTTGGTATTACGGTCGGATTCAGCCCCTACACTCAAACGGTTGTGGACCAACGGGATTTACCTAATATCGCTAATGTGTAGGCCTCCTTAAGTGAAATTTTTAGTCAGGATACTGTGAGGCTGAGAGTGAACGTTCATTTTTCCAGTACAGACACTGCTGATAAAGAGGCATCTTGTGTGTACTAAGCTTAAGCCATAGGTTCCCTTTAGTTTTAACCTCTTCTCTCTGTGGAAGTGAATTGCAAAAAGGAGGGAAAATGCTGTATGGAGACCAAGCCCTTAGTGTATTATATCAGAATTCTACAGACATTGTTGCCCTTTCTTGCAACACCTACCCTACCTAGATGGCTTGTTTTTATGCTGACCTGTCCTATTTGGTTGACCACAATAAGGCCAGGCTTACTTTAGTGATTAGGGGCTTAATTACAACAAAACAACAGCACAATGGTGCAGGCAAAATTTCCCCAATGATAAGGTCTGTTTTAAAATCATTTCCTTAAAACAGTCTGGGTGCAAAAAGGAAAATTAAAAACCATTCCAAGTTTATAGTTAGGAGAAGTAATGTGTTTAGATTCATTGTAGAAAAGAGTTATTGCTACTGTTAACACTTAACAAGTGTGAAAGTGTGTCCGTTCCTTTCTCTAAGCAACCGCTTCACTGTTCGGGAACGTAATACAACTCTGTGGCTGAAGTTTAAAGCAACTCCTGATTTTAATACTAAATAAAAATACTTCCTATTTATTTAAATGTTTAGTTGCCCAGATGCTGTGATACATATTAGTAAAAATGCCATGGACTCACACCTCAAATGCTGTGTCTTTGCAGGAAAATAAAAGTGTGTGTGACATTAAAGGGCATGTCCACCCAAAATTTAACTTTGATATGTGGTAGGGCATGCTCCCCAGCCCCACCGCATTAATATAATTGTTAGAAAGTCCCCCGATTCTTACTTACCTGCCCTCTCTCCCCTGCTGCAGTGTTCAGGCCCTCTGCTTGCATGGAATTGAAAGCAGGGGGCGGGACCGGCAGCCGCGTCCGTGATTGGCTGAGAGGCAGGGAGGGGCTGCACTGAGCATGCCTCAACCTTGATGAGGTTGAGGAAGTCTCAGGCACAGCATGAGTCACACACTGCTCCTACACAGCAGTTTCTGGACTTTGGAGGGGCACAGCAGGGGGAACTATTTTGAGCAGGGAATGTAAGGTAAGGATTGTTTAAACTACTTGATGTGGCAGCGTAAGGGGTTAAATTTTAGTTTAGGGGTGGACATGCCCTTTAAGCAGGGATGTCCAACCTGGGCCCTCCAGAGGTAAGGCAATGCAGGGAGTTGTAGTTAGAGAATATCTGGCGTATGGGCATTGTTCATTCCTTTTTTCTCATCATTTAGTAAATGCAACAAAAACAAAGAACTCTGCTTTTCTTGGCGAATTTGGTATCAGCTGTTTGTACAACATTCCCTGATGATATAATTTGGGTGGGGTAGAGCTGGAATGTCAGTTTAGTCACTTGCGATCTCCTGCTCTATTTATTATGTTATTTTACAAAACAAGTGGGCTTATGTACCAAGAGGTGCAAGATGTCGCAGTGTCTTTTTTTAGCATCCACCAAAGAAAGGACCTTTATTGTTGCTGAACTGCAACACACTGCAGGTACAATGCAGGAATCGGTAATTAGCAAATGTTTTAATACTCAAAATTGCCGGGCGGATAAGGAATAAACTATAAAAGGATGCTATATTTTAATTAACAAAGCCCAGGTTAGTTTGCAGCACGTTATGAACAGTATATATTTATTTCTCTTGTTATTTCTTTTTCTATGGGAAACAGTTTTTTATGGATGCCCCAAGGGATTGTAAATTTTATTAACTGGCCGGGGGAGGATGAAGCCGATAAAAAAAAAAAACACATTCTGAGCAATTACATGGGCCCTTAATGCGGAAATAGCAGGACCCAAAGGAAATAAATGATTCTCCTATCTACTTTTAAATGTACACATACTTCAGATGGACTATGGTGGACTGGTTATTAGCAGCCTTAAGATTCTGTTTTGTCATGTTATAGATCACACTACACACAGTGTGAAAAGCATAGGGAAATGCCTGGGACTGCAAATTTCTCTCAGGTGCAGCCAACTAACTATACTTAAAGTACAGGGTGACAACCGCGCCGAGGGAAATTTTTCATGGGCAGTTCCAAGCGATCCTGAGGCCACAAGGAATGCTCGAACTCAGTACCTAGAAAATCGCCACTTACCACAGGGGCATAACTGCAGGGGCCCCCCACGAGATTGGAGGCCAGGCCCCTGGCCCTTCCCCTCTCACGATCACAATCATTTTAAACAGCTGATCGCGTGTATAAATGAAACATATGCACGTTCAGCTGTTTAAAGACCGGAACCCAACTTCTTGAGTTCAGTTTCCCGAATTTTGGTCCAGTCCTTGTTTAAGACATTGCTGATCATACTGTTTGTCTTGTTGTCATTAGTCATACGAAAATGAATCAGCAGCGTTAAATAAGGCTAAGTGGTGAGAACGGGTTTGGGGTTGCTCTGAGTTCGTAGGCCCGGGCCCATACTTGACTACCATCGGGGACCATCGCTCGCAAGTTGCATGATAGGCGGATGATATAAAATCAAATAAGGAAGGTCAGCAGTGGCAGTGAGTGATGCCAACGCTTTACCTCACTAATGTGAGTGGAGTTCGCAGACAAAGCTAGGTACACACCTACCGATTTTTCCACCTGACCGACCGTTCGATACTTTTGACCAGTCGGCCAGGAGGAATGACTGTCGGTCACGGTAAAAGCAGCCGCGTCCGATAGTTACCGTGACCGATCGTGCGGTCCATAGAGGACCGCACGATCGGATGAGGTTTTCCACCATGTCCGATCGTCCTTTCGTCCGATTCGGACGACCGGTCGATCGGACATGGGCACATTCGGATGCGATAATTTCTGTCCGATCGACCGATACACTGAACTATCGGTCAATTGGACCGAAATATCTCATCATGTGTACCCAGCTTTAATAAACAAATGACACCTTTGAATCAAAGGAAAATCTATTTACAGGCAAAGAAAAAAAAAGTCCCCAAACACACATGTATCATAGTCTATTTTGGTGGACATTTTCTGGAAGGAGGCTATATCTGTTACAGGAAAAATAAGAAGATCACCCCCTCTATTATTATCCTGCTAGTGATACCCCTGCTATATAGTCCAGTGGTTCTCAAACTTTTTCAGATTGTTGGGCACTTTTTTTTCTTGAGGCACACCTGTGTTCTTAATGTTGGACTTTTAAGTTGTAAATACCCATATGCTTGTGAAGGTTCTCATTCATCCAGGTCAATGAGTAATCTGTTGTATTAATTAGATCAACTGGACTTGAAATGTAGTTCTTGAAGACGTTTCGCTAGTATCCGACTGGTTCTCAATTCAGAAATGACTTGTACAAGAAACTGTGGCAATTAGTACCCTGGAAAATCCCAATTAGCATATCACAGCCAGGTGTTAAGGGTGTGATTAGAGTGGCTAAGAGGTGTTATAGGAACGCCCAGAGTAAGGTGTTAAAACCGCATTGTACATGGCAGACAGTTGGTGTCGAACCCCCCCACCTCTATTTAGGCTTGGTTCTTATTTTCACATAAATGGCCTCTTAACACCTCTCTTGAATCAGTCACGTTCCTTCGCCAGTATGTTAACATTACAATCTTCAATGGTATGTCCTTATCTTAAGATGCAGATACACGGCTGAGTCCTGACGAGGAATTGGCTCTTCTGTGCTGGGCCATACGTTGATGCAGTTACTGTTTGGTCTCCCCCACATACAAATCAGAGCATTCTTACTGCACTCTGCATATATGATGTCGCTTTTCTTGGTTAGGTATTGGGTCTTTCGGATGTACCAATTGCTGCTCAGTGGTGTTGTTCGGTTTAAAGCAGACAGGGATACGTGTTTTTTGAAAATTCTTCTTAATTTCTCGGAGACCCCTGCTACATATGGGATGACCATGTTCTTTCTCCTGTCTGCTTTTCCCCTTATGTTGGTATTCGTGTTCTTTTCTTCCTCTACTTCTTTTGACAAAGGCCCAGTCTGGATCCACAAGTTTTAAGGGCTCCTCTGAGATGTTTCATTCTTTAGCCTTCGCCTCTGTGCTAGTGGGGATGTTCTCGGCTCTGTGTTGCAGGGTTCTTGATGACACCAAGCTGTACATTTCTTTAGCCTTCGCCTCTGTGCTAGTGGGGATGTTCTCGGCTCTGTGTTGCAGGGTTCTGATGACACCCAGCCATGTACAATGCTGTTTTAACACCTTACTCTGGGCGTTCCTATAACACCTCTTAGCCACTATCTAATCACACCCTTAACACCTGGCTGTGATATGCTAATTGGGATTTTCCAGGGTACATAATTGCCACAGATTCTTGTACAAGTCATTCTGAATTGAGAAAGCCAGTCGGATGACTAGCGAAACGTCTTCAAGAACTACATTTCATGTCCAGTTGATCTAATTGAATACAACAGATATGTAAATACCCATATTTTATGCACTTACCAGTGTATATTGAAATCAAATCAATCAACACTGACTATTAAATTGTTATCATAATATATATTTTTACAGTAAAAAATAATAAAAATGTAAGTTATTCTGGTGAAAATATTTCTTCTACCAAAATTCTGATGCACACCCCAGGCTCTTTGAAGTCACACCAGTGTGCCCTGGCACACCCTTTAAGAACCCCTCATATAGTCAACTGGAAGTAATACAAAGGGCAAGTAAATTTAAGCCCATTGGCTCTTTTATGGCTACAAATACCAGCAGGCTACCCACAGCTAAGCCCTACTTAGCTAAGGAATTTCCTATCCTGCTCTTATTTATTATAATACCAAACACACAGAAAGAACCTTTAAGACATATGCATGCATTGACATTTATTGTACTTTGTAATTACTATGTTACATGAAATAAATAATTCAGACATATGTGCCAAACCGCACATGTTTATTAAAAGGGTTGGATATGAGAATAAATAAATATTTCAATCCATTTCAAATAAAGACCTTTTACAGATAGAAGTGATAAATGCCCCTTATTGTGTGGTATAAGCGAACACTAAATGACGGGTCCCTCAGATGAAAGAGCACATTGTGCCATTCACAGATATAAGTGTCACTGTTCCGTTAGCTTCACAGGAATTTTTTTTTTTTTGGTGTTGGCCAGGGTGGGGGACACAATATTCCCCTGATTTCCCTACTTCCTAGACAGGACGTGATAATCTAATGTAGCAGGAAAGGCAGGAAGCAGAGTGTATAAGGGAAACTGCTTCTCCCAGATGGCTAAAATGACGTTCCATATTATATAGCTTCCTTTTTTACTGCATTAAAAGTGACAAGTTATTTTTAAAGCTACCCCCCCCTAAATTCCAGTAAAACAAATTACTTTCTTTTTGGACCATTGTCCTCTGGTTCATCATCATTGTTCAGTGATTCGTTATGTTGAATCAATAAATGTTGTTAGAGAGCTATGTTGGGGTGGGGGTGTTTTTTTTCCACAGATTCTCCCTTTCCCCACTTCTTAGAAAAAGAAAAAAAAAAGAATTGGCTGCTTGGCAGGAGTTGAGCAGTCTGTCTTTGTGAGTGTAGGAAGATGTAAGTTATATAGGGCAGGGGTGCCGCATGAGAAACTTTGATTGTCGTGAAGGGCCAGACCAATAGGTTCAACTCAAATCTCATTATAGAGATTGCAAAACTGGATTTTATAAAAAGATTTAGGGGCATATTTATAAACAAGCGTTATCTTTTCGTGGCTGTTTTTCCAGCCATTTTCGCCAAAATCGCGATTACCGCGTAAATGGCCGGAAAGCGGCCACGAAAAGTTAACGTCTCGTTAACTTTTTGCACCTATCGGAACAGATACCGCCGCTTCTATTTATAAAGCGGCGGTAACTGAAGTGCCGCACTAATCTCGGTACCACCCCGATGTGCCCCTCTGCACATCGGGGTGGTACCTGCTCCGGGATTCGCAGCGGGCACAAAACATTTTGCCGTGATGACGCTCGCCATCATAAATATGGCGATAGAAGTGATGTGCGGCGGTAATTTTCCGGCGCTGTTATCGGCCGGTTATAAATATAGCCCTTAGTTAATATCCCTGGTTCACTGGATTTTGTTTTATCATTAGTTGCAATTTTCACTAGAATGTGTGTAATATTTTAGATCCATTCCATCAAATTCAATAACATTTTTAAAAATAAACTTAATAAAAATGAATCAATTATCCAGCCTAAGACAATCAATTAATATTAAGTTTTGTTTGGGTACAGGTCTAGTATTGAGGGGCCATACGTCGTTTGGGGATCGGTCGGCCATGCGGTCATACACGGGCCATCCGCTGATGCCGACAAATGTAAATTTTCTGCCTTGTCCGGCCAGCCGTAGTGCCGAACACGGACGTTTTTTGGTATTACGGTCGGATTCAGCCCCTACACTCAAACGGTTGTGGACCAACGGGATTTACCTAATATCGCTAATGTGTATGGCCTCCTTAAGTGAAATTTTTAGTCAGGATCTAGTGAGGCTGAGAGTGAACGTTCATTTTTCCAGTACAGACACTGCTGATAAAGAGGCAATCCTGTGTGTACTAAGCTTAAGCCATAGGTTCCCTTTAGTTTTAACCTCTTCTCTCTGTGGAAGTGAATTGCAAAAAGGAGGGAAAATGCTGTATGGAGACCAAGCCCTTAGTGTATTATATCAGAATTCTACAGACATTGTTGCCCTTTCTTGCACACCTACCCTACCTAGATGGCTTGTTTTTATGCTGACCTGTCCTATTTGGTTGACCACAATAAGGCCAGGCTTACTTTAGTGATTAGGGGCTTAATTACAACAAAACAACAGCACAATGGTGCAGGCAAAATTTCCCCAATGATAAGGTTCCTGTTTTTAAAATCATTTCCTTAAAACAGTCTGGGTGCAAAAAGGACAAATTAAAAACCATTCCAAGTTTATAGTTAGGAGAAGTAATGTGTTTAGATTCATTGTAGAAAAGAGTTATTGCTACTGTTAACACTTAACAAGTGTGAAAGTGTGTCCGTTCCTTTCTCTAAGCAACCGCTTCACTGTTCGGGAACGTAATACAACTCTGTGGCTGCAAGTTAAAGCAACTCCTGATTTTAATACTAAATAAAAATACTTCCTTATTATTTTAAATGTTTTAGTTGCCCCAGATGCTGTGATACATATTAGTATAAAATGCCATGGACTCACACTCCTAAATGCTGTGTCTTTGCAGGAATAATAAAATAGTGCTGTGACATTAAAGGGCATGTCCACCCCAAAATTTAACTTTTGATATGTGGTAGGGCATGCTCCCCCAGCCCCAACCGCATTAATATAATTGTTAGAAAGTCCCCCGATTCTTACTTACCTGCCCTCTCTCCCCTGCTGCAGTGTTCAGGCCCTCTGCTTGCATGGAATTGAAAGCAGGGGGCGGGACCGGCAGCCGCGTCCGTGATTGGCTGAGAGGCAGGGAGGGCTGCACTGAGCATGCCTCAACCTTGATGAGGTTGAGGAAGTCTCAGGCACAGCATGAGTCACACACTGCTCCTACACAGCAGTTTCCTGGACTTTGGAGGGGCACAGCAGGGGAACTATTTTGAGCAGGAATGTAAGGTAAGGATTGTTTTAAACTACTTGATGTGGCCAGTAAGGGGTTAAATTTTAGTTTTAGGGGTGGACATGCCCTTTAAGCAGGGATGTCCAACCTGGGCCCTCCAGAGGTAAGGCAATGCAGGGAGTTGTAGTTAGAGAATATCTGGCAGTATGGAGCATTGTTCATTCCTTTTTTCTCCATCATTTAGTAAATGCAACAAAAACAAGAACTCTGCTTTTCTTGGCGAATTTGGTATCAGCATGCTTTGTACAATCATTTCCCTTTGATGATATAATTTGGGTGGGGTAGAGCTGGAATGTCAGTTTAGTCACTTGCGATCTCCTGCTCTATTTATTATGTTATTTTACAAAACAAGTGGGCTTATGTACCAAGAGGTGCAAGATTGTCTGCAGTGTCTTTTTTTTAGCATCCACCAAAGAAAGCACCTTTATTGTTGCTGAACTGCAACACACTGCAGGTACAATGCAGGAATCGGTAATTAGCAAATGTTTTAATACTCAAATATTGCCGGGCGGATAAGTAATAACTATAAAAGGATGCTATATTTATAATTAACAAAGCCCAGGTTTAGTTTGCAGCACGTTTATGAACAGTAATATATTATTTCTCTTGTTTATTTCCTTTTTCTATGGGAAACAGTTTTTTATGGATGCCCCAAGGGATTGTAAATTTCATTAACTGGCCGGGGGGAGGATGAAGCCGATAAAAAAAAAAAACACATTCTGAGCAAATTACATGGGCCCTTAATGCGGAAATAGCAGGACCCAAAGGAAATAAATGATTCTCCTATCTACTTTTAAATGTACACATACTTCAGATGCGACTATGGTGGACTGATTATTAGCAGCCTTAAGATTCTGTTTGTCATGTTATAGATCACACTACACACAGTGTGAAAAGCATAGGGAAATGCCTGGGACTGCAAATTTCTCTCAGTTGCAGCCAACTAACTATACTTAAAGTACAGGGTGACAACCGCGCCCGAGGGAAATTTTCATGGGCAGTTCCAAGCGATCCTGAGGCCAACAAGGAATGCTCGGAACTCAGTACCTAGAAAATCGCCACTTTACCACAGGGGCATAACTGCAGGGGCCCCCCACGAGATTGGAGGCCAGGCCCCTGGCCCTTCCCCCTCCACGATCACAAACTCATTTTAAACAGCTGATCGCGTGTATAAATGAAACATATGCACGTTCAGCTGTTTAAAAGACCGGACCCGAACTTCTGGTTCAGTTTCCCGAATTTTGGGTCCAGTCTTTTAAACAGCTGATCACGTGTATGTTTCATTCATACGCATGATCAGCTGTTTAAAAATGGCTAATTGCGGCGGGCTGATTGTGGCGGGCCCTGCTACCATCCGGGCACCCCTGCAGTTGCGGCGGTGGCAGTAGTTATGCCACTGCTTTACCTCTAATGTGTGTATCCAGCTTTACATATTAATATTACACAAGTGAAGGTTTCATATGATTCAGATGTGATTTTCCTTTACTATTTCACTGACTATGAGCTCATATAGCAAGACATTTTTTAAATATATTCTCAAGAAATGGCTTGAGGTCATGTACCCCTAATGTGGTACCTATATATCTACCTCTCCCTACAGTTGCCTTCACACTGGAATTCCCTTTTTAAATTCCCACACTTCCATTTACTTATGGGGGGGGTTGAACAAGAAAACTTCCCCACCCTAACTGATGTCCTTTTGCTGGTCTTGCTCCCACACAACTCCTAAGATGCTGGTTCAGCCTTTCCACATACTGTTGCTTTATGATTAGAGAAAGATATTTGGTGTCACCCTGCAGGAGCAAACTGAATTGTCTTTTTACTGTTTGCCTTGTTTGCATAGAACACTTTGCATGCGACCATTCTCCAAGCAGTCATCCTGCTCTGTTTACTGTGTGTGTTGGTTCAATTGTAAAATTACATGAAATCACACGGAATGCACATTATTAAGCACATGCTAGGGTTTAAAATAGAATTGAAAAAGACAGTTGAAGCTACTCCGAACCATGAGTGGGAGGCTGAGCAGTTCCACCCAGTATTGTTTAATCCTTTCTCTCCTCCCAACCCCTTTCCTCTTCTTGCTTTTCACCCCTCCTCTCTATATGTCTCCCCCTTATTTTCTCTTTTTCCAACACACTTTTTGATTGACTCATGCTGTTTCCTCCTGCCTGACCCAGTCTCTGTCCATATTAAACTTTTTCCTTGTTCCAGCCTATTTCCTCTCAGTGCTCCCTTCTTTATCTACCTCCATCACTAAAATGTACAGTCCTTCTCAGAGGACAATTCTCACCATGGAATTGTATTGTCCCCTTTTCTTTTATCTCTCCCCATGAATGCATTGCATTCTTATCTTTATGCCACATGGATAAATAAACTGTCCGTCCTAATAAATTGTACCATAACCTGCCTCTCACAATCACATCCCTGAAAGAGGTGCACATGCCTCCAAACTACTGTCATCTGCTTCCACACACTATTACAAAGCTTGACGTGCCCCATAGTAATGTTTCTTAAAGTGGCCATAGACAGAACTTGGTTGTATAATTCGTTTATCGTATGATCGGCAGCCCATGTAGTCAGCCAATACAGTGCAACTATGAACACCATTAGGCCTAGGCCCCATTGCCATGTTTCAGATTGAGTTCTGTGATCCAATTGCATTTAGAAAGTGCATGCCAGTTGGGGGCAATTTGGCTGGGCCCAATGGCTGCATTGTGTTCCTGTCCGAAATCACCTTTTTTGCGGCAGATCACATGCGTTGTGATTTTGGACTATTTTTTTTTTGAAACGCATTTCAAAAATCACAATCTGTTGCAGTGGGTCCTCGGCTTTAAACCGTGTCCCCTGAAAAATAAGAATGATTGGCTGCTGTTTTACCTGCTGCCTCCTCTGCACATGCTCACACTTATAAAAGTTTGTTCGCACACACACCATGCGTCGCGGATCGGGACCCGTGATCGCACGTGTGTACAAGCAGTCCCAACTTTTAAAATTCACTCCCACTCTCGATGACCCAAGATCTACAGGGGGTTGATCAGTGGAATGTAAATTGAATTATTGACTGTATGCAAAGTGTAGACAAATCATAGCACTAACTCTAATTTAGTGTGAAATGCTAAAATGTGTTTATTTTAGTGGAATCCAGTTAGTTGTGTAGAAATTGGAATCTGTCATGAATTTGCAACAAGCAAATTCCATTGGATTCCAAGGGATTTGCCTATTATTGGGCATTGTTTATGGCCTACTTAAGCTCACTCTCCATCACAGTTTTTATATCAAATAGAATTATGTTTGAAAAATACAAAACAAAAAGAGAGAATAGGAAGTGTTGATACCAGATACCAAAACAAATAGGTAGATGTAAAGGGACCCATCCACTTAACAAGATCAGCTGATTTTTCTCATTCCAGTTTGGTTGATGGGCACTGCTAGTGATATGATTATTGTACAACAACAAGTATTGTTTGAGCCTATCGTTAGGCCCCTTCAGAGTGCATTGTTTGTCTTTAATTAAAGGTTTACTGCCTAATGTGTAATAAATGAGAGCATGCAGTGCAGTGTTTATGTTGGTTATAATATCAGTTTAAGGAAGAACCAGTTGGGTAACTTTCTTAATAACAATACTTGGCTGGGTTCCTCTTTTGATGACATGAACAGGACTTGAAGTGCAGTCTCTGATGATTATTCTGAGCTTTACGTTAATATAGTCATATGGCTATACTGCATTGCATGGTGTATTTACAGGAGGCCATGACCGATATGTGTCACCTGTTCATCCGGATCAGGCAAACGGACGATCGGGAATGGTGCTCCCCTATGGAATGGGGCAGTCAGACAGGATGAAAAATTGTAAAGTGTGTACTAGCCCTTGGAACATCTCCTATTTATAAATAGAGATTATTTATTTCAATCAGGAATGTGTACTGGTCATTGTTCCTTTTTCTATTTTCATTTGTGAAAATGAGTAAGACATACCATATTAAAATAAAACATTTTAGTAGCACCACCTACTCGAAGGGATTAAAGTCTGTAGATCTCACATAGAGACAGGCAGCAATGAATGTTCCATGCACACAATGAAGTTTCACTCTTTCTGCAAAGATATGAAATATACATTTCCCAGATAACAAACAGTATTCTATGAAAGTCTGTTGTATCAGTTGTTCAAAATAATGATTGTTTTGCTGTATTAGTCCAATATATGTAGTAAAAAGTAGATTACTGTGATGCTTTTAATGGACTAACAGTTTATTTTAGTAGATAAGCTTTTGAGGGATCAACCCCTCTTCCTCAGGTCAGAGCAGTATCAGTTGTTCAACATACTTGGGCAGAACAATTTGCATAGACATCTTTGTGACCAGCAAAACAGTTGGCCAGATGTTACTGTTCTATTTTCATGGGCACACAATTGCACTTATCTGGTTGATCAATTGGATTATCTAGGAATTGGTAGGAATATACAATAGAATAAAGTGGCAAAGCAAGTTATAGGAGCAGGAGCTTTGTGGAAACACAAAAGAAAAAAACCCAAAACACTGATGTATTAGGTGATTGTTCAGCTTTCTACTTTGTACTTCATAATGGTCCATAATAATTAGGTTTTATATTTGACAGCTTGCAACAATAACCTCTAACTGCAAAATAATTATCATAATCCTTTACGTTATTGAAATGTTTTGGATGCATTAGAAGCAGGTGGAAAAAGTCTTCATGACCTCATACATTCAGCTCAACCAATACTCCCTTTTGTTGCTCTGCCTTTTTGTTCTTGAGGTCATTATAACCTGTGAAAATAAAGAAAAGTATGTCTTCAATACATAGACAGGTTTTAATTTTATTTTTACTAGAAAGAGTCATTCGTTTTGTATACATTAAAACTGACTAATCCACTGTCTGCACTTGTATTAATAGTGATTCAGTTATTTTAATATATATCTTTACCAGTGGAGAAATTGAATGCTGATAATTTTTATTCATAATGCAGATTTATTAATGTACCAATTGGACATTTTTTTCCAGTTATTACTTCTCCTTTAATCCAATACATGAGAAATTCAAATTTGACTGACTACCCTTATTCACACTTTTGTATGTATGTTAGTTTATGTATAGTTTATTTATAGAGCGCCACTTGGGGACGCAGCGCTGTACAATAACAAAATACATAAAATTCATACAAGGGGGCATATACATAAATAGTTCAGTATATCGTAAATATATTAATTATATAGATAGCATTTTTACTATATAAGAGCTAGAGCCTTGCCACTTCCACTTTTATTTCCTTTGTAGCTTTCTGTAGGGAGAATGCGAAGAATCGCCCTTTCCTTTCGGGCGTCACTCCAGGTATTGATACGAAGGGTTTTGATTAATAGCATGGGAACTAGGGTATAACAAGAAGGCAAAAGCACTAGTAATAAAATATAGCACGTTGTGATCACAATAATAATTTAAAATGGACATTGTAATCAATAGCCCTATTATAGATGTACAGTATTAATATAGGCTTTATTCCCTTCTCTAAAACTGACTGAATTCAGAGGTTGCGGCTCTCTAATTGAAATCTAAATTGATACATGGAT
Organism: Hymenochirus boettgeri; assembly: GCA_019447015.1. Lineage (NCBI taxonomy): Eukaryota > Metazoa > Chordata > Amphibia > Anura > Pipidae > Hymenochirus > Hymenochirus boettgeri. Next base: position 161,181,971 of record CM033476.1, read on the forward strand.
GATAATACTTCTGTTGTACAACATTCCCATACCTCTGTGAAGGTCTCTCTACTAGATAAATGGTATTCTGTTTATCTCTAATTGTCCCATTTTATGTCATAATGTCTTGTTATAATAGAATTCAGGGACATGGCCAGCAACCCTGGATACCGTATGATGTCCTTGCTTAGCAAGAACAGAAAGAACCAGAAATGTCAGAAAAGATGACACCTCCACCCCTCCCCATCACTGATTCTAGGCAGCACACAGCAAGAACATTAAACTGAAACTCACAATTATGCAAAGAAAATATTTGAGGGTAATTACTATAAATTGGTGCTGCATTCAGTGAAAGAGAATATAGTTGATGTGTGTGCATGTAATATCTGATCATTATATTCGTATTAAGAGCATATAGCATATTCGCAAAGCAGGTAGGGACATATTTATAAAAGAGCGAATAAACAATGCAGCAATATATTTTTTTTGTTAAAGGGTTTTATAAAGGACATCAGTTTGCTGAAATGGTCTTCTGACATTTTTTAATGCTTTAATTGGTCCTTCGATTTAAGCGTTGTACACATGTCTGATAATTGTACGTGTGTATGTGTATAAAAAAACGACCCCTGACCGAACACATACACACGTGCAATCATTGGCCAAAACAGCCTTTAGTCACGCGTGTGTGAATGCACTCAGGTGTCGGTGCCAAGATCAGACGTATGTACGGGCCCTAATAATGTATCTTGTAAAGAACATTACAGCAATTTATTCCCAGTGGTATTTATAAAGCAGTGAAAATAATTTGCCAGGTGTGAGGTGGAGACAATATTTGGAAATGTTGTGTTCTGGAAATAGTTGTTTTAATAGAAAAAACTCTGTCATTTCTTTTTAAAGGGAGACTAAACTTCCCTAAAGCCAAAAAAATAACTATTTGCCATTCGTTTGTATTATTCACAGGGAGGTGAGAACGCTTATTCTCACCTCCCTGTGAATAATATTACGCTCGGGGGACCTGGAACTTACCTTACAGCCGCTCCTTCACTGACAGCCGCTCTGTCCCGACCGCGCGCCCTAACTTAGGCGCATGCGCGCCAATACAAAAGATAGGTTCAGTGAAGAAGCGGCTGCGAGTGGAGTGGCAATAAGGTAAGTTCCAGGTCCCCCGAGCATAACATTATTCACAGGGAGGTGAGAATAAGCGTTCTCACCTCCCTGTGAATAATACAAACGAATGGCAAATAGTTATTTTTTTGGCTGTAGTGTTCCTTTAAATATTGATAAATCTACATGGGGTTATTTTTATACTTTAAAATTTTAAAAGTTTTCTTTTTCATAGGTTTAAAGGACAACTCCAACCTTATAAGAACATATTTTAGAAAGAATGGCCTGATTGCTCTGATAAATGTAAAACATTTACAGGGTTATTTAATAAAAGTTCTTATCATTTAAAATGGTGCTAATTTTTCTCCAACCAATCAGATGTTAGCTTTCAAATGTTAAACAAGCTCTGATTGGTTGGGGCAAAATTAGCACCATTTTAAACGATAAGAAATTTTATTGAATCTTTAATGACCTGCAAGGTTTTCAGTCTTGCAGGTCATTGTAAGTCAAGTAATATTAAATCAGTTAAACTGGACTTGTTTAGTAATTAAAGACACTTCATCTGTCATTCATGTGGCTTCTTCAGTTCAACTAAGATTCAACCAAAGAAGACAGTGGCTTAGAAATTAAAAATCTTTAATTACTAAATAAGTTCAGGTGAAATTACATATTATTTGATATATAGTAAATAGGATATAGCATATGGCCTGGGGGCATGTTTATGAAGGTTTGTTAAAATTTCATTGCCGTTATCGCCAAAATTTGGACTTAAAACAATATATAAAGAGGTGATGATTGGCGGCAAAATGTAATTATCGCCACAATCACCATTTTGCTTATTGTCATGGTAACTGCTCGTTCTTATTTATTTAATGGCAATAAGTGTTTCCTTGCGTTAAGTTCGGCCATTTAAAATGTGCCCATATATCTAACCTGTCAGTGGGTCCTTGGAAGGTGTCAGTATATTGTGGATTGTTTCTCAACAATGTACTATTTTCCAGCATTTACCTTAATGGGATCAGCGATTTCAGGATTTACCAAGATCATTATTTTCTCTTTTCACTGATTCATTGCACTAAGGCCGGTATTGCGCCGAAAAGAGATGATACTACCACTGATACTTTACGTGGCAAAAGTGATCGGCTTTATAAATAAGGCGAAAATAACGATCTTTGCTATTGCAATGTCTTGCGATAGCAAACTGGCTAAAATAACAATAGATATCACCCCATACGGAATGCCATGGCACCTTTGCTGAGTTGTCATCGACCAGGTAGCTGATCTGCCAGTGTAGAAGCTGACAAAGAGTAGGACAAAAAGTCTTAATGGCATAACTTCATTACTTCTGTAAAATTTAAGTATTTAAGTATTAGTTCTCCTTGGAAGGGGCTGGTTTATATTTTTAACACACACACTACAAGCACGCCACAAACTAAAGAACAACTTCTTATGGGGGGCATATACACTGCATTTTTAAGACCTAAACAGAACAGTACATCACAGCAATTGCTTTAAAAGAAGTTTAATGTGTTTCATTTAATTGTTTTTATCCATAAAATAACAAATTGTCAAGATCAATTATGTTTAAGCTAAAAATAGTATTATTAATCCACCTTGGCTCTGTTTTTAATGGATTTCTATTTCTTGCACCAGTGTCTCGCACATTTAACTCTGGGAATATTATTTGGAGGATGAGCTAACATAAAACTTTGGCTGGGATTTTCTTTTTGACGACTTGTAATTAAATAGTTTGCAGTTCACTGAGTTTCAGGTTGCAGAAGAGATCAAAGGCCTTAAACATGACTTGCAAAATCAAGTTTGTGTTTCTGCCCAAACGCTAAACCTCCTTTACAAGATAAGTATGGAGTTATTTTATGCTGAATCACTGTAAGGAGGTGATATACCAGTACCACGAATTAGGTGTCTTTTTTGCTGGAACTAGAAGTACCCAGAAAAGTAATGACATGGATTTTAAAGAAATACATTAATGTAATTAGTGCCGATAATCATTTCAGAGAACTAAGTGGGGGGCTTTGTCCGTTTGACTCGTATCTTATACTGACAGACCTTAAAGGCAACCTAATATGAGTGATAATATAAATGGCCATATAAGGTATATATACATCAATCATGCACACATAAAGTTATAATGTCTTTGGATTGCTAAGAGATATTAGTTTGCCTACATACCCTTGCTATAAAACTTTGCATTTTATTTTAGTCTCTTTAGGAAGTTGTTATTCCAGGAAAGCAGGGGCGCTTCTAGACCTTTTGACACATTTAAAGCCGCCTCCTTCATCTTGTGTGAAGAATAACATGTGGGCATGGTTTGTGGGTGTGGGGAGCTGACTCACACTGGCTGGTGAACTGAAAAAAAGACTTAACAGTGGCTGTTGAACTGGAGGAAAATCATACATGATTCCAAACATTTTTAACAAATCAATAACTGCAAAGTGGGGTGTGCGTAATTATTCAGCCCCCTGAGTCAATACTTTGTAAAACCACCTTTTGCTGCAATTACAGCTGCCAGTCTTTTAGGGTATGTCTCTACCAGCTTTGCACATCTAGAGACTGAAATCCTTGCCCATTCTTTTTTGCAAAACAGCTCCAGCTCAGTCAGATTAGATGGACAGCGTTTGTGAACAGCAGTTTTCAGATCTTGCCACAGATTCTCGATTGGATTTAGATCTGGACTTTGACTGGCCCATTCTAAAGCTAGGTACACACAGTACAGATTTCTGAAAGATGACAGACAGGATCTGCAAGATCCTGTCAGCCATCTTTCAAAGATCTGCATACACACAGTCCCGAGCGTTCTCCCTATGAATATCACAGGGAGAACGCTCGGGACTGTGTGTTTCCATCGGCCGCGCTAGACTCCTCTATAGGGAGTCTAGCGCGGCCGATGGAAATTTTCGGCCTTTCCCGAACGAGCGTTCGGCCGACCTGATCGTTTGGCGGCCGCGCGCTCGTTCGGGAAACGAAGGTACACACATAACGATTAAGCCGACGGTATCGGGGCTTAATCGTTAATGTATGTACCCAGCTTAACACATGGATATGTTTTGTTTTAAACCATTCCATTGTTGCCCTGGCTTTATGTTGTCATTGTCATTGTCCTGCTGGAAGGTGAACCAGTCTCAAGTCTTTTGCTGACTCCAAGAGGTTTTCTTCCAAGATTGCCCTGTATTTGGCTCCATCCATCTTCCCATCAACTCTGACCAGCTTCCTTGTCCCTGCTGAAGAGAAGCACCCCCAGAGCATGATGCTGCCACCACCATATTTGACAGTGGGGATGGTGTGTTCTGAGTGATGTGCAGTGTTAGTTTTTCGCCACACATAGGGTTTTGCATTTTGGCCAAAAGGTTCCATTTTGGTCTCATCTAACCAGAGCACCTATTTCCACATGTTTGCTGTGTCCCCCACATGGCTTGTGGCAAACTGCAAACGGGACTTCTTTGCTTTTCTGTTAACAATGGCTTTCTCTTGCCACTCTTCCATAAAGGGCAACTTTGTGCAGTGTACGACTATAGTTGTCCTTATAGACAGATTCCCCCACCTGAGCTGTAGATCTCTGCAGCTCGCCAGAGTCACCATGGGCCTCTTGACTGCATTTTCGATCAGCGCTCTCCTTGTCGCCTGTGAGTTTAGTGGACACCTTGTCTTGGTAGGTTTACAGTTGTGCCATACTCCTTCCATTTTTGAATGATCGCTTGAACAGTGCTCCGTGGGATGTTCAAGGCTTTGGAAATCTTTTTGTAGCCTAAGCCTGCTTTAAATGTCTCAATAACTTATCCCTGACCTGTCTGGTGTGTTCTTTGGACTTCATGGTGTTGTTGCTCCCAATATTCTCTGAACAACCTCTAAGGCCATCACAGAAGCAGCTGATTTGTACTGACATTAGATTACACACAGGTGCACTCTATTTAGTCATTAGCACTCATCAGACAATGTCTATGGGCACTGACTGCACTCAGACCAAAGGGGCTGAATAATTACGCACACCCCACTTTGCAGTTATTGATTTGTTAAAAATGCTTGGAATCATGTATGATTTTCGTTCCACTTCTCACTTGTACACCACTTTGTTTTGGTCTTTCACGTGGAATTCCATAAATTGATTCATGTTTGTGGGCAGTAATGTGACAAAATGTGGAAAACTTCCAGGGGGCCGAATACTTTTGCAAACCACTGTATGTGAATTGTTTGTGCAAGTGGATGGAAGCACAGTTGGAAGTAAACTACTTCTGGGTTTCTGCAGTACTCACGTAGCATTATTTACTGCATCATGGGAACCCTGCAGGTAAGGAGTGTGGAAGTAACACCTCCATTTAAAAGATGTTAGTTTAAGTGCCGTCCGCAAAAACTATTTTACATCGGGTGCCAGTCCACGTAAAATTTGAGTTTAACACACACTAACCAGAAAGATCAGGAAGCGTGGGTTTAGCGCCATTTTACACAACATTACATCTCCCTGTGAGCGGGGTTAAGTTCAGCCAAAGCTGTATTGCCAAATACTACCTATTCCAGATTATGGTGCTTTATAATGTGCTGCTTGAACACAGATACCTAATTTATCTGTAATGAAGAAAGGAGGAATCCTGGTACACAACGACCATCTGGTCTTATATTTTTAATATATTGATTTTCCAGACCATTAGTATAAGTATATCACATTAATACGTCCGGGATGTTGAACTGCACGCCCTCCAGATGTTTAAAGGGTATGTCCACCCTTTTAAAAAAATTTTACATAATAATCCCCCTGTCCCCCCAGCCCCAACCGCTATATTTTTTTTATCAGAAAATGCGCAAAACATTACTTACCTTCCCTCTTTCCTCCGCCGTGCTGCCAGGCCCTCTGCTTGCGAGAAAATGCAAGCAGAGGGGTGGGACCGGCAGTCACGTCTGTGATTGGCTGAGCGGCAGCCAATCACGGACGCGGCTGCCGGGAGTTCAGTGCTGCGGAGGAAAGAGGGAAGGTAAGTAATGTTTTGGGCATTTTCTGATACTAACAATATAGAGGTTGGGGCTGGGGGGACAGGGGGATTATTATGTAAAGAGGATTTTACACTAGGGGGAGGGAATCCGGAGAGGGAGGGGGAGAAGGGCTGCAGTACGCATGCCAAACTTCTCCCGGAGGCCAGGTAGGAGGCAGAGTCCTATATGGACTCTGCTATCCTCCTGGTGGGCAGTTTTTGGGACTTTGGGGGGGGACTACTGGAGAACCATATGGAGCTGGGATGTGAGGTAAGGATTTTATTACACTACATGATGGGGCCATTAGTGGGGGGGATTATAGTTTTGGGGGAGGACATGCCCCTAAAAACTACAATTTCCTGGGAGATGTAGTTCCAAACATCTGAAGGCATGCAAGTTCAACATCCCTGATATAGCATGTATGTATGTTTATTTTATTTAGAAATATACACATGGGTATGCAGTGTTGTACATTCTTACAGCACACAGAATACAGGCAAGGAGAAAAATACAAAGCAGGTATCCCACCCCTCCCGGTAGTTTTGGGAGTCTCCAGCCCTGCCACTAGTCGTGGGAGTCTCCCGCATTTGAGGTCGTCTTCCGCACGCCCACTCTCAAACTCCCTTAACCAGTAACCTTCCTGTCATGCCCCCTCATCCACCATGCCCGGAAGCCAAGTTTGGCATGTTGGGATGTCTGAGTCTTGGGGGTGTCCAAGATGGCACATTTGCCAGGGCAGGATATATGACAAAAAAAGTAAATGATATATCCATAAAAAACAATTGTAATTGTTTTGTAAATATACAGGGGTATAAGTTTTATAGAATCTGTAAAAATAAATTGTGCTACTTTCTGCCATATTACAGCTTTTCCCGTACCTTTCTTGGCATTTCGCTGGAGTTTCGCTGGACTTTGGGCCCTTTTGGGAGTTTTGGGGTGGTCTCACAGGTGTGCTGGAGACCACCCCAGAAACTACCAGGAAAGCCGGGTTACCTGGAAAATACTTTAATTATCAGTGATATACAGTATACTATCAATCCAACTGTTGCCCAATGGACCACATCATTTATACAGTCAGTGTGTTGGCCAAGTGATATCATCAACCTAGTAAAAAAAAAATCTAGAAAGACGTCATATGCAATTAAAAGTTGTCCTAGAACACATGCACTGTAAATAGCATGTGGTCTATGAACAAGGACCGGAAAATGTACAAAACTTGTTTGACTGGAGCTTACAGTCAACATGCCATTTAATGTGCAGTTAGGCCCTTTTACATTTTTACATTATAGAATAAGAGCTAAGAGTTAAAGGACACGTAACTTGTTAAATATAACCTTAAGGCAAGATAAGACAGCAATCCTGCACAATTGAAATTTAATTTGGATTTGATTGAAGTCAAATTCCTGCTGTTTTGTGGAGCCCTGCCAGTTAGTGTCTTCTTGCCTCAGTGCTCTATGGGTCATTAGGTATATACACTTTATGTGATGTCTGGAAGTGCTCTACAGAGCTTAGTCTCTGTTTGCAGCCGATGCATGTGTGCTTGATGGTAGTCAGCAAAGGGAAGCACTGTGAAGTCAAACAGTCAGCACTCTGGCATACAAACTGCCAAGTGAATATCTCACAATAAGAGATTCCACTTCCCCATCCATTATAGAAAAAGTAGAGTATTTGTTTTTATTCAATTTAGTTCTCAATAAAGTTAAGGAGAACTGTGGTCTACAATATATTTTATCGTGGCTTATAGACCAGAAACCCCATATTAAAAGTAGTATCGCTTGTCCTTTTAAAGTAATTTCTAAACATAGGTACACCTTCCTTCCTTCCCAGCAGTGGGACAGACATGCTCAGTGTGTTGAATGCAGGGAAAACAAAGAAGCTGTCCAATTTAATCCTTTGTACCTCCGTGTGCTAAGGTCAAAGGGTTAAAATGAGTGTTGAAGTAATTAAATATTTTTAATAACTTTTTTCCACAGTGGCATATATTTGCTTAGGAATAAAAACTCACCAATAGTACATTATTTTAATCAGCAGTCACTGAGCTGTTAGGATAAGTACTGAATACAGAACCTTTAGGTATTTCTACCCCCAAACCTAGACATTCTCCTACTCTTCGTTTTTTTGGATTTCATCAGGCCCTGAGGAAAAACCAGAAGGCTGGGTACACATGAGGAGATTTTTTTGCCCAAACCCACCGATATTGTCTTATATTGGTCGGGCGGAATAATCTGTGGGGTTCCTGCCGTCGCCAGCAGACCGGATGTGGCGAACGGGCGATCAGACGTGTAGGTAAATTATGGCCAATCTCTGCACAATTGGTTGCGCTGCGACCAACAGTGATTTGTAGAGGCTGACCGCTCGTTTGTGGTGAACGGTCGGTCAGGACGAAATCACCCGTGTGTACCCAGCCTAAGGAGCAGAAGAGAAAGGTAAGCATGTTTAAAAAAAAAAAAAAAAAGTTTGTTTTAAAATGCTTATCATCCCACAAAACCTCACTTTCGCGAGGTTCCTACAGTTCCAAGATCCCCTAGAGCTTACTTGAGCTTGTTGCGAGCAAAACCAGGAGCAGGGGACTTCTGCGCTGACAGCTGCTTCTCTTCCTGGTCGCGGCTGTCAGTCGATTGGGCGTGACATTACGTTGCGCCCTAACTGACAGCCTCAACCAGGAAGTGGAGCAGCTGTCAGCAGCAACCGCGGAGGAGAAGTGGCAAGGGTCCGGATCAGGTAAGTAAGTTCTGGGGGATCTTGGAACTGTAGAAACCTCACGAAAGTGAGGTTTTGGGGGGTGATAAGCATTTTAAAACAAACTTGTTTTTAGGATGGACATTCCCTTTAAACACTAAACAGTGGGGCAAATTTTATTTGGGGGGGTGAACATGCCCTTTAAATGATAATTTAAAAGTTCATAACAGAGTTGGGGAAACCAGCATCGGGCAGCTCTACTCTATCTTCTTCGGATTCCCTCGGATTCTGTGGAATATATTCCCCTTAAAGAAAATCCTTCTTCATGTGCTGATTTGAGGGTTGTATTGAATCAATTTACTGTGTTGTGTGCTGGACTTTTATTGGGCACTGAGTCAGACAGGAGAATACCAGTAGTCATCAGGGTAAATCTGGATTCTTTTCTAGACAGGGTCGTCTAAGGTTATCATGCACATTTCAGTTGTGTTTCCTAAAATACACTCGCACCACCTGTGTTTCAATATAAATTTGACACTGGGAGTCATGTTGTGACCAAAGCAATAATGGGTAATGTTGACGTTTAGTAAGTCCTCATGTTTGCAATGCCTTAATTAATACAAATATGGGGAACTGTTCTTAATTTTCTGGCACATTTTAGTCCATCAGGTGAATCTTTAATGTTTTACCATGTCAAACTTCTATGTATATAATACCCTGAAAACTAAAGTGAGATTAATCAAGAGAGACAGTTGGGCGCCTATATTTAATTTCTATCTCCCTCTATACTTTAGTATAAGGAACCGTTCGTGGCTGCTTGTCACCCAAACAATATCCTTATTCAAATTATAGGGAGAATGTATCAGGAATGTATATAGGCATTTTTATAGCCATTGGCAGAATGATTCCAATAGAATCACTCATCTGGGTCAGCTGGCCATCTTATTTTATACATGTTTGATTTATACCATGAAAATTACATGTAAGACTAGGGAGCATTTAATTTAAATGTTGATTGTTATAGCATATTAATAAACTACTGCAATATACTACAATATCCCTTATCCAGTTATTTAAAGCTTTAAAGGGGCATGCAAATTTCATGTGTGTCTTTTTATAAAGCGATATGGTATCAATTATGAGGTTTCAGATTCCTTAACCTTTCCATACCTTTGTGGGTCCAAACAAAATTAGACCCGCAACCCACTTACACACACTCAACCTACTTACCCACATCTGTGGAGGCTCCGCATCTGATCCAACCCACAAGGCCACAACTCAACACACATATCTGTTTGCACAGCAGGTTGTATGTAATTAACATTTTTAAATTTGATGTAAATGTTTTGCCAAAAAACATGTAAATATCTTTTTATTTAAAAAAAATACTTTTCATATCACACTCAAATAAAAAAATCCTATGGTTTTACTACTACTCACTCTTCCATGATGTCCCTGAAAAATAGATCAGATAGTAGTGTGGCCTTGCCCTAAATTTAGTTCAAGAATAAAATTGTAATAGAAAAATGAACTTTAAAAGGTTGTACTTATTTACATGAATTATATTATTGTTGTTTGTAGATGTTTAAAATGTTTTATTTCAAAAAGCATTAAAAATGTTTTTGCTATGTTACTTGAATTAAAGGACAACTCCACCCTCATAAGAATATCTTTTAGAAAGAATGGCCTCTTTAAAATATGTTGATATATCCTACTTTGTCCTATGAATTCATTACTGTATGCCTGCTATGCTTCTGGGTGCCTCATGGAAACTGAGCAATTTAGAAACCTGTACTGAGCCTGTACTGAGCATGCTCAGAAGAGACTGACAGGGGATTCACATTCAGTCATTGATGTGTGCATTAAAAAGCACACATTAGTGGTAGCCTACGCGCACTGTGTTGCGCTCTGCTTTTTGGAGCGCGTGCGATTACCATTTTTTGCACAATCGCATGCACAACATTGGGAATCGCAGCACAAAAAAGATCTGGTCCATTGCAGTGTTGCCTCAGTGAGGATGTGTAATTTTTTGGATCTGAGACCGTCATGGATTACTGTGAGGAATAGAAGTTTTCTAAATTCCGTATCAGTTCATGTGTCACTTTAAGGCATTTCAATAACCATTTAAGTTATTCAACCTGTTTGAGCAGATACATTTCTAAAGACTTCTTAAGTAAGGCCAATGTCACTTGAATGGCTTCTGCATCAATCAATTAGGAGAAGAAAAAAGCAAATAGGTTTTACATGAACCCACTTTACCTTAAAATTAGGATGAACTTTGTATAAATATAAATAAAACAAAAAGGCTAGCTTTTACTTGAAATGGGATTTTTTTTATTTTGAACTCCTTCCTCTTTCAAAACCTAGTTTTCCTTACATATTCTTGCCATTTACTTGTACATGTAGATGAGCATGTGACTTCTTTCCATGTGAGGGTTGAGAATGTCATTTGACCACTTGATGTGATTGTGATGGAGTCAGCTGTTCCACTCAGGGCTGTGCATTTGTGTCCCTAAACTTGCAGGTCTCCAAAAAAAAGTGTGAGCAAGGACATGATAAAACTTCCAAGGAAGGATATTTCATTGTGCAGTCCTCTACGGACATGTTAAGATCCTTAGTCTTGGCCGACCGTTTGGAACTGTCAGTCGTGAGAAAATTAGCTGTGGCTGAAGGTTCACTGCAACCGAGCGTGCGGTCCATAGAGGACTGCACGACCATCCATGGCTTTCGGACACGCCCATTCGTCCTATTAGGAATGAATGAACGGTCGGCACTCGGCCACCGTCAGCCCAAGTCAGCATCCAATATTTTGGCCATACCGACCAGAAACTCTGAAAGGACGGCCTTTCAGGCTGAATTTTTGGATGGTGTGTTCCCAACTTAAGGACTGGTACAATTCCCGACCCCAATATGTTGTCATGTCTTATCACTTTCAACCAATATGTAGGCAAATTGACTGAACATGTAATTTTCAACGTATTGTGTTGGCCAAAATAACGCCTGTGTCATTTTAATTTTACCCAACAGACTGTTTGCAGATAGTTAAATCTGTCTTTGAACCAAAAAAAAACAAAGTTCCATGCACTCTTGTGCAACCCAGGGTGCAGACTCTTCAAATGTCACCTTAACAGGAATATAGATTTAAAGGAAAAGCAAATGAGGGTCGCACTCCAAAGTCAATAATTGTGTTTTTATTTAAACCACACATCAAAAACAAGACTTTTTGGAGGGACATGCCCCTTCCCCCGAAACATGGTGTTTTTGATGCGTAGTTTATAATAAAACACAATTATTGACTTTGTGGTGCGGCTCTCATTTGCTTTTCCTTTAAATCCGTCTTTGGGTTAAAATCCTTCTGTGTCTACCAGATCTTAGGGGCATATTTATAACGCAATACAGGCATTTCATCACAAGTTTTTTTGTACTTTACTGTTTGCTGTTGTTTCGCCTACAGCAGGTACATTTACTAAACCAATTTTGTTAACAGTGACAAAAAAATGTAGGCTTATTTACTAACTCATGCAAAGTTTTGCCTTTTACCTATTAATCAAATGCCAAGCAAGTGGGCAACTATATTGATTCCCTCAAAAAAAATGGAGTACCATAGCAATAGTACCAGTGTTTGTAGTGAATTCCTCAGTCAATGCATGTACAGTAAGTAGCTGCTTCCTGTCATATATTTATATACTCACTGCCATTATCCCTTTTCTCCAGTCTAAACTTTACGTCATGGTTGGAATACTCATGTTCCAGGACACTTACCCATTACAGGTTCCTGGTATACTAATTTCTTGCGTGACATATAATATTTGCTTTGTTGGACCCTAGCCCACAAGGCAGTTAAACTCTGGTTAGAGTGTGATCTTCTTCGGCTTGTGAGGCATTTGGAGTTGACATATGTACATTGTGGCCTTGGAAATGTCCCCACTGTGATAAATATCCTTTAGAAAAAAGTAAAGAAGATGACACATATGCTGGCCTGAAGCTGTCAGCAATATTTGTCTGTTTATGTTTTGCTTTTCTTTCCAACTGATTTGTTTTAAATACAATGAGAAAAGTCTGCATTTTTAGCTGAGCTGGACAGTAGCTGATATAAATATTTTTGTATCATTACATGCAAAAACACACTTGAAAATTAAATGTTAGAAGGGCTGTTGGTTCCCATGATGGGAAATAAAATTCACCTGGCAAATCTGCTTTGCTTTGCAAATATTATGTGTCTTGGAAAATATGTAAACGTTTATATAACCCAATGACTGTATCCTGCCTTTTTGGAACCTGGATCTGTTCTGCTCATGTTGCAAAAGTAGATTTCATTCTATAATATTTCATATGAATAATGAAAAATTGCCATTTGCATAATAAAGGAAATTGTTGCCTTGATATGTAATAAGGCATTTATATATCAGGAAGTATTATCTCTTGGATTTCACAGTATATGTATACATCCCTACTAGTAAGTAAGCTTAGTTGTCAACAGTCTCAAAAATGACAGCCACACAGTTTTGACCACACCTTCTTGTAAAAGACCAACGCTACATTTAAAGGCCACTCCTAACTTTTAGAATTTACCTACTAGATTGTTTTCTTTCCATTACTTAGCAAATGCATTACTTTATTAATTTATCTATTTTGGCATTCTACTTTGTGACATCACAATGTCATGTTCTTTTGTCATTCTGCTTGACTTGGCCTCTCCTTTTTCTATGCTGTGAGCACAGGGACACATCTTAGACAGTTTTGCAGGTTCTGCTTACTTTGCCAGACATTTCACAAGACACGAGAGTGAGATCTGCAAAATCCAGGTTTGTTGTCAACTATGAGTTAGACGTTAGATAAAAATGACCCCCAGCTTCTGTGGAACTGCAATAGAGATGCAGCTTCTTTCTACCGCTAATAGAGTTGTCAGTTAGATATTGATAACCAGAGTTTTAGCAGCTGAGGGTCCATGTATTTGTTTCTGTTAGGATGACGTGAAACGAAATAAGGAAGTCCATACCTGGCATGCCTCCCAACCACCATATTTGTTCTGGGACAAAGCTCTGCAGTCAAGTACTGCGGGACCGGCCACTCAAACCAGGACTGTCCCAATAAAAAATGAAAGGTGGTAGAGTAAAATATATTTATAAGGTATTTGAAGCTGATCATATTTGCCGTTTTTCAGGAGAAAGATATTTTTGCTTGTGGTCTTCACTTCCTTTTCTGTAGAACAGGAAGCTACTTGTATTCTCCCCTTTAAGAAAGCAATAAAACACTGTCAAAAGTAACAATTCTGGCTTTTAGCCAATAAAAACAGCTTTAAAGGGCATGTCCACCCCCCAAACTATAATTTAACACACTACTGGCCCCACTGTGTAGTGTGTAAAAATCCTTACCCCACATCCCAGCTCCATATGGTTCTCCTGTAGTCTCCCCCCAAAGTCCCAAAAACTAGCCAGCAGGAGGTTAGCAGAGTCCATATAGGACTCTGCCTCCTGTCTCCCCTCCGGGAGAAGTTTGGCATGTGCACTGCAGCCATTCTCCACCTCCCTCTCCCTCCCGATTTTGTCTCCCTCCCCCTAGTGTAAAATCCTTTTTATATTATGTACTGCTCCTTCCCCCAGCCCCAACCGCATAACTATTATTCACAGAAAGTGCCCCGATCTTTACTTACCATACCTCTATCCTTCGCCGGTCTGAACTCCCGGCAGCCGCGTCCGTGATTGTCTGCCTCTCAGCCAATCACAGATGCGGCTGCCGGTCCCGCCCCCTGCTTGCATTTCTGTGCAAGCAGAGGGCCGGGGCAGTGCGGCAAAGTGGAGAGGCATGGTAAGTAAAGAATGGGGCACTTTCTATAAATAAAAGTTATGCGGTTGTGGCTGGGGGGAAGAAGCAGTACATTATATAAAAAGTTTATTACATGCCCTTTAAAGGGTAACTGTGGTCTCAAATTCTTTCAAACTAGTAAGGATTATATAAAAAGCCTTCCATCGTACCTAAATCAAATCTCTAGATAAAATTTGTGAGAAGTTATTGCTGCAAAAGTTCAGCTATGTAACTTCCTGGTTGAACTCTTCCTGTTTTTAGCCATGTGACCAGTTTGTAGTCATGTGACCAGCCATTGCCTGCATTAATAGGCTCCCCTTCTCAACTGTCAATTTTCCCCCCAGCTAGTAGCTACTTCCTAATTTCCCCAGCATTAAGTCTTAACTGAGCATGCTTCTCCCCCGGGGGGAAAGGGCCAGCAGAGGTCGGGTGATGTCACTCAACCTACTGGAAGCAGGAAGTTTGAACATTCAGCTCAATGTAATTTCTCACAGGCTCCAGCCAGAGATGTGATTGTTGGCTCAGTGTAAAGGAAATACTGCAGTCTTTCATTTAACCCTAACTTGTTTTTGAGACCACAGTTGCCCTTTAAGATTGTTAGGTATCCATGCTGTAAATCTACCATTTTTTAAAGTTCCAAAGAAAGACTTCTTTATGAAAAGTCTTTATGGAAGAATTGTGATGAAAATTAAGGTTCATTTGCCCTTAAAGCATACCCCCCATAGGTATTCAAAGTTTATTTTCCTATCTAACTATTAGAACAGTGTATTTTAATGTGAATATTAATTATTTAGCTAATGTATGTAAATATGCAGGTTATTCCAATGTTTAGATGATCTATAGACTGATGCCATTAGGCTGGGTACACTCCAGCAGATATTTTCGGCCAATCGACCGATTCACGGCTCTTTTTGGTTGCACTTTCCCGATTGGAGGATCGGCCTTTTGCATAGTCCCTTCGTGTGTACCCAGCCTTAGACATAATACACCGATTGAAGATTTGCATTAAAAAAAATGTCTCAAATTGCACAGCAGCTTTTGTTGCAATTGGCAATTTAATATCCAATGGTATTTGCTGTTTATTGGGCACATGTATATACAGCTTACTGTACAGCTCTTAGCCTCTAAATTACTTTGTTTTTCTCTAAAGGTACACACATAAGCATGTGTACCTGTGTGTAAGGCCAAAACAACCATTTTCGATGTTGACTGACCTTCAACATCAGAAACATTCATTCTAACCAGAAAATTTCCCTCTGCCTTAGTTGGCTCTTTGTACGAAAGTTTAAGAAGTCAGCCGCAATCATAGACATTATAGCAGTCACAAACGTTCTCCCTATAATTTATATAGGGAGAACGATCATGACTGTATGTACTCCCGTCTCTCAAAGATGACAGACAGAATTTTGCTGATTCTGTCTGTCAACTTTGACAGGTGGGTACTGTGTGTACCCACCTTAAGCCAGACCACTTGGTCCGAGTGATTGGGTATGTCATGGTTAATCCTGCAGTCTTCAGTGGTTGATCAGGCTATTTAATAAATTGCTATTAGACAATTTAGCTATTTTAATTTAACAAACAAGTTCATTTGAAGAACCCTGCTAAAAAGATTATTATATAACTACCCAATGGGAATCTTCCATAGAAATGGTAAACTTTTGTTTAGCAAGCGAAGCTTTTGCCTAGATAGGTTGTGCTGCTAGAAGCCATGGTCCTTTTTGCCATAATATCAGGTGTAGCCTAAAGCCTTAAATATGTCCTTATATACTGTCTGGTCCACTTTTTTCCCTATATGTTTTTTTTGTACATCAGTCTTTATTTTTCTCTGAGTATAGCTGGCAAATCACAGAAACATAAATGGATTTCAAGACTTGCCACTTATTTCTAGTTCTAATACATTCCCAGTTTAAATACCATTCTCCAGCCCGTTCAGTGCTTATTTTCGCTCTTGGACTACTCTTTATCCACAGTTTGTGGTAGAACTTTTCTGAAGTCCCAAATCGTTCTATGTGTTTCATCCAATTTTCTGTCTTTAGTTTTGCCAAGAAACCAACAGGGACAATAACAGCTGTAGTTTGTAAATGCAAATGATCGTTACAGCTGATGATTCTAAGCCTGGGGACGTCCTGGTGTGTAGCCTGCAGTGTAACAAACCCAACCTGTTCTCCAATGTAGCTCTCTATTCAAATAGTTTTATCCTAGCAAAATTCTAATAGCTCTGACAAGCTACTCCTAGCAACACAAAAGACTGACTATACCAGATTGTCACACCTACACGTCAGCTGTTTTTTTTTTTTGCCCTTCTCACTCCCTCCCTACCTCCATCGTTACTACTAGCAACCTCAAAGTAATAATACCGAGTACTTAACTGAAAACACAATAATGACAGATCAGATTGCTTTTTAGTCTCGGTACGTGTCCAAAATGACACATAAAATGTTAGCAAAACTTCTTTCACATGTTTGTCACATTCTGTACCCTATGTTAATGTTTACACATTTAACAGTAAAGTTAAAATAATAACAAACACATGCAAATTTTCCATAAATTTTGATGCATGTTAATTTAGTTTCTAATAAATGTAATTCAGTATGCTTGCTGTATATCTTGTAGGTTAACAAAACATGTACTTTGCCCCATAGAGAAACTTTTTCGTCACCCTTTAGAGTTGCTGTGAAGTACATTTTGAAATTATGAATAGTCTTATGTGACATATAGGATTATTTATAAATCTGCTGTACAACATAATATTGGGTTTGGATGGATCACCATCCTATACTTCTCTGCTTACAGAGTTTTGTTATTTGCTGTGTATATTCATAGGCTGGGTACACACAAGCAGATTTTTCGGGCCATTTGATCCGTGTATCGGTTGGTTGGGCCAAAAATCTGCAATGATTTTGCCAGTGGCAGCAACCCATGCCGGACGCTAATTTGCCCGAAATGGCCAAATGGGCGATCCAAATTTATGGATGTCGGCAAATCACTTACTATCATGAGGTCTAATACAAACTTTTGCCGTGACTGACAGTGATTTGTCCCGGCCGACCTCTCACTAGTGGCGAATGGTCAGTCGGGACAAAAAATCCAGGAGTTCATATCTTCTTAAGACAGAGAGAACAGAATGGCGAAAATAAAACAGTAGGTTACAACCATTGAATAGAGACGGTGACTTTGAAAAGCAGCATTTCAACCATTAGTTCAAATTATTTACTGTTAACATAGTCCTGGAATGTGTTGAAGCACAACTTATAAATATATATTTTTTTAACAGAACTACGGTCTAACTACAGTCTAAAATATAACTGGACAAACCGTATTCCACCCACTGCATTTCCACATATATGAGCGGTGTGCTTTCAAAGTACTGCTGGTGTAGCAGCTGACAGCTCACTGTACTTTATTTGTGTAACTATAAGGATGATAGTCATGCTGGGGGCATAGTGAAGTAAGCGGTGAGCTGTCAGCCTCATACACAAGGGAGACACAAGTAATTCATTTTCACAGCTTCTAACTCTCTCAATAGGAAGCTCATATGGGAGGAGGTTTGAGGATGTAAAGAGTTTACTGAACTCACACTTGATTTCTTCTAAAGGCAAGTGTTCTTCATTAAAAGCCTTCAAAGTGCTTTTGTTGCTATAAATTAAAGGGTATCTCCACCCTGAAATCTAAAAAATCACACAGTGTAGGGGACCACTCCCCAACCCTAAACTTTATATTGAAATGTTATTGAAAAAGTGGCCAGAAAGTACTTTCCCAACTTCATTCCCTCGGCCTCTGCCTTTTCTGTTTCTTCCGGGAATGGAAGACCAGAAGGGGTAGGACTGGCAGCCGTGTCTGTGATTGGGTGAAAGATGTGGTTGCTGGTCGAGGGTGCAAAGGCATGTAAGTATATTTCTAGGCATAGAAATATACTATTTCTAGAGAACATTTCAATATAGCATTAAGTGTTCAGTGTGTCATTTTAATTTTTTTAAAGGAAGAAATCAGCACCGATGGATCCGCAGGGGTGGGGTGGAGAGGTCCTCTGCGCATGCCAAAGTCCTCCAGGAGGACTGTGTCATTACCAAATGACACAGATAGCCTCCTACTCTTCAGTTACTTGGACTTTCAGAAGGCACTGAAGGACAACCATAAGGAGCAGAGGAGAAAGGTAAGGATTTTTTTAAACACTACACAGTAGGGCAAAATTTAAAGGACATGCTCTTTAAAACCAAGCTGCACCACTATTAGTGCACTTGATATTACAGAGAAGATAAGGGCAGTGTGGTCAGTGCTGTTATACAATTTCATTTTCTAAGAACAAAACACACAAAAAATCCGAGATCACATAAACCATCTGCCAATTCTTTTGGAATTCTCCGCAGTTCATGTGGTGTGATCAAAATACCTCCTAAAATGGTATAAATCTAGGCTGTGATCATATAGGCTGTCCTAAAACAGAATTTATATTACATACAGGCCCTAAGTGCTGTGCAGTGAACCCTGTGGGTGCTAATTCCTGCTGTCACACCAGTGAGATGTCAAATACATTTACTGGATAGTGATAAAAGACACCTGGGCTTTTTAAATAAGAGGTACACATGTTTTTATGTTTGATTTATTTGCAAAGACCAATCAGATATTAGCATTTTAACTGGTCTACTAATAACTTCTGATTGGTTGCCGCAGACTAATAACACAGGCTAATGTTTGCAGAAATGTTCCCTCAAATTTTAAATTTATATTATTTTATCTGTGCGCATACAAAATAAAATTTTGTGTGCTACACACCAACTTATTAAACCGATATGACTCCCTGTGTATGGCTGCCTTAAAGGACACTTCCACCCCCAAAACTAAAATGTAACCACTGCTGGCCCCACTGTGTAGTGTTACAAAATCCTTACCTTTCTACTCCATATGGTTGTCCTATAGTGTCTACAGTAGTGCAGAAGTCCAGAAAAAACGAAGAGTAGGAGCTTTCCTGTGTGTAAAAACATTTCTGCCCCTTTCCTGTCCTCTGGCATTCGCAAGGGAGCCCTTCTGACTGTCAGACAATCACAGACGTGGCTGCCGGTCTGCCCCAATGCTTCTCCATTCCTGGTAGTAGCATTAGAAGCAGAGGAGGAAACGAAGCTTGGTAAATACGTTTCAGGGTGCTTTTTAAAGATTTAAACATGCCGTTTAGGGTTGGGAGGGGGGCCCCTCCACTACAGAAAAATGTGGATTTTGGGCTAGACATGCCCTTTTAAAGGGCAGGTCCACCCCCAAAACTATAATCCCCCCAACTTGGCCCCACCATGTAGGGTAGTTTAATCCTTACCTCACATCCCAGCTCCATAGGGTTTCTCCTGTAGACCCCCCCCAAAGTCCCAAAACTAACCACCAGGAGGATAGCAGGGCTCTGCCTGCTATCGCCTCCGGTAGATATTTGCCATGCGTACTGCAGCCCTTCTCCCTCCCTCTCCCTCCCGTTCTACTATCCCTCCCCCTAGCACAAATCCCCCTTAATATGCTGCTCCCCCATGTCCCCAGCCCCAACGCATATTTTTTTTTTCAAAAAGCTCCCCAAACTCTTACTTACCTCTCCTCTTTCCTCCGCTGCACTGAATGACCGGCAGCCGCGTCCGTGATTGGCTGTCGCTCAGCCAATCACAGACGCGACTGCCGGTCCCCGCCCTCTGCTTGCATTCTCGCAAGCAGAGGGCCGGCAGGCGGCGGAGGAACGAGGGGAGGTAAGTAAGAGTTTGGGGGGCTTTCTGAAAAAAACATTATTGCGGTTGGGGCTGGGGGACATAGGGAACAGCATATTAAAAGTTAGTTTACAGATGGACATACCCTTTAAGAAAGGCGAAATAACATTTTACCTGCTTATTAAAATGACGTACTGGTATGTCTGTCTAATTTTATATATATATATAAATATATATATATTAATAATAATATATATATATATAAACGTGGATGGCAGGGCACTCCCTTGTATAACAACTGCCTGGGTGCACAATCCCATAGGATACATGTATAGGAAAAGACGGAGGCACTCGGACTTGGTGAATAGACTCTGTGTTTAATCACACAACGTGGTTAACATGTTTCCGCCCCGTGGGTGGGGCCGTCTTCAGAACATATGACAATCGTGGAACACTTGTTAAAAACCTGTAACATCCAATCCGTGAGGAGTCCCCCCACACACATGACACACAACAGGACTCCTCACGGATTGGATGTTACAGGTTTTTAAACAGTGTTCCACGATTGTCATATGTTCTGAAGACGGCCCCACCCACGAGGCAGAAACATGTAACCACGTTGTGTGATTAAACACAGAGTCATTCACCAAGTCCTGCGAGTGCCTCCGTCTTTTCCTATAGAATATATATATATATATATATAGACATGCTATATTACCGGTATGGTGATATTATAATTATATACAGCATTACAAAAGGATGCAAATTTATCTCTAAAACAAATATTCCAAAACCTTCCCAATCCCTACTCCCCCTTAGCACAGTGGGATATAAGTGGGATAAAAAAACTGAGCATTCCTGGGTCTTAGAACAGAAAGGGGGTAGGCACCAGAGGCTTTGCCTTTAAGAAGAAAAAAAACTTATAAGACAGCATTCTGTAAATGTTTTTTACACAGCAGTTTCTGGTTAGTATTCAGGAAAAATGTATGTTAGATAATTAAACGATATAGACTTGCCTCCATCACATGGGAGAAGAACATTGAACTGCAAACACATTATATAGAGGGGTTGGGCTTGTTTTGTATTCTTTATATGATTTCAATAATGCTTCTTAAAATCTGTATAATTCCCATGATACATGGAAATTCGTGTGTCTAGCTATATATAGACTGGGAGTTAACATTGTACCTCTACTTCTAAGCTGAATTTAGCAAAAACATTTTCCCTTAAGCAAAACCATAATAATCCTTTTAGCAGTTGCTTATATGAAAAGAATGTATTAGCGAGAGACGTTCCATTTCTAAGTAAAGCCATAGGCAGACTGCTCAACCCTTGGGCACGAGAGACATCGAAAATCCTCCTAAGATTATGGGGCAGAACAAATGTGAAATGCAATATTGTTCCAGCTACAGCCTTTAATATAAATAGCAATCCTTTTTTATTTAAAGTCTATTTTTTTATTATGTCCCTAGTTGTTGAGAGATGTCAGGAATAAGAAGCAATTTATTTTTATTAGTAATATTACCATACTGCTGGTTTATCTTGAACATAAATGGATAGCTAACTAAGAGGCAAATATTATTAGCGAAGTTTGTGTCAGTCAGAATAAAATCGTTACAGCTCGAATAATGGTACCTTGTCCTTGATTGTATAAAGCATTGACCTTACATAGGGCTATGCATGGTAACACATACTTTATGAAATTTATGTACTACCAGTAATAACAATGCTTTAAATACACCTTCAGGGTGATGTAATACAAGTTCTTATCTTTTAAAAGGGTGTCATTTTGCCCCAACCAATCAGATGTTAGCTTCCATTTGAAAGCTAACATGTGATGTCTAGGGCAAAATTAGCACTGTTTTTAACTTTTGTTACATCGCTCTCTTAAAGTTTATTGACATTGTGTGTCTTGGGTTTTTATGACTCAGTTTCATACTGTCCTGCAGGCATTAGATGTGATCTGGAAATTATTTTATCATTCATACTGACCTCCCATATTAACCTTGCCTTGAATCTAGTGGCGGTTATATTAGCCAACTTCTTCATGCTATAATATGTTTATGTGCACTTTTTCCATTAGGCTGTTTTTCTGCTTGGATTGATAATTTAAGGGATCTACACTGGGATTTTTTTCAATTGCCCATTATTGGAAACTATAATTTCCCCTAACTATTACTGTATAATTTTTTTGTTGTGCTGTACTGTTTCTTCAGATATTTTAAGCATTTCATTTCATCTGTCAATCAAGTGCCTTATTATTTTTGTATTCTTCTGCTGTGTTCAGTTGTAAATGGAGATGCAGGATGGTATTGCATGGTGGGAAATTCCCTCTCCCAGTGCTGTCTCACGTGTGATTACTGAGCATGCTTGACTTCACCGAAAGTCAGGTAGATAGAAGGAGGAGTCGGTTAAAAGTGGCAGGTGGTATACTGAGACTGGGCAAAACAAGTACTGGATTAAAGGGATGCAGCAAAACACCTCACAGAGTGAGTTCTACTTGTATTTATTTTATGATTAAAATAGGGCAGTAATGTTTGCACTATACATACCCTTTAATGTTTGTTATAGGTATCCTAGGATTCGGTTTACAACCTTATACTACATGAAATAACTTTACTATTCTACAGCTGCTCTGTGTGTTATTAAAGAAGTTTATTTTACTACTGTAAATCAATTGTACCATGAATACATATTTTATATCACTTCTTTGTATGGATGTCCTAGATGGCCCTTTGATTAAGCTTTCAGATTTATATGGCCTGTAAAACTTCTACACACAATGCAATCAAGTAGTTGTGTTGGATATAGAGATTCAGTTGGAGGTCTTTTATCAATGTTCCCTCTACATTGTGTGTGGCCATGCCATGTTACAACTTGGCAGGCCAGTGCACACCGTTAATATAGCGTGCACACAAAAAAGGTGGTGTACTATACTACTGTGGTCTTTTTGCATCAGCACAAAAGATATTTATTTGCCACACAGCCGTCAATGAAAAGGAATAATTGCTATACAAAAATATTTGTCATTTTTACACAGTATTACAAAAATAGCTGAAGGTAGGCTGACAGAAATACGTTATCTTGGCTCATTTCTTAATTTCTTTTGTAATAGTCATACTCTCTCTTGGCAAATAATGTATTTTCCAAAACTTGGTGCCAACTGAATTCAGATGTTTCATTGCACTATGGTGTCAAAAATGTGTAGAATTTTGCAAGCATTTGTAGTCAGGATTTTTTACAGTTGCCTCCAAATTGACATTCTTTCAATAGTTTCATATATCCTTGAACTAGGGCCTCTAGTGGTGTAAGAAATCAAAAATATTTATTTTGGAATGTCATAACGCAAACAACTGTCTAAAAGAAAGGCTGGCATGTTACATAGCATTCTTTCTGAATAAATAAACAAGTTTGCTTTAGTATGCCCCAAAACATCAATTGTTGCCAATATAAACCTCTCCTGTGTGTTGTACCCAGGAATACCACCTAAACCACATTAATGTTTATCTAAATGAATCTGATAGAAGATATCAGCTGTACAGTCTTCATCTTTGGTCTATTGCAGGTGCTGCTTCCTTACTTGGCTAAGCAAAGCAAAAAGAATGCATGCTCTGCAGGAGTCACATGTACTGTTTTGGCCATTTGCCCAATGTGGGGGGCGACACCACCCCAACCGACCTTATTGGGTGATTGTGCAGCTAAAAACTCCTTGCGATCTAAGAGAAAAATAATAATGTGATATAATGATGGAACTCCTCGGTTGAACATACAGAAGAAGGGTTCTGCAGCTAAAACCTTCCGTTCTTCAATCAATTGAGCAGGAGCCGGAATGAAGATAGAACAAAGTTACCTTTCATGCGATCCTCTGCGTCACACTGAATTCCCAACCGCTTCCTGGTTCTGATAACTATAGCGTGCTTATCATGTATGCGGCAGACCTGTCAGTGTGACAGTGGAGGATTGCCTGAAAAGGTAAGTTTCTTCTATCTTCATTCCTGGCTCCACAGCATTGATTAAAGAATGGAAGGAAAGGCATAGCTCCTTAACCTACGGTCTCCATCAATGTATTAAAAAACTTTTGCAGTAAACAATTCCTTTAACCAATAGTCAGCCCCTGAGTTTATTCCACAAACTCACTGGCGCAGAAACAACCCCAGCAGGTTTGTTCATTCTTACGATTTACATCCAGTATGCATTGTAGGATTGCGAGAAGAGCCTGGCTTAGCACATATTAAAGTCCCATACAATCCCATGTTTGGTTTTACAACTTTTTGTACCATATGAATCTCCTGGTCTTTACGTATAATTTTTAGCTATACAGCCCTGTTCAGGGGTGTACACTTCCATGGAACAGGTATGTCAATAGTCCAAGTGCACACAGCCCACATGGGTGCAGATTTCCAAAAAAAAAGGCAAGTTACAAACTGGAAAAAGGCAACAAGACCTGAGGAAGGGGCTTGTACCCCTCAAACTTTGTGTTTTGATGATTGGTCTTGAATAAAACACTATCCACCCTATAGTGCGACCTTGTTTCTAGTTAAAACTTCCATGGAAGAAGACCCTGCAGCTGCAAGGAGGTTGGGAGCCAGTGGGGCCATTCTTTTTACTTTCCCTAGACAGAGATACAGTCCCCCTAGAACATCACTATAG
Organism: Hymenochirus boettgeri; assembly: GCA_019447015.1. Taxonomy (NCBI): domain Eukaryota; kingdom Metazoa; phylum Chordata; class Amphibia; order Anura; family Pipidae; genus Hymenochirus; species Hymenochirus boettgeri. The sequence goes on from CM033476.1 coordinate 161,206,840, forward strand.
ATGATGCTGGGAGGGGGACCCATCATAGTTTTGCAGGGGGGCCTAGTGATTCCTAGTTACCCCTAACCAGATTGATAATATGAAAATAGTGAGCTGCTTATACAATGGATTTTGTACTGGAGGATTGTGGGTTTTGTTATAGAATAAGAACTCTAAAGAATGAACAGTATAAACAAAATAATTATAATTCATTTCCATAAACAAGGAGTCAGAGATCATCCCATTACTCATTAAAGTAAACAGCCACAACAACCACAACAAACTGTTTCCATAAATATCTTGTGCTCTTGTCCTGGTTTTGAGGAACCTGTGTGGCAGGTTCTGCACCATGACCCTCCCATGCTCTCCTTTGGTTTAAGCCTTTGTATAAACTAATTGTTGGCTTGTCTAAAAAGTGGGATGAGGTACCTAATGCTCATGGTAGGGCACGGTCATGATCAAGTAGCGTGTGCTGATATGGGGGGCTGGTGGAGGCGGCACAGCTCTGTGGCGCCGATCCCAAACAACACACTGATTTTGTTGCAGACTCCCAATCACCCCTTCAGTTAGCACTCATCATAATCCTGACCTGACCAAATTTTCTTCTATTGAAAGCCACCCTAGGTGGTTGCCTTGTTGGTCCCTTGCAAAAGTGTTTTTTGAATTGTATGGTTAAACCAAATCTGGAATACCACAATTCATTTCAATTCATCCCCCAACCAGATTCCCAGTTCAGGACTATACACCATCACAAGCTGTGACCTAGTAGTAATATGGTTTCCATACTGTCTGTAATACTTTTATTTTAAATCCTTTTAACTCAGTAATTCTTTGAAATAAAGTTTTTAGTGCAACACTTTGCAGTTCCCATTCAGTACTTTCACAACATTACACATTTACATAGATCGACACAACCTATGTTTAAAATGCTAAATGTCACATGTTAAATGTAACGCATAATCAAGTTAATATATAGATGTATATTAAAGATGCCTTTTGTTTCTTCAATTGGTGGGTTACAGCCTGCAGTGCTATTTTGCCCAATTTCCTGTTTGTGCTGCCTTATTTCATGTGAGCCCTGACAGTTAAAGATACGCAACTTGACAGTTACTGACCTCATGCCATTTACTATTGTAACACAAAAGATGTTTTTGTTTTAGAATCGTCTTCAGATAGCATTGCTTGTCCATGGGCCGCAATACATAGTTAGAAGTCTCCCTCTGCAATCTATCTCGCAATGCCTTGATTCTTCTACATGAGCTATAGACAGCTTACTGAATAGCTGTGCTATGTAGGTACCAGATAATTAATGTTGTATTAAAAATAGCTAGAATTTTTAAAGGGTAAAATGTTCTCGCAAACCACCCTCCCTAATGGTACCAGGGTGAGGACCAAACCTCTGGTCATCACCCCTGGGTGCCACTCCAGAGGTTTAGCCTGTAGTGCCACTCCCTTCTTTGAGTCCTTCTTTGAGTGCCAGGCAAGCACTAAACACAGGGGTGAGGACCTAGCATCTCATCATTGGTACTATTTGGGGAGAGAGTTGGTTCTGGAGTGTAATATATATTTCTAAACAGTCAGAAAAGTATATTTTACACAACCTTTATTTATTTATTTACCTGCATGGGGAGATACTATACTCCAGGGATAGGCAACACAACCAGTAGATCTCCAGATGTGTGAAAACTACATCTCCCAGCATCCTCTGTAGTTTTCAAACATGGACATCTACTGGTTGCCTATTCATGGCTGTTCAGAGTCTATTCACCAAGTCCTGCGAGTGCCTCCGTCTTTTCCTATAGATATATATATATATATATATATAGACATGCTATATTACCGGTATGGTGTATATTATAATTATATACAGCATTACAAAAGGATGCAAATTTATCTCTAAAACAAATATTCCAAAAACCTTCCCAATCCCTACTCCCCTTAGCACAGTGGGATATAAGTGGGATATAAAAAAACTGAGCATTCCTGGGTCTTAGAACAGAAAGGGGGTAGGCACCAGAGGCTTTGCCTTTTAAGAAGAAACAAAAACTTTATAAGACAGCATTCTGTAAATGTTTTTTTACACAGCAGTTTCTGGTTAGTAATTCAGGAAAAATGTATGTTAGATAATTAAACGATATAGACTTGTCCTCCATCACATGGGAGAAGAACATTGAACTGCAAAACATTATATAGAGGGGTTGGGCTTGTTTTGTATTCTTTATATGATTTCAATAATGCTTCTTAAAATCTGTATAATTCCCATGATACATGGAAATTCGTGTGTCTAGCTATATATAGACTGGGAGTTTAACATTGTACCTCTACTTCTTAAGCTGAATTTAGCAAAAACATTTTCCCCAACTCTTCTCCCCAAATAGTACCAATGATGAGGATGCTAGGTCCTCACCCCTGGTTAGTGCTTGCCTGGCACTCAAAGAAGGACTCAAAGAAGGGAGTGGCACTACAGGCTAAACCTCTGGGAGTGGCACCAGGGGTGATGACTAGAGGTTAGGTCCTCCCTGGGTACCATTAGGGAAGGGGGGTTTGCGAGAACATTTTACCTTTAAAAATTCTAGCTATTTTAATACAACATTAATTATCTGGTACCTACATAGCACAGCTATCAGTAAGCTGTCTATAGCTCATGTAGAAGAATCAAGGGCAGCAGATAGATTGCAAGAGGGAGACTTCTAACATGTATTGCGGCCCCATGGACAAGCAATGCTATCTGAAGACGATTCTAAAACAAAAACATCTTTTGTGTTACAATAGTAAATGGCATGAGGTCAGTAACTGTCAAGTTGCGTATCTTTAACATGTCAGGGCTCCACATGAAATAAGGCAGCACAAACAGGAAATTGGGCAAAATAGCACTGAGAGCTGTAACCCACCAATTGAAGAAACAAAAGGCATCTTTAATATACATCAATATAATTAACTTGATTATGCGTTACATTTCATGTGACATTTAGCATTTTAAACATAGGTTTGTCGATCTATGTAAATGTGTAATGTTGTGAAAGGACTGAATGGGAACTGCAAAGTGTGAATAAAAACTTTATTTCAAAGAATTACTGAGTTAAAAGGATTTAAAATAAAAGTATTACAGACAGTATGGAAACCATATTACTACTAGGTCACAGCTTGTGATGGTGTAATAGTCCTGAACTGGGAATCTGGTTGGGGGGATGAATGGAAATGAATTGGGGTATTCCAGATTTGGTTTAACCATACAATTCAAAAAACATTTGCAAGGGACCAACAAAGGCAACCACCTAGGGTGGCTTTCAATAGAAGAAAATTTGGTCAGGTCAGGATTATGATGAGTGCTAACTGAAGGGGTGATTGGGGAGTCTGCAACAAAATCAGTTGTTTTTGGTATCGGCGCCACAGAGCTGTGCCGCCTCCACCAGCCCCCCATATCAGCACACGCTATCTTGATCATGACCGTGCCCTACCATGAGCATTAGGTACCTCATCCCACTTTTAGACAAGCCAACAATTAGTTATACAAAGGCTTAAAACAAAGGAGAGCATGGGAGGGTCATGGTGCAGAACCTGCCACACAGGTTCCTCAAAACCAGGACAAGAGCACAAGATATTTATGGAAACAGTTTGTTGTGGTTGTTGTGGCGTGTTTACTTTAATGAGTAATGGGATGATCTCTGACTCCTTGTTTATGGAAATGAATTATATTTTTGTTTAATACTGTTCATTCTTTAGAGTTCTTATTCTATATACAAACCCACAATCCTCCAGTACAAAATCCATTGTATAAGCAGCTCACTATGTTCATATTATCAATCGGTTAGGGGTAACTAGGAATCACTAGGCCCCCCTGCAAAACTATGATGGGTCCCCTCCCAGCATCATCTATAGTGATGTTCTAGGGGGAAGCTGTATCTCTGTCATAGGAAAGTAAAAAGAATGGCCCCACTGGCTCCCAACCCCTTGCAGCTGCAGGGTCTTCTTCCATGGAAGTTTAACTAGAAACAAGGTCGCACTATAGGGTGGATAGTGTTTCATTCAAGACCAATCATCAAAACACAAAGTTTGAGGGGTACAAGCTCCCTTCCTCAGGTACTTGTTGCCTTTTTTCCAGTTGTAACTTGCCTTTTTTTTTGGAAATCTGCACCCATGTGGGCTGTGTGCACTTGGACTATTGACATACCTGTTCCATGGAAGTGTACACCCCTGAACAGGGCTGTATAGCTAAAAATATACGAAAGACCAGGAGATTCAATATTGGTACAAAAAGTGTAAAACCAAACATGGGATTGTATGGGGACTTTAATATAGTGCTAAGCCATGGCTCTTCTCGCAATCCTACAATGCAATACTGGATGTAAATCGTAAGAATGAACAAACCTGCTGGGGTTGTTTCTGCCAGTGAGTTTGTGGAATAACTCAGGGGCTGACATTGGTTAAAGGAATTGTTTACTGCAAAAGTCTTTTAATACATTGATGGAAGACGGTAGGTTAAGGAGCTATGCCTTTCCTTCCATTCTTTAATCAATGCCTGTGGAGCCAGGAATGAAGATAGAAGAAACTTACCTTTTCAGGCAATCTCCACTGTCACACTGACAGGTCCTGCCGCATACATGATTGCACGCTATAGTAATCAGAACCAGGGAGCGGTTGGGAATTTCAGTGTGACAGCAGAGGATCGCATGAAAGGTAACTTTGTTCTATCTTCATTCCTGGCTCCTGCTCAATTGATTGAAGAACGGAAGGTTTTAGCTGCAGAACCCTTCTTCTGTATGTTCAACCGAGGAGTTCCATATATCACATTATTAATTTTCTCTTAGATCGCAAGGGAGTTTTTAGCTGCACAATCTCCCAATAAGGTCTGGTTGGGGTGGTGTCGCCCCCCCCATTGGGCAAATGGCAAAACAGTACATGTGACCTGCAGAGCATGCATTCTTTTTGCTTTGCTTAGCCAAGTAAGGAAGCAGCACCTGCAATAGACCAAAGATGAAGACTGTACAGCTGATATCTTCTATCAGATTCATTTATAGTAAAACATTAATGTGGTTTAGGTGGATTTCTGGGTACAACACACAGGAGAGGTTTATATTGGCAACAATTGTGTTTGGGGGCATACTAAAGCAAACTTGTTATTTATTCAGAAAGAATGCATGTAACATGCCAGCCATTCTTTTAGACAGTGTGTTGCGTTTATGACATTCCAAAATAACATATTTTTGATTTCTTACACCAACTAGAGGCCCACTAGTTCAAGGATATATGAAACTATTGAAAGAATGTCAATTGGAGGCAACTGTAAAAAATCCTGACTACAAATGCTTGCAAAATTCTACACATTTTTGACACCATAGTGCAATGAAACATCTGAATTCAGTTGGCACCAAGTTTTGGAAAAATACATTATTTGCCAAGAGCAGAGTATGACTATTACAAAGAAAATAAAGAAATGAGCCAAGATAACGTATTTCTGTCAGCCTACCTTCAGCTATTTTTGTAATACTGTGTAAAAATGACAAATATTTTGTATAGCAATTATTCCTTTCATTGACGGTGTGTGGGCAAATAAATATCTTTTGTGCTGATGCAAAAAGACCACAGTATGTATAGTACACACCTTTTTTGTGCACGCTATATTAAACGGTGTGCACTGGCCTGCCAAGTTGTAAGCATGGGCATGGCCACACCACAATGTAGAGGGAACATTGATAAAAGACCTCCAACTGAATCTCTATATCCAACACAACTAACTTGATGCATTTGTGTGTAGAAGTTTTACAGGCCACATAAATCTGAAAGCTTAATCAAAAGGGCCATCAGGACATCCATACAAGAAAGGTGATATAAAATAGTATTCATGGTACAATTGATTTACAGTAGTAAAAAAAACTTCTTTAATAACACACAGAGCAAGAGGATAGAAAAGTTAATTCATGTAGTATAAGGTGTAAACCGAATCCTAGGATACCTATAACAAACATTAAAGGGTATGTATAGTGCAAACAATTACTGCCCTATTTTAATCAATAAATACAATACAAGTAGAACTCACTCTGAGGTGTTTTGCTGCATCCCTTTAATCCAGTACTTGTTTTGCCCAGTCTCAGTATACCACCTGCCACTTTTAACCGACTCCTCCTTCTATCTAACCTGACTTTCGGTGAAGTCAAGCATGCTCAGTAATCACCGTGAGACAGCACTGGGAGAGGGAATGTCCCACAATGCAATACACTGAACACAGCAGAAGAATACAAAAATAATAAGGCACTTGATTGACAGATGAAGCTTAAAATATCTGAAGAAACAGTACAGCACAACAAAAAAATTATACAGTAATAGTAGGGGAAATTATAGTTTCCAATAATGGGCAATTGAAAAAAATCCCAGTGTAGATCCCCTTAAATTATACAATCCAAGCAGAAAAACAAGCCTAATGGAAAAAGTGCACATAAACATATTATAGCAGTGAAGAAGGTTGGCTAATATACCGACCACTATGAATTCAAGAGCAAGGTTAATATGGGAGGTCAGTATGAATGATAAAAGATAATTTCCAGATCACATCTAATGCCTGCAGGACAGTATGAAACTGAGTCATAAAAACCCAAGACACCAAATGTCAATAAGACTTATAAGCGATGTAACAAAAGTTAAAACAGTGCTAATTTTGCCCTAGACAATCACATGTTAGCTTTCAAATGGAAGCTAACATCTGATTGGTTGGGGCAAAATGACCACCATTTTAAAAGATAAGAACTTGTATTACCTCACCCTGAAGGTGTATTTAAAGCATTGTTATTACTGGTAGTACATAAATTTCATAAAGTATGTGTTACATGCATAGCCCTATGTAAGGTCAATGCTTATACACATCAAGGACAAGGTACCATTATTCGAGCTGTAACGATTATATTCTGACTGACACAAACTTCGCTAATAATATTTGCCTCTTAGTTAGCTATCCATTTATGTTCAAGATAAAACACGTATGGTAATATTACTAATAAAATAAATTGCTTCATTTCCTGACATCCTTCAAACTAGGGACATAATAAAAAAATGACTTAAATAAAAAAAGGAGCTATTTATATTAAAGGCTGTAGCTGGAACAATATTGCATTTCACATTTGTTCTGCCCATAATTTAGAGGATTCGAGTCCTGTGCCCAGGGTTGAGCTGCGCGTACTAGAATGGAACTGTCTTTGTACTATCACTTTCTCTTCATAAGCAACAACTAAAAATTATTATGGTTTTGCTTAAGGGAGGAAATGTTTTTGCTAAATTCAGCTAAGAAGTAGAGGTACAATGTTAAACTCCCAGTCTATTATAGCTAGACACACGAATTTCCATGTATCATGGGAATTATACAGATTTTAAGAAGCATTATTGAAATATAATAAGAATACAAAACAACGCCCAACCCCTCATATAATGTTTTGCATTCAATGTTCTTCTCCCATGTGATGGAGGACAAGTCTAAACGTTTAATTATCTAACATACATTTTTCCTGAATACTAACACCAGAAACTGCTGTGTAAAAAACATTTAAGTGCTGTCACGTGATGAGAAAGAAAAGTGTTTTGTTTAGTGCACTCTCTGCTAACGTTGTCCTCCTAACTACCGGTTGTCGCAAGGGGCAGAGTGGCGTTGGTGTTGAAGATCGATAACAAAACTTATAAGACAGCCATGAATATGCTGGAAATGTTGTGTAGACCTGTACACGCAGTGTTCTGGTTACGAACGTAAACGTCAGAAAAATGTGAAAATGTTAACCGATACTAAACGATATCGGACTGTGCCAACATAACCATCAAATGGGAGAAGAACATTTGGAACTACTGCACAAAAAAACAGTTATAATAGAGAGGGGTGGTGGAGGCTTGAGTTTTGATTGTATTCTTATTTTTATGTATTTAAATAATGAGTGCTTAATAATCTGTATAATCCCATGAACATGGAAATTCGTGTTGTGTCTAGTATAATAGGACTGGGAGTTTTTTAACCATTTGTACTCTTATTCTTAAGAGAATTTAGCAAAAACATTTTCCCTAAGCAAAACCATAATAATCCTTTTAGCAGTTGCTTATTGAAAAGACTTGCATTAGCGAGAGACGTCCATTCTAAGTAAAGCCATAGGCAGATGGTTCTGTCAACCCTTGGGCACACGAGAGAACATCGAAAATCCTCCTAAGATTATTGGGGCAGAACAAATGTGAGCAATATTGTTCCAGCTACAGCCTTAATTAAATGCAATCCTTTTTTTAACGTCTATTTTTTATAGGTCCCTAGTGGTTGAGAGGATGTCAGAAATGAAGCACTTTATTTTATAGGAATATTACCAACTGGTTTTATCCTGAACATAAATGGATAGCTAACTAAGAGGCAAATCTTAGCGAAGTTTGGATCAGTCAGAATATAAATCGTTACAGCTCGAAGAATGGTACCTTGTCCTTATTGTATAACTTGACCTTCATAGGGGCTATTGCATGGGAAAAATAATTTATGAAATTTTGTACTACCAGTTAATAACAAGCTTTAAATACACCTTCAGGGGGATGTAATCAAGTTCTTATCTTTAAAAATGGTGGTCATTTTGCCCCAACCCCCCCAAAAACAGAGTAGCTCCATTTGAAAGCTAACATGTGATTGTGTAGGGCAAATTAGCATGTTTTAACTTTTGTTACATCGATTATAAGTCTTATTGACATTTGGTGTCTTGGGTTTTTAGGACTAGTTTGTCATACTGTCCTGCAGGCTTAGATGTGAATGGAAAATATCTTTTATCATTCATACTGACCTCCATATTAACCTTGCCCTTGAATTCATAGTTGGGTAGGTATATTAGCGCCAACCTTCTTCACTGCTATAATTGTTTATGTGCCACTTTTTTCCATTAGCTTTTTTTCTCTAGGATTGTATAATGTAAGGGGTCTAAACTGGGATTTTTTTCAATTGCCCATTATTGGAAACTATAATTTCCCCTACTATTACTGTATAATTTTGTGTTGTGTGCTGTACTGTTTCTCAGATATTTTAAGCATTTCATCTGTCAATCAAGTGCCTTATTATTTTTGTATCTTCTGCTGTGTTCAGTGTATTGCATGGTGGGAAATTCCCTCTCCCAGTGCTGTCTCACGGTGATTACTGAGCATGCTTGACTTCACCGAAAGTCAGGTCAGATAGAAGGAGGAGTCGGTTAAAAGTGGCAGGTGGTATACTGAGACTGGGCAAAACAAGTACTGGATTAAAGGGATGCAGCAAAACACCTCACAGAGTGAGTTCTACTTGTATTGTATTTATTGATTAAAATAGGGCAGTAATTGTTTGCACTATACATACCCTTTAATGTTTGTTATAGGTATCCTAGGATTCGGTTTACAACCTTATACTACATGAAATAACTTTAATATTCTATCAGCTTGCTCTGTGTGTTATTAAAGAAGTTTTATTTTACTACTGTAAATCAATTGTACCATGAATACATATTTTATATCACCTTTCTTGTATGGATGTCCTAGATGGCCCTTTTGATTAAGCTTTCAGATTTATGTGGCCTGTAAAACTTCTACACACAAATGCAATCAAGTTAGTTGTGTTGGATATAGAGATTCAGTTGGAGGTCTTTTATCAATGTTCCCTCTACATTGTGTGTGGCCATGCCCATGCTTACAACTTGGCAGGCCAGTGCACACCGTTTAATATAGCGTGCACACAAAAAAGGTGGTGTACTATACATACTGTGGTCTTTTTGCATCAGCACAAAAGATATTTATTTGCCCACACAGCCGTCAATGAAAAGGAATAATTGCTATACAAAATATTTGTCATTTTTACACAGTATTACAAAAATAGCTGAAGGTAGGCTGACAGAAATACGTTATCTTGGCTCATTTCTTTAATTTCTTTTGTAATAGTCATACTCTGCTCTTGGCAAATAATGTATTTTCCAAAACTTGGTGCCAACTGAATTCAGATGTTTCATTGCACTATGGTGTCAAAAATGTGTAGAATTTTGCAAGCATTTGTAGTCAGGATTTTTTACAGTTGCCTCCAAATTGACATTCTTTCAATAGTTTCATATATCCTTGAACTAGTGGGCCTCTAGTTGGTGTAAGAAATCAAAAATATGTTATTTTGGAATGTCATAAACGCAAACAACTGTCTAAAAGAGGGCATGTTACATAGCATTCTTTCTAATAAATAAACAAGTTTGCTTTAGTATGCCCCCAAAACATCAATTGTTGCCAATATAAACCTCTCCTGTGTTTGTACCCAGAATACCACCTAAACCACATTAATGTTTTATCTTATAAATGAATCTGATAGAAGATATCAGCTGTACAGTCTTCATCTTTGGTCTATTGCAGGTGCTGCTTCCTTACTTGGCTAAGCAAAGCAAAAAGAATGCATGCTCTGCAGGAGTCACATGTACTGTTTTGGCCATTTGCCCAATGTGGGGGGCGACACCACCCCAACCGGACCTTATTGGGTGATTGTGCAGCTAAAAACTCCCTTGCGATCTAAGAGAAAAATTAATAATGTGATATAGATGGAACTCCTCGGTTGAACATACAGAAGAAGGGTTCTGCAGCTAAAACCTTCCGTTCTTCAATCAATTGAGCAGGAGCCAGGAATGAAGATAGAACAAAGTTACCTTTCATGCGATCCTCTGCTGTCACACTGAAATTCCCAACCGCTTCCTGGTTCTGATTAACTATAGCGTGCATTATCATGTATGCGGCAGGACCTGTCAGTGTGACAGTGGAGGATTGCCTGAAAAGGTAAGTTTCTTCTATCTTCATTCCTGGCTCCACAGGCATTGATTAAAGAATGGAAGGAAAGGCATAGCTCCTTAACCTACCGGTCTTCCATCAATGTATTAAAAGACTTTTGCAGTAAACAATTCCTTTAACCAATAGTCAGCCCCTGAGTTTATTCCACAAACTCACTGGCAGAAACAACCCCAGCAGGTTTGTTCATTCTTACGATTTACATCCAGTATTGCATTGTAGGATTGCGAGAAGAGCCATGGCTTAGCACTATATTAAAGTCCCCATACAATCCCATGTTTGGTTTTACACTTTTTGTACCAATATTGAATCTCCTGGTCTTTACGTATAATTTTTAGCTATACAGCCCTGTTCAGGGGTGTACACTTCCATGGAACAGGTATGTCAATAGTCCAAGTGCACACAGCCCACATGGGTGCAGATTTCCAAAAAAAAAGGCAAGTTACAACTGGAAAAAAGGCAACAAGTACCTGAGGAAGGGAGCTTGTACCCCTCAAACTTTGTGTTTTGATGATTGGTCTTGAATGAAACACTATCCACCCTATAGTGCGACCTTGTTTCTAGTTAAAACTTCCATGGAAGAAGACCCTGCAGCTGCAAGGAGGTTGGGAGCCAGTGGGGCCATTCTTTTTACTTTCCCTATGACAGAGATACAGCTTCCCCCTAGAACATCACTATAGATGATGCTGGGAGGGGACCCATCATAGTTTTGCAGGGGGGCCTAGTGATTCCTAGTTACCCCTAACCAGATTGATAATATGAACAATAGTGAGCTGCTTATACAATGGATTTTGTACTGGAGGATTGTGGGTTTGTATATAGAATAAGAACTCTAAAGAATGAACAGTATTAAACAAAATAATTATAATTCATTTCCATAAACAAGGAGTCAGAGATCATCCCATTACTCATTAAAGTAAACACGCCACAACAACCACAACAAACTGTTTCCATAAATATCTTGTGCTCTTGTCCTGGTTTTGAGGAACCTGTGTGGCAGGTTCTGCACCATGACCCTCCCATGCTCTCCTTTGGTTTAAGCCTTTGTATAACTAATTGTTGGCTTGTCTAAAAAGTGGGATGAGGTACCTAATGCTCATGGTAGGGCACGGTCATGATCAAGATAGCGTGTGCTGATATGGGGGGCTGGTGGAGGCGGCACAGCTCTGTGGCGCCGATACCCAAAACAACAATGATTTTGTTGCAGACTCCCCAATCACCCCTTCAGTTAGCACTCATCATAATCCTGACCTGACCAAATTTTCTTCTATTGAAAGCCACCCTAGGTGGTTGCCTTGTTGGTCCCTTGCAAAAGTGTTTTTTGAATTGTATGGTTAAACCAAATCTGGAATACCCACAATTCATTTCAATTCATCCCCCCAACCAGATTCCCAGTTCAGGACTATTACACCATCACAAGCTGTGACCTAGTAGTAATATGGTTTCCATACTGTCTGTAATACTTTTATTTTAAATCCTTTTAACTCAGTAATTCTTTGAAATAAAGTTTTTAGTGCACACTTTGCAGTTCCCATTCAGTACTTTCACAACATTACACATTTACATAGATCGACACAACCTATGTTTAAAATGCTAAATGTCACATGTTAAATGTAACGCATAATCAAGTTAATTATATTGATGTATATTAAAGATGCCTTTTGTTTCTTCAATTGGTGGGTTTACAGCCTGCAGTGCTATTTTGCCCAATTTCCTGTTTGTGCTGCCTTATTTCATGTGAGCCCTGACAGTTAAAGATACGCAACTTGACAGTTACTGACCTCATGCCATTTACTATAGTAACACAAAAGATGTTTTTGTTTTAGAATCGTCTTCAGATAGCATTGCTTGTCCATGGGGCCGCAATACATAGTTAGAAGTCTCCCTCTTGCAATCTATCTGCTGCACCTTGATTCTTCTACATGAGCTATAGACAGCTTACTGAATAGCTGTGCTATGTAGGTACCAGATAATTAATGTTGTATTAAAAATAGCTAGAATTTTTAAAGGGTAAAATGTTCTCGCAAACCACCCCTTCCCTAATGGTACCCAGGGTGAGGACCTAAACCTCTAGGTCATCACCCCTGGGTGCCACTCCCAGAGGTTTAGCCTGTAGTGCCACTCCCTTCTTTGAGTCCTTCTTTGAGTGCCAGGCAAGCACTAAACCAAGGGTGAGGACCTAGCATCCTCATCATTGGTACTATTTGGGGAGAGAGTTGGTTCTGGAGTGTAATATATATTTCTAAACAGTCAGAAAAGTATATTTTACACACCTTTATTTATTTATTTACCTGCATGGGGAGATACTATACTCCAGGGATAGGCAACCAACCAGTAGATCTCCAGATGTGTGAAAACTACATCTCCCAGCATTCCTCTGTAGTTTTCAAACATCTGGACATCTACTGGTTGCCTATTCCTGCTTTACTTATACTTTACTATGCCAGTTCTTGGTGTGTGTGTGTATGTGAGAGCATGAGGCCAGACTGTACAGGATGGAAATGCATTGTTATTTGCCCAAAATCGGATTGCAGCAGCACACACAATGCGGCCACCCACATTGGAATACTCTGCGATTTTCACTTGCAAATGGATCGCAAGCCCAATTGTTGGGAGATTGAGAAAACGCACAAGTGTGGCCGATAGGTGTGATGATTTACTGTGCATTTGGATTTTTGTTAATGAATGGAAATGTATACATCAATGCATTAATTGTACCATCTTGCAATGCATTAATGGGAACAATAAAATAGATGGGGTGTGGTGGGGCGTGGTGAGGGTGGGGACAAGAATGCCTTGGGGTGGGCCATTAAGCCCTGTCTGTGGGATTTCCTCCCCTACAGTTGGGTCAGTCCCGTCAAAAAAGGGCATTGGGCAACCCCGAGTTGGAACAAGCCCTAAACCTTCCAGATTCCTGCTTTACATTAAAAACATTCATATTATTGACATGACTGGGAAGATACAAGTATCTGTGCCGCACCTTTGTCTGTGCACTCTCCAGTTACCCCATTCCACTAGTGATCAGTGAGCAGGCACTGCTGAAAGAAATGGGTCATGTCAGGTTTAAATTAAAGATCTGGATCTGCTATAAACTATGGGTGCTGGTTTACTGCCATGCCTTCTGTAAAGTTTATAGCTTTAGTTCTCCTTTAAAAAGATTATACATGTGCATTATAAGAGATATACAGAGACTGTTAACTTCTTTCCAAGTAACAATTCTGTTTCTGAGTATTCAAAAAAAAAGAGGATGCTGTGTCCTATCCTCTGGGCCACCTGTACATCTTTTGACCACTTCCTCTGTGCTAAGTGGCAGTTTTGACAAGACCTTTAAGCTGGGGGGCACAGATATTCGTTCCTTTCCATGTTCCATAGCTTTCTAAGAGTCCACATGTTTCTTGGAGACTTTCCACAAATGCTCTTATTACTTACTGAAATCTTATTGTGTTTGTTGAGATTAAAATTAAATTTCCTTAAAAGCAGCTGTTCACCTTTTTTTATGTCATGAAACACATATGTGTTTGCTCGTTTGGATATATTCAACAGAAAATGCAGGAAGTTGCATTGCATCCTGTAACTAATTGATTTGATTAACTCGGTTTAGAATAATTTTTTTTGTGAGTGTGCTAAATGTGAGGGAGTAGGGAACCTATAGTGTGTAAATTTGTGGTTTTAGTTTTCAGTAGTTGGCAGTTAAAAACAATTTTCCAGTGTACATATCCTTTAATGTCTATGGAACTGTCAGAATTCTATTGGCAATACTGCAATATAGAGATGTCTTTATAGAGCTAAGATTATATTAAGATCAATTTGCATAGAAGGGTTGTTGTGTTATGACAATAACATATGATCTCATTTTTACTCTCTGTTTATGGGAAACATATCAGAGATAAACTCTATTTATAGATAGGGTCTAGTTTTTCTTTTAAAAGTCCTTTCTTCTCTGTTTTTTCTACTGATCTTTATTAAGATTTCCCAGAAAAAAACCCACTCAAAATGCAATCTATTAGTAATATGCAGCAACTGTAATTACGTGAATATTACTCATAAGTGCTGTCTTGCCTGTCTAATGTGTAGTTTCACCCATATGAACATTGTGCTATTTTACACCCTCTTTATGTAGGAGAAGTAGCGTGCTTTCAGCTTGTCCGTATGTGATCTGGTTACAAATTAAACACTACTTCCTCTTTTTAATTTTTATTTCTGGGAAGCTCCTCTAAGGTTCCTGTTCTTGTATTTTTTAAATAACCATATCTATTTCAGTTGTTGTTTTTTTAGACCCTGAATGTTTCTCTTTCGTTTACAGAACATTGTTGTTAGTCCTTAGTACTACATTATTTCCTTCTTAGGCTTGTTAACATTATTGCCAATTTTTTATTTTATCACTCACAGTTGGGAACATAAAGCCATTTTAAATTAGAAAAAAACTTACAGGGTTATTCAATATAAGTTCTTATTGTTAAAAATGGTGCTAATTTTGCCCCCAACCAAGCAGATTTTAGCTTTCAAATGTTAAATAAGATCTGATTGGTTGGAGCAAACTTAGCACCATTTTAAACAATAAGAACTTTTATTAAATCTTGCTTCAGCAGCCTGGATCAATGCCTGAGTCTTCTCTTAATTTTAATCATATTTTAAAGGGACCACCTCCAACAAGAAAATGTATACTTAACTACAGGACCCCCAAAACCTAAAAAAACCACAATATTCACTCCGGTGTCTCAGAATAGAGAAATGCTTCTTGACTTTCACAGTCACCATTTGAAATTTTCATACCTTCTTTAAAGCTGTACAAGCTTGCTCAGCCATAATAGTGACAGCTCGGGAAATAGCAGAAGGACCATGAAGAAGACAGTAACTGCCAATGATAGTCAAGAGGGATTCCTTTCTTCGGGCACATTGGGGAGATTTTTAAGTATTATTTTTAAGTCTTTACATTTTGGGGGGTCCTAAATTGTAAGTATTAAGTTTCATGTGAGGGTGGACATGCCCTTTAAGAGGTATGAATAACTAAATTGCTGATGTGGCTGGGAATCTGATGTCACCTAACTGTCAGCAGTGCCCCCATTTCTGATTGGGTAGTCTGTGGGAGCATGCTGCTAGATTTCTAAGATGTCTACTTAATGTAGATGTGATATCTTCCGTGAGCTTCACCATCAACCAACGGAAGGTGTATCTATTATAAAGTCTCACTGATTACTTTAGTGGAACAGAAACTTTTGCGATTGCAGGACATTTTCTGATTGATCAGGGTGTGATCATTTCACACTCAATATTGCTGACTTTCGGCCAATTTAATGCAAGAAAAAGGTACAGAAGGTTAGAGTGACTTTAAAACAGAAGTTGTGATGCCATTCGTAACCACCGAAAGCAATGTAATTACCGTATGACACTTTGAAATGGATTTTTTTAAACCAGAACAGTGTGTAAATCAGGCAAAAGTATTAGAATGAATTGCAGTATTCCAAGAGCCACAATTGCATTGGTACATCGGAATAGAAGGAGCAGTGCTAAGCAATTCCATTTGCAGCTCCTGATACATTTCCTCATAATTATTTTGTTGGATAGCTGCCAAAGACATTTTATAACGCTAATAGTTCTTAAGTGAGATACAGACCCCTGCTTATTGCCATGTATCATCATATATTTCCATGCTCTGCATCTACAGCATTCCTTTCAAATGTATCAGTCCTAGTACAGAAAAAAATATTACACACTAAACCAGCTCCATTATAGGAACGGGTTGGGGGGGGCTGAAGTCATTACAAGCCATGTTATTGTTCTTTTAATCTGTATCGCGTACACACTGGAAATCTGTTGTGGGTGGTAATCAGACCTGTGGTCACTGCTAGCTTTTGTAAGAGAGAGCAATTTTTGGCCAAGCAAACATTCCAGCTGAAGAATATTTGTAGTTTCAATGCTTATTAATTAATAATATTAATTATGTGTGTGTTTTTCTCCAGGTATGGCGGAAACGCTGGTTTGTGCTACGAAGAGGGCGAATGAGTGGAAACCCAGATGTATTAGAATATTACAGGAATAACCACTCCAAGAAACCAATCAGAGTTATTGACTTAAATGAATGTGAAGTGCAAATACATTGGGGTTAACCTGATAAAGAAAGAATTCCAACACAGCTATGTCTTCATCGTGAAAACATCGTTCCGTACATTTTATCTGGTAGCCAGAACGGAAGACAAATGCGAGAGCTGGGTAACAACATCAGCCAAATCTGCAATTTTGGCCAGTTAGAAGATGGTACAGGTAAGACCCAGGGGGCTGCTGGATCTGGGGGAACCCACACAGGGTTCTTGCCTTAACCATACTGACAAACATGTTCAAGGCAAATGTACAAATTACATAGCACCCAACTTGCACCCTCCTTATTTTGTTGAGGTATGCTTATTGCTCCAATATTTAATTGGATGTACAGGATTGGGTATGTGTATCTGACACACACACGTACATATATTATTGGAGGTGCTGTCATTAAGGGTCACAGAACCATTTTCTGAGCCCCATGCTAGGAAAATTTCTTCACAGTGGCATAACAATCAGGGTGTCCCGCACTGTGATCACTTGATTGATTACATGCTCTTGTAATTGCATATGCACGATCAGCTGTTTAAAATGTTTGATCGGCTATCATGGATGGGGGTTGAGAATGTGAGATCCAGTGGAGAAGCTTGCGGAGGGGCCGGAAATAAGATGTATGGCAACACGATTAGCTGTTGCACTCTTGTAATAGTATTGTGGCTTGGTTTATTGTTTTATAGCTTATTGGTGTTGGGCATGTTGTGAGCCTGGTAGAGAAGCTTGTGCTCTGTCATATGGGACAATGTTATCTGGTGACTTTAGTTTCCCTTTAAATTAAATTTGTAAAGACTACTGTAAATTGGTAAAAAATGAGGATAAACACAAATTGCAGAGATTAACCTATTTTAGTTCAAAGATATATAAAGTTTATGATTAACTTCCACTTCCCCTTTTATCTAGATGTCTAAATTGCATTGTCTGAAAAACAAATGATTGGGATTCAGCTGTTATTACTAAAGCACTTGTAATGCAGTTGCTTAAGCCTCGTACACACGTTGGATAATTGTCGTACGATGCAGCCGAGGAACGCGCAATCGCACGATATTCGTATGAAAATATAGCATTAACGATCACAAAAACCAACGACAGTCAACTATTGTCGGCTTTTCTGTCGATCAGCCTGGCGGATTTGTACATGGTCCTCAGATATCGTTAACATTTTACGAAAAAATATATAAAGGCGCATGCTCTGCTTCTGAATTGTGTGATGATACAAACGTTACGTTACATACGAACGTCTATAACGACTATCGTGGTGACTACTGTTGCTGTGTGTACAGATGTTGGTTCAATTATAAGGATTAACGATAATGTTGTTAAACCTACGTCGGCTGCATCATACGAAAATAATCCAACGTGTGTACGAGGCTTATTGTTCTTCACCTGACTGAAACCTAATGTTACAAGCATATTCCCTTATATCAGAAACAATGCACATGGAATATAGGGGCTGGTGGTTAATGTGTTTTGCATATTGGAATGTATGGGCCATTATAGACAACTTGCTACTGGAAATAATATACAGTATTCTGTAACTACATGCCATTTTGTGTGATCAGCACAGAACTGATAGAACATTTCTTGGCAACATAAATGTTTTTATAATGGGAATGGTTATTGTGATCTGTTCCCAACAACCCATGGAAAACGTACATAATGTAAATTATAATAATCTGAAGATAGAACTCCTTCCTCCCTTTACTTCCTGTTATGTTAAAGTAGAAGGAGGCCGTCCTCCTTCTACCGCAAGGGCCCTGATAGGGCTGGGGAGGGGGTCCCGGTTCGAGCTGCGGGACCTCTAAGCCCCAAAGGGCTCTTGTTAGAGCCGCAAGGGCACTTGTAAGTGCTGCAAAGGTCCTGATAAGGCCGGGGAAGGGGGTCCCAGTTCGAGCTGCGGGACTGCTAAGCCCCAAAGGGCTATTGTTAGAGCCGCAAAGGCCCTGATAGGGCCGGGGACGGGGGTCCCGGCTCGAGCTGCGGGACCCCTTAAGCCCCAAAAGGCCCTTCTCAGGGCCCCCGCTGGTGGCTGCCTCCACCCCTCCCAGCGGGCCCTTCCCCTCCCTGGCAGCGGCGGGGCAGGGGGCTAGGAGGGGCTGCTTTGGAGGGGGTGCGCGGCGGGTGGTCGCGACCACCTGCTGCAGCCCCTTCCCAGCAGCCCCTCCTAGCCTCCTGTTCCATATGTTCACCGTGAGCGGGAATGGGGTTGGGAGGGGCTGCTGGGAAGGGTTGGCAGGGTGGGCATATGCCCCGCCGCACCCCTTTGCATCGGCGACCACCCATGGCGAGGTGGGCGTGCCTCCCAAGGCGGGCGAAGTAACAGGGCCGAGATTAGCGGTGGTAACAGTTACCGCCGCTTATAAATAGAAGCGGCGGTAACTGTTCGCAGCTGTTTCCCGCCCATTTCTAAATCGTGGAATAACGGCCGTGAAAATTTAACGAACCTTTATAAATATGCCCCACATTATAAACTGTACTGTACCTTACAAGTGTTTCAGGAGAAACCAACAGCGCAGACTGGGAACACACATCTTTCACATATTTCTTCTGTGGATTGGGAAAGTACAGAACAAATGTTCTTTCACAATGTCATTGTGACTGAGACTGCCCTTTGTAAGTTTATTTCATCCCAGACATACAAATAGTGTTTAGCAAGATCATGTGAAACTCATGGCCCAGTCACCTGATTTTGAGAAATTGTTTAGTTTTTTTAAGTTCTAATTACATGCAGATTATTTTAACACTCTTTTAAAGGGTAACTCAGGAGCAGAGCGCGCTCGCGAGTGCTCGATCAGTCATTACCGGGAAGAGGAGAGTGGCGAGGGTTCCTTGTTCTGAAATTCGAATAACTCTTGGGATCGCCAGTTTTGGGG
The DNA here is from genome assembly GCA_019447015.1 of Hymenochirus boettgeri. NCBI lineage: Eukaryota > Metazoa > Chordata > Amphibia > Anura > Pipidae > Hymenochirus > Hymenochirus boettgeri. Next base: position 161,226,558 of record CM033476.1, read on the forward strand.
GTAATCTTTTGGAATATGCAAACCCTTAATTAAATGGGCCTATACACACACAAGTGTTACGCACAATCCTGGTTCCATTAGATATTGGTCTGATTAAAACGTACCAATCCTGGTAACGTTCCATTAGATATTGGTCTGATAAATGTACTAACTGGAGGAAAAAAATCCAAAATCTCATTGACAGCTGATTGTCCATTGTGTCTGGATGATCGTACAGTACGGAATATCCCTATATGGTACTTTTGGGTTTATATGGGCCTCAAAAGATTTTCTTTGTAGGGGAATAAAGTACGAAATCAGCCTTCCCCATTACCATCCCACTCCTCGCCAAGTCTGTAATTACAAATAGCACTTATTCTTCAATTTCCCCCATGCTTTAATCTACCTATGTAAATTATACTAACAGGGCTATGTACGGAGAGCCGTTACTGGCTTTTCCATCTTAAAGACGTTAACCCATGTATAAAGGGCAACGTGACTTTAAGCCAATAAGGCTTTTAAGACAGAAACTTTAACGTTTCGGAATGGGAAAATCCCATTCGCTATGCACTGAGAGCCATTATCCGCTCAATGCATTGCCTATAGGAGGCATAGAGAGCGATATCGTCTCGGTACATAGCTCTATAAGTGCATTGACATTTCGTCGTGGTATTTCTCTTGGTTTTGACTGGTGCAGTTAGAAGTCTCCATAAACCTAGGTAGATTTAATGCCTTGTTCATTATACAATCATTATCAATCATTATACTGAACAATATCTTTTGGAGTGCTACCCATACTAACATTAAAGGGCCAATCGTACCATCGATCCAACGGTAGTGTGTGTACCCACCTTAAGATTAAAAGATGTTCTCAGGAATTTATCCAAAATAATAGCACAATACTGACTTATCAATCAGCTGGCACTAAAAAGGTTCTTACAGTGCAAAATAGCTGCCATATTACTTGCTTAGGTAATGTCCATTTCTGCAAAGCAGTGCCACCTCTTTATGTACTTTTTATTAAGTTTTATCTCTGTTTGTCATCCCTATTTACAGTTCTCTCTGCCAGTTGATCCTAAAACTAAGCCCATATAGTTACAGTATTTACTTTAAGATAATGTGACACCAAGAAATCTAGCAATTTGTACAGATCTCCATATTTACAATAGGGAATTGGAATACAGGAAGTTCATTATACTCATATCAATGTGCTGTGATCAGACAAATACTCCCACCCCGACTTATCCAGAAAAGTCATACAAGGGGGGCAAATACATAAATAATTAACTACATAAATAATAGTGAAATGCAAATAATCAGTAGGTTTGTTTACCCTTTAATTTGTTTATATTGTATTTCTTTTCTTATATACCACATTTGCTCTTTCATGTATTTGCTACATTTCATTGTACTCCCCCTCTTGTATTTGAGTTGAAGAGAATGTATACATATCTACTGTATAATGCTAGAGATAAATTTAAAGAGATGTAATTTTCAGCAACATTCTGAAAACCTTGTGATTTTTGCTTCGTAAGGATTCTGAGACATAGATAAAACACATAGATAGATAGATCTTTGAATATTGCAACAGACAGTTTCATCAGAGAAGCAAATGTAATCCTTTGATCTTAACAAACTAATAGGAATATCCACTACCCTGCAGAGTTTGTTTCTAACCAGAGTGAAAAAGTGCACTTCTTATTAGGTCATCTTTAAAGCCTTTTCACTTTATACTCCAATTTTGAAGAAAAAAAAGAAAGAAACTCTTATGCATAATTATTCTCACAGCTGCTGCAATCTAACATTAATGCACACTGATACTATTACAGGCTCAAAGCAATGTGTAGCAAGCCTGCCTCGTACCCAAGGGAACATCTTACAGATCAAAACAGAGTGAAGGTTAGGTAAAGGGTATCTTGGCAATATAATTAACAAGAGTAGCTTAAGGAGAGGTCTTAGAATGTAGATAGTCTGGAGAGATGTAGATTTCAAAATGGAAAGAATTTACATTGGAGAAGGAAAATAGATATACTGTATGTAATTTCAACACTGGACTATTTTATCTAGTAAGGATAACATAACCAAGCACAAAACCTGTATTAAATGGACTAACACAACAGGTTGGGAAACCAAATTTTAGCTCATCGTGCAGGGTATTTAGTGTTAAAAAAGGGTTTCACGATTTCACTAAACCAGAAAAAAGTCCCAAAGGATAATGAGAAAAAAGACCAGCTGCGTAAGTATTAGCAGAATTGATAATGTTGTGTGGCCCTGGTCCAAAACCTCATATCAAGGGGATCATAAATGTATTGTGATATTACATAAAGTCTGGAGATATAACAATTCAAGCAATATAGAAACAGCAGTTCATGAAAATAAATGCAAGCATACAGATCATAAGGCTGGCTACATGATGGGATACTCTGTCCTGACCGACCGTTCAGGCACTTTGCCTGGACTGCCAGGACATGGGACTGTTGTTCTTGTCAAAAGTAGCCACAGCTGGCATTTTGCTACAACCAAGTGTGAGGTACATAGAGGACCGTGGTTTTCTGACCCGCCCATTCATCCAATTTGGACCATTGAACAGTCAGACAGTCATGGGCGCCCCCAAAAAAATATCCAAGAAAAGCCCCGGAATATTGGATGGTGTGTACTCAGTGTAAATGAATGCTGTACAAGCAATATTGGGAGAGATTTGTTTATTTTACTGTCAAGCTATAATATTAAGTGTATATGTCGTATACGTTGTTTGTTTGTGACCTGTGTCCTCAACCATCTCTTGCAGTTAAACACAAAAAGATAATTAGATGTAATCTGTATTTTGAAGAATTGTTTTGTGGTGTCTGATGCTAATGAAACTATATCTTTGCTATCTATAAACTGTAATTTTATTACCATATGATATTTCGTCCATGTATATAATATGTAATACAAAACAATATCTCGGATACATAGAGTACTGCTCTTTGTTCTGTGTGGTTTTATTTCTTCTCCCCAACCCTATGTATGAAAATTCCTTCTTCCATTTTTGGGAGCCATTTTGTTTGCAGTTAGGCGTAGGTAGGAAGCTTTGTACTGTACAATTTAATGCCTGTTAGTTTTGATTTATGTAACCGCTTAGTCAGGGGCCTGAAGAGCCATTAAATGTGTTGCTTTGTGCAGCATTTTATAAATGCTAATGAGACACTAAGTGGCACTATGTGGTTTTATGTAAAAAAACAACAGAAAAAGCATCTGTATTTGTTTCATGTTTAGTGAAGCTTTTTAGTTGCAGCAGTTGCCTTTTGGCATTTTCATTGCAGCTATTAGAGCACTGCTATTAATGCTCTCACCTGGCCCCAGCCTAATTATTTAAGGTTGCCATAGATGGATGAATATTATCAGCCGATTGCGGTCAATAATACCAAATGCCCCAAATTTCCGTCCATCGCAAAAATGAAAACTGGTAAATGTTATTGGTGTACACCATACACAGAGCAATAATTGTCAATACCTGTTAATATATATAATGTCGATACTTCTATGGCCACCTTTAGAGAGAACACCATACCCTCCAAGACTCCAACATACAATCAACAACCCTCCACTTGAGTATCTCAATAGTGCACTTATTAGTAAATGTTGGAGGGAAGGGAACAATTGTAATGCCTATGGCCATTTTTATCTTATTGGTGCCTATATGGGATGAAAAGCTAACACAAAGTTCTTTTTTTATAGAAATGATTAGTTTAAAGGCTTTGGCAGTTCTGTTTAAATCTTTGCTTAAAGGTTGCGGATGAAGCCCTTAACTGAATGGGGTGAAACACGCCCAGCATACCTCCTATGCAAATTATCCTATGATGATGCACAGGACTATCCCCATGTATTTAACAAAGGTTTTTTTTAGTTTATTCTACCCTGTTGTTTGAGAGTGCCTGTTACTTTTTCTTTTGTGTATCAGTTATTAAATCTGTGTCTGTTGGCAGAACTTAGATCGCCAAATGATCAAGCCTCACTTGTCACCAGCGCTGATACTGTATTAATAGGAGGCTTAAATTAGCTTGATAAAACCACTGATATCATGACTCTATACTGTTGTCTGTTAAATGGAAAGTGCAGGATAATGCAATATGGTGTTTGTGAGTCTTGCTTTAATCAGATAACGTAAGCATATTTTTGGATTAAGGGCATGTCTACCCCCAAAACTATAATCCCCCCAACTACTGGCCCCACCATGTAGTGAGTTTAATCCTTACCTCACATCCCATCTCCATAGGGTTCTCCTGTAGTCCCCCCCCCAAAGTGCCAAAAACTGCCCACTAGGAGGCTAGCAGGGCTCTGCCTCCTACCTTGCCTCAGGTAGATTTTGCCATGCGTACTGCAGCCCTTCTCCCTCCCCTCCCTCTCCCTCCCTCCCGTTCTGCTATCCCTCCCCTAGCTCTTAAAACCCCTTTATGTCAGCCTTCCCCCATGTCCCCCAGCCCCAACCGCATAAATTTTATTTTTAGAAAGCTCCCAAATCTTTACTTACCTCTCCGCTTCCCTACGCGGAAGTGAGCTGCCGCTCAGCCAATCACAGACGCGGCTGCTGTCCGCCCCTCTGCTTGCATTCCTCGCAGCAACGAGGCCGGGAGCGCGTCGGAGGAAAGAGGGGAGGTAAGTAGAGTTGGGGGGCTTTCTAAAAAAATAAATAATGCGGTTGGGGCTGGGAGCCCAGGAGGAATGTTATAAAAATTTAATTTTAGGGTGGACATACCCTTTAAGATAAATATTTTTACAGGAGGTTGTACAACCCCTTTAATGCAGAATTTAAATATCAGTATATCAATTACAGTAACATGGTGTAACTAGCTTGAGAGAGGTACTCTGCCTCAGGAAGAAATGCAGGCATATTGAGTTGGTTCACGTAAACACAGCAAACATTCAGATCCTCAGCTTTTAGTAGCTGCAAGTTACAATATATATTGCCTGTTTGTGTTGCCTTACTCTTTGTTTTTTTGATTCATTATCATCAATCATCACTAGATATCTTGGTTAAAATAAATGGAATGGTAGGGTGATTATGTTATGGTATGATAAAATGATGCAGGGGATAACGGACCTAAAGCTCCCTAATATATTAGCATTGTAAAATTGACTTGCTGATATTGTAATTGGACACACTAACCTACCGGTATCCCTTGTTGTGTAGTAAATATTTACTGCCCTGGGGAAGATAATGATAGTATTTGCATAAAGACCATGTTTTATGGTCACAGCTTCTAGCCATTAAACATATGTTTAATTTAGGGCAACAAAGACATGACGACTATGAGGAAAACAGGCAGAGGATTACGGGGAAAAAACTGTTGTCTTAAATTTCTAATTTCATTATTATTCTGTTTACACCCCAAAGTAAAGGTCCATCCTAATTCTGGATTGCTAGGAGCTAAAATGGCAAAACACTGACGTGTTTTGTGGTAGATTGCACAGCAGTTTTGGACATAATTACCGTATATGGTGGGAGCCACAAAAGCTGATGGAAGTGTCCTATCAGATGTTTGGAGAATATAAATGTACAGATAGCGCAAGATCCCCGGTCCTATTGGATCTGCTAAATTGTTATGTGGTTAGCTATATACTGTAATCTAAAGTACCAAATCCAATTTGATTTGAGCTCACATTAGTCATATGTTTTCTTCATGCTTAAAGGAGAACTAAACTTCAGTTTTTTCAGATCCTAATGTGAAAGTTTTTCCCAGAACACCTACACGTTGAAGGATTCTTCTCTAGTTATTTGCATTTAGTAGATATGAGTAATAGATTCTGTACAAAGGAGGCTTCCATCTTGTTGCCAGTACAACTCATAGCCATGTTGGCTTCAAGGAGCACGCCCCCTGACCCCAGCATTCACTGTCTCTATGTGCAGAGTTTCTAGCATCTCTTTCTAGTGAAAGATAAAGCCTCTAAATGTACCTGGAATCACAGCTGATTTGCTGGTGGCGCACTATGTAAGTGCTGTGTGTTTAGAAACAATCAGACCAAGAAGTCGCAGTTCAAATCCCCTAGCTTACTTATGAAACAATATAACATGGTCTACTACCTGAGTTTAGTGCTTTTTTGTTGGTTTGTTTCCATGTTTCTAGAAAATATGAAGTTTCTACATATGTACAAACTTTATATATAGCGCTCTGTTATTTATTTACAACCAGTGTGAATTGCTGACAGTCTTCCAGTAGCAATACAAAAGAGTGTAATGTTTTTACTGACATTACTTCTATGATTGAGAGTTCACCTGTGGCGTGCTCTGCTTAAGTGCTGGGTTAGGAAAAAATCAGATTATGGGACACAGGTTCGATTCCCCATGTTCCCTTTTTTGTTTTTATTATGTGTGCTAGCAAAAGATAAAGACTCTACATGTACTAGTCCATTACTTATTAGCCCTTGTGGCCTAGTGGTAGAAAGCTTTCTTTTTAGAAAGACACAGAATAGAAGGTTGCTGGTTCGATTCCCCATACTTACTTTTATTTTTGCTGTGAAATGTTAATGTTCTGTTTCTTTCATCCATGCTAGCAAAGACATACACTGCAAAGATTACTTTTCTTTTTGTATGTAAAGCATAGGAACTTATCATTGTTGGGACGGAGCATTTCTAATGTGTTTACAAAAAAACTGCATGGTATCTGTGTTCTGTGTCAGAGGGAGGGAACTCTGAGCTGTAACATGATTGGCTGTCAGCTTCCAGGAAGCAAGACTGCAGTTTCCTGTGAAGTGTCCGGCGGACTCTTAGATGGGTGTCCCAGATAAGGTGAATTATGGGAGCTGACCCTTAGCACACACAGGTTATTTTCATAATCACCCGCATCCACAGCAAAGGGAGACATGAGACACAGCTTGTTGTTCGTTTGTGAATGTGCTCTCTCTATTGGGACAATGTTCTTGGGACTTTAGTTCTCCTTTATTTAGTTTGTATTTATCTGCAGACAAAAAGAGTTTTGACATGTCCCAACTCTTTATATATACCAAGCACAATAGCTGGATTCAGTCTACACTAAGCTAGCATTCACAGTGGGAGCATAATTATATTAAAAGGCGACCAAACCCCATAAATTATCTATTTCCCCCCATCTATAATAGTTGTGGAAGGTTGGAGCAATTATTCCTACCTCCAATTTATCTGGCATTAAAGCTAATAGATGTCTCTAGGTCCTTACTCCTGGGTTTACTGTTTTTTTTAATGCTGTAGTCCTCTCAAATATTGTTACAGGTATGAATACTTGTTCATACCTCAAATATGAATAAGATACGTATATGTATCCTCCTCAATATTCAATAGCTGCCTTTAGTGTTAATAAGTGCCCTGACCCAAGTACCCAGTATATCCAATATAGAAAAAAACGAGTCTCAGTAAGAAATCGACAACCAAATACTTTGTGCTTATTCGCACGTATAACAAATGTTTTCGGGACAGTGTGGTCCTATCATGCTAAGTGCAATACAAATATAGATTTAGATTGAAGATAGTAAATTGTTAAAGGGCATGTCCACCCCCAAAACTATAATCCCCCCAACTGGCCCCATTGTGTAGTGTAGTTTAATCCTTACCTCAACATCCAGCTCCATCTGATTCTCCTGTAGTCCCCCCCCCCCCCCCCCAAAGTCAAAAACTGCCCACCAGGAGGATAGCAGAGTCCATATAGGACTCTGCCTCCTACCTGGCCCCCGGAGAAGTTTGGCATGCGTACTGCAGCCCTTCTCCCCCTCTCTCCCCCTCCCTCTCCCTCCCGATTAGGATTCCCTCCCCCTAGTGTAAAACCCTTTTGCTATAATAATCCCCCTGTCCCCCCAGCCCCAACCGCTATGTTAATTTTTATTAGAAAGTACCCCAACATTACTTACCTCCCTTCTTTCCTCCGCCGCACGAATGACCAGCAGCCGCGTCCGTGATTGGCTGCCGCTCAGCCAATCACAGACGCGACTGCCGGTCCCGCCCCTCTGCTTGCATTTTCTCGCAAGCAGAGGGCCGGCAGCGGGGGAGGAAAGATGGGAGGTAAGTAAAATTTGGGGAACTTTCTAATAAAATAAATATATAGCGGTTGGGGCTGGGGGACAGGGGATTGTTATAGGAAAAATTATTTCAAGGGTGGACATACCCTTTAAGGAAAATACACCATTTAATGGTTGCTATATAGAAATGTTCAATTTATCAAAGGAGATAACCAGCCTAAAATGCATTTAAAAGGACGTTCAATGGAAATTATCATATTTGTTAAATTGTTAGTTTGTGTAATGCTTTCTTTTCTCCATTTTGAAAGTCAGTTGATTTCATACCCTTTGCTGTTCCCTGCTGTTGTCATTAGTGAGCTGACATTTCAGGTTCTAACGGTCCCTTCTTCCCAGGATGCCCCACATCCTTGGAATGTTCCTAACAGTAATTTCTACTGATTGGCTGTTGGATGGGTCAAAGATGCTCAGATCTCTACTGAGCAACTGAATCAACCAGGCGCTGGGTTAAGGACAAAACCATAATGGTCTCTATTAGGGGTCCTGCAAACAGGAAGTCAGTATTTCGTTGCAGTTATTTATCCACAGACAAAATGCTGAATTTGCAGATTAAGGTCATTGGGATGGAAAAATACTGCTCTTTTTTCTGAAAAGCTATGTATTTGCACTGAACTTCCCCCTCAGACTTTATTTCTGTGTATCGGTCAGTTGGGAGAAAAATCTGTGGTGTTCTTGGTGCTGGCAGATCGGAAAATGGACAATCAGACATATCAGGAACTCAGCTGATTGTGCCGTCTCCTATGGACCATGTCTGAGCTTGCTAAGCTATGGTAGGTGTTGTAGCTGCAGGGTTTTCTGGACTGAAAGATTTTGGTGTGTGTGTTGGTAAGGCATTAATTATTGTTTAACTCAGAGTTATCATGACGAGTTAATGAAATTCTTTGTATTCTTCTAAACCTCACAAAATTAGACCTTTATGCTCATTTACACTGTAGAGAGTTTTGTGCGGTAACATCGCACCAAACATTTTACATACTGTAGGAATGAATGGCAGCGTTCACAACTATGAGCTGCTATACAGTGTGTGGCTGCCGCTATGCATTAATGCTGGGGTGCCCAACACAGCTGACGCTGGGGGCCGCACTAGCGCACTGAGCACTGTGGGCTAGCTCTGCCCCTGCCATCTGTTATGCCCGGTCCACCCCTTTCCACCCCCACCCTTGGCTTTGTGCGGCCACGGAAAAATGTGGGGCATGGGTTTGGACATCACTGCATTAACACAACGAACTCGCACTAAATGAATAAAAAACTGCCTAGAGTGAATGTAGCTTTAAAGGGTATCTCCACTGTTTTTGGAAGTTTTTGGAAACCAGTTCTATTGAAGAACGGGAGGTAATGGAGCTGTGCCTTACCTTCCGTTCTTCAATAGAACACACAGGAGCCAGGAGAGAAGTAGAACTTACCCGCTCGTCGCTCCCCCGCGCGTAGTGACAGGTCCGACGGACCTGTCTTCTATGCGCATGCGCGATCTATGCGCATAGAAGACAAGGTCCGTCGGGACCTGTCAGACCAAGCGCCGGGGGAGCGAGCGAGCGAGCGGGTAGTTCTTACTTCTCTCCTGGCTCCTGTGTGTTCTATTGAGAACGGAAGGTAAGGCACAGCTCCATTACCTCCCGTTCTTCAATAGAACTGGTTTCCAAAACTTCCAAAAACGAGTGGAGATACCCTTTAAATGTCACTTATCATATCAGTCCTTGTGCTTTTGCACTGCATATACAGTTTTACAAGGGGTCATGTTGACTGCGTCTTTTAGTAGAATGGAGATATGCAGTGTTTTTCAGTCTGTCAGCAGGGAATACATTAAGACTGCTCTCTGTAATAATGTACAGTAACTGCTAAGAAATAACGTGAGGGACATCTGCAGACAGATATTTCCTGACAGGACACAACTGTTCCTACCATGTGGTCCATCTGGTGGTTTTGGAGAGAAAGTGCTAAAAAAAAACAGCATGAAAACATTATTTTATTCTGCCCATGTGCTCATTGCTTCAAAATCGTATTGATACTCAAACAATAGTCACTGATCTGACATATCCATCAGTAAAGGAAAATGAGCTATCTTAAAGAATTACAATTAGCAAAATATACATAGTATTCTACTATTTTAGATTGAAAGATTTAGGCTAAAGGTGCATGTGGTATTTGTAGCTGTCTTTTATTATTTGAGCATGGCTGGACAATAGGGCAGTTAAGCTGGCCATGCACTACAAATCTACCTCCCTACATTTCTGCGACATTCCAATGTCATTTAACTTAAACGCCTGGTGTAACTAGGAATCACTGGACCGCCACCCAACTATCTTGCTTCATCCACAGTGGTTTTCTGTGAGGGGGCTATATCTGTCATAGGAAAATACGGTGGGCCTGCTTGGCTTCCCGGGTGCCCCTGCCGTTGCTTCCCTGGTAGTTACACCCAGTATAACACAGGAACGTTTGCAGATAAAACTGCTACTTCGCTCATTGTTATACTGGATTCAACTTCATGTCAGATCGAACATAAAACAATGTACATCAGGTGTTTGTATGGCTAGATTTAGACTAAGCAGTCTAGTCTAGTTCATGTAAGTAGTTTGGTTCAGAGACTAAATCCAAAAAGAAAATGTACATGCAGTATAAAGTATAAAGGACAGATGGGGAGAATAAGTGTATACACTATCTCCTCCCCGACCCCAATAGCTGAACACTAAAAGTACATTACATGGGGTCTAATTTATATCCTCTTGCAGGTGCCTTATCTGCCTTCTGGTCCAGAGGTGTTACACCAATCTGGTACTGAGTTGTAACCTAATTGGACAAACCTTTACAAAGCTATAGAGAAATGAAACTAGTTAGATCAAAAAAACAAACATATTACATGTAGTCTCCTTGAAAATCATTATGCCACCCACAGAACTATTTTTAGGTAAAAATGAATTGTTTTGCGCAGCCAGTATCAATATGTATGTATCTTGTAGTCTTTATAAAGCCATTTGATTTATTAATGTATTAAACTTTCCAAACTGTGCCAAGTCCACTCTATGTTATGCTTCAAATATAATGACACATTTGCTATCATTAATTCTTTAGAATTAAATGGATTATGGATCATTAGAGTTGCAATAAACTAAAATTTCCAGCAATTCTTTGCTTTATGCAGCCGTCATAAACTGCAATAACCCAATGGAAACTGAAGCTAATAATTATTCCCACAGACCCTCAGACGAGGAGAGTTTAGAAGGTGTATGGGCTCTGCTACTGTGCAAAAGTTCAGTTGTTGGGCTTTATATTTTAGTAGAATAATCAGACACTTGATGATCATAGGCAAGAAGTGTAGGGCAGTGTTAAATATTGATGCCATGGAAATGGTGGGATTTTCCATGTCCTACCTGGTTTCACCGCTGACGCGACTGACTAAGCCCAACCCATGCGGGACAAAGCACAGCAATCTGTGACAGTTTGGACTCTCATCTGAAAGATGGACAGTTGGGAGGTATATATTCTCCTTGTAATTACTTGGGCTTGCTCTGAATAGTCTAGAGTCTGATAGGATTTGTGCTATAGGGAAGTAGATTGACTTGTAACCAGAGCAGTGCTAATATCAATTATTGCCAATAGACTAGCATAGGACATGAGCTATCCCAGTGACAGAAACCATGAGAATGTCAAGAATGTTGCCAGCATATAGTTATGAGAATTTTACAATACATAGGGCAGACAGTTCGCAATAATAAACATCCACTATACACTGTGCATCTCTTAACAATAATTGTGCCATCCAGAGTGAAACAGGCAAAGCAAATCACATAGGGATGCTTCTACACGTGGTTTCCTGGGGTAACTTTGGAGATTTGTTTGCAGCCTAGTGAACCCTTTAACCTGCTCTTTTAATTGAGGTAAGAATGTGTTGTCCACAATTTACACTGCAGGACAGCAAAGCTAAATAGAGAAACCAGTGAAATAGACATATTACACAAAAGGTCATACACGTGTGAAAGAGATGTTTGACAGCTGTGATGCAATAATGATTACTAACGACGATAATCACAATAGGCTAGGGTAACCAGTTTACAAACGAAATGAAGATCTCCCACACACATTTTTTTGGCAATCAAGTGTATTTTTACATACATACATACATACATACATACATATCTTTATCATTCTGTGTTGGGTCTCTGGTAGACAAAACTAAGATAAGCATAAGCAGTAAATTAAAGAAGGAATGTATTTGTTGTATCTACAAATGTAAAACCCTTCGTATTTGCCTAAACCAAGTCTGATAATAGATCACTTTTGCTTTTTTCCTACCCATACTTCTCTTTAGCAGAAATTTCCCTTCCTACAACTAGCAGTTGTATAGGAGGAGGAATAACAGACAAGAGATGTGATCTACAATTGGATTTTTATTGCAAATATAGCTTTTTTTTAGGAAGGAAATTGTGGCGGCTGTATGGGTTTCGGAAAAGTTACCATGTAACGTGACCTAAAACTCCAGCAAATAGATGACATTAAAATCATGAATTTCATGAAATGTATCCCGAGCCGCAAGATTCATACACCCTGTGCCCTTGTGATACTGAGTAAATTCTACTGTGTGTATTTATCATTAAATTCTTCTGTCATCTAGTTAACCTTGTTTATGGCTTGCAGGCAATTGATGCCTTTAATATCATGAATGTATTGTCATAAAAGTTACTTTACACTAGTACCCTCTTTTTACACCAGTGATCAGCCTTTGCTCTACAGATGCTGCGAATTACAACTCTCATACCAGTCAGCAAAAAAATACTGGTAAATTTGGCAACTGGAGAGACATCAAATCTGATTCTTTACAAATATTTGATGTTACAAGGTCTGCGTATATAGCGGTGTAATATTATTATATTATTATTATTATTATTATTATTGCTGAATTCCTGAATTCCATTAGTACTGGTGATGTTAGCATCATTCCAGTCTATGACCTTCCATAGATCATAAGCATAGGGAGATTTTTTTAAGGCTTGGGTTGGCTAAGCCTATCCTACAGAAGTTCTGTAAAAATTGTGTGCATGTTCATGTGGGCGCACTCACTGTCGTTCTTCAGAAACTTTCCTGTGATATTATCCTGCTGCCTCTGCCTGCCAGCTCATCTCCTGAACCACAATAAAATAAAAACTTATATTACCAGCCACTGTGGGAAATTATATGTGCCAGTCACTGCAGACAACTTGCATGCACCAGTCACTGTGAGCAACTTGCATGCACTGTGGACAATTTGCATTTACCAGTCTGCATGGGCATCTTGTATGTATCAGTCAGTGTGGGAAATTTATATGTACCAGTCACTGTGGGAAACTTATATACCAGTCTCTGCAGGCAACTTATAGTACAAGTCAGTGTTGGCAACTTGCATGTACCAGTCACTGGGAAAATTATTACACCAGTCACTGTGGGCAACTTCTATGTACCTGTCACTGTGGGAACTTCTATGTACCTGTCACTGTGGGCAACTTGCATGCACCAGTCACTATGGGCAACTTGCATGTGCCAGTATGTGTGGGCAACATATATGTGCCGTCACTGTGGGCACCATGCATGACCATAATGTGGGCAATTTAAATGTGGTCTCAAATTCTTCCAAACAAGTAAGAATTATATAAAAAGCCTTCCATCGTACCTTCAAAATAAAACCTAAATCACTCTCTAGATAAAAATTTGTGAGAAGTATTGCTGCAAAGTTCAGCAATGTAATTGAATGTTTCCTGTTTCAGCCATGTGACCAGCTTGTAGTCATGTGACCAGCCTTGGCCTGCATTAATAGGCTTCCCTTCTCAACAGTTTTTTCCCCAGGTACTTCCTGATTTCCCCAGCATTAAGTCTTAACTGAGCTGCTTCTCCCCGGGGTGGATGCGGGGCAGAGGTCAGGTGATGCCACTCAACCTACTGGAAGCAGGAAGTTTGAACATTCACCCTAATCTAATTTCTCACAGGCTCCAGCCAGAGATGTGATTGTTGGCTCAGTGTAAAGAAAATACTGCAGACTTTCATTTAACCCTCACTTGTTTTGAGACCACAGTTTCCCTTTAAATGTACCAGTCACTGTGGGCAACTTATTTGTACCAGTCAGTGTGGCAACTTGCATGTCCAGTAACTGTGGGCAATTATGTGTACCAGTCACTGTGGGTAGTGTAGCTGCATGTACCAGTCACTGTGGGAAGTGTATGTTCCTGTCACTGTGGGAAACGTATATGTTCCTGTCTCTGTTCAGGGGCACTCTGGCATAAATATTACCACCCTGAATGTGGCATATATATCATTCGTCCAATTCAATAGCCACTGTTAGTTCAGTCACACTGGTATACTGAAATAACATATTTTCAGTTGTTACTTGAAACTGCCATTTATATTTTTATTATCTTGTATTGTGGTAATAATATAAAACTAGAAGCTGGCTAAGAAAGAGAAAACTTTTATGCAGTAGCAGGAGCTGTTATTATGTAAACAGGCCTGCTCTAAGAACCCCCGCTCTTTTTTGCACTCATTTCTTGGCCCTTCTCCCGATCTCTGTTTATCAGCCAGGGAACAGTGTTCTTAGGAAATATAAACACCTGGTACAAGCTGGACTCCAGTATGTCCTACTTTAATAAATGGCATGTGTACAGTCTCCAGACATGTAAATATGCTACACTAGGATTACTTTTTTTTAAACAGATTCTGTCGAGAGCTTTTCTCATACCAAATCCTCTGTCCAGGCGTCGCCAGCAGTCTCCACTCACACGTCAAGAATCTTAGATCCCTCTTTTTCTGCGGAACGTCCTGCTGCAGACATCACAGCGGAAGAGAACAGGAGCGAATCAGAATCCATGTTCATCACAGACTATTTGTTTTGTCAAACTGTGAGAGTGGCAAACTAATAATGCCAGGTACGTGAGGCAGTATGTTGTAGAAACACTACACAGCAATGAATAGATTATATGGTTAAACCAACAATACGTCAGATAACTCTCTTCTTGTATACCCTCTTTTTAAATAATGCACACTTCTAGCTTTCTTACAGCAATTATATAAACTTGCTACTGAAGTTGTACTAGCAATTTGGTTATTGCAAAAAATTAATTCTCAATAAGATTGAGGCAAGGATGGTTCTCACCATTTTGTTGCCCTAAGCAAGTCTCCCCTGGTGCTCCCTTCCCAACTAAACCTTCCCCCCGAACACCTCTTGGATTAGTCTTTGCGTGGATTTGAAATCTCAGCAAATATGATTACACTGTATGCAAACAGAGAGGCTACAGAAACTAGACCAGTAAACAGCCTATTTATAAATGGCTCATTTAAAAAGTCTTTTATAGAAAAAAAACTTTGATGGTGCCCTAGCAGTTCACCTAGGTCCCCTATGCTTACAAAAGGCCCTGTTTGAATATACCTAGCTTCTTGTTGTAAGCTTCATACTAGTCACCTTCCCAGAAGGTATATTTTGGCAGAAGATGTTGCCAGTGCTGTGTATAACTAGACCATTGACCATCTATTGATCTCTAAAGCATCCATGTCCATATTACCACATTTTTAATCTAGCCAATACCTATGGCTGTGTACACATCATGCAATTTTAGCCCGATCGCCCAAAAGTTAGTGTATGCGATTCTCATTCAAAAGGCCGTTCATTGCATGAATGCGTCGTGTTCGGGGGTCGTAGCTCGGTTCCAAATCGTATGGTGTATGAACCTTTAGTGTCTACCTGTCCCTCTCGGTTTCCACAGTTCAATAGAGTTTGCACCTTCTATATAGTTAACATTTATTTAAGTGTTATTTTTTTTTAAGGTGTTTAAGGAGTTTTCCCATTTAAAACAAATGCAATCCAACAAGTTTCATTAAGTCATGTTAATAAGTTAAATACAATAGATAAGCACAGATTATCACTAATGACATTTAAGCACATTTTTATGTATATATTTTAAATATTTATTGCTATAGCCTATTTATGAGCATTCTTTACCTTTATAACTTTCACTTAACACTGTTTTACATTAGAGGCCAAAGAAATAGTATAGACCTTAAAGGGCTCTATACGAAAAATAGGTTATTTAAATTGACCATAACTGGAAACTATAATTTTCCCAACCACCACTGTATAATTTTTTTGTTGATCTGCCCCCTATTTCTTTAGATATCCAATCTAAAACTTCTTATATTTCAGCTGTCAATCATGTTACTTACTCTCATCTCATTTCTTCTGTGAGTAGTTTTACTGTAGCTGGAAGGTGACAGAGTTTTGACAGTTGGAATGCTGTTTGCAGGCTTGGCAGTGGTTTGTGGGAAAAAAGTCAGTTTCGGATGGAAATGGGAGTGATTAAATATGGAGGGGGGATACTGCTCCTAAACAAAATGTGTGCTGGATTGAAGGCATCGCAACACTTACAAAATCAAGTAAGTGCTACTTGCATGTATTCAATTATAGATTAGATGAAGCAAAGACATTTTTTCAGTGTAGTGTCCTTTAAAGCAGAAAGTGTAGTTTAGCATTGGGTACAGTTTGCACCTGATTTTTTGCCCATCAGCTTGCCATGGCTGTTCATTTGCCTTTTTTCTCTGTACCAATGTTAAACATTGTACACATGTAGAAAAAAATGGCTGACTTGTAGTAAATAATTGGATGTTTGGCTAAGCAAGTGTTAAAAACATTTCATCCCAAATTTAAGGGAAAATATCATTATTTTTAAAATGCTTAGTTTATATTATGCATACCCAGTTATTCTACATATTCTCTTCTATTTAAAAAAAATCAATTGATTTTCTAACCCTTTGCTATTCCCTGCTGTTGACATTAGTGAGCTGACATTTCAGGTCTGTAATGGTCCTTCTTCTTTCTAGAATGCACACTACCTTGGAATGTTCCTAACAGTAATGGTGTCCATACATTAGTATATACCTCTGACCATCCGCAACATTCAATCCATATACCTGGGACACCTTTCCTTTTCTACTTCAAGACTGACTTACGGTCGCGAGGTCTCGTCTTCCCCTATTCATTTGCAATCATATGTCTGTTGCAAAAGAAGAACAGGAAGGCGGTTAAAGAATATTAATTGAATGTCACGGATTGGTTTAGAGGGGGTAAGTACCAATGTAAAGGCACTTTTATTTCTACTGATTTTATTTCACTGACTGTTGGATGGGTCAATTGCTAAAAATCCTCTACTGAGCACTGAATCAACCCAGGCGCTGGGTCAAGGGCAAGACCATAACGGTCTCTATTAGGGGTCCTGCAAACAGGAAGTCAGATTTTCGGTTGCATTTATTTATACACAGACAAAATGCTGAATGGGCAGTTAAGGTCATTGGATGAAAAAATACTGGCTCTTTTTCTTAAAAGTATATGTATTTCCCTGAACTTCCCCTTAAAAAAAAATAAATGTCGGCTTCTATGATCTGAAAGACAGGGGGGGGGAAGTGATTGATGCAAAGTGTATCTGCTTAAGCATAAATGTATCTTGCCCTGGGGAGTCTTTTACCTAATTAAAGTTTACAACCAATTTTACTGCCTCATTAATTTAGATTATTTCCCTTCTTCTCATTTCCTCTTTGTGGAAGTAACAGACAAAACAATAAAGGGCTAACTAAAAATGTTTCTACTGTTTAAAGGGCATGTCCACCCCAAAACGATCATTTAACCCCATACTGGCCCCACTCTGCAGTTTAAAATAAACCTTACCTTACATCTCTGTTCCCAAGAAACTGAAGACTCCAAGCTGTCTGTGAGGCTTCTGATTCACGCTGATTCCTTGTCCTCATCAATGTCTGGAGCATGCGCAGTACCACCCCCACCATCCGGATCCATCCTCAGCCATCGTTGCACCTATCGTGTAATCCTTTGGGAGGAAGGTAAGTACACCTGCCCGCACCTAACCGCTGCAATATTTTTAAAAAAATCCCCCCAATCTTACTTAGAGAGCCTTCTCTCTCGCAGTGTTTCTAGTGACGTCGCAGCCAATCACAACGCGGCTGAGGTCCGGCCCCTGCTTGCAAGAAGGAGGTCGGAATAGAGAGCCGTGGGAGAAGGTAGTGTAAGTAGAATTAGGGAGACTCTTTTAAAAAAAAAATATTGCGGCGGTTGGGGTGGGTAGAGGTGGTTACCTACCTTACCCCCAAAGTTGGTTTAGGGAGGCTGGACATTCCCTTTAATTTGCTTTTCTACCAATTAAAAGCTAATTTAATATGTGAGGTTTTACAACTACTGACAGTACATTAAAAATGTTTTTGTGTATTTTGTTGCTTTTTAAACTGTATTTAAAGTATTACATACTACAGAGATGTCATCTTTATTGGCAAATGAGCTGAACAGCTTGTTATTTTCAGAGCCATGAGAGTTAATGAAAAGAAACAGCCATAAACTATTTCATTGTAATATAATTAATTGGACTGCAAGTTGTGATAAATTTTATTACCTTCTAAACAGATGTGCAGTTGTAAAATTTTTAAACTACACTTGGTTTTCCCTTTGATTATTCAAAAAAAAGTTTTACCACCAACAATTTAATCTCTTTCTTTGAAATAAAATTGTTGGAAAAGGTTCAAGATTAGTCACACAGCCAAAGAATGTAAAAAGGGAAAATTATTTATAGTTTAAAACTATTTCCAGATTTTCTTCTGTTTAAATTAAAATTGATTTGAAGAGTTAAGTTGACAGATAAATTAGACCTTTATTTTAAGTATTGTTAGCATTTTCAGAAAAGCATACTGCAATACACTAACAAGGAGATTATTATAATTCATGAAGATGACATAATATAATAGCAGGGAGCTGTTAAATTCTTTATTTTATAAAAGCAAGAAAGATGATCCTCTTAAAGCCTTCCTAACTGCACCCACTGGGTAAGGACATGCACAGTGATGTTAGTCATGGAGAATGACGTCTATGTTCCATCACATCCTTATCAATGAACACAGGGCACTTTTTTCTAATACATTTGTAGCCTTCTTTTATTTTGTCTTTATACTTTATGATTGTACAGTATGGCTTGGCCTGGTGGCTTTTTTTAAATCTGATCATGCTTTGGGTGGTTGTATAGCCTATAATTGTTATGTATGAAATAATATCTGCTTATAGCAAGCTTCTGCTAAACCTAGAAATTTGGTTTGATTTTTTTTATTGTGCAAGACAATGCTTAACACTCTGAAAACAATGAATCCATTTAATCAGCTACAAATAGCAGTTACTAATCTGCGTGTGACATAAGTCTTCCTCTACCTTTTGTAACTATTATGTTTCAGGAAAGGGAACTGTAATTGGAATGAAGGAAAGGGAACTTACAGATAAATAAATATGTTCATCTTAAATTGCTTAAAAAAAAACAGCATTAGCAGTCAAACTTAGATTCGTTCAGAGACATTAACGTAAACATCAAAGGGACAGCAAACATTTGTCCCTTATGACATAGAACTATGTAGATGCCTCAGCATGGAACAGTCATGGTTGAGTTATTGGTGATCTGATTCATTCATTCCACGCTCGCCCCCTTCTGCAAGCGACCACCTGCTGCAGCCCCTTCCCAGCAGCCCCTCCTAGCCTCCTGTTCCATATGTTCACCGTGAGCGGGAATGGGGTTGGGAGGGGCTGCTGGGAAGGGTTGACGGGGTGGGCATATGCCCCGCCTCACCCCTTCGCATCGGCGACCACCCGCGGCGAGGTGGGCGTGCCTCCCAAGGCGGGCGAAGTAACAGGGCCGAGATTAGCGGTGCGTAAAGTTACCGCCAGCTTTATAAATAGAAGCGCGGTAACTGTTCGCGAGCTGTTTCCCGCCCATTTCTAAATCGTG
The DNA here is from genome assembly GCA_019447015.1 of Hymenochirus boettgeri. Lineage (NCBI taxonomy): Eukaryota > Metazoa > Chordata > Amphibia > Anura > Pipidae > Hymenochirus > Hymenochirus boettgeri. Next base: position 161,246,336 of record CM033476.1, read on the forward strand.
GAATAACGGCCGTGAAAATTTAACGAACCTTTATAAATATGCCCCACATTATAAACTGTACTGTACCATTACAAGTGTTTCAGGAGGAAACCAACAGCGCAGACTGGGAAAACAATCTTTCACATATTTCTTCTGTGTGATTGGGAAAGTACCGACAAATGTTATTCACAATGTCATTGTGACTGAGACTGCCCTTTGTAAGTTTATTCCATCCCAGACATACAATATAGTGTTTAGCAAGATCATGTGAAACTCATGGCCCAGTCACCTGATTTTGAGAAATTGTTTAGTTTTTAAGTTCTAATTACATGCAGATTATTTTAACACTCTTTTAAAGGGTAACTCAGGAGCAGAGCGCGCTCGCGAGTGCTCGATCAGTCATTACCGGGAAGAGGAGAGTGGCGAGGGTTCCTTGTTCTGTAAATTCGAATAACTCGTGGGATTGCCAGTTTTGGGGGGTAATCTTTTGGAATATGCAAACCCTTAATTAAATGGGCCTATACACACACAAGTGTTATCGCACAATCCTGGTTCCATTAGATATTGGTCTGATTAAAACGTACCAATCCTGGTAACGTTCCATTAGATATTGGTCTGATTAAAATGTACTAACTGGAGGAAAAAAATCCAAAATCTCATTAACAGCTGATTGTCCATATGTGTCTGGATGATCGTACAGTACGGAATATCCCCATATGGTACTTTTGGGTTTATATGGGCCTCAAAAGATTTTCTTTGTAGGGGAATAAAGTACGAAATCAGCCTTCCCCATTACCATGCCACTCCTCGCCAAGTCTGTAATTACAAATAGCACTTTATTCTTCAATTTCCCCCATGCTTTAATCTACCTATGTAAATTATACTAACAGGGCTATGTACGGAGAGCCGTTACTGGCTTTTTCCATCTTAAAGTCACGTTAACCCATGTATAAAGGGCTAACGTGACTTTAAGCCAATAAGGCTTTTTAAGACAGAAACTTTAACGTTTCGGAATGGGAAAATCCCATTCGCTATGCACTGAGAGCCATTATCTGCTCAATGCATTGCCTATAGGAGGCAATAGAGAGCGATATCGTCTCGGTACATAGCTCTATAAGTGCATTGACATTTCGTCGTGGTATTTCTCTTTGGTTTTGACTGGTGCAGTTAGAAGTCTCCATAAACCTAGGTAGATTTAATGCCTTTGTTCATTATACAATCATTATCAATCATTATACTGGAACAATATCTATTGGAGTGCTACCCATACTAACATTAAAGGGCCAATCGTACCATCGTATCCAACGTTAGTGTGTGTACCCACCTTAAGATTAAAAGATGTTCTCAGGAATTTATCCAAAACAATAGCACAATACTGACTTATCTAATCAGCTGGTTCTTACAGGTTCTTACAGTGCAAAATAGCTGCCATATTGCTTGCTTAGGTAATGTCCATTTCTGCAAAGCAGTGCCACCTCTTTATGTACTTTTTATTAAGTTTTATCTCTGTTTGTCATCCCTATTTACAGTTCTCTCTGCCAGTTGATCCTAAAAGCTAAGCCCATATAAGTTACAGTATTTACTTTAAGATACATGTGACACCAAGAAATCTAGCAATTTGTACAGATCTCATATTTACAATAGGGAATTGGAATACAGGAAGTTCAGTATTACTCATATCAATGTGCTGTGATCAGACAAATACTCCCACCCCGACTTATCCAGAAAAGTCATACAAGGGGGGCAAATACATAAATAATTAACTACATAAATAATAGTGAAATGCAAATAATCAGTATGGTTTGTTTACCCTTTAATTTGTTTTATATTGTATTTCTTTTCTTATATACCACATTTGCTCTTTCATGTATTTGCTACATTTCATTGTACTCCCCCTCTTGTATTTGAGTTGAAGAGAATGTATACCATATCTACTGTATAATGCTAGAGATAAATTTAAAGAGATGTAATTTTCAGCAACATTCTGAAAACCTTGTGATTTTTGCTTCGTAAGGATTCTGAGACATAGATAAAACACATAGATAGATAGATCTTTGAATATTGCAACAGACAGTTTCATCAGAGAAGCCAAATGTAATCCTTTGATCTTAACAAACTAATAGGAATATCCACTACCCTGCAGAGTTTGTTTCTAACCAGAGTGAAAAAGTGCACTTCTTATTAGGTCATCCTTAAAGCCTTTTCACTTTATACTCCAATTTTGAAGAAAAAAAAAGAAAGAAACTCTTATGCATAATTTATTCTCACAGCTGCTGCAATCTAACATTAATGCACACTGATACTATTACCAGGCTCAAAGCAATGTGTAGCAAGCCTGCCTCGTACCCAAGGGAACATCTTACAGATCAAAACAGAGTGAAGGTTAGGTAAAGGGTATCTTGGCAATATAATTAACAAGAAGTAGCTTAAGGAGAGGTCGATTAGAATGTAGATAGTCTGGAGAGATGTAGATTTCAAAATGGGAAAGAATTTACATTGGAGAAGGAAAATAGATATGCTGTATGTAATTTCAACACTGGACTATTTTATCTAGTAAGGATAACATAACCAAGCACAAAACCTGTATTAAATGGACTAACACAACAGGTTGGGAAACCAAATTTTAGCTCATCGTGCAGGGTATTATAGTGTTAAAAAAGGGTTTCACGATTTCACTAAACCAGAAAAAAGTCCCAAAGGATAATGAGAAAAAAGACCAGCTGCGTAAGTATTAGCAGAATTGATAATGTTGTGTGGCCCTGGTCCAAAACCTCACTATCAAGGGGATCATAAATGTATTGTGATATTACATTAAAGTCTGGAGATATAACAATTCAAGCAATATAGAAACAGCAGTTCATGAAAATAAATGCAAGCATACAGATCATAAGGCTGGCTACACATGATGGGATACTCTGTCCTGACCGACCGTTCAGGCACTTTGCCTGGACTGCCAGGACATGGGACTGTTGTTCTTGTCAAAAGTAGCCACAGCTGGCATTTTGCTACAACCAAGTGTGAGGTACATAGAGGACCGTGGTTTTCTGACCCGCCCATTCATCCAATTTGGACCATTGAACAGTCAGACAGTCATGGGCGCCCCCCAAAAAAATATCCAAGAAAAGCCCCGGAATATTGGATGGTGTGTACTCAGTGTAAATGAATGCTGTACAAGCAATATTGGGAGAGATTTGTTTATTTTACTGTCAAGCTATAATATTAAGTGTATATGTCGTATACGTTGTTTGTTTGTGACCTGTGTCCTCAAACCATCTCTGCAGTTAAACACAAAAAGATAATTAGATGTTAATCTGTATTTTGAAGAATTGTTTTTGTGGTGTCTGATGCTAATGGAAACTATATCTTTGCTATCTATAAACTGTAATTTTATTACCTATATGATATTTCGTCCATGTATATAATATGTAATACAAAACATATCTCGGATACATAGAGTACTGCTCTTTGTTCTGTGTGGTTTTATTTCTTCTCCCCAACCCCTATGTATGAAAATTCCTTCTTCCATTTTTGGGAGCCATTTTGTTTGCAGGTTAGGCGTAGGTAGGAAGCTTTGTACTGTACAATTTAATGCCTGTTAGTTTTGATTTATGTAACCGCTTAGTCAGGGGCCTGAAGAGACCATTAAATGTGTTGCTTTGTGCAGCATTTTATAAATGCTAATGAGCCACTTAAGTGGCACTATGTTGGTTTATGTAAAAAAACAACAGAAAAAGCATCTGTATTTGTTTCATGTTTATGTGAAGCTTTTTAGTTGCAGCAGTTGCCTTATTGGCATTTTCATTGCAGCTATTAGAGCACTGCTATCAATGCTCTCACCTGGCCCCAGCCTAAATTATTTAAGGTTGCCATAGATGGATGAATATTATCAGCCGATTGCGGTCAATAATACCAAATTCCCAAAATTTCCGTCCATCGCAAAAATGAAAACTGGTAAATGTTATTGGTGTACACCATACACAGAGCAATAATTGTCCAATACCTGTTAATATATATAATGTCGATACATCTATGGCCACCTTTAGAGAGAACACCATACCCTCCAAGACTCCAACATACAACATCAACAACCCTCCACTTGAGTATCTCAATAGTGCACTTATTAGGTAAATGTTGGAGGGAAGGGAACAATTGTAATGCCTATGGCCATTTTTATCTTATTGGTGCCTATATGGGATGAAAAGCTAAACACAAAGTTCTTTTTTTATAGAAATGATTAGTTTAAAGGCTTTGGCAGTTCTGTTTAAATCTTTGCTTAAAGGCTGCGGATGAAGCCCCTTAACTGAATGGGGTGAAACACGCCCAGCATACCTCCTATGCAAATTATCCTATGATGATGCACAGGATCTATCCCCATGTAATTTAACAAAGGTTTTTTTTAGTTTATTCTACCCTGTTGTTTGAGAGTGCCTGTTACTTTTTCTTTTGTGTATCAGTTATAAATCTGTGTCTGTTGGCAGGAACTTAGATCAGCGAAATGATCAAGCCTCACTTGTCACCAGCGCTGATACTGTATTAATAGGAGGCTTAAATTAGCTTGATAAAACCACTAGATATCATGACTCTATACTGTTGTCTGTTAAATGGAAAGTGCAGGATAATGCAATATGTGTTTGTGAGTCTTGCTTTAATCAGATAACGTAAGCATATTTTTCTGGATTAAAGGGCATGTCTACCCCTCAAAAATATAATCCCCCCAACTACTGGCCCCACCATGTAGTGTAGTTTAATCCTTACCTCACATCCCATTCCATAGGGTTCTCCTGTAGTCCCCCCCCAAAGTGAAAAACTGCCCACTAGGAGGCTAGCAGGGCTCTGCCTCCTACCTTGCCTCAGGTAGATTTTGCCATGCGTACTGCAGCCCTTCTCCTCCCTCCCTCTCCCTCCCTCCCGTTTGCGTATCCCTCCCCCTAGCTTAAAACCCCTTTATGTCAGCCTTCCCCCATGTCCCCCAGCCCCAACCGCATAAATTTTATTTTTAGAAAGCTCCCAAATCTTTTACTTACCTCTCCGCTTTCCTACGCGGAAGTGAGCTGCCGCTCAGCCAATCACAGACGCGGCTGCTGGTCCCGCCCCTCTGCTTGCATTTCCTCGCAAGCAGAGGGCCGGGAGCGCGTCGGAGGAAAGAGGGGAGGTAAGTAGAGTTTGGGGGGCTTTCTAAAAAAATAAATAATGCGGTTGGGGCTGGGAGCCCAGGAGGAATGGTATGTAAAAAATTTAATTTTAGGGTGGACATACCCTTTAAGATAAATATTTTTACAGGAGGTTGTACAACCCCTTTAATGCAGAATTTAAATATCAGTATATCAATTACAGTAAACATGGTGTAACTAGCTTGAGAGAAGGTATCTGCCTCAGGAAGAAATGCAGGCATATTGAGTTGGTTCACGTAAAACACAGCAAACATTCAGATCCTCAGCTTTTAGTAGCTGCAAGTTACAATATATATTGCCTGTTTGTGTTGCCTTACTCTTTGTTTTTTTGATTCATCATCATCAATCATCACTAGATATCTCGGTTAAAAAATAAATGGAATGGTAGGGCGATAATGTTATGGGTATGATAAAATGATGCAGGTGGGATAACGGACCTAAAGCTCCCTAATATATTAGCATTGTAAAATTGACTTGCTGATATTGTAATCTGGACACACTAACCTACCGGTATCCCTTGTTGTGTAGTAAATATTTACTGCCCTTGGGGAAGATAATGATAGTAATTTGCATAAAGACCATGTTTTATGGTCACAGCTTCTAGCCATTAAACATATGTTTAATTTAGGGCAACAAAGACATGACGACTATGAGGAAAACAGGCAGAGGATTACGGGGGGAAAAAACTGTTGTCTTAAATTTCTAATTTCATTATTATTCTGTTTACCCCAAAGTAAAGGTCCATCCTAATTCTGGATTGCTAGGAGCTAAAATGGCAAAACACTGACGTGTTTTGTGGTAGATTGCACAGCAGTTTTGGACATAATTACCGTATATGGTGGGAGCCACAATAAGCTGATGGAAGTGTCCTATCAGATGTTTGGAGATATAAATGTACAGATAGCAGAAGATCCCCGGTCCTATTGGATCTGCTAAATTGTTATGTGGTTAGCTATACTGTAATCTAAAAGTACCAAATCCCAATTTGATTTGAGCTCACATTAGTCATATGTTTTCTTCATGCTTAAAGGAGAACTAAACTTCAGTTTTTCAGATCCTAATGTGAAAGTTTTTCTCCCCAGAACACCTACACGTTGAAAGATTCTTCTCTAGTTATTTGCATTTAGTAGATATGAGTAATAGATTCTGTAACAAAGGAGGCTTCCATCTTGTTGCCAGTACAACTCATAGCCCATGTTGGCTTCAAGGAGCCACGCCCCCTGACCCCAGCATTCACTGTCTCTATGTGCAGAGTTTCTAGCATCTCTTTCTAGTGAAAGATAAAGCCTCTAAATGTACCTGGAATCACAGCTGATTTGCTGGTGGCGCACTATGTAAGTGCTGTGTGTTTAGAAACAATCAGACCAAGAAGTCGCAAGTTCAAATCCCCTAGTTTACTTATGAAACAATATAACATGGTCTACTACCTGAGTTTAGTGCTTTTTTTGTTTGTTTGTTTCCATGTTTCTAGAAAAATATGAAGTTTCTACATATGTACAAACTTTATATATAGCAGCTCTGTTATTTATTTACCAACCAGTGTGAATTGCTGACAGTCTTCCAGTAGCAATACAAAAGAGTGTAATGATTTTACTGACATTTACTTCTATTGATTGAGAGTTCACCTGTGGCGTGCTCTGCTTAAGTGCTGGGTTAGGAAAAAATCAGATTATTGGGACACAGGTTCGATTCCCCATGTTCCCTTTTTTGTTTTTATTATGTGTCTAGCAAAAGATAAAGACTCTACATGTACTAGTCCATTACTTATTAGCCCTTGTGGCCTAGTGGTAGAAAGCTTTCTTTTTAGAAAGACACAGAATAGAAGGTTGCTGGTTCGATTCCCCATACTTACTTTTATTTTTTGCTGAAATGTTAAATGTTCTGTTTCTTTCATCCATGCTAGCAAAGACATACACTGCAAAGATTACTTTTCTTTTTTGTATGTAAAGCATAGGAACTTATCATTGTTAGGGACAGGAGCATTTCTAATGTGTTTACAAAAAAACTGCACTGGTATCTGTGTTCTGTGTCAGAGGGAGGGAACTCTGAGCTGTAACATGATTGGCTGTCAGCTTCCAGGAAGCAAGACTGCAGTTTCCTGTGAAGTGTCCGGCGGACTCTTAGATGGGTGTTCCCAGATAAGGTGAATTATGGGAGCTGACCCTTAGCACACACAGGTTATTTTCATAAATCACCCAGCATCCACAGCAAAGGGAGACATGAGACACAGCTTGTTGTTCGTTTGTGAATGTGCTCTCTCTATTGGGACAATGTTGTCTTGGGACTTTAGTTCTCCTTTAATTTAGTTTGTATTTATCTGCAGACAAAAAGAGTTTTGACATGTCCCAACTCTTTATATATACCAAGCACAATAGCTGGATTCAGTCTACACTAAGCTAGCATTCACAGTGGGAGCATAATTAATATTAAAAAGGCGACCAAACCCCATAAATTATCTATTCCCCCCATCTATAATAGTGTGGAAGGTTGGAGCAATTATTCCTACCTCCAATTTATCTGGCATTAAAGCTAATAGATGTCTCTAGGTCCTTACTCCTGGGTTTACTGTTTTTTTTAATGCTGTAGTCCTCTCAAATATTGTTACAGGTATGAATACTTGTTCATACCTCAAATATGAATATAGATACAGTATATGTATCCTCCTCAATATTCAATAGCTGCCTTTTAGTGTTAATAAGTGCCCTGACCCAAGTACCCAGTAATATCCAATATAGAAAAAACGAGTCTCAGTAAAGAACATCGACAACCAAATACTTTGTGCTTATTCAGCCGTATAACAAATGTTTCGGGACAGTGTGGTCCTATCATGCTAAGTGCAATACAAATATAGATTTAGATTGAAGATAGTAAATTGTTAAAGGGCATGTCCACCCCCAAAACTATAATCCCCCACTACTGGCCCCATTGTGTAGTGTAGTTTAATCCTTACCTCACATCCCAGCTCCATCTGATTCTCCTGTAGTCCCCCCCCCCCCCCCCCAAAGTCTTAAAAACTGCCCACCAGGAGGATAGCAGAGTCCATATAGGACTCTGCCTCCTACCTGGCCCCCGGGAGAAGTTTGGCATGCGTACTGCAGCCCTTCTCCCCCTCTCTCCCCCTCCCCTCCCTCCCATTAGGATTCCCTCCCCCTAGTGTAAAACCCTTTTGCTATAATAATCCCCCTGTCCCCCCAGCCCCAACCGCTATGTTAATTTTATTAGAAAGTACCCCAAACATTACTTACCTCCCTTCTTTCCTCCGCCGCACTGAATGACCAGCAGCCGCGTCCGTGATTGGCTGCCGCTCAGCCAATCACAGACGCGACTGCCGGTCCCGCCCCTCTGCTTGCATTTTCTCGCAAGCAGAGGGCCGGCAGCGCGGCGGAGGAAAGATGGGAGGTAAGTAAAATTTGGGGAACTTTCTAATAAAAAATATATAGCGGTTGGGGCTGGGGGGACAGGGGATTGTTATAGGAAAAATTATTTCAAGGGTGGACATACCCTTTAAGGAAAATACACCATTTAATGTTGCTATATAGAACATGTTCAATTTATCAAAGGAGATAACCAGCCTAAAATGCATTTAAAAGGACAGTTCAATGGAAATTATCAATATTTGTAAATTGTTAGTTTGTGTAATGCTTTCTTTTCTCCCATTTTGAAAAGTCAGTTGATTTCATACCCTTTGCTGTTCCCTGCTGTTGTCATTAGTGAGCTGACATTTCAGGTTCTAACGGTCCTTCTTCCCAGGATGCACCACATCCTTGGAATGTTCCTAACAGTAATTTCTACTGATTGGCTGTTGGATGGGTCAAAGATGCTCAGATCTCTACTGAGCAACTGAATCAACCCAGGCGCTGGGTTAAGGACAAAACCATAATGGTCTCTATTAGGGGTCCTGCAAACAGGAAGTCAGTATTTCGTGTTGCAGTTATTTATCCACAGACAAAATGCTGAATTGCAGATTAAGGTCATTGGGATGGAAAAATACTGCTCTTTTTTCTGAAAAGCATATGTATTTGCACTGAACTTCCCCTCCCTCAGACTTTATTTCTGTGTATCGGTCATTTGGGGAGAAAAATCTGTGGTGTTCTTGGTGCTGGCAGATCGGACAAATGGACAATCAGACATATCAGGAACTGAGCTGATTGTGCCGTCTCCTATGGACCATGTCTGAGCTTGCTAAGCTATGGTAGGGTTGTAGCTGCAGGGTTTTCTGGACTGAAAGATTTTGGTGTGTGTGTTGGTAAGGCATTAATTATTGTTTAAACTCAGAGTTATCATGATGAGTTAATGAAATTCTTTGTATTCTTCTAAACCTCACAAAATTAGACCTTTAGTGCTCATTTACACTGTAGAGAGTTTTTGTGCGGTAACATCGCACCAAACATTTTGCACATACTGTAGGAATGAATGGCAGCGTTCACACTATTGAGCTGCTATAAAGTGTGTGGCTGCCGCTATGCATTAATGCTGGGGTGCCCAACACAGCTGACGCTGGGGGCCGCACTAGCAGCACTGAGCACTGTGGGCAGTAGCTCTGCCCCCTGCCCATCTGGTTATGCCCTCGGTCCACCCCTTTCCACCCCCACCCTTGGCTTTGTGCGGGCCACGGAAAAATGTGGGGCATGGGTTGGACATCACTGCATTAACACAACGAACATCGCACTAAATGAATAAAAAACTGCCTAGAGTGGATGTAGCTTTAAAGGGTATCTCCACTCGTTTTTGGAAGTTTTTGGAAACCAGTTCTATTGAAGAACGGGAGGTAATGGAGCTGTGCCTTACCTTCCGTTCTTCAATAGAACACACAGGAGCCAGGAGAGAAGGTAAGAACTTACCCGCTCGCTCGCTCCCCTGGCGCTTGGTCTGACAGGTCCCGATGGACCTTGTCTTCTATGCGCATGCGACGATCTATGCGCATAGAAGACAAGGTCCATCGGGACCTGTCAGACCAAGCGCCGGGACGGAGCGGCAGCGGGTAAGTTCTTACCTTCTCTCTGGCTCCGTGTGTTCTATTGAAGAACGAAGGTAAGGCAAGCTCATACCTCCGTCTTCAATAGACTGGTTTCCAAAACTTCAAAAACGAGTGGAGATACCCTTTAAATGTCACTATCACTATCAGTCCTTTGTGCTTTTGCACTGCATATACAGTTTTACAAGGGGTCATGTTGACTGCGTCTTTTAGTAGAATGGAGATATGCAGTGTTTTTCAGTCTGTCAGCAGGGAATACATTAAGACTGCTCTCTGTAATAATGTACAGTAACTGCTAAGAAAATAACGTGAGGACATCTGCAGACAGATATTTCCTGACAGGACACAACTGTTCCTACCATGTGGTCCATCTGGTGGTTTTGGAGAGAAAGTGCTAAAAAAAAACAGCATGAAAAACATTATTTTATTCTGCCCATGTGCTCATTGCTTCAAAATCGTATTGATACTCAAACAATGGTCACTGATCTGTACATATCCATCAGTAAAAGGAAAATGAGCTATCTTAAAAGAATTACAATTAGCAAAATATACATATGTATTCTACTATTTTAGATTGAAAGATTTAGGCTAAAGGTGCATGTGGTATTTGTAGCTGTCTTTTATTATTTGAGCATTGGCTGGACAATAGGGCAGTTAAGCTGGCCATGCACTACAAATCTACCTCCCTACATTTCTGCGACATTCCAATGTCATTTAACTTATAACGCCAGTGGTGTAACTAGGAATCACTGGGACCCCCAGCACAACTATCTTTGCTTCATCCACAGTGGTTTTCTGTGAGGGGGCTATATCTGTCATAGGAAAAATACGGTGGGCCTGCTTGGCTCCCGGGTGCCCCTGCCGTTGCTTCCCTGGTAGTTACACCCCAGTATAACACAGGAACGTTTGCAGATAAAACTGCTACTTCGCTCATTGTTATACTGGATTCAACATTCATGTCAGATCGAACATTAAAACAATGTAACATCAAGGTGTTGTATGGCTAGATTTAGACTAAGCAGTCTAGTCTAGTTCATGTAAGTAGTTTGGTTCAGAGACTAAATCCAAACAAGAAAATGTACATGCAGTATAAAGTATAAAGGACAGATGGGGAGAATAAGTGTATACACTATCTCCTCCCCCGACCCCAATAGCTGAACACTAAAAGTACATTACATGGGGTCTAATTTATATCCTCTTGCAGGTGCCTTATCTGCCTTCTGGTCCAGAGGATGTACACAATCTGGTACTGAGTTGTAACCTAATTGGACAAACCTTTACAAAAGCTATAGAGAAATGAAACTAGTTAGATCAAAAAAACAAACATATTACATGTAGTCTCCTTGAAAATCATTATGCCACCCACAGAACTATTTTTTAGGTAAAATATGAATTGTTTTGCAGCAGCCAGTATCAATATGTATGTATCTTGTAGTCTTTATAAAGCCATTTGATTTATTAATGTATTAAACTTTCCAAACTGTGCCAAGTCCACTCTATGTTATGCTTCAAATATAAATGACACATTTGCTTATCATTCAATTCTTTAGAATTAAATGGATTATGGATCATTAGAGTTGCAATAAACTAAAATTTCCAGCAATTCTTTGCTTTATGCAGCCGTCATTAAACTGCAATAACCCAATGGAAACTGAAAGCTATATAATTATTCCCACAGAACCCTCAGACAGAGGAGAGTTTAGAAGGTGTATGTGGCTCTGCTACTGTGCAAAAAGTTCAGTTGTTTGGGCTTTATTATTTTAGTAGAATAATCAGACACTTGATGATCATAGGCAGAAGTGTAGGGCAGTGTTAAATATTGATGCCATGGAATATGGTGGGATTTTCCATGTCCTACCTGGTTTCACCGCTGGACCGACTGACTAAGCCCAACCCATTCGGGGACAAAGCACAGCAATCTGTGACAGTTTGGACTCTCCATCTGAAAGATGGACAGTTGGGAGGTATATATTCTCCTTGTAATTACTTGGGCTTGCTCTGAATAGTCTAGAGTCTGATAGGATTTGTGCTATAGGGAAAGTAGATTGACTTGTAACCAGAGCAGTGCTAATATAAATTATTGCCAATAGACTAGCATAGGACATGAGCTATCCCAGTGACAGAAACCATGAAGAATGTCAAGAATGTTGCCAGCATAATAGTTATGAGAATTTTACAATATATAGGGCAGACAGTTCGCAAATAAACATCCACTATACACTGGCATCTCTTAACAATAATTGTGCCATCCAGAGTGAAACAGGCAAAGCAAATCACATAGGGATGCTTCTACAGGTTGGTTTCCTGGTGGTAACTTTGGAGACTTGTTTGCAGCCTAGTGTAACCCTTTAACCTGCTCTTTTAATTGAGGTAAGGAATGTGTTGTCCACAATTTACACTGCAGGACAGCAAAGCTAAATAGAGAAACCAGTGAAATAGACATATTACACAAAAGGTCATACACGTGTGAAAGGAGATGTTTGACAGCTGTGATGCAATAATGATTACTAACTGACTAATCACAATAGGCTAAGGGTAACCAGTTTACAAACGGCAAATGAAGATCTCCCACACGCATTTGTTTTGGCAATCAAGTGTATTTTTACATACATACATACATACATACATACATATCTTTATCATTCTGTGTTGGGTCTCTGGTAGACAAAACTAAGATAAGCATAAGCAGTAAATTAAAGAAGGAATGTATTTGTTGTATCTACAAATGTAAAACCCCTCGTATTTGCCTAAACCAAAGTCTGATAATAGATCACTTTTGCTTTTTTCCTACCCATACTTCTCTTTAGCAGAAATTTCCCTTCCTACAACTAGCAGTTGTATAGGAGGAGGAATAACAGACAAGAGATGTGATCTACAATTGGATTTTTATTGGCAAATATAGCTTTTTTTTAGGAAGGAAATTGTGGCGGCTGTATGGGTTTCGGAAAAGTTACCATGTAAGGTGACCTAAAACTCCAGCAAATAGATGACATTAAAATCATGAATTTCATGAAATGTATCCCGAGCCGCAAGATTCATACACCCTGTGCCCTTGTGATACTGAGTAAATTCTACTGTGTGTATTTATCATTAAATTCTTCTGTCATCTAGTTAACCTTGGTTTATGGCTTGCAGGCAATTGATGCCTTTAATATCATGAATGTATTGTCTAAAAGTTATCTTTACACTAGTACCTCTTTTTTAGACCAGTGATCAGCCTTTGCTCTACAGATGCTGCTGAATTACAACTCTCATACCAGTCAGCAAAAAAATACTGGTAAATTTGGCAACTGGGGAGACATCAAATCTGATTCTTTACAAATATTTGATGTTACAAGGTCTGCGTATATAGCGGTGTAATATTATTATTATATTATTATTATTATTATTATTATTATTATTGCTGAATTCCTAAATTCCATTAGTACTGGTGATGTTAGCATCATTCCAGTCTATGACCTTCCATAGATCAGCTTAAGCATAGGGAGATTTTCTTTAAGGCTTGGGTTGGCTAAGCCTATCCTACAGAAGTTCTGTAAAAAATTGTGTGCATGTTCATGTGGGCGCACTCACTGTCGTTCTTCAGAAACTTTCCTGTGATATTATCCTGCTGCCTCTGCCTGCCAGCTCATCTCCTGAACCACAATAAAATAAAACTTATATTACCAGCCACTGTGGGCAAATTATATGTGCCAGTCACTACAGACAACTTGCATGCACCAGTCACTGTGAGCAACTTGCATGCACTGTGGACAATTTGCATTTACCAGTCTGCATGGGCATCTTGTATGTATCAGTCAGTGTGGGAAATTTATATGTACCAGTCACTGTGGGAAACTTATATTACCAGTCTCTGCAGGCAACTTATATGTACAAGTCAGTGTTGGCAACTTGCATGTACCAGTCACTGTGGGAAAATTATATACACCAGTCACTGTGGGCAACTTCTATGTACCTGTCACTGTGGGCAACTTCTATGTACCTGTCACTGTGGGCAACTTGCATGCACCAGTCACTATGGGCAACTTGCATGTGCCAGTATGTGTGGGCAACATATATGTGCCAGTCACTGTGGGCACCATGCATGTACCAGTAAATGTGGGCAATTTAAATGTGGTCTCAAATTCTTCCAAACAAGTAAGAATTATATAAAAAGCCTTCCATCGTACCTTCAAAATAAAACCTAAATCACATCTCTAGATAAAATTTGTGAGAAGTTATTGCTGCAAAGGTTCAGCAATGTAATTGAATGTTTCCTGTTTTCAGCCATGTGACCAGCTTGTAGTCATGTGACCAGCCTTGGCCTGCATTAATAGGCTTCCCTTCTCAACAGTTTTTTCCCCAGGTACTTTCTGATTTCCCCAGCATTAAGTCTTAACTGAGCATGCTTCTCCCCCGGGGTGGACGGCGGGGCAGAGGTCAGGTGATGCCACTCAACCTACTGGAAGCAGGAAGTTTGAACATTCACCCTAATCTAATTTCTCACAGGCTCCAGCCAGAGATGTGATTGTTGGCTCAGTGTAAAGAAAATACTGCAGACTTTCATTTAACCCTCACTTGTTTTGAGACCACAGTTTCCCTTTAAATGTACCAGTCACTGTGGGCAACTTATTTGTACCAGTCAGTGTTGGCAACTTGCATGTACCAGTAACTGTGGGCAATTATGTGTACCAGTCACTGTGGGTAGCTTGCATGTACCAGTCACTGTGGGAAACGTGTATGTTCCTGTCACTGTGGGAAACGTATATGTTCCTGTCTCTGTTCAGGGGCACTCTGGCATAAATATTACCACCCTGAATGTGGCATATATATCATTCGTCCAATTCAATAGCCACTGTTAGTTCAGTCCACTGGTATACTGAAATAACATATTTTCAGTTGTTACTTGAAACTGCCATTTATATTTTTATTATCTTGTATTGTGGTAATAATATAAAACTAGAAGCTGGCTAAGAAAGAGAAAACTTTTATGCAGTAGAGCTGTTATTATGTAAACAGGCCTGCTCTAAGAACCCCCGCTCTTTCTTTTGCACTCATTTCTTGGCCCTTCTCCCGATCTCTGTTTATCAGCCAGGGAAACAGTGTTCTTAGGAAATATAAACACCTGGTACAAGCTGGACTCCAGTATGTCCTACTTTAATAAATGGCATGTGTACAGTCTCCAGACATGTAAATATGCTAACACTAGGATTACTTTTTTTTAAACAGATTCTGTCGAGAGCTTTTCTCATACCAACTCCTCTGTCCAGGCGTCGCCAGCAGTCTCCACTCACACGTCAAGAATCTTAGATCCCTCTTTTTCTGCGGACAGTCCTGCTGCAGACATCACAGCGGAAGAGAACAGGAGCGAATCAGAATCCATGTTCATCACAGACTATTTGTTTTTGTCAAACTGTGAGAGTGGCAAACTAAATAATGCCAGGTACGTGAGGCAGTATGTTGTAGAAACACTACACAGCCAATGAATAGATTATATGGTTAATAACCAACAATACGTCAGATAACTCTCTTCTTGTATACCCTCTTTTTTAATATAATGCACACTTCTAGCTTTCTTACAGCAATTATATAAACTTGCTACTGAAGTTGTACTAGCAATTTGGTTATTGCAAAAAATTTAAATTCTCAATAAGATTGAGGCAAGGGATGGTTCTCACCATTTTGTTGCCCTAAGCAAGTCTCCCCTGGTGCTCCCTTCCCAACTAAACCTTCCCCCCGAACACCTCTTGGATTAGTCTTTGCGTGGATTTGAAATCTCAGCAAATATGATTACACTGTATGCAAACAGAGAGGCTACAGGAAACTAGACCAGTAACAGCCTATTTATAAATGGCTCATTTAAAAAAGTCTTTTATAGAAAAAAACTTTGAATGGTGCCCTAGCAGTTCACCTAGGTCCCCTATGCTTACAAAAGGCCCTGTTTGAATATACCTAGCATCTTGCTTGTAAGCTTCATACTAGTCACCTTCCCAGAAGAAGTATATTTTTGGCAGGAAGATGTGCCAGTGCTGTGTATAACTAGACCATTGACCATCTGTTGATCTCTAAAGCATCCATGTCCATATTACCAATTTTTTAATCTAGCCATATACCTATGGCTGTGTACACATCATGCAATTTTTCAGCCCGATCGCCCAAAAGTTAGTGTATGCGATTCTCATTCAAAACGGCCGTTCATTGCATGAATGCGTCGTGTTCGGGGGTCGTAGCTCGGTTCCAAATCGTATGTGTGTATGAACCTTTAGTGTCTAGCTGTCCCTCTCGGTTTCCACAGTTCAATAGAGTTTGCACCTTCTATATAGTTAACATTTATTTAAGTGTTATTTTTTTTAAGGTGTTTAAGGAGTTTTCCCATTTAAAACAAATGCAATCCAACAAGTTTCATTAAGTCATGTTATATAAGTTAAATACAATAGATAAGCACAGATTATCACTAATGACATTTAAGCACCATTTTTATGTATATATTTTAAAATATTTATTGCTATAGCCTATTTTATGAGCATTCTTTACCTTTATAACTTTCACTTAATACTGTTTTACATTTAAAGGCCAAAGAAATAGTATAGACCTTAAAGGGCATCTATACCGAAAAATAGGTTATTTTAAATTGACCATAACTGGAAACTATAATTCTTCCCAACCACCACTGTATAATTTTTTTGTTGATCTGCCCCCTATTTCTTTAGATATCCAATCTAAAACTTCTTATATTTCAGCTGTCAATCATGTTACTTGCTTTCATTCTCATTCTTCTGTGAGTAGTTTTACTGTAGCTGGAATGGTGACAGAGTTTTGACAGTTGGAATGCTGTTTGCAGGCTTGGCAGTTGGTTTGTGGGAAAAAAGTCAGTTCGGATGGAAATGGGTGTGATTAAAATATGGAGGGGGGATACTGCTCCTAAACAAAATGTGTGCTGGATTGAAGGCATGCAGCAACACTTACAAATCAAGTAAGTGCTACTTGCATGTATTCAATTATAGATTAAGATGAAGCAAAGACATTTTTTCAGTATAGTGTCCCTTTAAAGCAGAAAGTGTAGTTTAGCATTGGGTACAGTTTGCACCTGCATTTTTTGCCCATCAGCTTGCCATGGCTGTTCAATTTGCCTTTTTTCTCTGTACCAAGTTAAACATTGTACACATGTAGAAAAAAATGGCTGACTTGTAGTAAATAATTGGAATGTTTGGCTAAGCAAGTGTTACCAACATTTCATCCCAAATTTAAGGGAAAAATATCATTATTTTTAAAATGCTTAGTTTATATTATGCATACCCAGTTATTTTCTACATATTCTCTTCTATTTTAAAAAAAAATCAATTGATTTTCTACCCTTTGCTATTCCCTGCTGTTGACATTAGTGAGCTGACATTTCAGGTTCTGTAATGGTCCTTCTTCTTTCTAGAATGCACACTACCTTGGAATGTTCCTAACAGTAATGGTGTCCATACATTAGTACTTACCCTCTGACCAATCCGCAACATTCAATCCATATACCTGGGACCCCCTTTCCTTTTCTACTTCAAGACTGACTTACGGTCGCGAGGTCTCGTCTTCCCCTATTCATTTTGCAATCATATGTCTGTTGCAAAAGAAGAACAGGAAAGGCGGTTAAAGGAATATTAATTGAATGTCACGGATTGGTTAGAGGGGGTAAGTACTAATGTAAAGGCACTTTTATTTCTACTGATTTTATTTCACTGACTGTTGGATGGGTCAGTTGCTAAAAATCTCTACTGAGCAACTGAATCAACCCAGGCGCTGGGTCAAGGGCAAGACCATAACGGTCTCTATTAGGGGTCCTGCAAACAGGAAGTCAGTATTTCGGTTGCATTTATTTATACACAGTCAAAATGCTGAATGGGCAGTTTAAGGTCATTGGGATGAAAAAATACTGCTCTTTTTTCTTAAAAGTATATGTATTTCCACTGAACTTCCCCTTTAAACAAATAAAATGTCGGCTTCTATGATCTGAAAGACAGGGGGGGGAAGTGATTGATGCAAAGTGATATCTGCTTAAGCATAAATGTATCTTGCCCTTAGGACTCTTTTAACTAAATAAGTTTACAACCAATTTTACTGCTCATTTAATTTAGATTATTTCCCTTTCTTCTCATTTTCCTCTTTGTGGAAGTTAACCAGACAAAACAATAAAGGGCTTGACTAAAAATGTTTCTACTGTTAAAGGGCATGTCCACCCCAAAAACGATCATTTAACCCCATACTGGCCCCACTCTGCAGTTTAAAATAAACCTTACCTTACATCTCTGTTCCCAAGAAACTGAAGACTCCAAGCTGTCTGTGAGGCTTCTGATCCACGCTGATTACTTGTCCTCATCAATGTCTGGAGCATGCGCAGTACCGCCCCCACCATCCGGATCCATCCTCAGCCATTGTTGCACCTATCGTGTAATCCTTTGGGGGGAAGGTAAGTAACCCCTGCCCGCACCTAACCGCTGCAATATTTTTTAAAAAATCCCCCCGATCTTTACTTAGAGAGCCTTCTCTCTCGCAGTGTTTCTAGTGACGTCGCAGCCAATCACAAACGCAGCTGAGGTCCGGCCCCTGCTTGCAAGAAGGAGGTCGGAATAGAGAGCTGTGGGAGAGAAGGTAGTGTAAGTAGAATTAGGGAGACTCTTTTAAAAAAAAAATATTGCGGCGTTTGGGGTGGGTAGAGGTTACCTACCTAACCCCCAAAGTTGGTTTAGGGGGGCTGGACATTCCCTTTAAATTTGCTTTTCTACCAATTAAAAAGCTAATTTAATATGTGAGGTTTTACAACTACTGACAGTACATTAAAAAGGTTTCTTGTGTATTTTGTTGCTTTTTAAACTGTATTTAAAGTATTACATACTACAGAGATGTCATCTTTATTGGCAAATGAGCTGAACAGCTTGTTATTTTCAGAGCCATGAGAGTTACTAGGAAAAGAAACAGCCATAAACTATTTCATTGTAGATTACATTTAATTGGACTGCAAGTTGTGATAAATTTTATTACCTTCTAAACAGATGTGCAAGTTGGTAAAATTTGAAACTACACTTTGGTTTTCCCTCTTGATTATTCAAAAAAAAAGTTTTACACCAACAATTTTAATCTCTTTCTTTGAAATAAATTGTTGGGAAAAGGTTCCAAGATTAGTCACACAGCCAAAGAATGTAAAAAGGGAAAATTATTTATAGTTTAAAACTATTTCCAGATTTTCTTCTGTTTAAATTAAAATTGATTTGAAGAGTTAAGTTGACAGATAAATTAGACCTTTATTTTAAGTTATTGTTAAGCTATTTTCAGAAAAGCATACTGGCATACACTAACAAGGAGATTATTATAATTCATGAAGATGACATAAATATAATAGCAGGGAGCTGTTAAATTCCTTTATTTTATAAAAGCAGAGAAAGATGATCCTCTTAAAGCCTCCTAACTGCCCACTGGGTAAGGACATGCACAGTGATGTTAGTCCATGGGAGAATGACGCTCTATGTTCCATCCATTCCTTATCAGAACACAAGGGCACTTTTTTCTAATACATTTGTAGCCTTCTTTTTATTTTGTCTTTATACTTTATGATGTACAGTATGGCTTGGCCTGGTGGCTTTTTTTAAATCTGATCATGCTTTGGTTGGTTATAGCCTATAATGTGTTATGTATGAAATAATATCTGCTTATAGCTAAGCTTCTGCTAAACTCTAGAAATTTGGTTTGATTTTTTTATTGTGCAAGACCAATGCTTAACACTCTGAAAACAATGAAATCCATTTCTAATCAGCTACAAATAGCAGTTACTAATCTGCTAGTGTGACATAAGTCTTCCTCTACCTTTTGTAACTATTATGTTTCAGGAAAGGGAAACTGTAATTGGAATGAAGGAAAAGGGAACTTACAGATAAAATAAATTATGTTCATCTTAAAATTGCTTAAAAAAAAACAGCATTAGCAGTCAAACTTAGATTCGTTCAGAGACATTAACGTAAACATCAAAGGGACAGCAAACATTTGTCCCTTATGACCATAGAACTATGTAGGATGCCTCAGCAATGGCAACCAGTATGTTCTGACTTGTATATATAACCAGCCAAAATAATGTATGGTCTGTGCACACATTAGTAAATGGCCCTATGCTTTTTATGCAAATCTGAAAAACATTATTTATGAAGAAAGCCTGTTTTTCGTTGTAAAGATTTGTCATGCAGTTTTGTAAAATAAATACAACATTCTTCCTGAAATCCAAATATACAATTACCCATATATCATATAATTGGTAATTGCTTTATCCAATTTATTGGCATGTAACGAACAATAGAGAAAAGTTAAAGAACTTCTAAAACCTTCTTATTTCATCTGTGAACTAATGCCAAGTAGAACAGAGTGTTCTGTCGCTAGAAACGATCTGAGTCCCCTCCCTCTTGGTATCATCTGTGAGAATTTGATGGAGGATGGAAAACTTTGACTTTGGTTTTAAAAATAGCTGAATTCATTTCAAGTGCATGAAACAAGAGTTGTGCACTTAAACAAGGACCCTTCATGTTGTTTGCAGATTAGTTGGAAAATCCAGTGATATAGATTAGCTCAATTTGTCTCCCAGTTTGTGAAAACACTAGAGCCAAATTTCTAAAAGCAGCAATTAAGTAATTGAACATTCCTTTATTTAGTTCCAAGTATACTGAATTCGTATGCTACACTCTAAACATAAAAATCATAGTCTCCATGCAACATCTCCACGGTTATTTTAAAGGGAATGTGTATTATATATAATTATATAACAGGGTACTATGCTTGTGAAGGTTCTCATTCATCCAGGTCATGGTATATCTGTTGTATTCAATTAGATCAACTGGACTTGAAGTTTAGTTCTTGAAGACGTTTCGCTAGTCATCCGACTGGCTTTCTCAATTCAGAAATTGAGAAAGCCAGTCGGATGATTAGCGAAACGTCTTCAAGAACTAAACTTCAAGTCCAGTTGATCTAATTGAATACAACAGATATAACAGGGTACTAAGGTACAAAAACCTACCTAAAATTTAGTGAAGGGAAGGTGCAGCGGAGATAAATATGACATTAAATCAAAAACATCAAAAATGCTTACACTCAGCTGTATTTTATGAAATCAGAATTGAAAAGCTGGAAATACCCATATTATATATATATTACACCTATTTACAGTGAATGGGGCAAAACGTTGCTTCTCACCTAAAAAAAAGACCCTAGAGTGCACCTTTATACAATGCTATGACCTATAGAAATATTTATACAGTATATTTACAGAAAAACTATTTATTCAACTAAAAATAAATGCTCTGATATAGGTAACCAAAAGAATATGGTTCTCTGTATGGTTTTTTTAATGAACAGCGGTTCAAAACTTTTTACCTTCTGCGGGACCCATGGTTGGGTGTGGCTAGGGGTGGGTCTTGTTGAGTCAGGGGTGGATTGGGGAGGTGTCTGGGCTTTTCAGGGGTGGGGCTTAGCTAGCAGCACTATCAGTACTATTAGATAGGTTTGTACGTATAAGCATAGGGGATATTAACAGTTAGACATGAGTAGTCTCTCACAATATTAACAAGTCATATAGTAATTTAGCTTAGCAAAGTGTAACTGCAGGTGATATGTACATCAAAATTGACTATGACTATGGCCAAAACATGGTTGGCCATAGTCAATCATGTTAAATGCAACCAGCTGCTAACTACAGGGTCAGTAGAGATACCACTCAGATCTTATGATTAAGTAACACACCCTGAAAAAGAAATGAGGACCTATGGCTAATAATAACTTACTTGGCACTTAATAAGGGCAAGGTGTATTTCAACCAAATCCCTAGTTTTTGCAAATTAACAACTTTTTCTACAAGCATTATTGCTTTGTGTGTGAAGATTTACTTAAAGGACAACAATATCAAAAAAAATAGCATTACCCTAATTACATGTCCACACTTCCAGCAGCTGAAATCACTTACTCTCATTTACAACCGTGCTGCTCTCCCTTATATATCACACAGCAAAGATGTTAACATATCACTTGTCATTGGCTGGTGGGAATGTCTGTTACAACCTCTCTCCTCCTCCTCTGCCAGTCAAACAAACTTAAAATGTCCTGTTGCTAGGATGCAGCCTACATAATCAAGCTGATCAAGGGTGGATGGATGGAGGAGTGTTTTCTCCCATGCTAGCTTTGAGTGACAGTTACAGGCAGACAGCATTGTTATGCCCCCTTCACAGCATGGCTAATTGAAGGCAGAGAGAAGCTCGAAATCAGGAAAAAAAATGTATGGGGAGGGCTGCATACTTTACTCTTTTGAAAGCAGTTTTTTTTTTAAAAATGCATTGAGGCAATACAGTTATCCTTTAATATAAGAAATATATACAGTATTTGTTTGCAGGTTAAACATAGCCATATGGAGAGCGTTTGCAGTGTTAGATTCAGTGGCAGTAAGCAATAATTATGTAAATGCATTAGGCTGTGACTGGCTGATATTTCTACCCAATTGACCCCAGCAATCAATATTTTGGTCAGGTAATTTTCAATCATGGGCAAAGACTGGTTTAAATGTGAAACTTTTTGCCTGTTTGCAAGGTCTTCATAAGGACACGTAAACAGCTGTGCCAAAATATTGGAAATACCATTGTAATTCCTTTCAGACAGATTACTGATTGGGTTTACTGATTTGTTGTGTGTCTGAAGGGAATATCAAGGCAGAGCTGCCCCAGGTGAATATTGCCTTAAATTTTACCTTTACCAGGCTGGTGTTTATATAGAAAACATACGGTATAATCAATTCAGGTTAATAGCCATATGCTAGAATAGGTGGGTATATGTACCTGCCCAAACCTGAGCCTACTCGTGACAATACCAATAATGTTGCTAAAGATAAATCTGCCAAATTCAATTAACAAGATTCATATATCAATATTTTTCCCATTCAGGTGTGACACGTGGTCGAATTCTGATAAGTCACTGGAGCAGACATCTTGTGATGATGTGTTCTTTGACTCAGTGCAGTCTCAACATTCTGTGAACCAGGCTTTTTTCAATGTCTGTCTTAACCATAATAACATGCACCCGGCAAATTTCATTATGGTCAAGGACCTGGAGTCAAATGGATCTTCTAGTGACTTCTCTTCATCTTCTCCATTGTTGGGGCCATCAATACCACAGACATTTCTATTGGAAAAAAATCACAGTGCACTCAGTGACGGAGAAGCTTTGCCAATAACTCCACCTCCAAGACCACCCAAGCCAAACCATTTTTCAGAAGGAAGACCAGAGGGGATATCAAATCTTCACAATGGACACTGCTTCTCTGGAACTGTACCCAGAAGAATTTCATTATCTAGTTTGGATAATGTCAGAAACTGGAGAGGTAACAGCAAGTCTATGTGTTTAATATCAGTAATATAGTAAAAAGTTGTTCACATCCAAATAAATAGGAGAGAAACATGCTGAGAATGTTTACGTATTAGTAGCATGGTTTAGGCTTCTATGGATGAGAAGGCAAAAATGTTATTGTGGATTCCACAATAATTACCCACAGCAGCTGGAGCCATCATCATATGCTAGTTTTAAATGTATGAACAAGCCTTTTTCAATGGCTCTTGCATTGAGGGCACTTGTATGGAGACTATAGTTCCCCTTTAAATTCACCCAAAGGGTTAAGAATCTACTGAGAGCTGCTGTTTCTCTTATGGGAGCAGTGTCAAGTGATACTTCCCCCAAATAAATTAACTATGGGGGCAAAGAACTATTTTTTGACTTCTATCAGTTTTACCTTAATTATGTAATAATGTATTTGGGTAAAATGCTCAAAATGGATTAACTCTCTGGGGTGTGCTCTTTATAAAGAAATGCATTGCTTAGCTTCTTCTTCTAGAAGATTTTTCTGCCTCTTTGTGTTTTAGAGCCTTCGTTTGTCCTTTAAGATGAAATATCTAAACATTGCTGTGCACTAACCATTTCACATGACCATGCATATAAACATTAGTATGACTAATACGCTAATACACAATTTAACCTCTGTTTGTTTGATGTATGTTGAACATGGTAGTGTAGTATGTGTTCGTAAATCCTAATCTTTTCTGGAACATAAAAACTGTTTTGACAATGTTGATAGGGAATGGTGCTTGTAATGAGATTTAAATCCTGATAAAGAAAATGTCAACAGATCCTGTGAACATAAAAACTGCTGACAATTAATTTTCTCACATATGGACACAAATCAGGAGTTTTAGTAACCAGGAGTGTCCTGACAAGGCAAAAAGTCTTTACTATATAAGAAAAAATGTTTAGCTAATAGTATTTGAATTGTAATTAAACAGCACCCCCATGTGTACAATCGCCAAATTACTACATGGAACAAAACATTTCAAAGGCCTCGTACACACCTACGATAGTGGGCACAACAACAGATTGCTTTGTCAATATCTGTTCAGATAGGTGACGTTTGTTGATCCGCCAGCCAAATTTATGACGTTGGGCTTTGTCCACGTGATCATTTGTGTGTACGAGGCCTTAATTGACCCCAGCAATCAATATTTTGGTCAGGTAATTTTCAATCATGACAATATTTGGGCAAAATTGGGCAAAGACAGGTTTAAATGTGAAACTTTTTGCCTGTTTGCAAGGTCTTCATAAGGAAACGTAAACAGCTGTGCCAAAATATTGGAAATACCATTGTAATTCCTTTCAGACAGACTACTGATTGGGTTTACTGATTTGTTGTGTGTCTGAAGGGAATATCAAGGCAGAGCTGCCCCAGGTAAATATTGCCTTAAATTTACCAGGCTGGTGTTTATATGGAAAACATATAATCAATTCAGGTTAATATCCATATGTTAGAATAGGTGGGTATATGTATCTGCCCAAACCTGAGCCTACACGTGACAATACCAATAATGTTGCTAAAGATAAATCTGCCAAATTCAATTAACAAGATTCATATATCAATATTTTTCCCATTCAGGTGTGACACGTGGTCGAATTCTGATAAGTCACTGGAGCAGACATCTTGTGATGATGTGTTCTTTGACTCAGTGCAGTCTCAACATTCTGTGAACCAGGCTTTTTTCAATGTCTGTCTTAACCATAATAACATGCACCCGGCAAATTTCATTTTGGTCAAGGACCTGGAGTCAAATGGATCTTCTAGTGACTTCTCTTCATCTTCTCCATTGTTGGGGCCATCAATACCACAGACATTTCTATTGGAAAAAAATCACAGTGCACTCAGTGACGGAGAAGCTTTGCCAATAACTCCACCTCCAAGACCACCCAAGCCAAACCATTTTTCAGAAGGAAGACCAGAGGGGATATCAAATCTTCACAATGGACACTGCTTCTCTGGAACTGTACCCAGAAGAATTTCATTATCTAGTTTGGATAATGTCAGAAACTGGAGAGGTAACAGCAAGTCTATGTGTTTAATATCAGTAATATAGTATAATATAGTATAATATAGTCGTTCACATCCAAATAAATAGGAGAGAAACATGCTGAGAATGTTTACGTATTTGTAGCATGGTTTAGGCTTCTATGGATGAGAAGGCAAAAATGTTATTGTGGATTCCACAATAATTACCCACAGCAGCTGGAGCCATCATCATATGCTTGTTTTAAATGTATGAACAAGCCTTTTTCAATGGCTCTTGCATTGAGGGCACTTGTATGGAGACTATAGTTCCCCTTTAAATTCACCCAAAGGGTTAAGAATCTACTGAGAGCTGCTGTTTCTCTATGTAATGGGAGCAGTGTCAAGTGATACTTTCCCCCAAATAAATTAACTATGGGGGCAAAGGACTATTTTTTTTCTTTTTACCTTAATTATGTAATAATGTATTTGGGTAAAATGCTCAAAAAGGCTCAAAATGCTCAAAATGGATTAACTCTCTGGGGTGTGCTCTTTATAAAGAAATGCATTGCTTAGCTCCTTCTTCTAGAAGATTTTTCTGCCTCTTTGTGTTTTAGAGCCTTCGTTTGTCCTTTAAGATGAAATATCTAAACATTGCTGTGCACTAACCATTTCACATGACCATGCATATAAACATTAGCATGACTAATACGCTAATACACAATTTAACCTCTGTTTGTTTGGTGTATGTTGAACATGGTAGTATAGTATGTGTTCATAAATCCTAATCTTTTCTGGAACATAAAAACTGTTTTGACAATGTTGATAGGGAATGGTGCTTGTAATGAGATTTAAATCCTGATAAAGAAAATGTCAACAGATCCTGTGAACATAAAAACTGCTGACAATTAATTTTCTCACATATGGACACAAATCAGGAGTTTTAGTAACCAGGAGTGTCCTGACAAGGCAAAAAGTCTTTACTATATAAGAAAAAATGTTTAGCTAATAGTATTGTAATTAAACAGCACCCCCCTGTGTACAATCACCAAATTACTACGTGGAACAAAACATTTCAAAGGCCTCGTACACACCTACGATAGTGGGCACAACAACAGATTGCTTTGTCAATATCTGTTCAGATAGGTGACGTTTGTTGATCCGCCAGCCAAATTTATGACGTTGGGCTTTGTCCACGTGATCATTTGTGTGTACGAGGCCTTGGGTTTTAGAACCTCTATTCAGAGGAAATAGTATGGTTTAAATTGGCTAATATAATGTGTCTATTGATTAGTTTTTTGTGTATCTAATTTTTCTGTCCATATTTCTGCTTTCACAGGTGACCTGGAAGACTGGTCATTAAGAACAAGAGATAAGCGACTTAGTTTGAACCTGGTTAGTATTTTTACTATTTGATTATAAGGAAAAACTTTTTGATCAGTTCAGTATCTTGGCTGTAATTGCAGTTGTGACCAATCGCTCCCAACTGATGCTTAATGGGTAACTGTGGTCTTAAATTCTTCCAAACTAGTAAGAATTATAAAAAAACACTTTCCATTGTGCCTTCAGGATAAAAACTAAATCACATCTCTAGATAAAATTTGTGAGAAGTTATTGCTGGAAAGGTTCAGCAATGTAACTTCCTGGTTGAACACTTCCTGTTTTCAGACATGTGACCAGCTTGTAGTCATGTGACCAGCCTCAGCCTGCATTAATAGGCTTCCCTTCTCAACTGTAAATTTTTATCCCCAGGTACTTCATGATTTCCCCAGCATTAAGTCTTAACTGAGCATGCTTCTCCCCCGGAGTGGAGGGGCGTGACAGAGGTCAGGTGATGTCACTCAACCTACTGGAAGCAGGAAGTTTGAACATTCACTGCAATGACATTTCTCACAGGCTCCAGCCAGTGGTGTAATTGTTGGCTCATTTTAAAGGAAATACTGCTGACTTTCATTTAACCCTCACTTGTTTTGAGACCACAGTTGCCCTTTAAGCTCTCTAATTAGAAAAATGAGTGTAAGTCTAATCAAACGAGTATAAGGAGCTTAAAGGTGCCCATACATTCTAGCTTACCTGGCAGTCTGATCCCCGACATACAATCATTTTCAGAGGAACCGCCTTTCTGGATCATTGCGGCCGACATGCGATCTTGAGGTCCCATTCTTTACCATTAATTTTTCCGATCATATTTCGGTTGCAAAGAAGAATCAGAAAGGTGGTTCCTCCGAAAATGATTGTATGCCATGGATCGGTCTGCCAGGTAAGCTTTAAAGTATGGGCACCTTTAAGCAACATCAGTGATTGGTCCTGAAGGCTGGGTACACACCATCAAATTTTAGTAGCCACAGTCGACAGTTCGATGTGACCAATTGCATGGTTCATACAGGATCACACATGACTCATGATTTACCAACATACCCGATCTTCCGTTCGTCACCCACAAATACTCCATCTAATTTATTGGCATGACTGACCAATACATAGTAATATTGGTTACTATGAAAAATTGGATAGTGTGTACCCAGCCTAAAGCTAGGTACACACTATACAATTATTTGGCCCGACTGACCAGCGTTTCGGTCGGTCGGCCCAAATTATTGGATGTGTTTTGCAGCTGGACACTACCCATGTCCGACCGTTCTTTCATCCAAATCGGACAAACGGATGATTGGACATGTTGGAAAAGCACAACCGATCGTGTGGTCCTCTATGCACCACACTATCAGTCGCGGCTAACTGTCAGACTCAGCTACTTTTGCCAGGACCGACAGTTCTTCCTCCTGGCCGACTGGTCGGAAGTGCCTAACGGTTGGTTAGGTGGATGGATTGTATGGGTAGTATGATTAGTAAATCACAGTTGATCCTGTACCCTTCAGCGGACTCAAATTTTATTTCTGACTGATAGATTGCCGATTGGTTTAGCAATTAGTAGGTCTGTTGGCAGTAAAATCAGCTGTGAAGTCTGCCCCTGTGTACCCAGCCTAAAACTAGAACATGGAATTCTAGAGCAGCTTTGTGGACATTAAAGATTGCCGGTTTCCCAATACATATTTTACTGTAATTGATTACTGGCCCCTAGTGGGCAATTTGTAATATAACAGTCAGGCACTAATGACAGAACAACCCTTTCCCTCCCTTCTTCTTATCTGTTTTTTTGTGAATAATTTTACCCCAATATGTCCGCAAACACCATGCGTGGTGGAACTAATATTGCTGTGTCTGTGGCCACATTAAGACAGACTGGGCTGATCTACAGATGGAAATGGGAATTAGGTTGACTGTAGTCATGTCAGTGCACATATATCATTCCAAAATGGGGTGAGTGAAGTAAAAGTCTGTATAATATAAGTATGGGCCTAGACACTCCTTCAGGCAATGTGCCACTGTATTCCAGGTGCTGCTTCCCTCAGTCCTCTACCTTAAGGACTCCAAGCTATAGCACAAGCAAAAGGATGGAGGGAGGGGCATTTCTGATCACTGGGTCTATAAATGGTGGTATGGGTTATAGTGTGAGTTACACCTGATGAAGGAGACATAGCGTTCTCCGAAACGTTGTGTGTTTGTGTGATGCAATAAATAGAATTTTTCTGAGGAACAGTGTGCTCTTCCATCAACCTTTTTTTGCTTGTGAGTAAAGTATAGTAAAGCTGATCTTAAAAATATATATTGTTAGTGCAATGAAGTTAAGGGGCAACTATTGTGAAAATTAATTTTAAAAAAACTATTGTGATCCACATTTACCTGTCTGAGTCTGGAAAGTTCATACTAGGAATGGACAAAAAGCAACTTAAAAATGCAGTGCGTTTAGTGATGTTTTAACACGTTTTTGTATCCATAGCTAACCCTTTGCGTGTTCGTTATTATTTGTTTCTGTCTGTTTTTTCTGCGTTTCTGTCCGTTGCATTTTAATGCTTTTTTGGCTGCATTTTTTCTAATTTAAAGGGACAGGACCAAAGAACACTTGTCACTTCCTGGGAGGGTGGGAGTTTCAGAAGCCTTTGGAGATTTTCTGGTGAATTTAGTATCCTTCAGCATGTTTCCTATAACCCATGGACTGGAAATGACATCACAGGCATCCTTTTTGATAAATGGACAGAAACGCAAAGGCGTGCGTTGTTATCTGTTTTTTAAACGGACTGGAACCGAATGGAATACAACGCAGCAAGTGTGAATGATATTATGAAATCCTATGGGATTTTACTCCCTGTCTGCTTTTTTAAAATGCGCCTGCATTTGAAAAACAGATACAAACTGATGTAGTGTGAGTGAGCCCTTACTATACCCGTAGTCTTGCATCCAATGCAGAATTATGTGTAACCTCACTTTTGTTTTTTAGGGGCCTTAGGTTATTCTTGTGCACCCATGTTAAGACAATTAACATTCCATGCTACTTTAAACATACGAGTTGTAATATATAATATTTTCTTTGTCTTCGCTCTTCCAGCCCAGGATTGCTCCTATTTACTCATCATTCACATCAGACAGTTCAGAAGACAGCTATGTCCCAATGAACCCAAATGCTTCTCCGCCTGTGTCTGAATCTGACTGCAGCACTGATGGATATATCCCTATGAGTCCTGTGACAGCGTCTATCACATTCCAGGCCCCTGTTAACTCAAAGGTTTCTAGTCCACTTCCAGAGCTTCCAACTGACCTTGAACCCCCTCCTGTAAATCGGGATCTTAAACCACGCAGAAAAGGTGAGTGAATCTTCATCAGTACAGATGCCTATGTCTGTAAACTTCCAGGGGGTGATGCAATATTGTTGGCAAAATGACATTTGCTACGTTTACCCATTTTGCAGCTATGGAAGTTCGCATCAATCAGTGGTGGCAAACCTTTTAGAGATGGAGTTCCCAAACTGCAGCCCAAAACCCATTTATATATCGCATAGTGCCAGCACGATAGTTTTTGGTTTTTTTTTAAATTTGTTTTATTTTGAAGAAAATTTGTGCATATAACAAACACCCAGGGAGATTCAATAAAAGTTCTTATCTTTAAAAATGGTGCTAATTTTGCCCCAACCAATCAGATCCTATTTAACATTTGAAAGCTAACATCTGATTGGTTGGGTCAAAATTAGCACCATTTTTAACGATAAGAACTTTTATTGAATCTCCCTGATATTGCATATATTCGCCGTAGCAATCTTGAACAGTTAATATTTGTTAATATATTTCGTTGTTCATTTTACATTGCATTGTTTTAATAAAAGAAAGAATGACTTATAAGCATGAACATTTGTCTTCTCTTTTCTTTTAAGTAAACCTGTTTTTATATAACATATTTTAACTAAAGCTTTCATTGCCTATATCTTTATTTATGAAATATATATAATAGGATTCTAGCTTGGTGAGGGCAGATTATCATATTATAGTGTTTTGCATCTGCAGGATGGGGGTGGTGTCTCGGTTTTGCATATTTATTGGGGCATTTCCTATGTATATAGGAATTTTGTGGCGTGCTAGGTCAGCGTTCACTAGTCTAATCCATTTCCTTTTGTTGGGACTTGTTCGAGCATAGAATAGCAGTTTTATTATAAGTGTGCGTATGTATTTTGACAGTGTATCTTCTTCAATAGGTCCTACAATACAGGTTTCAGGAGATTGAATTATTGGGAGTGATAGCTTCTGTCACATAAAGTCTGTTATTGTTGTCCAGTAGTTTTGAAGGAGTGGGCATTGCCACATCATATGTTGAAAATTGGCTCTCGGTGTCTTGGCATTTTGGACATTCATTCATTTGTACATTCCGATCAGTGTTAGGTAGGTCTGATTAATTATATTCAGTTGAATTAATTTGTTATTGGATGAGGCGGATACTTCAATGTGCGATGATGCTATATGTATATATGTATATGTTTGTTTATATAGCGCCACTTGGGGACGCAGCTCTGTACAGTATTAAATATTTGCTCAGTGTCTAGATTGGGTAGCCAGGATGCCCATTTGGATTGTAGTGTTGGCAGGTTTTCTTGGGCTACCTGTTCCTTTATGTATTTGTACATTCGAGATATTAGTCCTCGTTTGTTCGGAGAGCGAAGGGTGGAGAGCAGTGGGTGAGGAGTAAGCTCTATTTCTTCTTGAGAAAAATCTGCATTTAGGCAATGGCGAAGTTGGAAGTAACGGAACAATTATGTAGATGGTCGTTTGAAGTTAATTGCCAGTGTTCCAAATGGGAGTAGTACTTTGTTTTGTATTATTTGTTCGAGTCTGTGGATGACGATTTTGGTCTTTTGCTGAGTGGAATGCGTGTAAATTAGGTAATGCGTAATTGCCCCAAATTGGCATTTCAGGGGGGTATGCCTTGATATTTTAGTATTTGGTTGATTTAGTTCCAGATTATTTTGCTTTGGGTATGGAGCGTTGTTGCTGGTCCAATGTGATGCAGGTCCGGGTTATGAGGGTACGTCAATGTGTGTCCTTTGTGGTACAGTTTGAACATGTGGTCCGACAGTGTAGGAGTGTCCTCTGATACGATCCAGCATCGCAAATATTTTAGTTGACTTATCAAGTAGTAGTGCCGGAAATTTGGTAATGTAAGGCCGGCCATTGTTTTAGGGGCTTGTAGGTGTGTCTGTTTGATATGGGTTCTTTTGTTGTTCCAAATCAGGGAGAGTAGTTGTGAATTCAGCGTAAAGAAAGATTTGGATATATAAAATTCATAGTGTGTTGGAGGGTGTAGAGTAGTTTAGGGAGTAGAAAGATTTTGATACGGTTTATTCTGCCTATAGTGTTTAGTGGGAGCGCCTTCCATCTTTGTGCTTTATCTGTGACCCAGGGGAGTAGTGGTGCAATATTGAGTTGGCAAAATCTGGTTGGTGATTTAGTCATTTGTATACCTAGGTACTTAAACTCTGTGACGTTTGGTATTGGATATTGTTGCGTGTTTTTGATTATGATTTGATTATCCAGCGGATAGATTGCTGACTTGTCCCAGTTTATAAACAGGCCTGAGAACTGTCCATAGGAGGCTATGATATTCAGTGCTGCTTGCGTAGATTCTTTTGTTGCTTTCAGGTATAAAATTAGGTCGTATGCATACAGGCCTAGTGTTTCAGTGTGTGGGCCCAGTTTTAAGCCTTGTATTTCAGGGTTGGCTCGAATTATAATTGCAAGTGTTTCGATTGCCAGGGCAAAGAGAAACGGGGACAGGGGACATCCCTGTCTCGTCCCCTTCTCCAGACAGATGGATGGTGATAGGGTGCCGTTAACTGTTATTTGGGCTTTCCAAAGAATCAAAGGCCTTTTTCGTGTCCAATGAGTATTGCTCTTTGGCCTATTTGGTCGTAGTCTACTTGCAGTTGGGTTAGTGTGCGTCTGATGTTGATGGGTGTCGACTTTTCGGGCATGAATTCGGTTTCATCTTTATTTATTAAGTCTAGTATGACTGTTTGTATTCGGGTTGCTAAATGTTTTGCTAGAATTTTATAGTCACAATTTAGAAGTGAGATTGGGCGATATGAACCTGGGTATTGTGGGTCTTTTCCAGGTTTTGGTATTATTGTTATCTTGGCCTCATATAGGGACTGGGGAAGTGAGCAGTGCTGCATTGCTTGTTGGTACATTTCGAGTAATGGTATGTCCAATAATTCAATATATTTTTATCGATTTCGACTGGGATTCCATCTGGTCCTGGCGCTTTTCCAGATGTGAGGTTTTGAATGGCATACCGTATCTCTGCTTGTGTTATTTCGCTGTCAAGGGATATTCTTTGTGCTTGTTTTAGTTTTGGAAAGTCTATATCTGCTAGGTTGTTGAGTATGTCTTGGGTGTTATGGCTAAGTTGAGTGCGGTATAGTTTTTGGTAGAATTTGTGGAAGCAGTTGGCTATTTGCTCAGTGGTTTCTACTATGCCCCTTTCCGGATCTCTTATGCATAGGATATTTTGGGTTGTTTGGGAGTTTTGTACCATATATGCAAGCAGTTTGGCTGACTGGTTTCCGCTTTCAAAGGATGCCTGTTTATAGAAGAAAGTTCGTCTTTGGGCTTTTTCCTGTAGGAGATCTGCACATTTTCTACTTTGAAGTTGCCAATTGCCAGAGCGATAGTTTAACGTGAATACTGAGGTTTTACTTCAGAAGAAACAACTCAAAACAGATAGACAGACAGATACAGTGGATACAATTGATTATAGATTAACAGTGAATGTTGTTTGCACAATACACTGATGTAGTGTGCTCCTCTCCCTTTGATTTGAGGTTGTATTAACCCCAGGGTTGGGGGTGTTTGGAGGATTGAACCTACTGATTATTGGCAATTGCCAGCCTTGGTGTGCTAGAGTGAATCTATACTTGTTTTGTTCTCTCTTGTTACCAGAATAGCCATGTCTCTCTGCCTTTCTGGTGAAAAACTCTGGTGAATTCTGCTGTGCATGAGTGCCCACAGAAAGGGCTCTGAGTGCCACCTCTAGCATGCATGCCATAGGTTCACCACCAATGGCATATATTTTCTTTAAGTGGGGATTTTGTTTGGGGGGGTGGTAGGACTGCAAGAGCAATGAAATTTAACAAACTCTTTAGGTACCAGAGTAAATCATACAATTTGCTATTTATCAATTTCATTCATTGTAGAAATTAAACAGAAAGTGTGCCATTTACTGATTCTTTAATTCCAGATAAAGTGTGCCATGCTAGGGGGTCAGACCATTATTACTGATTTGCTTTTTAAATAGTTATTATATAGCTAGTAGCTTGCCAGATTAATCTACTATTTCTCAAGGCTCCAGTGATTGAAGAACTTATGAATAATTTAAAATATAGGTGTTTGACCACCAAGGTCTTATTATTTGAAGTCAATTGGCTTTTTTTGTTTTTATGTAAGGAAAAGGAATAATCAGATATCTGCCTACAAGCTCCACTGCTATATTTGCCAGTTGTAACATGAATTTGTAACCAGATATTTAATAAGTTATTTTTCATTCTGGCAAACGTATCTGCCACCTCCCTCTGCTTAATGAGCTTTGCATTGGAGGTAGAAAGGGAAACAGCACTCGATCATTGGTTGTGATGTCTCTGCCAGCATTTAGGCAATAATTCTACTTAAATATCTGGTAATACATCTAATAATGTACTGAATATATCAATTGGGGTTGGGGGCAGGTAACCAACATGTGACCAGTTTTTTGATTTAAGGGTGGACATGCCCTATAAGCAAGCACTTGTAAGCCAATGTAGGAACAATGCAGTTCCTCTGATCCTTTAATTTGTTAAGCTATTTTAACCCTTTTGTTTCTGCAGCTCGACCCCCTCCTTTGGATTTAAGGAATCTTTCTACTATTAGAGAACATCCTTCTGTAACCAGAATGTGGACAGTGCCTTAGTAAGTCACTAAATAAATGATGCACATTTTAGTGGAATTTTATTGATTTGTAAAAATTTTTGGGTTAATCCTTTACTTGTATGGGAGTTAGGATTCAGTATTGCTACTTCCTGAAGCCATCCTGTTTATGTCGGTTTTGTCTGTCCACTCCTGGCTTCTCTGTTTTCCAAGTATACACACCACATACGGTACACAGTAAAGGAGAAAATCAGTCTCATGCTAGCAGCCATAACACAAGGTTGGAATAATCAACCTCATGTAGTAGTCTTTTAAAGGGTATATCCATCCCCAAATACAAGATTTTCTGTAGTGTGAGAGACCCCCCTCCAAACCTAAATACTTAGTGGTTTAAGTTTAAAGTGCACAGAAACAGACTTAAGTTTAAAGTGCACAGAAACAGACTTACCTTCATTCCCTCAGCTTCTGCCTCTAATGCTACTTCCGGGGCCAGACCGGCATCCGTGCCTGTGATTTGCTGAGAGCGACAGGATAATTAAAGTGGGTAAGTCTGTTTCTGTGCACTTATTAAAGTTATAACCATAGCGTTTAGGGTTGAGGGATCCCCTATACCACAGAAAAGATTATTATTTTTAACATTTACTGCAGCATGGATGGATCTGGAGGGTGGGGAGAGGTCCCCTGCACATGCCAGAGTCCTCCATGAGGACAGGAAAGGGGTAGATACTGCATGACACTCAGATGGCTCCTACATTTTCATTGGGACTTTCATCGGGCACTCCAGGACATCCATAAGGATCAGAGGAGAAAGGTAAGGATTTTTTTACACTACACATTGGGGCAAACTTTAGTTGGTGGGGTTGACATTCCCTTTAACTCATAATCATACTGGGTAGGGTTGGGTTCAAATGATATATGTATCATGTTACATGCGTAATGTTCATTTATTAATGCATAGAAAGTTCTTGTTGATCCAGGGATTGTTCCGATTGCAATTTTCCAAACGTAGATATAACATAAAGACATTTAACCTCCATTACTATGTCATGGGTGTGGCAAAACCCATTTTGTTATATCATGTGTTGATATGTCAATTCATTCATCGATACTGGTTCATGCTGTTGATAGAGAGACACCTTAAAACCTTTATCAAATCTGTACTTCCTAACTGGGCAAGGACATTTCTAGGTGTGGGTTTTGCGTGTGCTAGAATGAATCAGACAAATGCTTTACTCACTTCATTGTGTGTTTTTTTTTTCATTGTCCAGTCTTTTTATTTTTCTGTAATTCTGGCCCTTGAGAAAATGAAATAGACAATCACGTATAAAGCAGCTGCTCAGCAGATTCTAGACAGCAAGAATATGTCTATCCCGACATGCCCTGGGTGGATAGTTCACCCAATATATTTTGTTTTAGTAACCAGTCTGTGTTTATACACTAGATGCCTATCTGATTGGAGGATGAATCTGCTGACATTTAGCCAGAAAACATCACTTACACAGTGTTATTGTAACCGAAACAGCAAGAATAGGGGTTTGTTTATGGGGCATATTTGCAGTGTCAGGAATTGGCTGCATTTCATGGTATCTGTATGACACAAACTGACCTCTTCCTTCTGTTTTTTATTCTCTGTCTTAGCAATCGAACCAGCTTTATTTCCACAGATAGTGAGTGTATCAATTCAGCCTGTTTGTTTTCAGTACCAGGAGATATGGATGAAAGCTACATTCAAATGGTAATTTTAGGATATTACGTCTGTCATTTTATCAACCAATAAACATCTTTTTTTGTAAATACATGCAAGCTCAATAGATAGAAGGAATTTATAACATTGTTCCTTTCTATATAGTTTGTATGCTTTACTATAAACCATTTAATGGATAGCTCACTATTGGTGTAAGGTCCTTTCTTTTGGACCATTTGGAGATTGGAGAGAATCACAGATGGTTTTGAATATTATAACACTTTCTATTCCTAGCAATGCTTAACCCTATAAATTAATCTAAATGTAACAAAGATTAGTTTTGTGGATTGCCCCCCCTTCATAAAGCTAAAGGCCTGTATATATGTACGATCATAGGGCCTGATCCCCGATGCACAGTGGTGTATGATCGTCCGTCAGCTGACTATCGTTAACTGTATGGGTGCTCAGTCAGCCGAAACAGCCATCCAGTCAGGCATCGTTGATGATCTGCTTGGTCGGATCATCAACAATGCTCTACCAGGCGCCCATACACTTACCGATACTCGCCCGAAACAGGCACTCGAACACCTTTGTGCGTTGGGCCCCTCAATCATACATGTGTATGAAGCTGTTGATAGTGGGGGCATGGCGGCAACAAGAGTTCGTTTGGTTTTTTTTTAGGGGTTTTGGGCACCCTCTATTTTCTGGTGCCCTGCTAACATAAAACCCATACAAACCCTAGCAATTTGCAGGTACGGCATTAGCCTATGAGTATGAACAGATTAAAGATTATAAAATATTTAGAGAAGCTCAGAAAAGTGCATTGTCACTGCTTCTCTTTTTATACCAGTGTGTTTGTATTCATTTCAATCTATAGTAAAAAAAATGTACTTTGGCCTTTTCATTTTCGCAGTGATATGTTAAACATTTAAAAGCTATAAGTATTCACCATCTGTCTGCTTATCATTTTTACACTTTCGATCAAAATAACATGTAACTAAAGGTGGTCATACACATTAGTTTGTAGGGGCCAATACCAACCGACCATAATGCAGACAAATTGCTGCATGGCCGAAAGATCCCCATACCTTGTCTTGGCCATCTGTCGGGTCCATGTGTGCGGTTCCCATCACAATGTGCAGACAAATACCAATGTGATCTGTCGGCTCATTGCGATAGAAATTGCATGTGTACGGCCACCTTAAGTCCCAGTACACATAGTCTGAGATTTTGACCTGATCACCCGACTTCCTTAATATTTTGGCTGATCGAGTCAGCAATTATTTGTGTGTTTTTTATTGAAGGCTCTCCAAATGTCAGCTGCAGCACTTTTTTCCCCATGACCAGACTACCAATCATTTTTTTTTATCCATGTCTGTTGGTGTGGAATATAGGTCTGTAGATGTGTACCAGGCTCATACAGATATCTGTCGACAATCATATGTATGTGGCCACTCGCTCATGAGCCATTGGTTTATCCCCTGGGACAGATCCCCAATGATGCAGACCAAGAGGTCATACGTGTGCATTTGGCGTGTATCATCTTTAATCGCCATCGGACTGTGGCTAGACATGTTATCTATTCAATCCAGTTCGTTGCCATATTTCTTTTAGAATGATTTATTTCTGTGTCAGTCAATTCACAAAGACCTGTCTAACTAGAACTCTTTGTTGTATTATCTTTAGGAACAAAGACAAGGGAATTCCCCCATTAATGGAAGTTTTCCATGGTCACGGAAGTCCAACCTTGATTATTTGGCACTGGATTTTAATTCTGCATCTCCTTCTCCTGTCCAAAAGGTAGTTAAACTGAAATAAGAATATTGGAATGCTCTGTACATGTAGATTTACAAAATACTTCTTGGCAGCTTCCTCGTATAATTTCATCCAACAAGCTAATAATGCAAACTGTAAGTTGTGGATGTTTAGTTAGTTTACAGGTTAACAGGTTAAGGAGAATGAATGACCTTATATACACCTGCCTTACTCTTTATAATTTATCCAGTATCAATCCCCAAAAGGTATTATGGGAGAGATGATGTCATACAGCCCCTTAAACCTCTCACCAGTTGCCCAATCAAAGCTTAAAAAGTTAAAATATTTTCTAACATTTAGCGATTGTTATATATTAAAATGAATTTCAAGAGGAACGAGGTATCTATCTGGATGTTGAAACACTGCTTTATTTGCTTTAGTCTTAAGGTCACCTTTAATATTTAGTTTAGTGCTATTGGTTGGTTTGATAGTGGCTAACAACTGCATCCATTTTCTGTAGAAGCCATTTCTGTCAGAGGAGCAAAGAGTGGACTATGTACAGGTGGATGAGAAGAAAACCCAAGCCTTGCAAAACACTAAACAAGAATGGACTGACGAGAGGCAATCTAAGGTTTAATCCAGCGCCCAGTATTTGTTATCCATTGCACTATGTTTGCTTACAACTTAATGACAACTACTTTTTTATGATGGCACATTTTCTACAAAGCAAAGGAAAAACATTATTAACATTTTTACATATTTTCTGGTTTGTTATGTTTATTGGTAAATTGGGCACACTAGATATCCAGATGAACTATCTCTATTTGTCCAATTTGGAGGATAAAGGTACTGGATGACACAGATTAAATTGTTGGAAGTCATAAAAGGTTAACAAGCTGGGCTATGAGGACTGATATTGGACTCCTTGACTCATTGGTCTTACTGAAGTACTG
This sequence comes from Hymenochirus boettgeri, assembly GCA_019447015.1. Lineage (NCBI taxonomy): Eukaryota > Metazoa > Chordata > Amphibia > Anura > Pipidae > Hymenochirus > Hymenochirus boettgeri. The sequence continues at coordinate 161,285,471 of CM033476.1, forward strand.
GGATTGATGAAGAAACTAACTGGCAATAACTCTTCCTTTTTGAAAATGGAAAATCAGTTTCGCCTGTAACATTCCAGATCAGTCAACGACAGGTTTAAAGACTGAAATTTTGTCTCTCCTAATACTACTTATTTCTTCTAATAATACTACTTGTCTCTCCTAATAATACTACTTGTCTCTCCTAATACTACTTGCTGCTGCTGTATGATGCTTCTAGGCAAAAGAGCAATGTCAAATCTACTGAGAAATTGTTGCTAAACTGAAGGGCTATCACTCTACAGCCACATGGGCTTAAGAGTCCTTGTTATAGTAATAATATGTAGTTACCTTTTCTGTTTGATTCATGGATGGGCACCCTAAGGGACTCTAATGTCAAATAAATCTAAAGAAAAAGAAGCTTATCCAGAAAGAAAATATATTGTGGAACCTTGACAACGATGTATGTATCATTTCATGACAGAATAGAGGGCTAATGTCACATAGGGAGCCTTATACAACTTGTAGCAGGTTACATATGCTTAATTTGTTTCTGTAGGACAAGTAGTTTGACATTCTCCTGTAGTGCACAAGAATATTAATAGGTCTCTTTCTATCAGCTACAAATAGCAATGACAAATAACACTTTCAGACACAAGTCTAAATACAGTAAATTCATTTTCTTATTTCTTCAAAACTACAAGCCATTTTTGTTGACTTAAGCTCATGAAAACTATATATTTGTGTTAGCAGTTTTGGTGTACTTTTAAATTTGCACAAATGATGAGGACATGAAGGACTTTTTGCATTTATTCGACTGTTTTTAAGTGGCTTGTTTGACTACTATGCAAATGATATGGAACCTTCACTGTGGTTTATTGAATTAAAATAGAACTGCCTGTTTTGTATTAACCGTGAGAAAAGAAGACTAACTTTAAAGATATGAACAGTGAAAAAATAAGAAGGTTTAAATATTATAATGAAGGTTACCAATTTCTGAAATCAAACTTGTTTCTAGGATTTTGAATTGGAGCCATGTTTCGAAGTGTAGGAATCCTGAAAACCCTTTGATTCCCCCTTTTTTCTTGTAATCTACTGAAGTTTTTTGGTCTGAATTTGTAAACCTTTTAAAAACTTATTTGAAACAGGTTTCGTTTTAAGGCTAAGCCTTAATTCTTAAATGTCTAATATAGGCTAAAGGTAGATGGTACCTGTGACTCATATGATCATAACCCAGAGCCATTGTTTTTAAAATGTGAGCTGAGGATGCTGTTAATTACAACTGACAGTTGTTCATTGACAAAGTATTTGACATCTCTGATGCATAATATTTTATTGGTGCCACTCATGCATTTTTCCCAAAGACACAGAGCAGTTGTATGCAAATTGGGAAATAGCATTAAAGAGTTGAGTTTTGGTAGTCCGTGCATTAGTTAGTTGTAATGGGGCAAAATATAATAATAAAAATAAAACAGAAGTAATAGACACCTGCGTAACCGTCTCAAGGAATTTAATTTTGTGTTTGCACTAGATTAATCGCCAGATACGTTTCAGGATTTACTCACACACACAAACTCGATATTAAATTTGGGAGGGGAGGTTTACCCTAAGTGATTGCGGTTCTGGGTAAATCTGCTCAATTCCTCTGAAAATTCCGAGACATGGGACATAGTTTACTGCCTTAAACACTGCCTTTTCATTGATTGTGTATAATATATTTAAAGAAAGACTATTTAATGTTAAATATATACATCTCCAAAATATGTTGTAGTTTGTTTCAGTCCTGAGGAGAATATGTTCAATTCTATGGGTTAGCACTAGAGATGTCCGAACTTCGCAAAATCCGGTCCGCTCGAGGACCCGGGAATTTTCTAAAAAATTCAAAAATCCGCGAGCGGACCCATCAAAATGAAAAATACCCTCGAAATTACGAGATTTTGCGTATTTTCGAAAATGTTCGAATTTACGGGTTTCCACGTATTTTCGAAAACTAGTAATTTTCTAAAATACGTATTTATGGAAATAAGAGAAATCCTTGTATTTTCGAAAAATTTCGAAATTACTCGTTTTCACGTATTTTCGAAAATACGTGAAAACTCGTAATTTCGAAAATTTTCTAAAATACTAAAAATCCGCGAATCGGAAGTTCGGAAGGCGGAAAATCCGGAAAAATCCGCCGTTTGCGAACGGGATAAATCCGCAGCGGATCCGGGTTCAGATCCGCGAACCGGCCATCCCTAGTTAGCACTAATGTAATGAAGTCAAACATTGTATCATCTAGTGGCTGTCATGGCTGTAGTCCCTAAATTGTGAGATTGGGTTCAACTTTTAATGAGAGGAGATGATATATATACAAGTAATATTACCTCCCTGGCAAAAACATTGTAGCCTGGGGGCGTGCAGTGGGTAGGACATGAAATTTATAGGAACCTGGCCAGTCCAGCAAAATAAATGGGCATTAAAGCAAGCAGTTATGTTACAATCCTTGTAGATATATTAAGACATCCAAAAGTGTGTGTGAAAACATTCATTAATGTCCTAAAAGGAAGCATGGGGAATTCAGTAATGTTGAGAATTTTCAGCGTAAGTGCAGGAAACTTATGCTGGAAAAAAAAAAACGATTGTTAGAGAAGTAACAAAGTTCTCCACATAAACTACAACACCATATGAGAATGTGAGTCCTAAATCATATTTGGAAGTGAAATCGATTAGTGGCAGTCCAGAAAGGTAAACAATAACAATTTTTTTTCCTTTAAACTATTTTTATGTCTTAGTTTTGAACTCTTAAAATTTTCTTTATAAAAGTTTCCTATTTCAGTATTAGTTTCTACTGAAAAGTGCATAGCAATGTACATTTTTAGAAATTGTATTGTGTGTTACATTTTTACCATAAGGAAGAGTGTGACTGTGTTTAAAGGGGAACTGTGGTCCAAAAATGACTTTAGGTAAATTGATAGGAATTGCTCCCCTTAGAATTTTTGCAATTTATTTCCATTGTTTATTTTGCATAGTTTTGAAGATATTTACATTTTTGTGTGTGATATGGCAGCAGCATCACCAGGTCCCCTGCACTTCCTGCTCTGAAGCTGTCAGTCAATCTGTCCTGTGTCTCCTCCTCCCCTTTGCAGCCCCCCTGGTCCCTCCCACTCATGGACCCCATGGTCCCTCCAGTTACAGGCAACCCATGACCCATTATCTTACAGCCCCATGTGGCCCCGTCCACTCACGGGTGCCCAAGCCCCGCCCACTTACGGGTGCCTAGGCCCCGTCCATTCGCGGGTGCCGTGGGTTACTCAGACCCACTCCCCCGCTCTACCTTCTCTGAGCAGAGAGGAGGAGGTACTTGCTGTTTCCCTCACACACTGAGGGAGTCTGAGGCTGTGCTCGCCAGCGGCACTGTGCAGGAGAAGCCTCAGGAATGTCACATGTCAGCCTCCCACCCATTAATTTCTGGTCAGTCATTTCTGTATATCTTGGGCTGTGGAGCACGTAGAGAGGTCGTTGATGACTCCTTTTAAAGGTAGGAAACTGGCCTGTCATTTAAACTTAAATTGTTTGGAGACCACAGTTCCCCTTTAAGATAACATGCCGGTAATGTAATGTAAAATGATTCAGATAAACACAGATATACAGTTTACTGCAAACCCCAATGTTCAAGTACGAAAGACATCTGTGGCAGCTGATTGGTGAGGAAAACCACGTCTAGCATCCAATCAGAATTTTAATTTTGTTTGTCTTAGTAAAGTTAAAAAAAGTTAAATAACAAAGGTTTTTGCTGCCACTTTTTCTAAATGTGGGAAGTGCAGAGTTTTATTATATTGAATGGGGCCCCAGGCAATGTTCTGTGGTCCTCCATTTTTGCTTTAATGTTTAGTGCACTAATTATCTTGAAGAAACTGTGGTTTTGTCTATTAAGAGCACTCAGTGAACACTGACAGACTATATCATTGCTTTTGCAGCCATAACTGGGACTTGTTTTTGTGTATTGTGGATAATCTGGCTCTGTGGAAATGATCAATCTTAGTGGGGGGGTAAACAGTTGCAATAAACTTGCAAGCTTGTAATTCACATCCTATTAAAACTGATACGTATCATGTTGCTATGGTGAATGGATGTAATTCTTCTCCACGGGTCCACAGGTTCTCTCTAATGGCAATGAACAATTCTTTGTACATGGAAGTGTTTTTTCTGAGAACATATAGTGATACAACATTCTTAATGGAGAATTAAACTATGTATCCTGCCTTCATCAAGGCAAAGTTTAATTTAGGAGAAATTTTACACCACCCTTCTGAATAGGCCAATGGCAGTAGAAGATAGACTTGTTGATCTATACCCCCTACACTTCTCACTAATCCCCAGCAAAGAGAAAGACCGTAAGGTTCTCTAACTGTGAAAAGATTAAACATTACTAAGAATCATATAGTGATTCAGGGTGCTGGATGGCTGCCTTATCTTTTGTAAATTTTTGAAATTGAATTATCCTTTCAAGGGAAAATATACCCTTGTTACAAGTGGTATTTATTTAAGAGAGAATGAATACATAACAGAGCATCCTTTACAAATGGTGTATATTTGTGGGCTTGTGAGTATATGTGTGCCTGTGTATAACTGCATTAAAACCTTTACAGGGTTATTCAATAAAAGTTCTTATCGTTTAAAATGGTGCTAATTTTGCCCCAACCAATCAGATCCTATTTAACATTTGAAAGCTTACCTCTGATTGGTTGGGGCAAAATTAGCACCATTTTAAACAATAAGAACTTTTATTGAATAACCCTGTATATCTTTAATACAAGTGACAGAAATATTAATCCAGTTCCTTAAAGGCAAGAGCTATACATAAGAATGTGATGATAGGGGGATATTCAAAACACTCTTACTAATTTCCTACTAGTTACACCACAGTCTTACTTTTGTTCGTACTGTGTTCTCAGCACACAGATCTTCTGCTGACTTTCTCAGGGTTTAGCATTGCTAAAACCACAATATAAGGGCATGCAGTGGCATTTTTTTTATATCCAGGATGTCTTGAAATGTGTATTTAATTTCAAAGGTCAAAAAAACGCAGTATGCAAGTGCAGATTCATGATAGTAATTTAAACGTTACACTTTGTACATATATACATAGATATATCACTGGAAGTGCATTCATTTTCATCTCTGAAAGTATTTGTATTACAGAGCATTAATATAAAAATCTTTTTTGTTAAACTATTATTATCATTGTTGTATATATTTGCACGTACAATTTTTAATAAAACAAATTGGGTTTTTAGCAGTTGTCTTATACACAGTAATTATTTCTTTATTCTGTGAGTGTAAGTATACTTACCTAAGTGTTTTAGGTCCTCACCATAGGTATATTGGATTAGAGGTGGTTGTTTTGGTTCCCCTGTAATTTATACTCACACCATGAGGTAGACTAATCTTGCAATGAGTGTGAATCTTTAAGCTGTTATTTGTAGTAAGTATACTTTCTAAATCCCACATACATGCCTTATGCAATTGGCCCATTTTCTGAAACAGGATGACATCATCAGAAGTTTAGTACACATGTGCAATTGTGCATCAGACGAATTAAAAGGCCGTTGGTGGTCCTTCCTACTGAATCTTCAAACAACACCCATCTGAGCAGCCACAAGTGTGATTGTCAGCCAGAAGGAAAATTTGGCTGCTCATTCATGGGGTATGCACATCACACGTGTGTACTAGGATTTAGTATTTACTCTACTCATAAATGTAATTTTTTAAACAGAAGGATTGGTCAGGTTGCCTGATGGCTGAAAAAGCATTATTCACACATTGATCGCATTGTTATCAATACAACAGCTTAATAAATAATTACTGCTTTAACTGGCACTTCCAATTTTAAATGCAAGTATTGTTGCCCCATTATATTTAGCCTTATACTTTATCTAATGCATTAATTAAGTTCTGGTGACTTTCCCTGTAATGAGAATTTGTACTGCTATATTTTTATATTGTTATTATATAGTGGATAATGTACCCCCTACTGTAAATTATAAGCATATTAGAATTCACCGAGGAGTTCCGTGACCATATAAAAGCACGAGGCCGGAGGTCGAGTGTCTTTTATACAGGCCACGGAACTCCGAGGTGCCTTCTAATATCCCTATGAATTTACAGTAGGGGGTACATTATCCGTTATAACCCACCCCTCCCCACCCTCATTTATAAACAAACCCATGGTTATTGTGCAGTCCACAGGCTGCTGTACAAGTTTACAGGCTAACATCACACACACACACACTCTCTCTCTCTGACATTACCGATCCTTCTTTCCTCTCCTGCCCCGTGTCAGCTGACCTCTTCTCCTCCTGGCAGTCACGGGTCCTGATTAGACCACCAACCTGCTCCTTTCAGTGTTCCGTGTTCTAGCAGGTTAGACCGCACCCCTCCTGGTTCCTCCTGGATTCCCTCACACACACAAACTATCCGTCTATATATTGTGGGAGAAATGGAGTCTCCTGGGGAAAGTAAATTCAGAAACTAACCAAGAATATAGATCAGGAATAAAGATTGGTCAGTGATGGTAGCATCAATTATGTTATTGGTCTATTAAAAACTACAGGGTCTGAGTGCACAATTCCGTAAATTTATACCGTGGATGATGTGTTATCCCCAAACAGAGGATGGTGCTAGGAATTTAAACCAAATACCATTACTGAGAAGAAAATACCAGAAGGGCTAAGACTACTGACAGAACTCCCCTATAGCACTCACACACTTGCTCCACTCAATTAATCAAACACGATCCTCGGTTGATGCAGAAATTCTTTTTTAATGCTCACTGAGCAGCTTTATACATATCTATATCAAAACACACCATTCCCGTGTTGGATTCACATTCCAACATGGGGAGTCTTAGCCCTTCTGGTATTTTCTTTTCAGTAACAGTTGTGATTGGTGCCAAATACTTGACAATCAGGGAGATTCAATAAAAGGTCTTATTGTTGAAAATGGTGCTAATATTGCCCCAACCAATCAGATATTATGTACCATTTGAAATCTAACATCTGATTGGTTGGGGCAAAATTAGGACCATTTTTAACGATAAGAACTTTTATTGAATCTCCCTGAATGTGTTTATAATATACATTTTTCATTCTGTTTAAACAGATTACAATCATTTAGTATTCAACATTTCTTCATCCCGGGGGGGGGGTGGGGGGGGTGTTCCAAAACAATATTAATAAAAGTTCATAGACGAGCGCACTCACAGGACTTCCAAATGATGCTTTTTTTTAAAGCAATGTTTCAATAAGTTTCCGCCAATGTTGGGCCATCAATATGTATAAAGGAGGGCAAAATATGTAATATTTAAAAAAAAACTATAAATTAGGATTCTTGTGGGCATTTAAGGTTTACTCATAGCACTGTGAATCTTTTAATATTTTAGTTAATTTCCCAGTATGGTTGGAAAGAAAACTGACTACTCCTACCTCCATGGGTCATCAATATATAATATTAGATATCTTATATTAGAGGTAGTTACGCATATGGTACACTGTCAGGTGTAAAACACTGACAGTTCACCAAATGTGCAAGTAACCACCCATGGAGGTAAGAGTATGCTTTTCTATCTCCCTTATTATTAATAATGGGAGAAACCAATTTTACCTGCAGAAGTGCAGGTCACAGAGCTGAATACATTTTTTAACTTTTAAAATTGATCTTAGCTCTTCAAGATTTACATTTTTGCCTAACTTATCGAAATCTCTTGATGACTAGTCACTACTATAGGGTTAGGACCTTTTTTCCCCCAAAAAAATTTATTCTTACCATTTTATAAGAGAGCTGGTAATAATGACATCTAAGGAAACATTAATTTTCTTTTAAAGGGCATGTCCACCCTTTTTAAAAAACTTTTCCACCATGCAAGGGATTCCCTCCCACCCCCAACCGCTATATTCACAACTTCATAATCGCTTCCCTTCTTCACTTACACATCCTCAATCCTGCGCTAATCTGGTCCGGCTCCCCTGCCCACCGGAACTGCAAGCAGAGGGCCGGACCGGCAGCTGTGGCTGTGATTGGCTGAGAGGCATGGAACAAGGAGGTGTAAGTAAAGAAGGATAGCGATTCTGAAGTTATGAATATAGTGTGGGGGTGGGAGGGTATCCCCTGCATGGTGGCACAAGCTTTTAAAGCTACATACCTGCCAGCCACAGAGGGAAGGGGGGAAAGAGAGGGGGGAAAGGGCTCTACTGAGCATGCCTCATACTTTGATGAGGTTACCCAAGCTACAGGCACAGGATGAGGCACTGACAGCTCCTACCCAGCAGTTTCCTGCACTTTGAAGAGGCATAACAGGAGAACCACAAGGAGCAGGGATGTAAGGTAAGGATTTTTTTTTTTTTTTACAGTGGGGCCAGTAGTTGGTAAAATTTTTGTTTGGGGGTGGATATGCCCTTTAAATATTTCAGTTTTCTGTATGTATCAGATCAACATACTTAATATATTTCATATTCATAAATTCATAAATTCAGCTAATGCTAGTTTTCCGGGAGTTTCCGGGACTTTTTTATGCGCTAAGACCTTTTCACCTTTTCTTCTTACTATAAAACAACCAGAAAATAAGAGAAGACTAGAAATTCTTGTTTCTTTTATAAATAGATCTGAAATGGCTAAGTTTACATGGAATCTCATATACTACCATTTTTTTTATTTTTTAAACTTTAATTACATACAGAAATTAATTAATGAGGGTACAAATGTGTTTAATGAAGGTAGAAAATTTACTTTCATCAGGGAACTGACTGTATTTCTTTCTAGGATTTCTTTCGCTGAAATAAGAATATAGTATGTAAAGTTATAAAGGGATTAGTCGGCAAAGGACAGCTTATTAATCAAGAAGAGGATGCACCAAAAGTTTACTATATTTATAGGAATCATGTACACACACCTAAATCAATATAAAAATATAGATGATCAGGGTGTATAGGCCTATGAAACCCTCTCTATAAGAATTGGCCAATTAATTTATGATATGTCTACCCTAAAAATAAAAATGTATATTTAAATGCAAGACCCCCTCAAATATTAATTTTAGAATTTTCATTTTCACCTTTCAACTTTTCATTTGACATTCCTACACTAACTTACCACAACAGAGGGAAATTTTCTGGTTAGAACGACACTTCGTCAGCATCGGAAAGGGAAGTTTCACCCAAACACACATTAGTGTACACCCACCTTTAGTTTAGGCCCATTAACGGTAAGTTTGGAAGGTTGGACACTTTAAAATATCTTTGGATTAGGATGCCACTCAAACACTATAACAGCTATTGTGTCATTGTATGGTTATTGCAGAAGTTACATTTTAATTTACTTTTTTTTCAGGAAGATCCCTCAGTTTAGATGTATCTGGTATTCCCGATTTTTCAACTAAAACATACCAAACCAAAATATGAAGGTTTTAATTCAGAGGCTAGTAAATGATAAAATAATGAAGAAGAAAAAAGTATAATAAAGGGAAAGAATTGCAAGATAAAGTGCTAACAGGGAGATTCAATTAAAGTTCTTATCGTTAAAAAACATGCTAATTTTGCCCCAACCAATCAGATACTATTTAACATTTGAAAGCTAACATCTGATTGGTTGGGGCAAAATTAGCACCATTTTTAACTATAAAAACTTTTATTGAATAACCATGTTAGAATAAAAATATTTACCTAAATCCATTACTTAAATATAATCTTTTAAGAGGCTTTCCAGGTTTTCTTAACTTCCGTTCTTCAATAGAACAAACAGGAGCCAGGAGAGAAGCGAAAGAAACATACCCACTCGCTCGCTCCCCGGCGTGTAGTCTGACAGGTCCCGACGGACCTTGTCTTCTATGCGCATGCGCCATCTATGCGCATAGAAGACAAGGTCCGTCGGGACCTGTCAGACTACGCGCCGGGGAGCGACGAGCGAGCGGGTAAGTTCTTACCTTCTCTCTGGCTCCTGTTTGTTCTATTGAAGAACGGAAGGTAAGGCACAGCTCCTTTACCCCCCGTTCTTCAATAGAACTGGATTACCAAATCTTGAAAATCGAGTGGAGATACCCTTTAACAAGTAACAAATGAACAATAATATCTACATATGCACAGAGAGGGGCAAAAAACTACAACTCTTTTAGTTAGGGTCACTACTAAACCCTCTGGAACAGATAATATAGCTACTTACAAACATCACTTTGGAAGATGGTCTGAAGTTTATCGTCTACAGAAAGTTTAACTGAAATAAAACAGATGGAAGAAATTTACATTGCAGGGGGAAAAATCTGACATTTGCCTTTATGCTATGCTCTATGCTTTAATTAGGAGTTTCTCCTGGCCAGAAAAATGTAAAAGTTTTTAATAGGGGAAAAAAAGGCTTTAAAATGGGTTTAACTAATGAATTCAACCTTAAAATTTAACATAATGTTGGTGTTTTTTGTTGATCAAAATAAGATTATTATACTATATAATTAAGTGAATTATTAGTCATGATTTGAATCTTCTTACATGCATCGTAATAGTTTACTGCAACAAGCCTTCTGGATTTTATCAATTGTTTTGCTAAAATAAAGAGAACCAAAGCAATTATTCCAGATAAAAATACCTTATAAGATGTATGTAACCTTCAGCAGAATAGTCATCCACTCAGGTAAAAAGTCTAAAAAATAGACAGTGTAACTGTCAAAAAACATTAAAGGACAACTCCACCCTCATAATAACGTCTTTTAGAAAGAATGGCCTCATATATCAATATGTTGATATTTCCTACTTTGTCCTCTGAATTTATTACTGTATGCCTGCTATGCTTCTGGATGCTTCATGGAAACTGAGCAATTTAGAAACCTGTACTGACCCTGTACTGAGCCTGGGCATGCTCAGAAGAGGCAGATAAGGGATTAACGTTCAGTCATTGGCTGTGATGTCAAATCCATAACTGACAGTTGATAACTGGAAGAACCAGGAAGTAGAAACAGGGGCAACAGGACATTGTGCAGGATTTCAGGTTAGACTTATATATTTCAGGTTTTAAACTATTACATTTTAGGGTTTTGGGAGGTGATTTACCTGTATGTAAGTTTTCATTTTAGGGCTGGACTTGCCCTTTAAATACTTTAGGAATCATGGCACCAACAGCTTTAATTAAAATGTAAAAAAAAAAAAAGCACCGTTCTGCTTAGTAATTTCAAGAGATGACAACTATGTCTTCTCATGAGACGGCAATTCTGGATAAGAAATAAAGGGTAAAAAGTATCTCAATTCAAAATGAGAGGTGAGACACAGATTAATGTTTTCATATTACGGTGGTCTTCTTCTGGAAATTAGGCTTTAGTTGTCCTTAAAGGCCCACATAAATTTCTACATTAATATAAAATCAGGCAAACATAATAATATACATAAAATAAAATGCAAAATTTCCATTTTTAATTTGATATCCACTGAAACACAGCAAAGAAGAAATAAATGGTACTAGTAGTCAGCATGGATTTATGAGAAATAGATCATGCCAGACAAATATACTTGGTGTTTATGAAGAAGTGGGTAAGAATTTAGATTCTGGTATAACAGTAGTTACCGTATAGCATACGTGGATTTTGATAATGATAATGTGCCACATACAGAGCCATCTCTAGACTTTTTGGCACCTGAAAAAAAAAATCCAAATGCTGCCCCTCTCACCGCACTGCCAGAAGGGGTGTGGTTTTATAATTGAAAGTTGGTGGTGCCTTGTCTTGAAGCTAGATGTGGCTTGTCCAGGGAGGGGATTTTGGTTCTGCTTGGCTGACAACATTGATTTTTGATCTGCAGGGCTAATAAACATTGATTTTTGATCGTCAGGGCTGACAACATTAATTTTGGATCTTCTGGGCTGACAAAATTGATTTTGAATCTACTGGGCTGGCAAAATTGATTTTTGATCTGCAGGGCTGATAAACATTGATTTTTGATCACACTAATATAGGGATAGACCTAAACAAGAACCCCCATAAATAGCACTCCTTCCCTTGAAACCCCAATTGGAAGATTAACATCAGTCACATAGTCCTTGTGCTAGAAGATAGTGGGAATAAACAAATCCGCATATACAAATATACAAAACAAACATCTTTATTATCACACTAATAAATATATCAAAATTACTATAACATAAAAATCGGGCGTCCCCGATATGTGGCTAGAATTACAAACAAACACCTGATGTTGAGTACCGGACCTAAAGGCCAATGTCCCATATTATAAGTAATATGTAATCTTCTGTAACTATATAAATCGGTATAATCCAAACATATATGGAAGGATGGTATCCAATATACAAATATCGCCACCTAAGCCCTAGGTAGAAAGTATGTCCAGTGATACAGGATATAATAGAGGATTCAATATATGGGAACCAAGTAGGTAAGTACACATGTCCTGCCGGCCAAAACACAGTATAACATCTCACGGAGTAATGTTCATCGAGACTTCATACGGCAATAAGTTAGACAGTCATATCACAATCCGCCATATATATGGACACTATGCAAAGCTGATATACTTGCCGCTCAGCCGTCTTGTACTGGTGTTGTATTGCCTCTTCACCCGAATTCAACTTCTATTAGCCGTAGGCTCCTGTGTTGGTTCCGTGTTCCCTTTCTTATTCCATTTCCCCTATGTACATATTATATTGATTTTTGATCTTTAGGGCTGACAACATGGATTTTATATCTTCTGGGCTGACAACGTTGATTTTTGATCTGCAGGGCTGACAACACTGATTTTGGATCTGCAGGGCTGATAACATTGATTTTGGATCTGCTGGGCAGACAACATTGATTTTTGATCTGCAGGGCTGACAACATTGATTTTGGATCTGCTGGGCTGACAACATTGCTTTTTGATCTGCTGGGCTGACAAACATTGATTTTTGATTTGCTGGGCTGACAAACATTGATTTTGGATCTGCAGGGCTGACACTGACATTTAACAGACTTTGAAGTCTGTGTCCCATCATCATCTCCAGTTCTTATTAACCTTCCCCACGCAGTAACCTGGCTAGTAGCTGCTTTGCCTTATAGATCAGTCACCTTGAAAGCTAAAGATATTTCTCCTATTCTAGCCCTCATCAGGAAAGGTAGTAGGCCTAATTTGTGGTCCCCTGCAGCCCTTGAAGCCTTCAATCAACTCAAGGAAGCTTTTGCTTGTGAACCAGTGTTAATTCATCCGGATCCTAGCCTTCCCTTTTAAACTGAAGTTCACGCCTCCGTCTTGGGTGCGGGAGACGTCCTTTCTCAAAGACAAGGCAGGAAAGGGAAATTACATCTATGTGCTTACTTTTCTAAAAAGTTACTACCCAACGAACGGAACTATCATGTCGGTAATTGGGAACTTCTTGCCATCAAGTTGGCCCTTGAGGAGTGGCGTCATTTATTAGAAGGCACCTCTTTAGCTATTACCATACTTACCGATCATAAGAACCTCAAATACATTCAGAATCTTAAAAGGTAAAATCCCCGCCAAGCTCGATGGTCCTTATTATTTTCCCAGTTCAACTTTGTCATCACCTACGAACATAGCTCCAAATACAAGAAAGCAGATGCCCTCTCCAGATCATTTGATGTTTCAGACTCTTCTAAAGATATAAGGGCCCCATTATCCTGACTACTAATATCCTAGCCTCTATTACTCCTCAGCTCTGTTCCCGAATTCAAGCTGCTCAAAATTCTGCTCCTCCTGACACACCTTCAGGTAAAATCTTCGTTCCTGTTCCACTGTACTTCAACATACTCATTGTTCTAAGCAAGCTGGACATCCTGGTATTCCCTTTGATGGTCTAGGATGAGGAAAGATGTTAAAGATTTTATCCAAGTCTGTACCAGCTGTGCTCAATCTAAATCTTCTAGAACCCTACCTTGTGGTCTTCTGCAGCCCCTACCCATTCCGTCCCGACCTTGGACCCATTTATCTATGGACTTTATTGTTGATCTTCCTCCTTCCAAAAAGAACACTGTTATTTGGGTCACGGTAGATCGCTTCAGCAAAATGGCTCATTTTGTTCCCCTTCCCAAGCTACCATCTTCTGTGGAGATAGCACAATTATTTATTTCACATATTTTCCGCCTTCATGGACTTCCTTCTGAAATAGTGTCTGACAGAGGTACTCAATTTGTTTCTAAATTTTGGAGAGCTCTGTGTAAATCCATGGGCATCAAGTTACAAGTTTCTTCAGCTTACCACCAGTCCAATGGGGCTACTGAACGCACTAATCAGTCTCTGGAATAATACCTTCGTCGTTACATTTCCTATAATTAGGATGATTGGTCAGATCTTCTACCTTGGGCCGAGTTTGCCCTTAATAATGCACCTCATGCCTCTTCTGAAAAAACTCCTTTTTTATGTGTCTTTAGAACTAATCCAAGATGTTTTCCCCAAGATTTTCTTTTCACACAAATACCTGCTGCCAATGATTCTGCTGCCCAGATGTCAGCTATCTGGCAGTCTACGGAAGTCTGCCTTCAGAAATCTGCTCTTGTAAAAAAAACTGCAGCTGATAAGAGACCTAGGGAACCTCCATCTTAATATTGACTTGACAATCAGGGAGATTCAATAAAAGGTCTTATTGTTAAAAATGGTGCTAATATTGCCCCAACCAATCAGATATTATGTACCATTTGAAAGCTAACATCTGATTATATTGCCAGTTCCTGTGGGGTCACTTACCTTGCCAGTTCCCAGCAGCACATCCAGCATTCTATTCCCATCAGCCACATCTGCTGGAGATACACACTATGGATTATACAAGTTTGGACACACACAGGTTCACATATATCACCTTGATGATATATTAACATCTGGTCACCAATGGGTTAATTAGGGTTTCTGGGTATTTAAGGGAGTAGGAACTATGGGACATTCTCTCCCTTAGTGAGTCTCTGATGAAGCGTCAGGAACGCCGTGAAACGCGTCAGACCACTGTTTTGGTTGCACCTTTGTGATGCTTTTACGGCTTTTATTGATGTTTAACATATGGTTGAAATAAAACTTTTACGATGACACCACCTGCCAAGTCTGAGTCCTAATTCCGGAGCGGTCCGCTCCCTGATGTTTGCTCTTCGTTCAAAGTATCGTGAGACCCCGCTGAGGTCTCGTTCTGGGAGAGGTGACCTGCACGATAGGACGCAGCACAGTGTGGAATCAACACGGATGCCACCGGTGAGCGCTCCTAATCTGGACTCTGGTATGTGTTATTCTATTCCCATCAGCCTCATCTGCTCCTGTAAATGTACCTTCAGTCCGAGGTCTCCTCCTGAAAGCGTACCTGTAAGTACCCTGGCCGTCCGGCTGAATTTGTTACAGGAATATCTAGCCAGGCACAAATCGCTAAGAGGCTCAACAACATAAAATATAAACTCACCCCCAAAAACTTCTACACATACCCATTTCTCTACAACCCAAGCTTTCCACCAGTCATGTCCACCCATTTTGCCGAATACTGGAAGCACAAGGGAACCACTAGATTATTTGATATCTGCGACCCTAACGGAAACCTTGGCAACAACTACAAACTAAATTTAAATTAGACAACACGAAATGGTATCAATATCTATCTATTATACTAAAAGATAACACACAAACCAACCCGTCCATTTTTGAGAAACTATGCTTAAACAAACCCAACTCTAAGGGCCTGATCACAGATATATATTCTATTTTATGGCCCTCCACCCAAGAGGTTAACATTCCTCCAGTAGTTAAATGGTAAACACGACTACAGTCAAGTTTAACTGACTCACAGTGGCAACAGATTTTCTCCCAATCCGCTAAATCCTCAGCCAATATAATCACTAAAGAAAAATCATACAAATTCTTATATGATTGGTACACAACACCATCCTACTGTGAGAGAAATGCTGGGATAGTGGTGGAAGGTGGGTATATTTCCCCCAGATTTCTCTCTTATATGTATTGAGCTCCAGGGTAAGTAGCTCAGTAGTGAAAGGGTGTTCTTTCACTGCATTTGGCTTTTTGGAAAAGCCGGTAAAAGGGGCCCTGGAGCGAATGGAAGTGAGCGGGTGGGACTTCCATTCACCAGACTATCCAGGCTTTTGGTGATCCTGGCTAATTAATAGCCTCATTAGGCAGCAGGGGGAAACCCTTTGAATAAGGTGTCTCAAGGGTTCTTTCTCTCTCTTTCCAGGAGGCTGTCTGGAGGCAGTAAAGGAGAGAGCCAGACACAGTGAGGAACTAACTGTTGTATGGTATTATTTCAGAGTTGGATATTAGGTCCTCTCTGTCACATAGAGAGGGAATTCTCAATGTTAGTTAGAGCCGAACAGGCTAGGATTTATTTTTATGTTTTGTTTATGGATGTAACACTGTGCTCTGGACTGGTGAAATAAAGCTGATTCCAGTCAGCTTAAACCTGGAACTGTTGTTCACAAACTGTTGTTTTTTTCGTCTGGAGTCATTCTGGTCCCTGCAATCTACGCAACCCCCCAAGAAACTGTACCTTTTGGGCAAGCCCCTTTACATGTGGTGGAGGATGTTTTGGCAATAAAATCCAGCAGCAAAGAAAAAAAAAAAAAAAACACATTGGTTTTTTTTCTGTTTTTTAAAGGGACAGAGACCCAATCTCAAATCTTTTCACCATAAAGAGTTTTGCTGTGTGACGTTATGGAGGACGTTGTTAAAGCCCTAATACAGGCTACAGCAGCACAGCAAGAGGCCACCAGAGTTCAGCAGCAACAGCTGGTGGCAAACCAAGAGGCACAGCGACAAGACCGTGAACTCCTCAAAGAGGTAGTGCAGCAGCTGGCTGCAAGGAATGTGGAAGCACCTCCTACAGAAACGCCTAAACAAAATGCTATACGTGCTAGCTACTATCTTCAAAAACTGACAACAACTGATGACGTTGAAGCGTACCTTTCCACATTTGAAAGGATAGCGGAGCGAGAGGACTGGCCTAAAGAACAGTGGGCGAGCCTGGTAGCCCCCTTTTTATCTGGAGAGCCACAAAAAGCCTATTTTGATCTGGATCATGCAGCTGCCAATGATTATGACAAATTAAAAGCGGAGATTTTGGCCCGGCTGGGGGTAACGCTTGCAGTTCGTGCACAGCGTGTTCATCAATGGATGTTCTTAGCAGACAAGCCTCCACGCTCCCAGATGCATGACCTAATTCATCTAACTAAAAAATGGCTGCAGCCGGAGACCCTCACAGGGCCACAGATCGTGGAGAGGATAGTGATGGACAGATACCTAAGGTCCCTACCTGCAACTTTGCGCAAATGGGTAAGCCATGCTGAGCCAACATCGGCGGACCGGCTTGTGGAGATGGTAGAGAGGTACACTGCTGCAGAGGAGCTGCTTAGTTCTCAACCAGTAGAGCGCCCCCGAGCTGCCAGGGAAAAACTTTCTGGCATACCCAGCAAACTTCCTGCATGGAAAAAAGGACCTACAGCTGATAAGAGTATGCCCCATCGAGAGTCTACAGGTGCTAGACCCAGAGACGGGCAAAATGCATTAGGGGGAACCCCTCCTCGCAGGGGGCCTAATAAGGACTTGGTGCGGTGTTTCAGGTGTAATATGTTGGGACATTTTGCTGCAGACTGCAGCCTAACAGATGAACCTATGCAGTGTGACACTGCGTTAACAAATAGACCTATGTCAATGTATGCTCGGACTGTGTGTACTGCCATACCTAAGACAGGGAGTGATAACTACCTGTGTAATATTATTGTGCAAGGAAAGTCAGTGAATGCATTGTTGGATTCTGGCAGTCAGGTTACCCTAATGAAAACTATGTTGGTTGACACTCCTCAGGCAATGCCTGATACTATAGGGGTCACATGTATACATGGGGATACTCGCGAGTATTCTATGGCTAACGTGGAAATCAGAACTTCCTACGGGACATTAATGTACCCCGTAGGGTTGGTTCCCACTTTACCACATGATGTAATTTTGGGGAGGAATTTCCCACATTTTTGGAAATTGTGGGAGACTGACAAGGTTATAGACCAAGCTTGCTTAAAAGAAGGCACCCCCAAATCGAGAAATAAAGTGTCTGAACAGGAGGGTGTCGCTACGATAGATTTTCCCTTCTCTGTTTTAGCGGGGGAATCCGATGAGGTAGACGGGGAACCCCAAGCAACCCAGAGGGTACCAGGTGGTGAAGACCATGAAGAGCCGATGGGGCGAGACAATGACATGCCTGACTTAGAGATTAGGAGGGATAATTTTGCGTCTGAGCAATTAAAAGATCCCACACTGTCCCGAGCAAGGGCCAACGTAAAAATTATAGATGGGAAACCCATAGACCCTAACTCTAGGCTTTCTTGTCCCTACTTGGCCCTGCAACATGACCTACTATATCAGGTGGTAAAAAAGGGAAATGATTTAGTTGAGCAGCTGGTTGTTCCTAAACCTTACCGGCGTATGGTACTTGACCTTGCCCATAAACATGTGATGGGTGGACCTTTGGGGGTAGAGAAGACTAAGGAGCGAATTTTGCAACGTTTTTTCTGGCCAGGACTCCATAGAGAAGTCGAAGAATACTGTGGTTCCTGTCCAGAATGCCAGTATTCAGCCCCTAGGCCCCATTTTCGTAGCCCCTTGGTCCCTCTCCCTGTGATAGAGACACCATTTGAGAGGATAGCCATGGATTTGGTGGGCCCGATAGTAAAATCTGCCCGGGGGCATAAGCATATATTAGTCATAATGGATTATGCTACCCGCTACCCCGAGGCCATTCCTCTACGTAATACCTCCTCTAAATCTATTGCTAGAGAGTTGGTACATGTCTTTAGTCGGGTAGGAATTCCGCAGGAAATACTTACCGACCAGGGCACACCTTTTATGTCCCGGGTCATGAAGGAGCTGTGCAAGTTATTCAAAGTGGTCCAACTTCGCACCTCTGTATACCACCCCCAGACTGATGGGTTGGTGGAAAGGTTTAATAAAACCCTCAAAAATATGCTCAAAAAGGTGGTGGACAAAGACGGGAAAAATTGGGATTACTTGCTACCGTATTTAATGTTTGCCATCAGGGAGGTGCCTCAATCCTCTACGGGGTACTCACCTTTTGAATTGTTGTATGGTAGACACCCTAGGGGCTTGTTGGACATAGCAAAGGAGACCTGGGAAGGACAACCCACCCCCTTTAAAAGTGTCATTGAACATATATGCCAAATGCAGGACAGGATAACAGCAGTACTGCCCATAGTGAGGGAACACATGGAGCAGGCACAAGAGGCCCAACGGAGAGTGTATAATAGGGGTGCCACAGTACGCAACTTTTCCCCGGGTGATCGAGTCTTAGTGCTTATACCCACGGTAGAAAGCAAATTTTTGGCAAAGTGGCAAGGACCCTTTGAAATCCTTGAAAAAATGGGTGAGGTAAATTATAAGGTTAGCCAACCAGGTAAAAGGAAACCCGAGCAGATTTACCACGTCAATCTTATAAAACCTTGGAAAGAAAGAATGGCCTTGTTCACTAAGCCTACTGGGTCACTAAGTGCAGAACCCCTAGTGCCAGAGGTTAAGGTGGCCGACTCCTTGTCAGATACTCAGAGGAAAGAAGTACAAACCTTTTTAATCAGGAATAGAGATGTTTTTTCTGAGAAGCCGGGACGAACCTCTTTGGTAAAACATGACATCATAACTGAGCCTGGGGTAAGGGTTAATTTAAAACCTTATAGGGTACCTGAAGCTAGACGAGAAGTCATATCTCAGGAAGTTAAAAAGATGATGGAATTGGGAGTTATTGAGGAGTCGCATAGCGACTGGTCAAGTCCCATTGTTTTAATTCCAAAACCGGACGGGAGTTGGCGCTTCTGCAATGATTTTCGAAAATTAAATGCTGTCTCCAAGTTTGATGCCTACCCTATGCCTCGGGTGGATGAATTAATTGATAGACTAGGGACAGCCAGATATCTAACAACCTTGGATTTGACGAAGGGCTATTGGCAGATTCCCCTAACTAACCAAGCCAAAGAGAAAACAGCTTTCAGTACTCCAGAAGGTCTGTTCCAGTACGTTGTATTACCGTTTGGTCTACATGGTGCCCCGGCCACCTTTCAACGTACCATGGACCAAATATTAAGGCCCCATAGGCAGTATGCAGCGGCTTACCTGGATGACGTGGTTATCCATAGCCCAGATTGGCAATCCCACCTACCTAGAGTACAGGCTGTGCTGGATTCCATACGTAAGGCCGGATTGACAGCCAACCCAAATAAATGCAGCATAGGCCTGGAAGAAGCCAAGTATTTGGGATATCACATTGGTAGAGGGCTAGTTAAGCCTCAGCTTAACAAGGTGCAGGCAATTCAAGACTGGCCTAGACCAGTAACTAAAAAACAGGTTCGAGCTTTTTTGGGAATCACTGGTTACTACAGACGGTCCATAGCTGACTTTGCCACTATAGCTGTCCCTCTGACTGACCTTACAAAAGGGAACAAGTCAGTAATGATCAAGTGGAACTCTGAGGCAGAACAGGCCTTTCAGACCCTTAAAAGAGCCCTATGTAGTCAACCAGTGCTGATAACCCCAGACTTCACACAGAAATTTGTTGTGCAGACTGATGCGTCTGATCTGGGGGTGGGAGCGGTACTGTCCCAAATCAGAGAAGGTGAAGAGCATCCGGTGGTTTTTCTGAGTAAAAAGCTAAATATCCATGAGAAAAACTATGCTACGGTTGAAAAGGAATGTTTAGCAATTAAGTGGGCGCTGGAGGAACTCAGATACTATCTTTTAGGCCGTCAGTTTACATTGGTTACTGACCACGCCCCCCTTAAATGGATGTGTGAAAATCGGGAAAAGAATAGAAGGGTGACAAGATGGTTCTTGGCCCTTCAGAACTACAAGTTCACCGTGGAGCATAGACCGGGGGCACAGCTAGCGAATGCTGATGCCTTGTCCCGGGTACACTGTCTTGAGGCTACAGGTGTTCCGACCCCTACGTCGAAACAGAGGGGGAGGGTATGTGAGAGAAATGCTGGGATAGTGGTGGAAGGTGTGTATATTTCCCCCAGATTTCTCTCTTATATGTATTGAGCTCCAGGGTAAGTAGCTCAGTAGTGAAAGGGTGTTCTTTCCCTGCATTTGGCTTTTTGAAAAGCCGGTAAAAGGGGCCCTGGAGCGAATGGAAGTGAGCGGGTGGGACTTCCATTCACCAGACTACCAGCTTTTGGTGATCCTGGCTAATTAATAGCCCATTAGGCAGCAGGGGAAACCCTTTGAATAAGGTGTCTCAAGGGTTCTTTCTCTCTCTTTCCAGGAGGCTGTTCGGAGGCAGTAAAGGAGAGAGCCAGACACAGTGAGGAACTAACTGTTGTATGGTATTATTTCAGAGTTGGATATTAGGTCCTCTCTGTCACATAGAGAGGGAATTCTCAATGTTAGTTAGAGCCGAACAGGCTAGGATTTATTTTTATGTTTTGTTTATGGATTGTACACTGTGCTCTGGACTGGTGAAATAAAGCGATTCCAGTCAGCTTAAACCTGGAACTGTTGTTCACAAACTGTTGTTTTTTTTCGTCTGGAGTCATTCTGGTCCCTGCAATCTACGCAACCCCCCAAGAAACTGTACCTTTTGGGCAAGCCCCTTTACACTACTTAAACAAAATAAACACCCAACACCCACCTATATGTTTTAGACTTTAGTTTTTAGAAACTTTAATAACCAAAATATTTCACAAACCTTTCCTACTATCCACTTACACCGCATTATTTAATCTACCATCTAAAGGATACAACAAACAGGCTCAATTACTTATAATGTATATATGCTCAGCAGCAGGATCACTGTTAGCAGCAGCATTATAAACCGTATTATCCACCCTGCACTACAAAAAATTTAACCACATTGACTGTTTATTAATGTTTAAATATTTTTTTTTTATTTTATTTTTTTTACCTTTGGTAAGATAACTAAGAAAACTAATAAAAATTTAATGAACAGAAAAAGAAACCATAGATGGAGAGCACATACATGCTCTCCTAGGAGATATAAACATTATGGTGTTCTGAATGTGGTTTGCAATTTCGAGTTAACATATTTCTACTTCAAATCTTGATACCTGTTACTAGTTCAGTACATATTAATAACAATGTATCCACCAATATCACAATAGTCACAGTTGCAAGAGAGGACTGATTATAAGGCCAAATCTTATCATGGGTCAGTATCAACATAGTAATTTGATTAATTAATTAATTAATTAATGAACCAGTATTTAATTTCAAGTTTTAAGTACCATCACCATAAGTTGGACATATATACAACTACACTGTGCTCATCCTGCTGTTAATTCCAGTACGATCCCCTATCCCATGATCAGACCAAAGGTCTCTAAACCATAAAGAAGCTTTAGTCACAGAAACAGCTCAATTTAAAATACGTATTGAGACCATAAGGAGCTATAGTTTCTAGGGTAAATATCCAGTATGCCTCCTTTTTTAGGAATTTTTATTTCTATCCCCTTTTCTAACCCCCCAGTCCTCATGGACAATAATCTGGAAATCAGTGTCGATCTTCCCTTGATGTGCATCCAATATGCAATCCGAAATAGATATATTATATTGAGCATTTAGGGTGGCATTGATATGTTCAGCTATTGTTTTGTATGCAGGTTTGATTGTTTTACCCACATACTGTTTCCCACATCCGCAGGTCGCCAAATATATCACATATGTGGTTTTACAGTTAAAAAAATTCTTAATGATATAGTTTTTTAAGAACTTACACATTTTGCATCTATTGCTACCACATTTGTAACACCCCGTACAGGTCAACCAAGGGTCTGACTTCAGGCTCCTCAGGTATCCTTTTTATATAGATACTATGGAGCCTGTTAGGTTTTTATATATTCTCTATAATCACTTAGCCTAATAGCAGCCATTTTGTTCTTTGACTCCATTTTGTGTTCATATTATTCAGATATTGTTTTTCTAGAAATGTACTCATGGTGTAGATAATATTTTATCTCAAGGTCTTTTGCCTCCTACATTGTGTGTCAACCTGACTCTATCCTTGCATTCCAAATGTATGTTTTACTACATCATCTGTAGACACAAAGTCTGGCAATGCCCCTTTCTCTGGCAATGCCCTTTTTTTGGTTCGATATATTCCAATGTACGAAATGAATAAACTGAGAAAGAGAGTTTTACTGCATCTAACGTGTGGTGTAATTCTTTCTCCCAGCGCTGAAGGGTCTCTTATTGGGTCTAAGACAGGCATCAGGGTCCGGCGTGACTAGTGCAGGATATTTATTCTAACAACTGGTGTCAGTAAGTGGGGATACAACCGACAGGACTGTAAGTATTGAACTTATTAATTTTAAGTTCTGTCTTGCTTGTTCTGTAACTTGTATCAGCACATTGGTATAGATTTTAAAACGTGGGTCTGGAAGGGCGGACGCATGCCCCACGTCTTACAGACGGGGTCTGTAAGCAGAATGCCTGCAGGCTGGGACCTGTGATCGAGTTCTCTTAACGAAGTTGCTCCGTGAGTGGAGTGTGATATTCTGAAAGAGTTTTATTCCCTGAGTGGAATATAAAAACTTGGTGCTGGGTGTTCTAAATAGTAAAAGATAAGGTAGACTCCCGCAGGTGGCGATCTGCATTTTTAGTTTTCTCTTTGGAAGAGTTAACTGGGAGCCGTACAAGAGATATATTTCCCCTGATTGAGAGGATCCCTAATTGCGGGTTGGACTCGCAACTTGTAGTTGGACTACAAGATAATACTCCCGCAGGCGGCGACCTGCACATAGAGAGTTAATGTTTTCTCCTTAACTAGGAGTTGCTTCCGGCGTGAAGAGTAAAAAAGGGAGTTAGGGACGGGGACAGTAAGAGTTAAGCTTAACCAGTTATAGAATGGACAGTGTGGTCCGGTTCATTTGAAGTTCAAACTTCTGAGTTGTGTTTCTTTGCTAGCTAGCATTATACAGAACAATAAGGGACCCTACTTTTGTATGTCTTGTGTGTTTTATGTGTAAATTCTGTGTCTAACCATTATCTACAGTGTCTACATATCTGACACCCCACTTCCCCCTCCTTCTCTTCTTTTGCTCGTGGAAAACGAACGTAGATTTGATGTGTAACTAGTTTTAGTGGGACTTATATAATTGCAGATAGAGGTAGAAATGTCTACGGAAGTTTTTTTTTATATTATAGAGGTTTTTGAGAAAGTGAAGATTTAGAAAGTGCTAGAGTTTCTGATGGTTTTCAAAGAGGAGTTATCAGAATGATCAGCTTAATAATAGTAGATATGTTATTTGTAATAAATTAGATAATTAGTGAGACTAGTGCCTGTTATATCCATATAGCTAAGTAGGATGTGACAATACAGTCACCGATAGATATCCCCTACGATGGCAGTTGTAATGGATTTTCCTAGTGATTCCCTCGCTGTGGTACAGCTCATGGACAAAATGTGTAATCCTATTTGTGTTCTTCAGATATACAAGGTAATCTGTTTAATTTGTTTTAATGATACAGGGACTATGTGCTTCTCTATCAAAGCTTCCTTATATTAATGGTCCCTCAGCTGATTGCAAGCCTTTTGTAGAGATTTATTGGGGTACCTGCAGAGACTAAGAATGCAAAATATTTGTCACTAATAGGGATGATGGCCTATTGTTATTGTTTTATTTTTCCTTTAAATTATTACCAGATTACCCCATTAACTTGATAATACAGGAATTAGTAAGTAAATTGTGTATCTTAATTTTCTTTAGTGGCATAACTTGTTGGAAGTAAAAGTTGATGTATGGATTATTTTTAATAACCCACCCCTTTCACAAGATATAATTAATAGTATTCTGCCAATGGTTTGTACCTTTGTAAAGCAATGAGTAATTACAAAGACTATCTTCCTATTTTATACCCCTATTATAGCTCATAATACAGATAATTCCTATAGTTTCGGATATTTAAGCCCTTATTTGCATTTCTGCCAATACCCAATGTAATACAGTTGTTGATTTTAAGACATGCTTTCCTTTTGCGTGTCAACTGGTGCTATGGCTCAGTCTTTTTGTATTCATTTTTTGAACAGTCCCATTTCATGTGTCACTGTTTGGCATAGAGACTTGGTGGCCTTGCCAGTGACAGACTCTATGGCTCTCTGTGAAGTGTTAAAATAATAATGGGTTCAGCCACATGGTTCTAGGATTATTGAAATATGTTAATTGTCAATTAATTAATGATGGTTATTGTGTATCCAGAGCATGGAGGTATGTAAAAATGTCTCTCTCTCCTCAATTGTCCTGCATCAAAAGCTTCAAAAAAATACAATATTGCAAAGACTCAGTTCAATATCTTGGTTGTATAATATCTAAGGGTGAACATCTGGTCAGCCCTGCCAGAGATAAAGACGTTTTGCATTTCAAACACCCTGTAATAAAGCTGAATTGGTCAGCTTCATGAACTTTTAGCAACAATGAATCCCAGCCACCTCCCACTGGGACCAAATGCTCCAAATGCACCATTAAAGACTGTCCAAACATCATTCTATGGACACCAAAAATGACAAAGAATGTTTAAATAATTGTAATAACATTTACCTCTGCCCCTGCTCTGAGCCTTCTGAATTATTATAAATCTTTTCATTTGTATTATAGAAAACATTGTAAAACCATGGCGGCAGTTTTATCACAATATGACAGAGACACCTTGAAACTAGTCACTTATTTTTCTAAATTATTGGCAGTCACTGTTCAGGGGATGCCTTAATGTTTGTGCCCCCCTGCAGCCTGTGCAATGGGCGTTGAGTCCTCCAACTCTATTATATTGGGTACGGAGAATGTTCCGATGCCTCACAGAGTATGAGGTTATTTTAAATCCATCATGGTCTTAAAAGTTAGATATATTCAGGTCTTACCCATGGTATATTCCTTTTATTCATTATTAAGATTACAGATTAAACTAATACCCAAGCAATTAATATTTAAATATAGGTGTAAATCTGTTACCAAGTTTTGTTTATTTAGCTTAATCTTTTCTTTAACCCGTACCTGTGTTTTGTTTAAGGTTTAAGCTGTTAGTTCACTGATTCCAGGTATGATTTTAATGTAGTTGGTTTTGGTAGAATTTGGCAGTAGATAGTTTATAAATGAGAATGGTGAGCTGACTTTACATTAATTTAATTTGTGGATTATTATCTTCCTTATGTTTTGGTTGTTTAAATGAAATGATTGTGAGTTCTTTTCATGTTGTTTAAGGAAATGTTATCGCATATATGTGTTAAGTTGCTACTCTTTCCTCCATTTCTTTTTGTTTCTTTCCTGCATTGTTTCTTTTCCCTGAGAATGTTATTATTTCAGTTTAAGTTTTTGTTTAAGTTTAGTTATAGTAATAATATGGCTCATAAAAGTCTTAGCCCCAATGTTTATTGCCCAAATCTACTACAGGATGTATATACTTACTGGTGATTGTGGACAGATTTAGTAAAAAGAAGATGCTAAAACTGTTGCTAAAATTTTGTGTAAGGAAATTATTTTTAGATGGGGTTGTCCCGTTAGATTCAGATAAAGGACAAGCTTTTATTTCTAAACTAATACAGCAGATTGTGTAATTGATGTTGATTGAATAGAAGTTTCATATCCCCAGAGTTCAGGTGTTGTTGAGCGAATGAACCGGACAATAAAAGAGAAACTTAGGAAGGCTACGGCAGGTTCTTTCAGTAAATGTGATATTTATTTACCAGCTGTATTAGCAGAGATTCGTATGGCCCCCAATTCTACATCCAAGTTGTCCCCTTTCGAAATTTTAATGAGTAGACCATTTCCTACGCCTTGGGCAGTTAAGACAGGGACATTAATTACAGGTGACCTGGAATTTATCCAGGAAGCTTATGTGGCAAAACTGATTGAAAAATTGAATAGCATCTATGGTGATGTTTCTTTGTCTTTTCCTTTACCTTCTAGTTCTCTGACGCACCCATTCAAACCAGGTGATGTGGTCTTGGTAAAGGCATTATATCAACACAAGTCTTTAGAGCCTCCCTATGGTTTCCCGGTGACTGTTGAAGCCGTGACTCGCACAGCTATCTTGGTTGAAGGCAATCCATCGTGGATACATGCTTCCAGAGTAAAGCGCGCACCGAATCTGCTAATTGGAGAACGAGATGACCACCCAGATGACCACCCAGATGATTTCAGAGATGACAACACACCCACCCTCGAGGAAGAAGATTGAGATGAGCCCAGACCCCAAGCCGGTGGGAAATTGTAAACTCCAGATGAAATACATTTTCCTGACCTGTTCATTTTTCATCTTATTCTGTGGCTTTTCCCATTTTGAGGTTATTAGAATGAACAGAGCTTCCTGCTCTATTGCTCCCCATGTTCCATTGCCTCCAGGGAACATCTGGGAGTATATTTCAAAAAAGCTCCTAAATACAACTCACTTTTGTTTAGGAAATGTAAAAAGTGCTCGGGACATTATAAGTACTAGTTTAATCGCTATTCCAGCTTCGGTTCCAACCTGTCTCCAATACTATCTGACTGATCAGCACTATAAGATAATGGATCCCAATTATCTGGGACGGTGGTGCCACAAACTTTCCAAAATACCCCAACAATCATCACGTGAACAAACTGTAGATATGGTTATGATTCGGACTAAAAATGTTACTGCTGCTGAAGTTTGTTTCATTTTTGTTTGCCCTGCTGATGCAAAATGTGTTTCTGTGAGCAATAACATGAAGTGTAATCTCACCTACCAAACGATATCAAATTATGTACACATTGTTTTTTCAGAGGGATGGGTTATGGCCTGTGGGAATGTTAGCTACACTTATTTACCTGCTAACATTTCTGGAGGTCCTTGTGCTATAAGTAGATTAAGTATGGTGATAGTGCCAAGCACACATTTGCAATCTTCTTCTTTCCTCTCTGCAGGTAAACGTAATCACAGGGATCTTATAACTATGCCAGAAGATTGTAAGTCTAATGTGCATCCACTATCTGAAACTGAAGTTGTTGCTTTAGGTGCTAGTATCGTAGACATCCCAGGTCTAACAATATATACTGGTAGACAATTGCTTTATCTTGCATGTGTTGTAGCTAAAGAAATAAATATAACAAGTTCTATCCTTACCAATATGTTAACGACTATGATATTCTTGAACATGCTGTTCTCCAGAATCGTGCTGCTATTGCTATCTACTTCTGTTGCATAGTCAAGGATGTGAAAGTGTTGAAGGTATGTGCTGCTTTAATATTTCTGATCATACCCTCACTATTAAATATCAGATCAGTAATTTGCAACAACTTAGCAATCACATCAAAGTAGATGATGGTAAAAAATTTTTATGGAATATGCTTTTTTGGTGGCTTCCCTCCTGGGGTCAGCTTCGCAATATTTTTGGTACAATTATAATTATTATATGTGTTCTGATTCTCTGTTGCTGCTGTCTTCAATGTGCCCCAGGATGTTTTTCTATATTCTCTTCTTACTAATCATAAAACTGTTTCTCATTCTGCTATGTGTAATGATGTAATTGCTTTGAATACTATTTCCACTGATAATTTTGCTATAAATTACATATATTTTCTGTTTAGTTATCCCTTCGGGATAAAAGGGTGGAATTGTTAGGTTTTTATATATTCTCTATAATCACTTAGCCTAATAGCAGCCATTTTGTTCTTTGACTCCATTTTATGTTCATATTATTTAGATATTGTTTTTCTAGAAATGTACTAAGATGTTCTCATGGTGTAGATAATATTTTATCTCAAGGTCTTTTGCCTACTACATTGTGTGTCAACCTGACTCTATCCTTGCATTCCAAATGGATGTTTTACTACATCATCTGTAGACACAAAGTCTGGCAATGCCCCTTTTTCTGGCAATGCCCTTTTTTTGGTTTGATATATTCCAATGTACGAAATGAATAAACTGAGAAAGAGATTTTTACTGCACCTAACGTGTGGTGTAATTCTTTCTCCCAGCGCTGAAGGGTCTCTTATTGGGTCTAAGACAGGCATCAGGGTCCGGCGTGACTAGTGCAGGATATTTATTCTAACAGAGCCTATTGTCTGATTCCTCCTAAAGACGAACTTGGGTTGTCCCATCAAATTATCCCTAAAGGCCGGATCCATTTTCACTATTGGCCAGTGTTTCGATACAATTCTTCTAAGATGTGCACTACCTCTAAAAAATGTGGTAATTAACAGAAGGTTGGGATTAGGTCTACAATCTCCATAGCCCTGTTTTTCTTTTGGGTCTGTTTGGTGAGTAATTTAGACCAGTTGGCTCCTACCGCTCTTTCATAAGCGTTCCTTACCATCTCCGTTTGGTAGCCTCTGGCAATCAAATGGTCCCATAGGATCATTGCTTGATGTGAGTCATGTGACAATAGCAATATGCAGCCAGATTATGTTGGAAATTGCTCGAAATCTTTTTATGCATAGCCTTGAAGCATATTACTAGAAATATTTTTGGTTTCTCTCCAACGCTGTAGCTCAAATAAGTGGTTGTTCCAGTGTTTATGCTGGTAGGCTGTTGACAATTTAATTCAAAAGTCAGTCCTTGTGTACGAGGTTCATAGAAGAGTCATAACATAGAGTAACAAACACTGCTCCAGTTCTAGTTGTCCCATGTCATCTTCCTACTAGCCACAGCACATCGAGGTAGTCACCTCATCCTTTTAAAAAAGAATACATACGGTAAGCTCTCAATGCTGTAAAGCTAAGAACCAATGTATTTAAATGCATGCTGTAAGGCTACACTCTAAAGTGGGCCCTACACGGATGATTGGGATTTGCCTGATATGATACATCCGAAAATTTGCAGGTGATCAATCAGGGGATCGACCGCTTTAACATACTGTATTACTGGAGATTGCATCATGTATGGGCCCCTTTACCAATACTGTCTTCATTATGCTTTTAATGGAAATACTAACCAGCCTTTCAGCGTGCTAATTATATTTTATATATATATATAAGTATAAGTATTCATTGTTTAAATAAACTTGCTGAAATCCAGAGGAGTGATCCGCTATTCTTCCACTATCCCTTATACTATATAAATATATTGATATCTTCATAGGAGATTGCATTAAGTTTTTAGGAGCTACCAATGAGGTGGGGGGTATATGATATTACATATAGGAAAGGTGTATATGTATGTGTGTACTATCTCACTATTACCATTTAAATGACTATCAATAAATCTAAATAAAGTATAGCACTGACTTATATTTGGTACAAAACAAAATATACAAAATACATAAACTTACTTACAGAGCTCAGAATCCTTTTTTTTAATATGGAATGGTCAAATGGCAACTTAAACCACACCTGTGTGTCTGCTCCATATGAAAGGAAGTGTAATCCAAAAAAGGTTTCTGTCTGCTACACAGGATGTGATGTGTATTGTAATAGACATATACACCAAGGCCCCTTATATACCACCTCCAGCCTGCAGGTGGTGTCAGTGAATAATAAAAGACAAGACATCCCTGCTCTCTAAGGCTAGGAGGAGAGAAAGTGAAAGTAGATTGTGGTGTGTGCATTGGAGAGATATTGACTGTAACACAAGATCCTGTGTATAAGATCCTGTGTGTAAGATCCTGTTGGGAGGACAGATTATTGGACAGACAATTTACCTTATTGGATACAAACTCTGAGATAACAGATAAGTGTACACCAACTTACAAGGATACACAATATACAGGCCTGGTCAATATTCAAAGTGGTGCACCACAGACAAAGACACCCCTGATTACTGCACATGTTATGTGGGGAAGCTGTTTATGTGCACTGTCTGCTTTGTGCCAGACCACCAGAGTAACCCACTGTGTGCCATGCTACCCATGCTACCCATAATCCTTCCATAAAGCAGTGGAAGGATTATGGTACAAATTGGTGGCAACAGTGCTGGTAATACCATTTATTCTCCCTGTTTTCTCTGTATATTTGTTCTCTGTATTAAGATATGGAGGCTGCTACTGAAAGTATTGCTTTAAATCCTCTTGTCCTTGTACCTGCAGAGGAAATTCCCCAATTAGACTCAGTAGCTCTACCAAGCCCAATTGCCAAACCTATTTTTAAACCTGATTCATTTGATAGGGTAACTAGGGAGTGGACTGATTGGCTAGAACAATTTGAATTGGCAGCCACTATTAATGGTTGGGATGAAGGTGCTCGCTTGCAAGTCCTTAGCCTTTTGCTTAATGGTAAAGCCAGGCAGGTATACCAAGGATTTACTGTAATACTGAAATAAAAAGCAGTTATCAATTATTAAAAATTGCTCTGAAACAATTTTTTTTCAATTAGATTTGTATAAAAGAGTATATAAAGGATAAATCCATTTCTTTAGGTAAATTGGGAATGAGAAATGTTTGATTATACGTTAGATTATTATGGCAATGCTATTATAATAACATGATGCTATGAGGTACCTTCTGTTATAATATATGAGGTACCATCTCTACTTGGTGAATACTAATAAGTATTAACCTAGCATGTTTAGTTTCAACCACACAGTGTGGCAGGATTGCCTGGGTCTACTCTCAGACCTGCAGGATTATCCTATTTGGTTCCTCTGGAAGCTGGTGACCGAGCAACTGTTTAAAATATACCTGTGTAAAGATTCTATATCCACTATATCCACACATAGCAAAACATACACACACTTAATACTTTTAAGTTACTTTCAGGTGCGGTGCAATGGTGGACCAGCAATTTATACATTACACAGAAGACTCCAGCACACAACTACACATATAAGCATAAATTAATTAGATATGATAATAAAACATTATTATATCTAATTAATCTATGCTTATATGTGTAATTGTGTGCTGGAGTCTTCTGTGTAATGTATAAATTGACGGTCCTCCTTTGCACTGCACCTGAAAGTATTATTTTTTAAGGGACACTAAACAGTTTTATATAACTTGATGAATGCCATGAGAGCAACATCTTTCAGCTCCTCCTATTGACAGCCCACACTCTTGACTGCTCCTTCCGTCTTTGCCCTATGCACTTATGTTAGGCAAGTTACACACAAGCAGATACTTTGGGCTGACTGACTGATATTTCTGAATTTTGGTCAGTCAGCCCAAAATAACTGGGGTAATTTTTCAGCCTTGGGCGACAGACATTGTTGGGTCATTTAAGCTTCGTACACACAGACGAACGATCCCTGAGCGTGTGCACACGTTACGAACATACTTTTTGGTTGATAATCGCATGTGTATATGTGTTCCATCGGATGTCGTTCGTTAAATTGGAATCAGAAAATGATTGCACTTGTGGAATTGTGTGGTTTACTATAACGGACTGCACGATTGGTTGCAGCGAACTGTCAGCCGCAGCTGCTTTCTCCGCAACTGACACTGTTTGGGGCCACCATTAAGGCTGGTACACACGTAGCAATTCTTCCTCCTGACCGAGCGTTTGAGACTTTCCACCAGTCGGCCAGGAGGAAAGACTGTCAGTCGTGGCAAAAGCAGCCGCATTCAACAGTAACCACGACTGAGCATGATCGGCCTCGGTTTTCCGACCTGTCTGATCGCACTTTCATCCGATTTGCCACCAGGAACCATGCAATGATGAGGCCCGACCCACCGAAACACTAAAATGTCAGTCGATGGGGGGAACTTATTGTATAGTGTGTACCTAGCTTTAGAGCTACATTTGCAGCCATTTTTGAAACTACTATTCAGGACAAGTTATTACAGGAGTTCACTTTAACACAGATTGACAGCACAAGGTTTTCCATAGAGGGAATGTGTTTATTTTATTACCCACAATACACAACACCACAGGACAGAGCAGCCTGTCAGTCACTGCCATTCGCAGGTATTCCCTGTTACTAGTCACCGCTGCTCTCTTCCCCTCACAGAACACGTGACGCGGTGGGCTGGGCTCTGAACTCCAGCGCTGATTGGTTCCTGTCACAAAGGGACGGTGAGAGAGAGAGAGAGAGAGAGAGAGAGAAGGGAAAGGAGAGAAACCGGAAGAGGAGAAGGAGGAGTAAGGGAAAGAGGAACTGGGGGGACTAGAGGGGAGGTGAGGGGACAGCGTACGGGGAGACGGAGCAGTGTAGTCGGTTTCTTCCTCTTCCTGCTGGTCGGGTCACCTATCAAGCACCTTCCCCCAGCTTCGTTACATGGTGACCCGGAACCAGGAGAGGGGAAACGCGGCTCCTGCTTGACAGCGCTGGTGTGTGTAGGCCGCTGTGCCAGTGTCTGCAGGGAACAGTGCGGGAAAGAAGAGAGGAATCATGTCAGGTCAGTCAATCACCGATCGGATCACAGCTGCCCAGCACAGTGTCACCGGGTCCGCAGTGGCCAAAGCCGTTTGCAAGGCGACTACCCATGAGATGATGGGGCCCAAGAAGAAACATCTGGACTGTAAGTGATGGAAACATGGAATGTTGCTTGTTGTGAAGCTTTCACCTTATGGGGGACCATGGGAGTTGTAGTCCACAAGCACTTTTTGATTAGACGTGTCATGGACCAGTTCTGTGTTGTGGGTGTGCACATTGACAGGCCTGACGATGACTTTCCCTTATCTGCATCCAAGGTACAGCAGTGGCTGTAGGTGGCTCTAGAATTGGCACAGGTTTACATTGTATAGAAAGATGGAGCCTTTTCTACCCCCCATAGGGAAATCTGTATTTCCCAACACTATGTGCATATTATATATGTAAAGAGATGGATATATCCATTAAAGTTCATGTGCCATAATTATCTTGTACATTACCTTCTCATGAACAGCGCTTAGCTATGTATTCATTTCTTTGCTATGTCACAAGGGCCACTTTACTTAAAACTTTCAATTGCAGCCAATAATATACCCCAGTCAATAATATAAGAATGTGAAAATTCACTCTCTATTCTGTTCCTTGGCTGTATAAAAGAACCCGGTCACTGCTTTATGTTTTTATATGGTAGTAGAAGGTTCAAATAGCCTTAATGCTGTTCCTATGTTACCACCCCTTTAAAACTGTTGTATGAATTACTTACTCCAGTGATCGGGTGGTCCTGATGTATAGACCACGGACCTCTCACTGGATTCCACTCCTCTTGCGGGGGCTATCCCGATGTACCATCTATGCACAGATACTACGTATGTATATCTGTTAACACTTAAAAGAACATACAGATGTACAACTCACCCATTTGCAGGGATGATCCCGGTGCTGAAATGTCCCGGACCCATTGCTTGGTCCTTGTACAATCACCCTTGTAGAAGCCTTGGTGGGGATCTCGCACTCCGGATTACCAAAAAGCAAACCAATGTCTCCATTAAAAATCTTTTATTAAGTAATCATAAAACAGACACATCGTTGCCTTACACATTTCGGGTTCCTCCACATCCTTACTCATAGGTGAGACCCCCACCAAGGCTTCTACAAGTAAAAGAGTCCATAGGGCACATCTTTAAGATAATGCAAGTTTAAGGCTAGGGCTGATATTTGGACCTGGCCAACCGTTCACCACTTTCAACCTGTCGGCTGGGAAGAAACATCTGCTACAAAAATAGCCATGGCTATTTTGCCATGACCAATCATGCGACCTATAGAAGACTGTATGATCGGCCATGATTTACCGACATGTACTTTGGTCTGGTTTGGACAAAAGTATGGCTAGTCACGTTTAATGAAACCTTGATCAGGGAGTCATTCAAGCTAAACAGTTAAGATTTCTGCAGAAATTTGATCAAGAATAGATCATGGCATACATGCTTATTTAAAGAGATGGGAACTTGCATGTGCTTTAATCTTACTCAAGCAATCAGATGTTATCATACTGTTCTCTTAACTGTAGTAGACCTTGCTTACCCTTCATGAAGCCAGAAAGTATCACGCAAAGTGACAGTCTCCATGTCCCCATTTCTCATCCCTTGACTTTTACTGCATTGGTCAATGGGAAGGAATGCTTCATGCAATGTGTATTAAAGCAGGCCTTAACTAGGAATTAGGCAGGGCTACACTGGCACCTCGAGGAGGAACTTAATTTGAGATAAGTTTGGCAAACCCAGGGGGGAGATTCCAGCGACTTAGGTCCTCACCCGGTGTACTTTAGTACAAGAAACAAAAATAATGTCTGAGATTGTTGTTCCAATTTATTTACCCATAGTGCAAGACAAAAATAGGCTTTTTCGTCTTGCACAATGGGTAAATTAATTGAACAAATCTTTGGCAACTACCTGTGACTATCTCAGGCATAATTTTTGTTTCTTGTACTATTTTTTTTTGTCTGAGAGCAGTGCAGCTAACACTGGGATACTCGTATACAGAAGAAGTTCAGGAATAGCCCACTTGTTACACCAGTGTACTTTTAGGGGAGGGGGGTGGACACTATAAATGTCCTTAAAGCAGCCCCCCAAACCGCATTTTCATTGTACTTCCCTATTCCAAAAATTCTCCTTTAAGGACTAACAGACTTCCAGGTATCTGCTGTCAGTCAAAACTGTGACAATCACCCAAATGACTTACAGACATTCCCAAAACAGCCTCTTCTATTTCTGTGCATGCTCATGACCAACTTTTAACATCAGCAGAGGAGGCTGAATGAGAGAGTCGATATTTAAGTGTGGACATGCCATTTAAATAAGCCCTAATTGTATTTTAGTATTTCTTAAATTCCATTGGCCAGGTCAGGTTTTTGATCAAAAGACTACCTGGAATTGACCAGAAGTCTATCAATTGGGCAAGTAAGACAAAATATATTTTTGGCCAACAGCTATAAAACAGCTATAAGGGTTTAAATATACCTAAGTGGGGATAAATTGTTTTTGACATTAAGATCCAGCAATTAAGTGTCAGGAACTACGGTATTGTAGTTTTTTCTAGGTAGCGCTTTACACAGCACCAGAAAACCCTTTAAAAAGATAGTTGTTGGCTGGCTACATTGCTCCTGGTATTTGTGTACCCATAGATGGCCAATCTGAGACAAAACTAGTTGGAGATCTGATGGAATTTGTCTAATATCATTCATGTGTATGTCAGCCTTTAGTTTTTCTAGGTTATCTCTAGTGATATAACAAGGATTCACACGTCCACATAATTTTCCTTTCAGGTGCCACAAGCTTTACTTTTTGTAGCCTCTTCAGGGCTTGTTCATACTGAAATTTGATTTTTTTGCTTGCATCGCTTATTCTTGTTTAGGGTGGTGGCCCACAAGTTTATTTTGTACAGTGTTACTGATATCTGTTATTGTTAATAGGTGAGTAGTGACCTGCAGCTACTGGGTAAAGTTTCATGTTGCAAAACACCTTGTGCCATTCTCCTGTGGGTTCTAAATCCTGCAGTGAGGTAATCCATGATTTTTAATTGTTGCATATTCAATTCCTATTTTTGGTGCATCAATAAATATACCTAGAGACTCTTTAAGGACAGGACATTTCTGTTTTGAAAAGAAGATACACACGTGTATAGCTAAGTACGCCTGTTTAATTGCATGGCCAATCGAGCGGCCAACAAATTGCTCGGGATAACCTGACTATTCCCAATTACTTGTATGCTGCATGCAAGTGTATATGGAAGGAAAAGGCTGCTGACCATTGCCCAGCTTGATCTTTACTTTGCTTGTCAGTTCTCCTTTCTATCATCAAAAGGGAACACAGGAATATCAGTTACATCTCATTTGTTTATACAAAAACAAGGATAGTTTTAAAACTTTGTTACAGATTCCTTAACTAAGATTTTAGTTTTTTCCATTAAGTACTGGTGTACAAGCAGATCTATAAATGGCATGCTCCTTTGCCTGAAAGGCATGTCCACCCCAAACCTAAAATGTAACCCCCATACCGGCCTCAGTATGTAGTTTAAAAACATTCCTACCGTACATTCCTGCTCCTTATGGTTCTCCTGCAGTACTTGTCCCAAGTCCCGAAAACTGAAGAGTTGTGGCTATCTTACTATCCAAATGTCTCTGCCTCCTGTCCTGCCTCTGGGAGTGATGGTGATATGCGCAGGGGAGCCCTTTACCCCCTCCCTCCCACCATCTGGATCCATCCTCTGCAGCTGTTGCACCTAGCGTGAAATCCTTTGGCTATATTGTAGGTGCCCTCTGCCCACCCCTAACCTCTAGTTATTTTTATTAAAAAAAATGTTCTGATCACTACTTACAGCCCTCTGTACCTGCGGCGTCTCCATTGACTGCAGCCGCATCTGGGATTGGCTGACTGGCAGCTTATGACACTAAGGCAAATGATTGACAGTTGAAATTTAAGATGTTTCAGATTGGATATCTAAAGAAATAGGGGATAGATCAACAAAAAAAAATTGTGCGTTGGTAGTTGGGAAGAATTATAAATTCCGGTAATGGGAAATTGAATTTACGTTTCCCAGTTTACATATCCTTTAACAGGGAAAGATAAAAATGGGGAGGAGTGTAGGAGTACACAATTTTATTTTTAATTTCTTTGTTTTTCAAATAAATTGCTCATGGATAAATTCCTCATTACTGTCTGCAAGGTTGATGGACAACCATTGTTAAATATGTATGAAGGTATTTAAGGCTTGTTACTTTTCTTCAACTGCCCTCACTGTTTAAAATGCAAAAAATTAATGGTAGAAGACAATACAGCCAAATAGTTGTCTAAACATTGCAGGAAGGTCTGGAGGTAAGTTTGTATTATATGGCCAGCATAAGTATATTATCGCACTCATTACTTATCTCAATGCGGTGGGTTGTGAGAAATGAAACCCAGACAAG
Organism: Hymenochirus boettgeri; assembly: GCA_019447015.1. Classification (NCBI taxonomy): domain Eukaryota; kingdom Metazoa; phylum Chordata; class Amphibia; order Anura; family Pipidae; genus Hymenochirus; species Hymenochirus boettgeri. Next base: position 161,323,118 of record CM033476.1, read on the forward strand.
CACAGGTAGAACATACATTCTCCTTGAAGATGTAGTTGAGGGTGGATTCTAACCCAGGAATTAGTGCTGTAAGGCTGCAACCAGTTGTGCACCAGTGTCAGATTTTTACCTTTCTTTGCAGCCATCCATGTTTCCTGAGAGTTGAAAGTCTTGTTTTACATACATTTGTGGTATTATTTAATACTACTGCTTTCTACTGCCTGTCACTTTACCACTAGTCAGAATCTCTGAACCACTTAAAGTGTTACTGAAAACCGTTTTGGCAATGTTCCCTGTACGTTAATTAGTTTATGTCCACACAAATTTTTTTGTTACAATTTATTAAAAGAACTAAAAGGAAAAAAAAACAATGGTTTCTATACATAATGCTGGCCATACCCTGCAAAATTTACCTCCCGATATTGTGCTCAATTCATTCAGGGTAATACATTGGTATATCACAAGGAAACAATAAAACTTACTTTTACAGGGGAAGTTTTGCCTGTTAATGACAGGTTTACAGTGTTGTACACTATACATAATGCATCTGCTTAAATGTAAAGCATCCTTTCTGTATTGATGTGCCATACAACTGTAGTTGTATGGCACACCATACAACTGTAGTTGTATGGCACACCATTTAATTAATCTATATAGGATTACTTCCTAGGGCAAACAGCCATACTTATGATTATTAGATTTGGGTGCATAGTAGCCTATCAGTTTTACATAGGCATATAAACAAAATAAGTATAAGAAAAAAAATAACAATATATACCAATTTAAGTTATTAAAACAGGCTAAAGCCTTTACCTAGCTCCAGTTAAACAATACTTTTCTCCTTATGTCACATAGACCTATGGTTAAATATAGAAAAAAAATAGGGCGATGTCGCACTGGATAGCTTATCGTTTGGCAGTGTGCCCTGGGGTATTTTAAAACAAGAATAGCTTATTTGGCGCTACATAGTGTGCTTTACATTCATATCTGTGGGAATTCTGTTTCTCAGCTGCAACTTGGTCTTTGTGAAGTAGTGACATTGTGATTAAAACCATTACTTTGGGAAGTAGTTTTCATGGCATTTTCATCACAGCAACTTCCTGGATTAGTGACACAGTCACTTAAATTAAAACTGCACGTCACCAAGTAAATAGGACAAGAATCTGGGCAGCACACTGAGGCAACAAAGAAAATATCACATGGGCCACTTCTAATGTCACACACACAGCAATTTACAAGAGCCACTACCTTAAGATTCCAGTCTTAAAGTCACTCTAAATCACTTGCTGCAAACTGTTGTAAATTTGTTAAAGGTCAACTAAAGACTTAGAACAACTTAGAAGGCAGAACACCTTGACCTAAAAGCAGTAGTCTGTGTCCTAATTGCTCCTTTTGATGTGGGTAATGGAAAATATCCCTTACTTACATGGGGTTTGTATTTTATTTCCCAGCATTCCACTATCAAAGAGTTTGGTCACTGACCATAATGTTCTCCTCTTCGTAAGCTTCTGCAACAACTTGTTACAGCAGGTCACAGACCCAATAGTAGTCTCTAGCCATTCCATGTTACTGATGAAGGTCAAAAGGTATGGCACGATAGTGCACTAACACCCAATTACCTTATCAAGTTACATTAGTATTTACTGACGTAGTATTTTACTGTTTATTGGGATATTTCCAGATTATGAAATGTAAATCTCCATTAATATCCTGCTCACTGTTTTTTTTTGCATGTTTTTTAAGGTCATAATGGGGTAAGACCTGATGGGGATTTACCTAAAGCAACATGTGCAATGTTAAATGCCCGAATGAAGGATTTATCCTCCTATAGACTAAGGGTATTGCTGTAAAGAGATCTGTGGTCATTGCCTGATGCCTAGAAATGAAGCCAGAAGCTTTTTCAGGTGATAGTGTATGTCACCTAAAGTGTAAATTCAGATTGGTAGATTTTAGTATGTATGAGCTTTATTGTCCGTGGAAGGGAATTTTAGCCAGCAGACAAACAGAGTTTTATGTAAATTATATTTCTGTGAAAATTGCATATAAATAAACACATTGGCTTTTATATTTTGAATTCTGGTTGCTGGGTTATAAAATATTTCGCTTTGATATAGGGGGTCAGTGATCTTTCTTGACTTTTCCTGCTCATTATTCTGCAGAGAGACAGAATCTCATGACTGGAAGGAAGGACATACACAGGAGTAGCCGGAAATTAATTTTCCTACATAAGCATAAATTGTGGATATAACTTGTTTAGTATTAATCTCTTTACTTGAAAAACATTAAAGGACCAGTAAAATAATTTAATACTAAAATCTTCTTTACTGCAAAGAGTAAAATTATTTAAAAGTTATTAACTTTTGCAGCCAGCATGTCTACTTCCATTTCTTGTGCAGTCTTTTTAGGCTGTGTACACCCCCAGCCATATTGTCCTATCGGAGAGACACCCAATCTGTATTCTGTCTGGTGGAAAAAACTGGTACCGATATTTTTGTGCGGGAGGGTGTGTTTGTCTGTTTACTAATACTGAATTATAGCCTTGTAAACTATAGTTGCTCCTGTTTTTTTTCTTTCAATTACAGATCTTATACAGTGTACAAATGAAATGAATGTTAATATACCCCAGCTGGCTGACACACTTTTTGAGAGGACTGCAAATGGTAGTTGGGTTGTAGTTTTTAAAGCCCTTATCACAACGCATCACCTCATGATGTATGGAAATGAGGTAAGGCTTATAAATACACCTGAAGAGTCAACACATAAATAAAATGAATGAGATTTAAAGCCATAATTCAGTAAGGGCTAGGCCACACAGCAGCGTTTTTTCTGTGTTTGCGTTTTTCCGATCGTTGTACGCACTGGCAACGCACCGAAAATGCGCGTTTTCGGGTGCGTTGCAATCTGCGTTCCGCATTTTTAATCGCAATCGCATGTGGTTTTCTATACCTAATGAAGAAAACGCATGCACAAACGCAATGAAATCGCATGCGATTCCGTGTGCGATTGCGTTTGCGGCGCAGTGTGGCCGTGCCCTAACTCTGAACTGCATAGTAAAAGAAATACAATTTTACATGATTACATTCTCAGTCCCTCCCATTCCCAAAACAAATTTTCTCCACAGCTAGGTAGTAGGTTTCTTTAAGATTCATTTAGGCATTCTTTGGAGATTGAATTGGTCTGTCCCAAAGGATCATGGGTAAAATGAAGTGGAGAGCACCTGAAAGGAGCATAAAACAACATATACAGGCTTTTTTTTATCCTCTTAAAGGCCAACTGTGGTCTCAAAACAAGTGAGGGTTAAATGAAAGCCTGCATGGTCTCCTTTCTAATGAGCCGACAATCACATCTCTGAAAGAAATTTAATTCGGGTGAATGTTCAAACTTCCTGCTTACAGTAGGTTAAGTGACATCACCTGACGTCTGCCACGCCCCTACGCCCTGGGGGAGAAGCGACTTAATACTGGGGAAATCAGGAAGTACCTGGGGAAAAATCTGTTGAGAAGGAAGCCTATTAATGCAGGCAAAGGCTGGTCACATGGCTGAAAACAGGAAGTGTTCAACCAGGAAGTTACATTGCTGAACCTTTCCAGCAATAACTTCTCACAAATTTTATCTAGAGAAATTATTTAGGTTTTATTTTGACGGTACGATGGAAAGCATTTTGTATAATTCTTACTAGTTTGGAAGAATTTGAAACCAGTTACCCTTTGATAGCCATGAAACTGTAACTGTGAAAAAAGTGATTCCTAAGCACAAATTTCCCTCTTATTTCTGATCATCCAGAGCAATATATAATATTTCTTCCCCTTGGCAAAGAAATAGTTTTGATCGTATGAGCTTCCATGCATCAGCCAGTATTATAAAGTTCAAATAATTATTGTTTTAAAAAGTACAAGCAGGAAAGATTACATAAAATAAAAAATGGATGTGCATATCTGAATATGTATGTGCATTCATGCATCTCTGTATGCTTGTGTGTTTGTTCATATTTGTGCTGTTGTTCTGCATTCCTCCTCTGTGCAGGAATGGTAATTGTGAAATCTGTGGTTTGTAAAGTCTTCATACCAGAATTTGTGTAACTGACTTGACTTTGGAAAAATTATAATTGAGTTTGTAATAGTTGTCATAGCTTCAAGTCTCCCTCTGACATCTACATGGTTGTTGGGGAAGGTTGTCCTCGTGCCAGCCTTACACCATGCAGTGCTCCTGTATATGGCTACATCTTTAATGGATCTACATCTTTAATTTGGACCAGTCCTTACGTCTTGTACACACGTACGATTAACGGGTGTTTCAGATGATAATTGCTTGTGTGTATGCGTTTGGTCAGGGGTCGTTCGTTGAGCCGCCATGGCTTGAACATGCTCGGGGTTGTGGGTCGGTGCCAAAATCGTACCTGTGTACAAGGCTTTGGAGTGTAATTTGGACCAGCCCTTTCTGACCAGTAACTGCTAAACACGAGAGTTACTTATGGTACATTTCATTAAAATGTTAATTAAAAATTACTTATGAATTTACCTTGGGGATTTATTTGTGTTTTTATATCCTTTTTTTTTATTTCATTCACAATTCTTTGCGTTTATTTCTTAGAGATTTATTCAGTACCTTGCCTCCAGAAACACATTGTTTAATCTTAACAACTTCTTGGATAGAGGTGCAATGCAAGGTAAGTGATCTTTTTAAATCCTCTGCCATGTATAAACTAAGGCTTCTTGTAAATATTGCAAAAAAGACAATAGCAGAGATCCGCAAATGCCATATGAAAGGGCAATTATACCAAGAAAACCCACCCTCTACAAATATAGTACCTAGGGTGAGGACCTAAACCGCTAGTTCCTTACCCCTGGGTTTACTTGAAGTGTCCAGAACAAAGTCGCAGAAAGTTGGTCTATCTGTCCCCCAATACCCCTTTCATTAGAAAGATGTGCTTCGCAAGAAAACGCGTCTTCCTATTAGACAGGACCAAGACTGAGGTGGGAGTAAAGCAAAGCAACATTTAGCAATGTCGTTCTGGATACTGAAGGTAAACTCAATGGTGAGTGCCTAGCGGTTTAGGTCCTCATATTGGGTGCTATTCATTGGTGTGTCTGATGGAGGGAGGGTTTTTGTGATATAATTGTCCTTTTAAATCTTCATTATGTCTGCAGGAGGGAGCAATCGTGCCTCTCAATCTCTCACATTTGGCTTTTTATTTTTTTTTTTATTTGGATTTTACATGTATTTGAAAGTTATTAAATTGAAACTGGAGGTTTTCTCTATTTTAATAAGGATCCAGCCAGTAGGATGTAGCAGAGCCATCTGTTCTAAATGTATGGTGAGAAGCAGGTGGTGCTAAGCAGCTTGGGCTCAATATAAATAGTATATTTTGCATGGCAGTGCTTCACACTGTACCTATCATAGCTTGCATCGGGCACAGAATGGAGGGCAGTGTTGTATTGGAGAGAATGACGTGTATGAAGAGCCACTGGGTGTGGTGAGCAACAGGTATTCTATCACTAGATGAACTGTTTGGTTTTAAAATAAAGGTAGGGTTTTTGTTAAACAGGGAATTGTTAGTTTATTCACATTAACAAGCATTAACAGTTTATGTCTACCAGCCTTACATATCTTAACCCAAATCAACACTTAATCTGCTTGTTTGTTATGCTGGGCTTTTTCTTAAAACTAATACAGGCTGTAAACATTGGTAATATCTTTTTGTTGTAATGACCCTGGCAATGGGTGTTTGGTACCAGGTTTTCAACTTGGGTACCTGTGTCTGGTGTTGTACAGCCGGTGCATTTTGGCTTTGATGAATTTTTTTTTAATGCACAGCTGTAAATGATGCTTTTAATTGTTGCACACCTATTTTAAAAGACAAACTTTGTGGGTTGTTTACCTTTACCATGCGAGATTGTCACATTTCACCAGCTGTTATACAGTTGTAGTAAGTAGAAGTAAGCATAGTAGATTTAAGTGTTGGTTCTATTGATATTTCCTCACGTTTGTAAATTTAGTTTTTTCGTGAATACTAACTAGTTTAAGTGTTCAAGGTTACATGAGTGTCTGTAAAAATATTTATTTATTTGTCATAATAAAATGCTTTTCTAGTTATTTTTGTCTTGCTTTAAATGCTTTGTATTTTCTATACTTCATTTTGATATAGGTGAATGCCAGGGTAGAAACTTCCCAGTGTAATTGAAGAACCTAAAAAATTCATTTATCACTAATGTATTAATGAAATGTAAAGAAAAAGCTATAAAAAAATGTCAGGATGGAAGCACCTTTTATGGTTGTGTTATTAAAGAAATGTTGGTTTATTATGGTATTTAAGTCTCTTATGTCTTACGTAACTAGTTAGAGATCTGACTAGTTTTAGGGTTCTTGACTTCCTCTTTTATCCATCCTCTTATGCGCCTTCCTGACCCGTGAGTTGTAATAGGCTGCAGATTAAAGGTTTAGGTGTTAACATGGAGGTTTTATTCCCTGTTTGATGGGGTAATTCTCGAAAAGACGATTCCTAATCTTGTTTTATTTGCTCTTTTACTTATTACTAATCATGTTTCAATAGCCATTTCGTCATCGTAAAATTAGCTTAATCTATCCATAGACATATCAAGATTCCCTGTTTAGGGCAACTGTTTGTAATGACCTGTAATGACCTTGTTTAAGGACCAGTCTGCAAATGGTTATTTGAGAGCTCTGTTATGGATTGTGGGGCAAATTCTGTGGTCAACAGACCTTTCTGTGTCGATTGGAGACTGCACAATTGGTTCAAACTTTCCAACGTGTCAAAAAAGTCCTTTTGTTCTAGTTTACAAAAGAACGGCCAAAAAAGTACCGTTGATATTTTGGCTCGACCGACTGAGATACCGGTTGGGACAACTATATTAGGGCTGGTACACATAAAGCATTCCCAGACAGAACAACAGACCACTGATGGTTGGAAAATGTACTGTATATACGCGGGTTTAAACCAACCCGAATATAAACTGAGGTACTTAATTTGAACTGATAAACCAGGAAAACTGATTGACTCGATTATAAACCGAGGGTTGACTTTCTCCCAAAGATTTTTCCACAGACAGTCCCATAGAAAGTCCCCTACTTTATATGATGATTTTAAAGGTAACATTTCTGGATTTATACTCGAGTATATATGGTAAATGATGGTGAGGAGGAAAAATATACGTCATGGGTGTTGTCTAATACTTAGTATATCATAGAATTAGATTTTAAAGATTATACTTTTTTTTCCCTGATAGGTTATGACATGTCAACTTTCATTAGGCGTTATAGCAGATACTTAAATGAAAAGGCACTTTCTTACCGACTTGTAGCAGTTGACTTCACCAAAATGAAAAGAGGGTATGGACTTTTTGTATTGTGCTAAAAAATAAACCATAACCTGCAGATTTTATTCTGATATTTTAATATTCTTTTTACTTGTTGTACATTTTAGGATAGATGGTGTGATGAGAACCATGGTAACTGAAAAGCTGCTGAAAACCCTGCCCATCATTCAGAACCAACTGGATGCGCTCTTAGATTTTGATGTATGCCTAACAATGCAATCATTTTTTTTTTTTTTTTTTTAAATGCTCTTTTGAGTATCGATAAAATCCTCTCTGTTTTTTGTAGGCAAACCCAAATGAGCTAACAAACGGTGTTATAAACACAGGGTTCATGCTTCTCTTTAAAGACTCTATTAGATTATTTGCAGCATATAATGAAGGTGTTATCAATTTATTGGGTAAGTATAACCAGGGTTTTATGTTTAATAATTGTTCTACTTTTTATTAAATCTAAACTAAAGTTAAAGGGCCCCACTGAAAAAAAATCGCTGTGTATTTTATCCGCTTTTAAGTGATATTGTGAGTAGAAAGATACCGACCAAAAATTTTGAATGCATGCATTGGAAAATAGCAACGCCTTACTTCCCCTGTTTTACATTAAAAATAAAATGGAACCGTGGATCGCAAAGTGGGAACGGAACACAAAATATGGCAAAATCTAGGCAGTGGTTCTCAACACTTTTTTACTACAGTAGCATGGAGATATTTTCTATGCATTTGTATCAGTATACTTTTTGGCCAGCCCTGTGTTCTGAAATTTTAGATTGCATAGTAAGAAGGAGAGAAGGGCTATGCCTAGTTTGGGACTATACCACAGGGTTGCTGGGAAGTTATGATAAGTTAGAAAATAACGGCTTTTTGGAAAATGCTGTAGAAATAAGGAGTGGCTGATATTGGTAAGCAAAGGGTGTTATCTTAGTACCAGCAAGTAGCAGATAACCTTGCCTGTCTTCTAAAAAGTATACAGCAAAAAAAAAAGCTAAGTCTGGATTTCTCCTTTATACTTCATTAATGTTAAATAAATGTAATTATGGGTTTTCATGATTCAAATGGGGCAAATGTCACCAGCAATAAAGGTCTATGGGTATTAAGAACAGAGGTTGTTTCATGGTAAATAGCTTTTAATGTGTAAATTACATATTTAAAGTTGTAAATATAGAAGATAAGATGCCTGTTACATTTAAGGAATAACCCAAATTTAATTTTAAGGCTACTTCTCTTCTTTGTATTAAGATGTTCTTCTTATTGGCTTTTCCTTCTAAAAAATAAACTATTGTGCAGAGCTAGGTACTAATCCTGAACCAGTCCAAAGGTTGTTCCGCACACTACTCGCATCCACTTTTGTAGCCTTCCTGCTGGGTGTCTGCTGATATACCTAAGCCATCGGTATATAATTCCAAACATAAACAAATCATCAGCGCACACCAGAATTACAGCAAATGGTGTTTTATTAACACACATGACGTTTCGGTGGCAAAATGGAACCTTCTTCAGACAGGCGCCATTGAGTATCAAGATGTACATTTTTTAGATACATTGTATCTGTTTTCACCACTAGGTGGCTATCTTTGTATTCACATCCCTCTATGTAATAATGTACAGCGCTGCGTTCCCAAGTGGCGCTATATAAATAAACGTATACATACATACATTTTCTACTCCAGACTAATGCAATTTGTATACTTTGTCAAATTCTTCATTTTAGAAAAGTACTTTGATATGAAAAAAACCCAATGTAAAGAAGCTTTGGATATCTATAAGAAATTTCTTGCTCGAATGACAAAATTATCAGAGTTCCTCAAAGTGGCAGAAGTAAGTATTGTCAGCTTTGCACCAAAGGGACCTTATTTAGCTGTTTGCACTGGTACAGTAGCATGTAGTATGCATGATATAATAACTCAATGCAGATGAATACAAAATGTTATTGAATGGTGTGCCACTCTACCACAGACATTGCTTCCTGCTTGATATTTCATTTTCATTTTCTATCTGTTTTTGTTTTGTAAACTGCAGCAACATGCAAGATTTTCTTCTGCCCCACACTAATTTCTATTAAACCTTTACATTTAACATCTAACATGTCATGTATGTGCTAAACTGCTTTTTCCGCAGTTGCATGGTACCGCCAGGCTTTGCATTCTGTTATCTGACTGACAAAATGTATAATGTAATTTTTCTTTTCCTCCTTTGGCCATTAGCAAGTGCCACTGTACCAGTTCAAGTTAGTAATGTCCCTTTTGCTGTCTTGATATGTGTGTAAACATCTCCCAGCACACTCTCCATTACCACTGCATGAAGTAATATACATTTTTTTCCCCCCCTCCTATTTGTCAACCCAGCAAGTTGGAATTGATCAGGGTGACATTCCAGATCTTACTCAGGTCAGTATACATTTCACGTTCATTTACTTTGGTTTAATTCTGTTTTCATTTTTGTGGTATTATGATTATTTAAACCATTGCTCATATATCCCCCTTCAAAACTATCCTATATATTACTATGAAGCAACATCTTTGGGAATAACAAAAATCAGCCAATGTTTACAGGTGAACAACAAAATATACAATTATTTGTTTTTCTGTGAAATGGTATCTCCACTGGGGGAAAGTAGTTTGGGGTTTTTAGTTTTATCGAAGAACTGGAGTTAAAGTAGCTATGTCTTACCTCCTGTTCTTCAATAAAACCTGCAGGAGCCAGGAAGGAAGGAAAGGAACTTACCCGGTATCACGCTCCTCGGACAGGTCCTGATGAAGTTTGTACTGTATCCACATGCACATCCAAAAAAAACTTACCTTTTAATGGTATCCACTGGTAAACCCCCCTTTTTTCTGTTCAGTTTTATTGACGAATGGGAGGTAAAGGAGCCGTATCTTGCCTCCCGCTCTTCAAAAAACCTTCACGAGTTGGGAACGAAGAGAAGGAACTTACTGATCGCTCGCTTCCTTACGCCGCTTAATCTGACAGGTCCCGACGGACTCTGTAGTCTATGCGCATCGCATTTGCACATGTGCATAGACTACTAAGAGATGGAGGAGCGAGAAATCGGTAAGTTCCTTCCCTTTGTTCCCAGTTCCTGATGGTTTTATTGAAGAACATGGCATAAGACACAGCTCTTTTACATCCTGTTCTTTTATAAAACTGAATAGAAAAAAGGGGGTTTTACCAGAGGAGATACCCTTTAAGGTAACTTCGTTGATAAGTAATTTTTATCTTTCACTGTGGCCCAAAGGGCATTTAAACAGTGTACCTTAGGCTGGGTATACACCAGCCAATATTTTCGGTCGACCGGCCGATTCACGGCACTTTCGGTCGATCGGCCTAAAATATCGGTTGGTGTGGGCCAAGCGGCCGCAACCAGCATCGGTCGTTCGTTTGTCCGGATCGGATGAACGAACGATTGGGCATGTCGGAAAATTTCGATCGATCGTGCGGTTCCCTATGGGAACGCACAATCAATCGTTTGCGGATTTGGCCGTGTGTGTACCCAGCGTTTAATTACATACCTCAATCAATCAAATCATAAATTGCATTCATTTATCAATAAAAGTTCAGCCAATAATGCAGATAATTGGTTACATAGTGCAAACAATCTTATCTGGAAGTGCACACATTTTTTTTTAACAATGATTCTGGCCACTCCATCTGTTGTGGATGTAAAGATCCTTATTATGCATGAGGGCTAATTAAGAGGTGCAACATTTTGCCAGTACTATTAACCTGCAGCACACAATCAGATGTTATCAAACGTTTTCTAAAGCTAGCTTTAGAAAAGCTAGGCAGATTTTTGGTCAGCCGGGGTGGAATAGCATTGGTTGCAGCAAAAGTCGCAGCGATCGATCACGCCAAATGATTACCCCTGATATGCCAACATGTCCTAACTGACTGAAATAAAGGCTTGTGTGTGACTACACTCACTGTAATATTCCAGTAAAAATTTGTTGCTGGTAAGCATGAAATTGTGTTTCCTGGCACTATTTGCTAATGGCAGCAACAAACTGACATTTAGACAGAAAGCATACGAGGGTATATCTTTGGAACATAGCTATGTATGATCATTTATACATCTCATTTAGTTAATACAATAATTAGTGAGAAATGGTCTCACAAATATGGGAGCTTTAAAAATACATTTATTAGCAACATTTTTCAAAAGCTGAGTTGTCTTCATACAGGCATAAATAATCTCTCTGTTCATCTACAGGCACCCAGCAGTTTGCTGGAAGCACTTGAACAGCACTTGGCATCTCTTGAAGGGAAAAAAACTAAAGAAGTCTCTGCAGCCAGCAGGTTAGTAACTTGTATTGCTAAATGATTTTAAAGCTTGGGCCTTTGTTAGCAGAGACAGTTGTGAACCAGAGTTTATTTGTGCACAGAAGTTTGCATTCCTAAATATAACAAATGTTATAACGTAGTATGTATGATGCTTCTTTACTGAAATGAAATGATTGCACTAGTGAGAAGCTGTCAATCCTTAATAAAAGTTATATGCCATTTTAAAATTTAGATTATTATTTAAATCATAACCTGCTGGGCCCTGTTTATAAAGCAACTTTAAAAACTAAACCACACTTTTTAAATTGTATAAAATATCTATTTATATTTTATATTTATAGTGTATGGTAAGGTGCAGATCACTGATAGAACACCAATAAAATTTTTATTAAATGATTTTATAGACGTACACAAAGCAATAAAGCAAATACCAAAGAATAATCTAGTAGCGTGCATTTTTATTTCCAGTACAGTACAGTAATCAAGCTTTACTGTAGAGAGTTACACTCTTGGATACTTAAATAAAAGCATTCCTCTCTATTCCTGGATCCAGTCTGGTAAATGGACCTTATATGAACTAAAGGCCCATAATGCCCACATTTTTTAAAGCAGTGGGAGGGAATCCACATGGATTATCCTCTCAATTAATATTATCTCATTAAGCCACTCCACCACCCTAAAGAGAAATTTTAGCTGCCCTTTAGTTCATTTTCCTTTTTCTAAGTATCATTTTTAATATAAATGTAAATCTGTTCAAGGGGGTGTGGGAACCATATGAACCTAAAGGTTTGTACACACGTGTGATTGTGGGTCCCGACTCGTGACGCACGATGTGTAGGAACGAACGTTTTGGGTGATAAGCAGCCTGTGTGTAGGCACTTTATCGGTCGAAACGGAAGTTCGGGTCTGGACCCGCGATCGCACGTGTGTACGAACCTTAAGTCTGTCTTTTGTTTGCTTTCTGATCTTTAGATTCTTTAGGTATCTGTGAAATTACATACCGTAGTTTTGTCATAAAACATATTTTTCAAACGGACACTGTAGAAAATGTAAACTTATGTCCTAATTTTTTTTTTTATTGTTCAGAGATTTTAGTTAGATTTTAGACCCTTACCGTATTACTGCAGTTTATTTTATTTAGTTACAATCTAACTGCAAATTTTGTTTTCCATCTGCACTCATTTATCTTTCATATTTTAGGATTGCAGGAACACCACCCTGCATTTTCAATCCCGGATCAGACATTATGGTCTAGGCCACATTGCAGCATTTTTGCGCATGCGGTTTTTCTTAGATCATTGAAACCGTGGCACTGAAAAAGCACGTTTTCGGGTGCATTGCGATTTGCGTTCCTCGTTTTTAATCGCAATCGCATGCGTTTTTCTATTTATATTGAAAAAACGCATGCGCATACTGTGACGCATTGTGCCTTAAAGGGAATCTTCACTGGGGAAAAGTAGTTTGGGGTTTTCAGTTTCATTGAAGAACGGGAGGTAAAGGAGCTATGTCTTACCTCCCGTTCTTCAATAAAACCTGCAGGAGCCAAGAACAAATGTAAGGAACTTAACCGCTCTCTGCTGCTGTTCTTCTGACAGGTCCCGGCAGAGTTCGTATTGTATGCACATGCACGCTTTTATCGAAGAACGGGAGGTAAGACATTGTTCCTTTACCTCTTGTTCTTCATTTAAATGGAACACCCCAAACGATCTTCCACAGTGGAGATGCATTTTAAACTATCACTTGTAACCAATGTTGAGATTTGGATATAGTTTGTCCTGATAAAGTTCTCCATCAGTTTGTGTCTTCTTTGAAGAATGTCTGCCATTAAATGATTTGGATATGGATATAACTATATAGATTTAGGCATAGAGTAATGGGGGTGGGATGGGGTGGGGGAAGGCAGCATTACCCCAAACTTAATGGTTGCAATTGCCATGTCTGTTGGAAAGCTAACTGTTCCAATGCTACTTTCTCTTTCACAGCACAAATTTATACCTAGGTAACAAGTTGAGATTCACCCCCTCATAAAATCACTGATATACCCGTGAGAATACATATTTTGTTTTTCTTTAATTTATTTTCCAGTTGTGGAAATAGTAAAGTCGGGCTTCTAATAACGTACATGATTGTAGTTTTCTGTGAATTAGTAATTAATAGATTGCTTTAATCCAACTTTCCTTTCATTTTTAGAGCAAGTACCTTGTCTACAGCTGTTTCTTCCCTTGCTACGACAGGGATGTCATTTAGTAGAATGGATGAAAAAGAAAAACAACAAGCACTTGAAGAAGAACAGGCCAGACTGCAAGCACTTAAGGTATTTGGGACAATGATTTTTTGTGGTGAAATGGAGATCTCAATTAGCACATTTTATTAATGGAAACACAATTTGTGCAGGAACAGCGACTTAAAGAGATCTCCCTGTCAAATTCCGCGTCTGCATCACCCAGCACCTTATCTGGTAAAAGTGTAAATACCTCCGCCACTGTTGACTTGTTTACAGCCCCTGCGCCAACAACAAACAGGTAGCAAAACATCAATTACTTCAATATTTTGTCATTTTAATGAATTCATTCATTTTTGTCATTTAATTCAGGATTCATTTTTGTTTCTTTGCTTCTTAGTATGCCCAACCTTAGCAGTGATCTCTTTGATCTTCAACCTACGTTTGTTCCCACTGTTCAAAGCACCCCTGCGATTGCCACTTCTGCAGTCAATACCTGGGGAGGTAAGGTTAGAAAGCAAATTGTGTGTCTTTTTGCCTAGTGGTTTTAAAGAATATCAAATAACTTTTTTATTATTTTGCCAAGCTGTTAATCATCTACTATCAGTCAAACCGAAATCTTCATGTAGCAGGGAATAATTCAGGTCCTGACTGTTTATGGCTTTACTTTTAACTATAATGCGCATGCACGCTAGTTAAGTAAAACTAACGAGCTGGTGGTGGTAAGTTCTGTACCTTCACTCCTGGCTCCTGTTAGATTAAAGGAATAGTTCACTTGAAAGACCTCCCAGTCTTCAATCAATACATTAAAAAAATAGTTTATTCTTTAAGTGAACTGTTCCTTTAAAGTAGAATGAAACCCAAAAAATCATAGTTTGATATAAAAAATATTTGCCTCAACCACCTTTTCAGCATGGAAGATTCCAGTTAGGTGCCATTGATTTTTTTCTATGATCTAATTTTCAGTTCTGTTTGTTACCCAAAGCTGAAGATGACTTTCCTTGCCAGTACTTTTGCCTTCATTACATTTTCTGCACATGTATGATTTCCACTCCCACCTCTTAACCAATATGATGTAAGAAAATATTAAATCATCAAATCTGCATATTCTCTTCCTTTTGAAAAATTCATTGATTGTAACTGTCCTTCTGTCTGGAAGGACACTTCCTTGGAATGTTCCTTACAGTTATTTCTACTGGTTGGCTGTTGGATAAGTTAAATATGATCAGATCTTTACTATTTTTCATTAAGGGTCCTGCAAACAGGAAGTCAGTATTTCGGAAGCATTTATTTATACCCAGACAAAATGCTGGATCAGCAGTTTACAGTCACTTGGAATGAGAAAAATTATTTTCTCATTCTTCTTTTTTCTTGAAAGCATATGTATTTGTGCTGAACTTCCCCTGAAGTTCCTGTAAGACTTCAAATATATTCATACAAAGCATTTATAGCTGAAAACATCATTAAGACCATGTGGTTCCATACTGTCCATCCTATCTATCCATTTTAACTCAGATTGTAGTAGCAGTTTCTGCCTATCACCTCCCCTTGGGGGTAGGGATACTGTTCCAGAATTTGCCATCTCAAACTTGCTACATTATGTTTTATTCATAAAGAAATGTTAACTACTGGCGTATAGGAATTTTTATTATTTGGATCAACCCTCCTAATGGAGCTCTTGTGCTCACTAATCCGATTTTTACCATACGGGAGGTCTGTCCACTTAGCTTGCCACATGGGCATTTCAAGGCATAAATTACGGACTCAGAATTGCATGTAAAGTAGCCTGAGACATGTATCTTACATCCCTTAAAGGGGTGAGTCACCGCAAAATAAACCATCGCTGTGGGTGTATTACCCTTCAACAGGGCCATTTCAACACACTGAATACCCTCTTCATGCGGAATTGCTGTGTATAGAGATTGTACATCTATACTACATAAGATATCCGTTTCAACCACATTAGTCAAATCTCTCAATTTCTGCAGAAATTCCGTAGTATCCTTCAGACAGACAGGTAGATTATGTACAAAAGGTTGTAAGTATGTATCAACAAATTGCGAAAGCGGTTGTAATACAGAACCAACCCCAGATACAATACGTCTACCTGGAGGTTTGTTCAATCTCTTGTGAACTTTAGGTAACAGGTATAATACCGGTAGTCTGGGATGTTCTGTGCACAAAAAATCCTTAGTGTGTTTGGCTATCAGACCATTATCAAATGTATGCCTGACAGTGTTATCCACTTCTTTCTTAATGGCCCATGTAGTATCACCATCTAATTCATACATAATTGTCTATCAGCCTCAGCTATGTAATCCTGTTTGTCTTGGATCACTATGGCTCCACCCGTATCTGCCTTTTTTATCACTATCTGGGTGTTCTTTTGTAATGCATTAAGGGCTTCTCTTTCAGCTTTACTAAGATTATCCTTTCCATTTATTTTCATTAGTCTCCCACAATTTAGTAATTTCATGCAATACAATAGTTTCAAATACCTGAAGTGAATCACAGTTAATGTCTGGTACAAAGTTACTACTTCTTTTGAGTAAATTGCTTCTATGTGTCACTATCTCTGGTGACTTACACACATTAACAAACAACACAATACGATTAAATTCACGGTCGAACGTAGTGTATCTTCCATAAATTTCCTAGATGTTAATGTGGTTAAACAAGGAAATGGGTTATGTACTAAACTGTATAGTACACCAGCAGAAAGGAACAATCTCCTAAGGGCTGATAGCTGTCATACCCCTGGTACCATCAAAGGAATCCCTAAAGGGCAAATGTTGAGGGTCAGACGTATTGCCTCAACAGACGAGAGTTATATAGAAGCAAGCAATACACTTATAAAGAAATTTGCAGATAGGGGTTATCAGAAAAAGAACCTCACTCAGACTATGACTGAAGTTATGAAGATGGAGCCGAATCAATTACTACTGAACAAAAGGGCTGATATACAGAAAGAAAGGATCCCTTTTGTCAGTACATTTGGACCCATGAGCCATAAAATTAAAGATGTGGTTCTTAGGAACTGGTCCCTGCTGCAAAAAGACCCTAAATATGGGACACGGTTTAGGGACCCACCTATATTCTCATATAACAGGGGTAGGAGTATAGGAGATAGAATAGTGAGTTCTGACCTAAGAGAAAGGAAGACCACTACTACTAGATTTTTAAGCACCCCGAAAATGGGAACTTACCCTTGCCTAAATTGCTCTTGCTGTAATTCCGTTATTAAAGGGGATGTGGGGACTCACCCCTTTAAGGGATCTAAGATACATGTCTCAGGCTACTTTACATGCAATTCTGAGTCCGTAATTTATGCCTTGAAATGCCCATGTGGCAAGCTATATGTTGGACAGACCTCCCGTATGGTAAAAATCCGGATTAGTGAGCACAAGAGCTCCATTAGGAAGTTTGATCCAAATAATAAAAATTCCTATATGCCAGTAGGTGAACATTTCTTTATGAATAAACATAATGTAGCAAGTTTGAGATGGCAAATTCTGGAACAAGTATCCCTACCCCCAAGGGTAGGTGATAGGCAGAAACTGATACTACAATCTGAGTTAAAATGGATAGATAGGTTGGACAGTATGGAACCACATGGTCTTAATGATGTTTTCAGCTATAAATGCTTTGTATGAATATATTTGAAGTCTTACAGGAACTTCAATGAGGTATGAATGTTGTATTCATGTACCTTACATATTTCCCCTTCTTTACAGGTTGAATAGCGATATCTATTCATGTGGATCTGATCGATATATTGAACTGCTCCTGTTACTATGCCTTTGGAAATATCCCTATGGTGTAAAATCTTAAGACAGACTATATGTGTTTAGTAGTGTCTATTTTGGATGATGTAAATTGTATTTCTGACCTCTGGCCACTAGATGGAGCTGAGGATTATGTGTGCTACATTTTGTATATAATGGTGTTGGGCATGTCATTTCTGTAATGCACCTGAGGAAAGACCACACTGGTCTGAAACATTTCGTGCTGGTATCTCCAATAAATCACGGTTGACACCAGCTACTTTGGCTCTTGTGTGACAATTTGTTGCTATTTAGAAGTTTATAAGGGAGTGGTGAACCCTTCACACAATCTGAGCCTGTTTAAAAGACTTAAGGACCTGCTGCCTGGGTACATCTGTTTGTCTGTGCTTATTGGTTTGGGTGCTTTTTATAGGACATATTTTTACCTGTCTTTAGGTATATTATTTGTGCACCTTCTAGACAGGAATAGCTGGACTTTAATGACACTCTACACTTATTTCAGGTGCTCATTATCAATGTCTGAGAAACACGAACACACTATATATTTAGGATGCTTTGTACAGTCTAAATGGTTACCTTTCCAAATCCTTGTATTAAACAATAAGTGGTGTGCTATCTTTTATAATGTACAAGCTTTGTTAAATTTTTGCTGAATACTGGCCCCCTCTGGTGTTGGGTCTCGTAGATAATCCACCAGTCGAAATGGGCAAAAATGAGGGGTCGGCTCCCATAATCGCATGAAGCTTTTGGATTGCCATTCAGGGCCCTATAGTACAAACAATTAATAACTTTGTGATCAATGGCTCTCCAATTAGAAATCAATTACCTAGACTAATGGATCTTTGATCATATTTTTTCAGAAATAACAAAATTGAACATATTCAAAATCAAAAAATTCCTAATCATTTTTGCTGATTGACTGGTGGATGAATCAACATGCTCAGATACTGAGCAAATGAATCAACCCAGGGGCTGAGACCATAACAAACATTTTCAGGGACCCTGCAAACAGGAAGCCAGTGCTTTGGAAGCATTTATTTATGCACAAAAAAATAGCTGGATGGGCAGAGTATTATTGAAATGTTGTAAAGCGTATTTGTTTGTGCTGAACGTCCCCTTTAAAGTGCATGTCCAGCCTAAAATAAAGTTACCTTAGAAATGTTAATCACCCTCCCCAACCTAGGTTTTATATTACCTATATGTTTCAAAGATGCCCCTGAAGTTCTTTACCTAACCCAGTCCCTCGCCGCTCCTCCTCTGCTCTGCAGCTGACAGCCGTTCCACTTCCTGGATGAGCTGTCAGTAAAGGCAGAAAGTGACGTCATGCCCAATCGCCTGACTGCAACAACCAGGAAGTAGAGTGTCTGTCAGCGCAGAAACGAGCTTGAAACATGAGCAGGAGGTGGCGCCCAGGTGGTGAGGGACAGGGGCAGGTTAAGTCCCTTCAGGGGCATCTTTGAAACATATAGATAATGCGAAAACTAGGTTTGGTGGGGTGATTAACATTTCTAAGATTACTTTTTTTTTTTTTATGCTGTATATGCCCTTTAATGTTTTTTTTTTTTTTTTTTTTTTATGCCTACCACTTTTTTTCTTCCCATAGGTCCGTTCTCCTCATCAAATGGTGTTGCTTCTCCGCCACATTTGGACATTTTTGATATGCAGCCTGTGGAGGAAGTTGTGAAATCTACACCAGGGTTCAGTACATCTACGTTTACCTCAAAGCAAACAGTGGGGCTAACAATGGGTAAACATTTTCAGATTTTTTTTTTTCATCTTAATTTACACATTTATATTTATCTAAAACTTAAAAACCATGAAATATAACCAGTATACTCTGTACTATTTATATGTACATGCTTAGGTTTGTTTTATTGTTCTAATAATTGTTTTACAGCAGTTGGAGAGGTCTACAAGAGTTTTCTAAATCTTCTAATTCTGCTTAAAAATATATACTACTGGGAATAAATAGGTTTTATCTGTATACAGATGACCATATGCAACCACTCAACATGCGTGATCTAAAGATAAGAAAAATCAAAGATGTCCAATGATAGAATGTGTCTTTCGTGAACATGGTGTTAGTCAAGACAAAAGATATACCAGGGGATGCATCACTATTAGTTTTATATTGTTATTAGTGTTCAATTATATTTGTTTTGTTTTATCCTTTTTAATATAACAGTAAAACAGTTTTCAGTAAGAATATTTTCTAAATTGTTATTAAACAACAGATTCCTATAAATTATCACTTCCTGTATGAAGGGTTATCACAAAGGTGAAGTACTGTAAACTGATAGGGGTAACAAACAGACAAATTAGGATGCTAAAACACCCCATAGACCTGGTTAACTGTTTGAACGTTCCAAAGCGAATTTATCGGATTGCTCAGAAAAAGCTTTTCTGTTTTTTCTGATCGACTGCTCGAGCCAGGTGGAAAATTTTCTGCCAACCCCATCTTCAGTTTGCATCTTTTCTCAGAGTTCAAATGGAAATCTGGGGAAAGATCGGTGCCTCAAGGTGGGAGGCTTCGAGCTGTTCTTCCGATCGGATTTCAAATCGTTAAACATTGGAAATCCGAATGGAAGAACGTCTCCCTGTGTAAAGGTAGCTTAAAGGGTATCTCCACTCGTATTTTCAAGATTTGGGAATCCAGTTCTATTGAAGAATGGGAGGTAAAGGAGCTGTGTCTTACCTTCCGTTCTTCAATAGACAAAACAGGAGCCAGGAGAGAAGGTAAGAAACTTACCCGCTCGCTCGCTCCCCGCGGCGATTAGTCTGACAGGTCCCGACGGACCTTGCCTTCTATGCGCAAGAAGACAAGGTCCGTCGGCAGTGTTCTCCCAGAATTTTTTTCCTGCCGGGTGGCATGAAAAATAGCCGGGTGGGGTAGGACGGGGAAATTTTGGTGGTAAGGGAAACTGTGCACTGCATCATGCTCATTATATTGGGAGAAGTAGAATGAGGGAGTTGTAGTTCATCAACATCTGCAGGTAACCCATGTAAACATAGCAGCACATGTGACACCCTTTGTGGCCTTGGAGATCTTGGAAAAGCTAGTTAACGTGCTAAAATAATCTTGCAGGTGTAAAAAAGGGGTCTGGACTGAGCAGTCAGTTTTGGCGGAAGTTTTTACTGACCTATTGGCGCACACCTTTAAACCTACTTCTAAATTCTTTTAAATCACAAGTGTTCTCTCAAGAATTTTTTTCCAGCGGGTGGCATGAAAAAGTAGCCGGGTGGGCCACCCGGCTAAAAGACCCTAGGGAGAACACTGTCCGTCGGGACCTGTCAGACTACACGCCGGGGGAGCGAGCGAGCGGGTAAGTTTCTTACCTTCTCTCCTGGCTCCTGTTTTTTCTATTGAAGAACGTAAGGTAAGGCACAGCTCCTCCCGTTCTTCAATAGAACTGGATTCCCAAATCTTGAAAATACGAGTGGGGATACCTTTTAACTTGCTGTTCCCTGCTCCCTACAGTGCCACCTGCTGCTGTAACAAGACAATGAGAAACCCTTAAGCTGGCCATACACTACCTTTACATTACATCAGTTAAACATGAACAATCTGAGATGAATGTCAAATTTATTGTAATATCGAGTGAAGCAGCAGTTTTACCTGCCAATATTCCAACTCTGTTCCCCAGCCAGATGATATTTGCAATTGTACTTACAATCATAAAATCAACCTTAAAGGGCATGTCCACCCCCAAAACTATAATCCCCCCAACTACATGGCCCCACCATGTAGTGTAGTTTAATCCTTACCTCACATCCCAACTCCATCTGGTTCTCCTGTAGTCCCCCCCCCAAAGTTCCAAAAACTGCCCACCAGGAGGCCAGCAGGTCCATATAGGACACTGCCTGTACTGGCCTCCCGGAGATTCCTGCCATGGTGCTGCCGCCTTCTCCCCCCTCCCCCCCTCCCTCTCCCTCCCTCCTCCCTCCCGTTCTACTATCCCTCCCTAGCTCAAATCCCCCTTAATATTGTGCTCCCCCATGTCCCAGCCCAACCGCATGTTTTTTTTTAAAAAGCTCCCCAAACTCTTACTTACCTCTCCGTTTTCCTCGCTGCACTGACTGACGGCAGCCGCGTCCGTGATTGGCTGCCGCTCAGCCAATCACAGACGCGACTGCGGTCCCGGCCCTCTGCTTGCATTCTCGCAAGCAGAGGGGCGGCAGTGCGGGGGGAGGATCGAGGGGAGGTAAGTAAGAGTTTGGGGGCTTTTTAAAAAAACTAAACAAGCGGTTGGGGCTGGGGGACATGGGGGAGCATGAATAAATGTTTATTTTGTGGGTGGACATAGCCTTTAAAGGGCAAGTCGTTTAAAATCGTTTAAAATCTGAAATTATAAAGTCTAACCTGAAATCTGTACAATGTCCTTATTTTCCCTGTTTCTGCTTCCTGGTCCTTCCAGTTAGCAACTGTCAGTTATGGATTTGACAGTTGACATCACAACCAATGACTGAATGTTAATCCCCTAGCTGCCTATTCTGAGTATGCCCAGGCTCAGTACAGGCTCAGTACAGGTTTCTAAACTGCTCAGTTTCCATGAGGCCTCCAGAAGCATAGCAGGCATTACAGTAATGAATTCATAGGACAAACTATGATATATCAACATATTTTAAAGAGGCCATTCTTTCTAATAGATGTTCTTATGAGGGTGGAGTTGTCCTTTAAAATGATAGGGCCAGGCAGTTGTTGGAACATCGCAGGAACAACTGGAGATTGTGGTTTATTGCCAGCAGTAGAGCTCTCTCACAATTTATTCCATAGGGAACCCATTTTAGCTTTCTCATTTCTGTAATCCAGTGTGTTTACTAAATGCACAGATTCATACATTTCTACTCAGAAGCTGTGCGCTTCCATTGCATTTTTTTGCATTGAAGGAAATAGTCTTCATATGCAATATGTGAGATAACTTAAGCATAGACAGTATAGAATTGGGATACAATATTTTATAAGACATGTTTTTCTCAGCAGATGACCCTGAGTGTTCTACTTACACACAGGTTTCCCACCGCATTCAGCAGCGAATGCCTCTGGAGCAATGCATGTTGACTTTGATGCTGTCTTTGGTGCCAAATCATCTACACATGAAAATAAAGACCCTAATGGTATTGTTACAGAAATGATTTAAGTCTTTTATAGGAAAAACAAAGATAAAGTGAATGGCAAAATTAACCCCCTCCCCTTAGTTGTATCCACTGTGAACAACTAAGACGGTATTGGGGCTTTATCGGTACTGTGTGTACCTATAAAAGAGTCTGCCGTGATCGAGGGAAACACAGTCCCGAGTGTTCTCCCTGTTCTGTGTATATGCTGTGCATAGGGAGAGTGCTCGGGACTGAGTGTATCGTGATTTTTGAAAGATCCTGTCTGTCATCTTTCAAAAATCTGACATGTGTACCCAGCTTAAAACACTTAAGCAGTACAAACCATAACTAAATTCTTCTGCATTTAAGGTCCACATCCTGGGTAAATAGAGAGGGTTATTTTAACTTTCATTCCCTTTTATCTCTGGTTGATTTATGGCAGATTACATATTGCTGGTGTACTGTCTAAATAATTTTATATAGTTTATATGTGGTTTGTATAATGTTTGGGATTTATAAAAGTAATACTGTAGTTAAACTAATATTTGACTACCTGTCAAAATATGTGTTGTGAGCACTATGCTTTGTCTGATTTAACTACAACTGAAATGCATGTACTGAACCTATTACAAAAGGTTGTTTTTCTGTTGTGCATGATCTGCTTGTACCTATAACAAATTTGTTTTCTTTTTCTTTCTTGCATGCTTTCTCTGCACAACTGGGCATATTTATTACTGGTGAGTTCTTAGAAATGTTTATATTAACGCAGCTGGCTTAAATTAATGCTCTATAAAGATCCAGAAAAGTTAATGGTACATACAATGGCGTAACTAGAAATCACTGGGCCCCCCAGTAAAACTATGATGGGGCCCCTGTCCGTGCTTTATCCACAGTGATTTTCTGGGAGGAGGCTATATCTGTCATAGGAAATATAAGAAGATGGGGGGGGGCCCTTGGTACATGGACTATGTTGCATGCTGGAATTTAATAAGTGTGCAAAATAATAGGCATTTCTACATTAAAGTACACTCTAAAAAAATTTAAGTTTAATTGGAAGCAGCAGCTGTAACCATTCATCCCCCCCCCCCCCCCAGGTCCCTCCTGAGCCTACCTGTACTTATGGAAAGTTCCTGACATCGTGGAACTTCATTCAAGTCTCCTTATCTCTGCCCTCCGTAATTTGCTGGACCTCCTTCTTTTGCTGGTCAGGAAGAGCACTGTCTGTGTGCAGAGAACACAGTGCATTTCCTGACCAGCAAAAGAAAGAGATCCAGCAAATCACAGAGGGCAGAGCTAAGGAGACTTGAATGAAGATCCAAGATGTCAGGGACTTTCCATCAGCACAGGTAGACTCAGGAAAAAAAAGAGGGGGGCGGGGGAAATGATTAGTTAACGCTGCTGCTTCCAATTAACCTTAACTTGTTTTTAGAGTGTTCTTATCCTTTAAGCCAGGGATAGGCAACCAGTAGATCTCCAGATGTTTGGAAACAACAACTCCCAGAATTCCCTAACAACAGTGTGTTTGTAGAAGAATGCTGGGAGTTGTAGTTTTTAAACATCTGGAGATCTACTGGTTGCTTATCCCTGCTTTAAGCTTTTATGCAACAGCAACTGAAAAGCCACATTGTGTGTGAAATTGGTACCTACATTTCCAAGTGATATTCCTCGATTTTAAGTTATTTGCAGCTGCAGGTTTTGCCTCCTAGTTTTTGTTCTGTGTGTTTATTATGATAAAACCTATTAAATAAAGATTGTTAATTTAATTTCACAGCCTATTGGATGTCAATATTTTTCTATTATTCCATGTCTTTCAGCGGTCTACTTTACAGATGATGTTTTGCAGCCAACTCTTTCCCAACAAATTGAGAAGTGTGCATCTTCTGGTCAACAAAGTGGAGGGTTATTGGCAAAGGATCTTGATTCCTCACTTGCCAACCTTGTGGGAAGTAAGTGTATTTTTATCTTCCTTTCAATGTATTAAAAGTAACCTTTAGGCTAAATGCTTTTTTCAAGAAACAAAGAACTACAGATTTCTTAATTGAAATAGAGCATTAAGAAGTTTATCTTTCTTTCCACTAGTCAGTAAACGTGGCTACTGAGCTGTGGATTATGGCCTGAGCATGCTCGGTACACATCATTCAGGGAGAGAGTTCTCAGAAATGCTACTATGTATCTTTCTGCTACAGATTAACTTAAAATGTTACTAGTAGTTGGAATTACTAAACTGTGTTAATTATATTAATATTACAGACCTTGGCTTTGGAGGAACACCTTCAAAAAGGTAAATTGAATACTTTTCATTTTTTATGTTTCTTTTGGTGCACTACACTGGTCCAACCAGAAACGGGCATTCATAATAATGAGGGCCCTCCACATTGGAGAGATTGTTACAGTTAGGTCTGCAAGAGATTATGGTAATTTTGGGGTTTCTGGATTATTTACAAATTTCTTGTTATAGTTGTTACAGGAATTAGTACATAGAATGAAAAAAATATTTTTGAGTGTTAAACGGACACTAAATCCGATTGAAATCTGTAATTATTATTCACAGGAAGGTGAGAATGTTAAGTCCCACCTCCCTGTGAATAATAGAACACCGGGGAACAGTGCAACACTTACATTACCGGCGCTCCACTCCCGGCTGCTTCTCAGCTGACTGGCGTGCTGTCCCGACCGTATGCCTTTCTTTCGTATTGCGCATGCGCCCAAAGATATGAATTAGGTCGGGACTGCGCGTCTAACATCTGAGAATGAGCCGAGTGAAGCACCGTTAAGGTAAGTGTTGCATTGTTTCCTGGGCATTCTCTTATTGACGGGGAGGTGGGAATAAGCGTTCCCACCTCACTGAATAATAGATACAGATTTCATGTACTTAACAAAGTACATGTCTGTATGTATAATTTTATCTATAAAGCGCCACATTTATATGTGTAGTGTGCCTTGACATATTAGAAAAGAGATCTAAGTACATGAAATCGCTTTAGTGTCCCTTTAAGTCCTGTTCACTCATATTGTTGTGCTCTGTTAAATAAACATACCTGCACTGTTCTTAATGGGGAACTGTGGTCCAAAAATGACTTTAGGTAAATTGATAGAAATTGCTCTACTGAGAATTTTTGCAATGTATTTTCATTGTTTATTTTGCATAGTTTTGAAGATATTTACATTTTTGTGTGTGATATGGCAGCAGCATCACCAGGTCCCTTGCACTTCCTGCTCTGAAACCATGTCAGTGGATGACAGTCAATCTGCTCTGTGTCTCCTCCTCCCCTTGCAGCCCCCCTTGGCCTCTTCCCTTACAGCCTCACGTGGCTCTGCCCACTTGCGGGTACCGTGGGCCACTCGGAACCCCCCCTACAGAAAACTGTGAAAACAGCCTTTTCAGGCAGAGTGAGAACAGAGTGAGAACAGAGTGAGAACAGAGTGAGAACAGAGTGAGAACAGAGTGAGAACAGAGTGAGAACAGAGTGCTCGTGGGCGGCGAGGTGGAGTAGCAGCCTTAGGAATGTCACATGTCATCCTCCCACCCATTAACTTTTTGGTCAGTCATTTCTTTATATTTTGGGCTGTGGAGCACTTAAACAGGTGGTTGGTGGCTCGTTTTAAAGGTAGGAACCTGGCCTTTCATTGTATGGAGACAACAGTTCCCCTTTAAATCCATTACAAAAAAGTTTCTTTTTAACTTCTCTCTACCCATTTTAAAACATAATGAGAGACCGAATGCATACACACGCGCGACTATCGGCCGTTCGTCTGGGTCGGTTGGGGGTCTGGTGAACATCACCAGGTGTGTATGAACCTTTAGCTGCAAATATCTGACATTAAAGCCAATTAAGTCATATTATTAGATGTTCTTACTTTGATATATCTGCATAGTGGGAGGAAGTGCCAAGTTCAGGCTTCATTGCCACTTGGATTTTGATTATTTCATTTTATGCTTCTCTGTATGGCTTAATTTAAAGGGCATGTCCACCCTTATAATAAACTTTTCACATATAATAGGTTGCCTTCCCCCAGCCCTAACCGCTATAAAATAATTTTAAGAAAGTGCCCCGATCTTTACTTACCTTCCCTCTCTCCTCCGACGCACTGCGCGGCCTTCTGCTTGCAAGCTGTGAGGCAGCCAATCACGGACGCGGCTGCCGGCTTCTCAGAATGCCGGGGGAGAGAGGGAAGGTAAGTAGAGTTCAGGGGACTTTCTTAAAATTATTTTTTAGCGGTTGGGGCTGGGGAAAGGAACCCTAATACATGGCCAAGGGTTTCTATGGTAGGGGGAGGGATCGCGAAACGGGAGGGAGGGGGAGAAGGGCTGCAGTGCGCATGCCAAACTTCTCCCGGAGGCGAGACAGGAGGCAGCTTCCTATATGGACTCTGCTATCCTCCTGGTGGGCAGTTTTTGGGACTTTGGGGGGGGACTACAGGAGAACCATATGGAGCTGGGATGTGAGGTAAGGATTTTATTACACTACATGGTGGGGACATTAGTGGGGGGGGGTTATGGTTTTGGGGGTGGACATGCCCTTTAAGAAACTGTAGATAAATTATAAGGAAGAATAGATACATTAAAGGTCACTGTACTCAAACAACTTTACATTATTTGAAACTACAATTAGAGAAGTAAAATTGTGGTACTCAAACATTTATCTGTGCTTGTTTTGTCATTAAATTATTGTTTAGTGAGTGCTCCTAATTGCCCCCATCTCCCTTACTCACTGCCTTCGTGTAGGGTCTGCGACACAAGTTCTGCACAGCCTCACCATGCTCTGCTTTCACGTCTCCCCTTTCTCCCTCCTGCCTTCTTTTCTCTACTGATTCTCCCAATTATTGCAGAAAGTGTGCTGGCAGGCAGCCAAAGATCCTAGTAAGGTCAGGAATGAGACACATTATAATTTCTGCTTCCGGAGTGACAGATCTTTCCCTGTAAATGCTGTGTTTTTAAATGATGATTTTCTCAATCTACAGCTCAGATTTTAAATTCGAAAAAGTTTTGAAGTAGTGGGATCTTGTATCTAAAGGTATATTTTTTGAAAATTTGATTTTTGAGTATAGATACCCATTAAAAGGAGAATACAGCTCTTAGCTCGATGTGATGTATATTGGCCCTTTTTGTATCTCATAAAAAGCCTTTGTGCAAAGTACCTGTACATCCCTTTTATACACGTCTATGTACTGTTAGATCTGACATGCAGTGGAATCAGCCTTCAGAGAAGAAGCTGACAGGTGGTACAAATTGGCAGGCTAAAACAAGCACATCAACTACATGGAACCCTACTCCTGTACCTACAGTTCCACAGATGGTATGTTATTGTAGCATCCGTTCACTGTTTGCAGGCTTTGTTTACTTGAGTACTGTATGATTTAATTGCCTATGCGTGAAGCTTCCTAAACAAATATGTTTATATGATCTACACAAAAAATCTTCTATAGGTGCAGGAGTCTGTGTCTTTTCTTTAGTGTACACGAAAACATGTAACATCGGTATTATGGGGTATGAAAGCAACAAATATGGTGGGGCCGAGTTTATTAAAAATTATTATTGCTGAGATTACAAACTGTGATCCAAACTACCATAGCGGAACCTAGCAACATGTAATCCGACACACGGTAGTGGGGCTTAGCCATTGGTGGGACATAAACTAAGCTATACCAGGAAGTGGTACTGCACAAATCACTCTGGTTACACAACAATAACCAAATAGCCATTAATCCAATAAAATCTTTTATTTTATTGATACACAGCATTTATTAGATTAACCGATCATTGACAATCATTCCCACCAAGGGATTGGTGCTGTGCTACTTCCTGGTATTGCTATGTTAAGCAATGCCGCCCCCTCTTCCGAAACATGAATCTGTGAAGCACCCACGTGACGTAAAGGAATTTGTGTCTTAAATATACTCAGGATTTACCACGATTCAGATTGAGTATTGGATTGTAAATGGCCCCACTACTTGCATTGTGTTCTTGTTTGTATCTATCAATATAGAGTGTTATAAGAAACACAAGCGCAGGTTTAAAAAGCGCATACAATCGCAAAAATTGCAGTGTGTTCCTTGAGAAGTAGGGCCTCAGCCATAGAGTTATGGCACTCGTATAGAAGCATTGTGATCAAATTCACAGCTTAGAGGGAACTTTGGTTCATACATACAGCTTGTTATAACTAGATTCTATTGTACTGCAATTATTCCTTTAGATTTACAGTTGGATGCCAGTGACGTCTTTAGCTGGCTGCACACCATCCAATATTTCAGCCCGACCAGCCGACATTTCAGTGTATCTGTCGAAAGGGACAAATGTTGGATGGTTACTTTGTTCAGCCCAGACCAACCATTTGTCCGAATTGCACGCACCTGAAAACCACACCCGATTGTGCAATCATCTATGGACCGCATGCTCACTCGCATCAAACTGTTGGCTGGGGCTACTTTTGCCCAACTGTCATTTTTGTCCTGGTGGACCAGTCGGAAGTGCCGAATCGGTAACATTGTCGGTCATCTTTGAAAGATGAGGCTACAGATGGTCACAAGTGTTCTTCCTATATAAAATATAGGGAGATCACTCGTGAACACCATACACATACACACCAACAATTGTGGCCGACTCCCTATACTATAGTACAGGGGGCCAACCACAATCTAGGGAAATTTGGAAAATCTCCATTCGTAACAAGCGTTTCCAATGGCGATGTGGAACATGGCATCAGAAAAGCTCATTGCGGACGTACACACAGTAGCAATAAAGGGCCGATCCCGTCGATAACCAAGCAGATCAGCCCTTTATCACTAATGTGTGTACCCAGCTTTAAACTGGAATATTTTTGTCAGGAATAAACAAATAGTGGATTGTGATTATCACGCATATCAATTTGAAACCAAAAAAAAATCAAAAATGGATTCCATAGTAACCCATGTAATATTGTGTGCAGGGATGTAGCTGGAAATACTCAATAGAAAAAAATTTGATGACTCCCCCCAATTCACAAGCAAAAACCATAACTACCAAACTCAGACAGCCCCCAACCTCACCATCAATAAAAAGTAGTGTTCCTGAAGCCCCGCAGCATTAATTGACAAAACACTCAAGCTTACCTTATCTCATAGGTAATAGATTGCAATTCAATTGGAGCAGCCCCACTAAATGTGCTGAACTTGGCTTCATTATTGGAACATATGCATGCACTATTTCTCGTGCATATTATATTGCCATGCATACACCTTGAGACCTAGCCGTTATGCAGGTTTCTGTTCTATTTACTTCTGTCCTTCCAGTGAGATCTGCACTGTCAGGACAAGTATTAAAAAAAACTCCCTTACAAACATGAAGTGATAACCCTGCTTACTATCTGATATATTATAATCTGGGGATTATTGTGTGTAATTTTTATGACCAGTAGGTGGGCATCTTTCTTGAGCTTACATTCAATATAAGCTAGGTGCACTAATCTTATGTGGAATATATATTTTTTTTATTGCTTTGCTATGGTTCTTTGTTCCATTTTGCATTTAGCATTTGAAATATTTTATGTATATTTTAATTTATAGTTTGCAGTGTGTACCCAGCAGTACAAGGTTTCATTTTTTTTTTTTTGTGATCGTTAATGTTTACTTGAATAATTTTTTTTTTTTTAAATGTATCTTTCTTTGCTTTGCCTAAATATGCTAACACAGAATGGAGTGCAATACCCTACATATGTAAGTGCGTTAACGTAAATGGTTCAGATATTATTGGAATATATTTGTTTGTTTTGGAGCTTGGTTTGTGTCTAGTCATTTTTTTTCTTGCATTTGCAACTGAGAATACCTGTCACATTCTAGCTAAACGTCTTAAACACAAGGCATAAACTTATGCCTATGGTTCCCTTTTAGCCACTCTTAGTGCGATCACCTAGATTTTTAAATAAACTTAACAATTAGAATATTTTGATTTCCACTTCTTTTTAAAACCACCATGCTCTGGGATTTGGACAGCCTTCTGCTGTGTCGAGTTCATCTCATTAAAATATGTGGTATCTGAGAGAAAGGAAGCTGGGCGTGGCCACAGAGAATGATGGTCCTTAAACAGTGGGCAATCAGCAACCATTTTGGCTTTGATTAGGTTTTAACATTTTCTTTTAAAGCATATGTTGCCCTATATTGTTCAGAAATAAGTTAAAACGTATTTTCTTTAATGGTTTAGGTACCTGCACAATTAAACTACCCAGTGACTACACCACAAGTGCCTGTGTATGGAATGGTAGGTTTCTGTTGTGTTAATATTATATTGTTTGTTATAACCCAGCCCCATGTCATTCAATAAGTAGGCTGCTATAACATTTGCTTTTTGTCCTGCTTTAAAGGACATTTCCACCATTAAAAAAGGGGGGACTTGTCAGTTATCTGCCCACAACCCCTACTGCTATTTTAAAAAGTTTTTTACATGTATTTGTAACCAGATATTTTATGAGAAATTCTATTCCTTTCTGACAAAGGTCAAGCACAGGGAGGAGGCAGGAGGGAAAACAGCAGTCAGTCATTGTCTGTGATCTCAGTTGTCACATCCTTGATTGAATGCATGGAGGGAGAAGCCAGATTACTCTGCCAGAATGGGTAAAATAGATATCTGATTAGAAATGCTAGTAATTAAGTGCAAAATATATCCATTGGAGATGGGGCAGGTAACTGACAATTGACCAGTTTTTTGTTTTAAGACTGGACATGCCTTTTAACTTTTTTTTTTTCTAACTGCCTTCTTTTCCATCATAGGTTCCTACGCAGATTGTGTCTAATCCCCTTATGGTTTCCCAGCCAATGATGTATACGCCGCAAAGGCCAACAAATCCGTTTGCAACTGTCTCTGGGGCACAGGTTAATAACTGTTATAGGAAAAGCTTTTTTTCAACATCACACATAGATCATGTCAATTTGCATGTATAGTATTTATTAGATAGGTTAACTATTCATTTTTTTCTATTAAAGCAAAAGAAACTAAATTTACATGTCTAATGTGCCTCTTTACCTAGTATTTGGTAATGATTTAGAGGAAAATCCATTGCAAACTGATTATTAGCAGAAAAAAAATCACTGTATTATCAGTACTGTCCCATTTCATGTGTCTAGTTTGAAACCTCTGAAGAATGTTATTCCTAGAACTAGGTTGGACTAGATGGACTTATGTCTTTATTCAACCTACAATACTATACTACTTTCTTCAAGGAAAGGTGAACTATTCCTTAAATGCATTGATTGAAGAACAGGAGGTTAAAGGACAACTCCACCCTCATAAGAACATCTTTTAGAAAGAACAGCCTCTTTAAAATATGTTGATATATCATACCGGTACTTTGTCCTATGAATTCATTACTGTATGCCTGCTATGCTTCTGGATGCCTCATGGAAACTGAGCAATTTAGAAACCTGTACTGAGCCTGGGCATGCTCAGAAGAGGCAGACAGGGGATTAACATTCAGTCATTTGCTGTGATGTCAACTGTCAAATCCATAACTGACAGTTGCTAACTGGAAGAACCTGGAAGCAGAAACGGGAAACAGGAGATTGTGCAGGATTTCAGGTTAGACTTATATATTTCAGATTTCAAACTATTACCGTTTAGGGTTTTGGGGGGTGATTTACCTGTATGTAAGTTTTCATTTTAGGGCTGGACTTGCCCTTTAAGGAGCTATGTCATACCTCCTTTTTTTCAATCAATTTCACAGGAGCCAGGAATGAAAGTTTAATATATTTACCTTTCGCACGATCCACTGCGGCCGCACTGACAAGTGGCGACCACTTCCTTTGGCAATAACAAAGGGGGTAGACGCACCAACCAGAGCAAATATATATAGGAGTCCCAATCACTTCAAACCATCATATGCTTTGGTTGGTGCGTCTACCCTTTTTGTTATTGCTTTTAGACTGAACGTGGACGACGGGCCTTGGGGTGGCTGCACCCGGGCCATTTACAGTGTGTGGTGAGTTATTTTTATCTTCAGTGTGTATTGATATTGCCTTATATCACAGTGATTTCTCTGTGTGGGTGGTCCTGTACCTGATACAGTAAAAGTGGTCTGGGTGCAACACAGCCCCGAACCCTTCGGTGTAAGTGAGTTCTTTATATGGCCTTACGGTGCTGTTATTTGCTATTTAATATATTGGTTAGGTTTTAGGGGTCTTACACTTTCGTTCCTGGCTCCTTAACCTCCCATTCTTCAATCAATGCATTAAATGAATAGTTTACTTTTCCAGTGAACTATTCCTTTAAATATAAACAGGGTAATGCATGGAGAGCCAATATCTTTAACCCAGTGCAATTATGATATGCAGATAGCAGCCTGTGGACACTATTTAATCTCTATATAGATTACTTAAAAATGGATATTGGTTATTGGATATGGTAATGGATAGTGAGAGAGAGGTCTCATTTGCTGCGGGCAGACCTAGATAAATTATCAAAATGGGCTGCAAAATAGCAAAAGAAATTCAATGTTGACAAATGTAAGATGATGCATTTGGGGTTTAACAATCTTTCTACCACTTACACCATAATTGTCTCTGTGCTAAATGAATCTCTGTTGGAAAAGATTTGGGGGTTCTAGTAGATTACTGAATTTGCTCTGTAGCATACAGCGCCAGACAGCAAGGCCTAAAAATAGCAAAATATAATCTTGTATATAGAGGGGAATAGATAGATCAAGGGAGAAAAATATTACTCTCTCTCTTTACAGGTAAGGTCTCGTCAAATAGCTGAGTTGATCCTACATATTAAAAAAATAGTAGATTGGGTTACTTCCGCGCTATGGTGTGGTAGGGAATGTCTCCTTAAGTAGGGTGGCTGCACTGCAAGTTGTCCACTGAATTGTTTATAAAATCTTTAAAAGTATCTTGCTTGCGCTTGGGGGTATGGGTAGGGGAAGGGTTAAAACAAGAAGTAAAAAATAAAAAATAAAAATAAATAGGTTAAGATCAAGATCTCTGTAAACAAACCAGTTTAAAATGACACTTCCATATATTAAAATTAAAATTCACTTGTGTCTATCCACCACTAGGGGTAATGCAGGGTTTACTCTGTGCTGTTCTGATGCTTGCTTGCTTGGTCTGTATAGTTCCCAAAAACCTCTGCACACAGGAATAAGGTTGCCAACAAACTTTATTATAGCAATCAAAAACAATAAAAAGCACTAAAAAACCTTGCAAAAAACGTCCATTAGCAGTTTTTGAAGTTGGACCTCTCTGCTATGGTGTGGCGCCTTTAAGTCGTGGCTTGTGAGGTAGTTCCTAGGAACTATACAGACCAAGCAAGCATCAGAACAGCACAGAGTAAAGCCTGCATTACCCCTAGTGGTGGATAGACACAAGTGAGTGGTTGAATCTTAATATATGGAAGTGTCATTTTAAACTGGTTTGTTTACAGAGATTTGATCTAACCTATTTTCATTTTTTACTTCTTGTTTTAACCCTTCCCCTACCCATACCCCCAAGTGCAAGCAAGATACTTTTAAAGATTTTATATACATATTAAAAAACACAGAAATAGGAGAATTTAATTTATAAAAAGAAACCAGGCTGTGAGTTAGGCAAAAATATCAACCCATGTGGACCCAGCCTAAGAAAGGCTTGAAACAGAGAGTCGTTGGTGTACCATTCTAAGCAACTCTATATTTTCTTAATAAATATTTATGGAATAATAAAATGTATCACTGATAAATATATATGTTTGTTTTGTAGATGCAGTTTATGTGACACAGCCAAAGCACGAGCAGA
The DNA here is from genome assembly GCA_019447015.1 of Hymenochirus boettgeri. Lineage (NCBI taxonomy): Eukaryota > Metazoa > Chordata > Amphibia > Anura > Pipidae > Hymenochirus > Hymenochirus boettgeri. The sequence continues at coordinate 161,357,539 of CM033476.1, forward strand.
TGCATTGACAACCAAAAATTGGTGAAAAGTGAAATTCCAGTTTCCTGCCAATATGGCCTAATTAAAAGGGCGACCATGTATAGCAGTGTATAATAAAGTGTCCATTCTTTGAACTGCAGTGCTGTAAAGAGTGTTTAGAACTGTTCTATGCCATGAAGTCCAATGTGACTCTGCAAAGCTGTCATATGAACACAGTTTGTTATTTCTACGTTTTGGTGGCAGGGAAAATTGGATTGAAATTTTTTTTTAATTGTAAACGTTAAGGTGCCTTTGTCCCACCAACATTTATGAAAAAGTTTTTTCCAATGTAATCATTTATGTGGCTGACTTCATCCACGCCATGTATTTATTCTACAGTGTAAACACACCCCTTTGATCACGGATCATAATTCTTATTTTTTTCTTGTAATAGAGATGCATCTTAATATATTCTGAGCTAAAATTAAATCCAATATAGGGTCTTCACCTGGAATGCAGGTTAAATATTGTATGTGAAATCAACAAAACATTATACTAGGATAATTAAACTAAATGGACTGCAGGAAATAAATGGACCAAGAAAAAATTTGCAGCATTGCAATAAGAAGCCTTTATCACTTCAGGAATCGGCTTTGAACTGTTGGACATCAAATAAAATTAAGATTGGGTAAATATTGGGATTCATCCGTATATATCCATATAATCAGGTGTTGTATAGGTTTTTTTTCTGGACCATAGCACTTTTATTGCATTCTTATTTTTATCTTTAATTCAGCTAAAAGGAGTGTATGTTGGGGCGTGACTGAAAACTTTTCTCTCTTCCTATTTGCCACCCTCAAAGGAAGGAAAAGAGACGCTTTATAAACTTTGTACCCACTGAGCATTAATTCTGGGGATGTAACTCTTGCTGTTTGTGCCACTTTAAATACAGTAAAAAGATAACGTACATTTTATTGTGTAAATACATGAATTCTGAAATTATTTCTTTGCTGTTCGTTCCTGGCATATTTTTTTTCATCCTTTGAAAAGGGATATAAAACATACGGTAATCTTTGGACAAATTATGAAGTAAACATAATTATTTCAGTAGATTTATATTCTGTTAATTTATTTAATTTTTCACAAGGAAAATTGCAGAATATTCCCATAATCCTTCTCTCTCTGGCGTAACTACACGTGGGAATGTGCCAGTTTTTTTGATAACTTGGATCCAAGGGGGATTCAAATGAAACTTTATGGTAATATAAAGAAATGGAAACTCATGATGTTCTAAATATAATTAAAAAAAAACAACAATGTTAACATTTATATTTGGACTTACTCTATGCTATACAACAAAACAAATCTCACTTCACATTGTTGGAATGGATGATTTTTTACTTACTGAAAACTAAAATGGAAACCTATACACACAGGATTTAATGTTTAGAACCTTTAGAAAGGAAGAGAGATGAGCATTTTCATAGATAATAAAAAGGCACCTAAAGACTGCCAGTTAGGTACTTAGGGCTAGATGCAAAAGGAGGTGCAAACATAGGCCTGTTATATTAATCTGCAGCAACTAATAAAATTTTATGGAACTGCAGTGACCCAGTAAAAAGCAAACATCTGATTGGTAGCTGCAAATGAATATGATGGTCAAAGTTCTGTAACTTAGCCATTAGTGTCGGTTCCCGCATTTAAGGAAAAGCAATCATTTCACAATCAAGCATTTATTTCCAGGCAGATTGACTTAAAGGAAAAGGATTAACTGGTCCTTCTTACTGCCAGCGGTTTAATTTGCATTGAAAAATATTTATGTGTTCTTAATTATTGTCTTAGTGTCCAATGAAAAATTTCTAGGGCTAGGCCAATATTGGCCCAATTTGCGATCCGTTTAGTGCGTGAGACCTGCATATCAAGTGGCCACATTGCATGTGCTGCACTACATTCTGTATTCAAAGCTCATGCAATTTATTTTGCAAATCGCATGAATTGTGAAAATGGTCCAGTATGATCTTAGCCTCAAACTTGCTTGATCAACTAAATTACTAATTCCCTAGGAATTATCCTGGATGAGGTTGTTCTGAGGTGTGTGTGTTGCTGCATGCATTCAATTTAGTACTTGTTTTGTTCAGGCTCAGTGTCCCCCTCCTAATAATACCCCTTTTATCAGACCAAACTTTCTATGAAGCACCAATGTCCCCCTCCTAATAATACCCCCTTTATCAGACCAAACTATGAAGCACCAATGGAAGATGGAATTTTCCATTATGCAATTCACACACCAGCTGTCACCATTACAGCAACATCAAAACTGCACACAGCACAAGAGTTTATGATAATAAGGTACTTTTAATAACCGCTTTAATATAAGATACTTTATAAGATTAAAGGGTATGTCCACCACTAATAAAAACTTTTAGTATGTTATTCAGGGACCCCTAAAAGCTAGGTTAAGTTTTGCTTAACACTTAAAATTATGTTCCCAGATCGTGTAATTATATTTACAAGCTCCACGGCAAATGACTGATTGCCATTCTCTGATTAGACTCCACTGCCACTGCTCGTGAATGGAAAAGGCACATAGCAAGCAGCAGTGAAGAGAGCAAGTGGCTGTGGATCGTAAACTTGTAAGTATGATTACTCGCTCTGGGAACATTTTTTAAAGTTTTAAGCAAAACATAACCTAAGCTTTTGGGGGTACCTGAAAAACATATTCAAAGTTTTTATTAGGAGTGGACATACTCCATTTTTTTTTCAGTAATGCATACAATTTTAAGTTGCAGTTATTGAAAAGTTAATACAAACTGCATTGCATATTCTAGGAACTAAAGGAATCTTGTACCATACTGGCTAAACTACATATGTAACAAAGTTTCCTTTATAAAAGGACTGACCTTTGCAAATTCTGGTGTCCCACTTACTATATACAGTACTAGTAAAGCATTTGACTTAGTTGTCTATAATGTCTGTCTAAAAGAAAACAAAAAAGTGGCAAATTGAGCAGCAATGAGATACTTAAATTCAGTGTGTATATCTCAATTCTGATTAACATTGTAGAGTGTAGACTGTTTTTAATGTTATTGAATGTTGTGTCCACAAGCATTTCCGTGGAGTTCAGGTCCTAAAAATGTTTGGACTTTATTTATAACAACTTCAGACTTTGTACTTGTGTTTATATTGGCTGTTATTATAGTGAAGGCTGAGATATGAATGTAACCCACTGGTTTAGTTAGGAAAGTAATGTATGCCGAAAGGGGCACAAACAGCCAATTACTTCTCACTTACTTTGTTTTAAGCTTAGTGTAACTACAGCTACTTGATGCTTGCCTTTCACTGCAATTGATCATAATTTCAAAACTATTTGCAAGTTTGTTGGGTTTTTTTGTGCTCCTCTCTTACTTTGAGTTGCCATGTGCTTCTATGTACATTAATATGTATTATATACAGTAATACAAAGATTTCCAAGGATATTGTGTTTATTTAGGACACTAAAATGTACCTGTATATAAAGCTGCTATAGTCTATTTCTGTCTAAAAGCCAAGTTTTAGAGCAATTTGGTAGTGGTGTGCAAAAAAAGGGGTATTTTTTTTAAGTAATTAACTTGATCCTGCCTTATAGAATTATATTTAGGGTAAGAAAAGTTGTTTTTAGGGTGTAGTGAACCTTTAATACATTTTTACAATATGAACTGCAAAGTAATAAAGCATTAAAATAGTCTCTTTAAATATTAGAGAGGCTTGTGTAAAATGGTAAGGAATCTGGCAGTGATGGCTATAAATACATATAACATGAGGTATTGGTTTACAGCAGAGGGTTGTATGTAACTGGTGAAAGTGCTGATGATGAAATCTTGCAAAGGGAAGCAAATAATCTGTTAACTGTGTTTCCTGTTTTTCATAGTTTCACTGTTTTATTCTGGTAATATAAATATTCTGCTAAAATAGTTTATTCTGTTACCAACTCCAGTCCATATATATGCAAAGAACACACAGTAACAAACTTTTTTTCTTTGTTTTCCCTATGTTGCTGTCTCTGATTGTCCTGCTATCAATCATAGCTAATGTCACAGCAATGCATTGAGAGAGCTTCCTGCATATCTCTTTGGTGCATGCTCAAGCTCGTAAAGAGCTTGTACACCACTTGGACGAGGCAGCACCATAGGGAAAACCAGGCATAATAATGCAAAGTTGACTTCACGTTACTGATTGTTTATTCAAGGCTTGAAATGGAGTGGTTGGTGTTTTGTACCTTGTAAGACAGGTGCACATGCCCTTTAAATAAATACATATTATCAATTTTATAGATTTACATATAAAATCCAGATTCTGCAATGATCCAAATTAGTTCAGATGTGCAGTTCTTTGTGTAGTGAAATCAGAAGAGTTTGTATAAGTTTGAATCTGAGCGGAGTCCTATAGTAGAATGTTCTAAATGTATCGATTAGAGCAATCCATATTGCAGGTGTACAATGGTAATATAGAATTTTATTGGATGTACACTAATAATCCATTTTGTTTGTATATATAATATGACTTAAGGTTAGTTAACCTTTTACAAACTGGATCACTTATAAAACCTAAGTCTAGGTACACACAAGGAAATATTTTGACTGGTCAGGTCAAATAGACACCATTGATATTTTGCTGGCAAACTTGGCAATTTAAGTTTTATTTGATTTGGACGAGGGTTCAACCAACACCAGCCTTTTATGGGCAAAAGGACCACCAGTATTTTGACCCCATCCTCCAAAATATTGTGGACAGACGGTCACTCAAGTCAGCATATTGTATCTAGCCTAAATTACCTGGAAGAAATTAATTTGGATCAGAAAGATGTGATACTTCCCTTAAATGGGGGTATCCAAAGGCAAGTCCCAAAGGAGTTTTCTCAATATCTGACCAACTGTAGGATCTATTGTGCTTTTATATTTTAGGGGCACATGAGAAATTAATTCATGTTTAGATAATCCTGTAATTGTATGCCATACCCTAATGATGACAGATTACTGATGGATTCGGTCTTCGGCCATGTATAGCCAGCTTTAGGCTGTGGCCAAACTGAGTGTGCACGCGCTTTGTCATTTTTTGAGATCGAAGCGCATGTGAATTGCACCAAAAATGGATTGCAGCGCAAACGGCCCCAGCGCACCTTGTGTGGCAACTCCAATTGGGCCACACTATTGTGCGCTTTCTAACATCGGATGGCATGCTAAAACGGCTTGATGTGGCCTAGCCTTTAGGGATGAATCTTGTGGTTTGAGGCAATTACATTAAATACTTACCGGTAACATTGGGTAAATTAACTAATCTATTAAGCCATAAATGCTGTAACGAAGGCAGTAATGCTTCTTGTGTATAATCAAACTGTCCTAATCAATATTGAACTGTAATAAACAAAATTGGTTGCTGCACCATAAGCACTAATGGCTGAATGATCATGTCTATTGTTCAGGCAGAATAATAGTGCAGGCTTTGTACTCCTCATTAACACATTATATCTTCGGTACTGTTGGTTGAAAGCAAAATCTGCAAGGACTCTGCTAGTGTATACTGTACAAACCCTGACTTCTTCATTGCCCCAATATACTTCATTTTGAAAAAGACATTCCATTTATATGTTTTAATGTGACATTCCTTTAAATAGAATTACACCTTTAGGAGACTGTTTCCTGTTTCATCCAGTACAATTCTAGGTGCTGCACAATCTTACTATCTCTAACAGTGTATTGTAATTTTTAACAGGAAAACAAAATAATACCATTTCCCTTTTATAAATAAATTTTCAGGTACTTAAAAGCTATGTATTGTTAGTTCACAGATATATAACGAAACAAGCCTGAACTCTGTACAGTTGCAAGTAAAAGTATGTGAACACTTATATGGATTATATGGATTTCTGCACAAATTTGGTCATAAAATGTAATCTGATCTTTATCGAAGTCACAACAATAGACAATCACAGTCTGCTTAAACTAATAGCACACAAATAATTAAATATTTCCATATTTTTATTGAACACACCATGTAAACATTCACAGTGAATTTTATGACCAATTTGTGCAGAAATCCATATAATTCCGATGGGTTCACATACTTTTACTTGCAACTGTATATGGTTTGTAGTCATATTTGGTAACTTTGTGAAGCTTTCAAAGGCAAATAAACTTCCATTGATTTTGTTCACAATACAATGTCACACATTGGTGTTAATGTGCATTGTGTTTGTTTTTGTGTGGTCTTTCTATGTGTTTTGCCCATGAAAAAAGCTAGTAATTGTAAAAACATTGCACACAAACAGTGCAATTAGTGTTATTTTGCGGTTTTCCCCACAGTCCCATTGACTTGTATTGGTGTTCACGCTAATACTTACCATTACTTGGTGGTCCAGACTAACTCCATCCCTTTAACTGTCAGTGACATGACCAATGGAAATACCTATTGGCCAGTTGGTGGACTAGCGTCAGGGGCAGGGAAAACTTTTGGGAAATATAAAACCTTTTTGAGACTGACCCAGGGGTGAAGACCTAGTGTTTCAGTTCCCCACCCTGGATACTTGGTGAGAAGAGAAGGTTAGAGAATAAGTGTTGTTTAGAATGTTTTCTGCTATGTTCCAGAGTTAAGCGCAGCTTTAAAAAGGGTTCAGCAGTATACGTTCCAGTCTAGTAAATTGTGTGATTTCTCATGTTACAAGCCATGTACCAAGAATGAAAAGGATAATCGAGAACTGCCAATACTCCAGGGGTGTCACTGTAATGAAAAACTTGGTAATAAAGACGGAGAGTCTCATTTTTATTAGTGTGTAGTACATGGTACGGCAGTGCAGAAAACCAAATTAATGTTTCATCTACCTTGTATATAGTGAGCAATAGTTTAGAAATGCTTTAAAGTAAGTGTACACTAAAAAAATTACCTTGCTTCATTTCAATCTATAAATTGAAATCTACTCTTTTGCGTTTGTGTTGCTGCACGACTTCAATCCAGTACTTGATTTGTCCAAGCTCAGTCCCTCACTCCCCCAGCCCCCTACTGGACTATCTGACTCTCTGTGAGGGCAAGCCTATGAGGCAACACTGGGAGAGGGAATTTCCCACCATGCAGTTCATGTACCAACTGTCACCATTCAAGCTACAGCAAAACTATACATAACAATTGTTTATGATACTAAGAAACTTGATTGACATCTGGAATGTAAAATATTTCAGACTGGATATCTAAAGAAATAGGGGACACATCAACAAAACAACTGTACAGTGATAGTTGGGAAGAATTATAGTTTTCAGTAATGGGCTATTTAAAAAAAAAATACCCATCCTTTAAATATAAAGATTGTACTTCCAAAGGGAAAGGGGTCTGAAATGCATCAGAAATGTTGAGTGAATAACAAAGTCGATGCAGAAAACACAAAGTTATATCTGGAGAAGTACTTCATATGGGGGCAGTTGCCATTTTATTTGTAATGTAAATGGCTGTAGGTAGGCCTCGCTGTTTTTGGTCCGATTCTGTCAAAATCGCACTTAAAGGGCATGTCCACCCCCTGAAACCAACTTTGGGGGTAAGGTAGGTAACCCCTACCTGCCCCCAACCGCATATTTCTTTAAAAAATTCCCCCGAATTCTACTTACTCTGCCTTCTCTCCTGCGGCAATCCAATCCGGCCTTCTGCTTGCAAGCAGGGGCTGGACCTCAGCCACGTCTGGGATTGGCTAAGAGGCAGCCAATCACAGACGCAGCTGACGTCAAGTGAAACGCTGTGGTAGAGAACTCTGTGTAATAATTAGAATTCGGGGGACTTTTTTAAAGAAATATGCCAGCAGTTGGGGGGTGGGTAGTGGTTACCTAACTTAAAGGGCATGTCCACCCCCAAAACTATAATCCCCCCAACTACTGGCCCCATCATGTAGTGTAGTTTAATCCTTACCTCACATCCCAGCTCCATAAGGTTCTCCTGTAGTCCCCCTCCAAAGTCCCAAAAACTGCCCACCAGGAGGATAGCAGAGTCCATATAGGACTCTGCCTCCTACCTGGCCTCCGGGAGAAGTTTGGCATGCGTACTGCAGCCCTTCTCCCCCTCCATCTCCCTCCCTCTCAGGATTTCCTCCCCCTAGCATAAATCCCTTTAGATATAGTATTCCCCCTGTCCCCCCAGCCCCAACCACTACATTTTTATTTTTAGAAAGTGCCCCGAACATTACTTACCTCCCCTCTTTCCTCTGCTGCACTGAATGACCGGCAGCCGCGTCCATGATTGGCTGCCGCTCAGCCATTTACAGACGCGACTGCCGGTCCCGCCCCTCTGCTTGCATTTTCTCGCAAGCAGAGGGCCGGCAGCGCAGCAGGGGAAAGAGGGGAGGTAAGTAGAGTTTGCGGCACTTTCTAAGAATAAAAACATAGCGGTTAGGGCTGGGGGGACGGGGAATACTATATTAAAAAAAATGTTAAGGGTGGACATACCCTTTAACCCAAAGGATTTGAAGATAGGATCAACAATGGCTGAGGATGGATCCAGATGGTGGTGGGGGGGGGGGGGTACTGTGCATGCTCCAGACATTGACGAGGACAAGGAAACAGCTTGGAGTTTTTAGTTTACTGAACTTTGAAAATGCCTTTTTTGGGAACCATAAGGAGCAGAGATGCAAGGTAAGGTTTATTTTAAACTGCAGAGTGGGGCCAGTATGGGGTTAAATTATATTTTTTGGGGTGGACATGCCCTTTAATACAATCTATGGACTTGTCTATGGGAAGCGCAAACGCTTGTAAAATCGGATACAAGTGCACGGTCCGTTTCGGTCCATTGTAGTGTGGCCTCAGTCTAATGGATTTTATGTTCAAATTTTTATTAAAATAAAAAATTACCTGTAAATAATGTGCTTTAAAAAGGACCCAAAGTGATTTAGATCAGAAGTCATTGGCAATTTAAATCCAGTAGAACGGAGACTTCTGGGCAATTTCAAAATTTCCATGGCAGCTTTCAGGAAAACTATTCCTTTAAAAAGTTTTTACAGTATTCTTAGTATACAGTAATTACTAACCCCACCTACTGGCTATACTGGGGAACTTCAACTACAATAGCAATCAAAGCTGCACCCCTACACAACTAGCTAGAGCCACAGACCCGCCTCAGAGCACGAAACCAATCAGCAACGTCCAGGGGCGTGGCCACGCGCTGCTTATCCGTTCGTAATAAAAGCGTAGTGACGCCATGCACGGACTTCTTCCAAGATGGCGGTGACCAGTGAGGGAGGTGTTACCGGGTTAAAACGATCCCATTTGGGGATACCTGAAGTGGTGTTTATGGTAAGGACCGGAAAACCGTTGTTCTTTACAGAGTCCGTGTCTTACAGTGTTCAGGGTGTCTCGTTTTGCAAGTATTTACCTTTAATGCGGGAGTCCCAGCCAGCGCTATGCACAGTCCTCATGGTTACCAAGGCGTGTTACTTACCATGGGAAGATAGTATTGTGTATGGTAACACCATGTCTGTGTGTTACCTGTCTACAGAGATCTAACATGACTGTGCCACAGGGGATGCTCGTTATATTGCAGTTTAGACCAAATAAGCAGCAGGTAGGATAATAATTCCTAATTCTGCAGACTTCGGTGGCCCATATATATTTCCACTGAGTAGCAGTCCTGATTAGAGTCCATAGTATTAGCAAATTGTCACCCTATAATAATGCAGCACAAACCCTAATGCTGAGGCTATTGCCTATTGGAACTTCTGGATGACATTTGTGTTTTGGTTATGACTGCAAGTCCACACCCCTAAAGTTAAAGGACAACTCCACCCTCATAATAACATATTTTAGAAGGAATGGCCTCTTTAAAATATTTTGATATATCCTACTTTGACATCTGAATTCATTTTGGGGGCTGGACTTGCCCTTTAAAGGAAACTACCTGTAAGTTGTTTTTTTAATGTGCCTAGTACTGGAAATAATAATTCTTCCTAACTATCACTGAGCCGTTTATTTATTGTTCTGACCCCTATTTCTTTAGATATGCTATCTTAACCATTTTAAATATCAGCTGTCTGTCAAGTGTAGCTGGATTAGTGACACTAGGAATGTGTGAATTGCATGGTGGCAAATTCAGTCTCCCAGTGCTGGTTCATAGTGATAACTAAGAATCCTTGGCCTCATAGAAAGGCTGGTTAGATGGAAGGGAGAGTCAGTGAGGAGAGGCAGGAGGGATACTGAGACTGAGCATATCAAGGACCGGATTGAAGGCATGCAGCAACACACACACACCTCAGAGTAATGGCTATTTACATTTAGTAATTTAAAGGGTATGTATACTGAGAACATTACTTCCTTATCTTAATCTATAATTAAATACAAGTAGCAATTACTCTGTGTGTGTTTGCTGCATGCCTTCAATACAGTACTTGTTTTGCTTAGGTTCAATACCTAAGCAATACCCCAAACTAAAATTCAACCCACTAATGGCCCCTCTGTATAGCTTTAAAAAGTCCTTACCTTATATCTCTGCTCCTTATGGTTCCTCTGCAGTGCTTGTTTAAAGTCCAGTTAAGTGAAGAGTATTTTTTTTTTTGTTTTTTTTATTAGGGTGGACATGCCCTTTAAGCTGAGCGTGCTCTGTAATCACTATAATATAGCACTGAGAGATGGAATTCCCCAAATGTCACCAATCCAATTACATTTACACCCTTCTAGATACAGCAAAATCCAGTACCTGCACAGCAGAAGTGTATAAGGTACTTGATTGACAGCTTAAACATCTTAACTTCAGATTAGGTATGTAAAAAAAATGAGGTCCAGATCAACACAAAAATTGTTAGTGATTATTTGGGAAGAATTATGTTTATCAGTAATGGGCAATTTAAAAAAAACTTTTCAGTTAACATACCCTTTAAAGATTAAGATGAGGCAAAGTAATTTTTATTATTGTGACCCCTTAAGAGGTTATGCATATTAATTGCTTTTAGTGGCAATGATATTTAGGATTGTCCTCTTTATCTTAAAGAAAATATTAAGGCTAAAGCATGCCATACAACTCATCGAAATGTACCATCTTGCACTGTTGATCATCAGATTTCAGCTTGAAATTATCTGAAGATGTGCACTGGGAAGATGGGTTAGATGGAAAATAACTGCTCTTAACCTAAACATACCCAAGCTATCCAAAAGTGCCCGGGTGCTTATATATAGTAGATCAGCACTCCACTCAATATATTACCATATACAAGTTACGATCAAGTCAGGTGCACCCGTAAAATAGGGTAAATCCTCATGATCACTCTTATTAATCACATCCATTGGTATGAACAGTCATTTAAAAAGACAGATATAATTTTCCTTGTAGGCAAAAAAATCTTTACGGTGTATCATAAATACACATACCGTATATACTCGAATATAAGTCAATCCGAGTATAAGTCGAGGTACCTATTTCTACCCGAAAAATTCGTAAAATTTGATTGACTCGAGTATAAGTCGAGGGTAGAATTATGACCACTGCTGCCTTCTGATTCTGTATTGTTTTGATGCTTTAGTTGCCCTTTAAATGGACAGCAGAATTCCCATACAGTTGTCCCATACAGTTATAGACATACTGGATTTAGCTATTACTGTATGGGAATTCAGCTCTCCATTTAAAGGGCAACTAAAGCCTCAAGACAATACAGAATCAGAAGGAAAACTTCAGCAATAGATACCATCCTCCTGAATCTGTACTGTTTTAAGGCATTAGTTGCCCTTTAAATGCAGAGCTTTGCCCCAATTCCTTGCCACTTCAGATGTTTGGAAACAACAACTCCCAGCATGCTTTAGTTGCTGGGAGTTGTAGTTTCCAAACATCTGCAGTGGCAAGCACTGCACCTACCCCCCAGAGCCCCCCAGTGGAGGAGAGGACTTGCCTTCATGTTCCTTATGCAATATGGACTCCTGCTGAAATGTTCCTTGTGCGATCGGTATACAATCCTATCTCCTGCTGATAATCCCTGTGCTAACAGGCTGCCGCTCATTTCCCAGCGCTTCCTCCTCCACTGTTGAGGTACCTGACGTCACTACTCGGTGCCAGGTGAGACCAGCGCTGAGTAGTGACATCAGTCACCAGCACAGTGGATGAGGAAGCATGGGTAAGTGAGCGGCAGCCTGTTTAAAGGTTAAGGGACCCGAATATAAGTCGAGGTCGGCTTTTTAGGCTTTTTTTGAAGCCTAAAAACCTTGCCTTATACTCTGGTATATATGGTATATCATAATCTTTACCTTTTGGCCACAGCGTATCGAGTCTATGTATCCAGGCCACTTCACGCTGTCTCAACCTAGTTACTCTCTCTTCTCCTTCTGGCATTATGTTTTGGTACAGGAAAAGTGGTCTGCAAGCATTGGATTGATGATCTGTGCTGTGAGATCTGGTGTTTAATTTTTTTGCATGGGCTCACCAACATACAAACTGTCACATGGACACTGCAAAACATGTAAAGTGACCAGTTAATTGATACATGTTACCTGTACTCAGATGTTGAAAGTCCCCAATTTTATTTACAAAGCGACTTTGCAAACAATCTCTACATGGAAACATACCACATTTGGGTTGTCCCAAGAACATTACCTGTTTTACACTGGTATGTTCGCTTGAACCAGGCTACTTTTTATACTTTGGGTCTTTTGTAAGAAATCAGTGGAGGTGATCGGACCTCAGCAGTCTGTGTGTAAGTATCTTTTAATAGGTGCAAGTGTTTAAGAATGTTACCTACTCGTTTACGGCTAGTTTATATTGTCTCAAATGTGACTCTGCTGGACACAATTTCTCATTTCCTCTAGACCTCATACCATCATACAATCCCTCCCATTTTCTGCCTTTCCCTTCTCAATAGTTGTGCAGACCAATCACACTCAATTTCTCATGGAGTTCCTCTATTCTCCTATTCCTCAGTGCACACTATCTTGTACAATACATGCTCATCCCCATAGGTATAAATTAAAGGGCATGTCCACCCCAAAATTTAACTTTTGATATGTGGTAGGGCATGCTCCCCCAGCCCCAACCGCATTAATATAATTGTTAGAAAGTCCCCCGATTCTTACTTACCTGCCCTCTCTCCCCTGCTGCAGTGTTCAGGCCCTCTGCTTGCATGGAATTAAAAGCAGGGGGCGGGACCGGCAGCCGCGTCCGTGATTGGCTGAGAGGCAGGGAGGGCTGCACTGAGCATGCCTTAACCTTGATGAGGTTGAGGAAGTCTCAGGCACAGCATGAGTCACACACTGCTCCTACACAGCAGTTTCCTGGACTTTGGAGGGGCACAGCAGGGGAACTATTTTGAGCAGGAATGTAAGGTAAGGATTGTTTTAAACTACTTGATGTGGCCAGTAAGGGGTTAAATTTTAGTTTTGGGGGTGGACATGCCCTTTAAGAAATGTATTGGTTTTAATACCTCTTTAAAAGCAGTTTTTCCAACCTATAGTTGGAAAAAAATATATACTGTATATACTCGAGTATAAGTCGAATTTTTCAGGCTTTAAAATTAGCCTGAAAACCGAACCTCGACTTATACTCGGGTCAAGTCCTAATTTAGATCCAAATTCTGCAATTACAGATAGTAACCAGTAGGTGGCGCTGTGTTAACCTGCATAGAAAGTTACTGGAGCTGATCTGCCTTTACACTTCCTGCTTCCTGTATTCTGGCTGCTGGACTCACTCAGCACTGTCACTGACTGCTCATCTAGTTACTGTAAATCTGATGGGTCTCCTCAGTTTGGGGCAAAAAAAAACTCTCAGGTGACATTTTTAACTATTGGGGTCAGAGAATCCTTTACTATATGGGGGTCATAGGGCCCTTTACTATATGGGGGTCAGAGGGCCCTTAATTAAAAGTTTACTGAACCTTGCCACTCCACATGTTTAGAAACAAACTCCCAGCAACAAAGCATGCTGGGAGTTGTAGTTTCCAAACATCTGGAGTGACAAAGAATTGGAGGTTACTGGTACTGGATTTGGCTATTACTGTATGGGATTCATGTATGGGAATTCTGCTGTCCATTTAAAGGGCAATTAAAGCCTAAAAACAACACAGAATCAGAAGGCAGTAGTGGTGATAATTTCTACCCTCGACTTATACTCGAGTCAATCAGTTTGTACAAATTTTTCAGGTAAAAATAGGTACCTCGACTTATACTCGAGTATATACGGTACCCTAATAATACCCTAAGCTTCCCATTACCTTCATCTCAATAATGAGCTCAGGGTTATTCGATATTACCAGATCCAATAATGCTTCCTTTCTAGTAGGAACCTTTACAATCTGAAAGAAAATGCTTGTATATCAAATTTAGAAGCTTGATACCTTTTGAGGTGCTGGCAGTTCCCTTACTCCAATCTGTCAGGGTAATTGGAATTCCACATGACAAGAACATGCCCCATACCCACAGCGTTCTCCAACGGCAAATTACACCTCTTCATTGGCATTTGGTGGCTTATAACAGACCCCAATAATTTTCCCACCTTCTTGCTTTCTATTCACAGCTCTACCCATATTGTTTCCGTCTTGTAGTTTATACATGCATATTTAACCCCCCCCCCCCTTTCTTATTAATGCTCTCATCTCTAAACAAAGAGTATCCTTCCAAATTTTTTGAAGATTGTAAGAGCTGCACTCACAATTTATTTAAATAACCTTTGTTGTGACCAGATACAAGCACAACGTTTCGGGACAATCCCCCTTCGTCAGGTGAATAACAACATACTAGTGACTGTTTTAAATACTTTTACCTCCCAGGATAGGGAGGGGTTTAGTGCACCAAATTCATTTATGTTATATTGTAAAGTGCTTTTTTGACCTTTCAATTAATACTGTAAATAAATATTAAAGTGCTTAATACCGTAGATTGGAGTTCAAAAAATTACATTTATATCTTAATGTACAATATAGTACAGTATTAAGCATGTTAAGCACTTTAATATTTATTCACAGTATTAATTGAAAGGTTAAAAAAAGCACTTTAAAATATAGCACTACAACACTTTTGATAGTCTATGTTAAATGAATTGGATGCACTAAGCCCCTCCCTATCCGGGGAGGTAAAAGTATTTAAACCAGTCACTGGTATATTGTGTTATGCACCTGACGAAGGGCATTGTCACGAAACGTTGTGCACGTATCTGGTCACAATAAAGGTTATTTGAATAAATTGTGAGTGCGTGTCTCATCATCTTCAATATATAGTACATAGCTGTTTGTGGCTAGCAGCAAGGAAAGTGCTGCACTAACATAAAGAGTGCAAGGAGATACGATATTTGGACTTATGCTTCCAAATTTACAGTCATGTGAATCATTTAGCCATGTTTTTGCTATACCGATCAAATAATACTTTTCTTTTAAAGCTATTGGTTTAGTTCCCAATTGATTCTTCACCCAGACTTCCTGAATTTGGAAACATACATTTTCAAATTACATTTAATTTACTTCCGCACCTTGCTGTGCATGCCTTCCTATCCTCTATGCTACTTCCTCCTTTGTTTTATTAGCCCCCTGATCCCTCACATAAAGTGAGTTTTAAAAAAGAAAAAAGGGGTGGGGGTTTGCACATCCTTTAAAATAATTCCCATACATTCTATACCTAATTTATGTCTTTACAGGAAGATGTAGATGCCTTTATGAAGAAACCTGGAAATGAGTCTGCAGATGCAGTACTAAAGAAGCTTGATGAGCAATACCAGAAATACAAATTTATGGAATTAAATCTGAAGCAGAAGAAAAGGAGGTAGGTTTGCAGCATGTGTTGTAAGATCCAAAGTGAACAGATGTTTTATACTCTTGAGATTGTCCATATCGCCTGCTTGTCCATCATGCGACAAATCTACCATGTGTATAGAGCTTTATATTGTTATACTTACCTTTGTGCCTGATGCCCTGTATACCTCTAGTACCCTGCCATGGTCCTCTTCCTGATTGCAGAAGTCAGTTATGGCTGTGATGTCACTGCTAATGACTTGAGGCAGCTGTGTGAGCTCTTATAGGGTATGTTCATGAACATACCCTTTTTCAGATTAATTGAAGAATGTGAGGTAAAGGAGCCAAGTCTGATCTTCGTTCTTCAATTAATTTAACAGTAGCAAGCAGCAAAACTTGTAAACTTATCCGCAACCACAGTCCTCTGCTGATTTCTCTGGCATTCTCCCAAATGCATTCGCTCTCTACTTAAGTGGATGCAGTCGGGAATCGCGAGAGAAAGCAGTGGAGAAACAATATTTCAGGTCCTTGTAAAATCTCCAAGGTTTAGTTCACTTTTACAGTTCTAATATAATGCAAAATGTTTTTTTTTCCACCCCGAACAGACTAAAGAATCAGATTCCAGAAATTAAGCAGACTTTAGAAATTTTAAAACATATGCAGAAGAAAAAGGTAAACCTTTTTGAATTATTTATATAAAAAAAAAAATCTGTATTTGTTAGATCTTTAAGGACTGCTGCAGTAGCACAAATCTAAAGCGGCACTAAACTGACCACATACAACAACTGGGAAGAAGAGCTTAGTTCACTTAAATAATATTATTTAAAGGGTCAGTTAACTCTAAATTTAAAGTTCTTTTAAATAACTATATTATTCTATCTCCAATTTAAACTCCCCAGCCGTGATAATCAGCATAAGTTAGCGTGGCTGCAGTCTTCCTTTCAGCCTACTGCCCTTGGGTGCTACTGCACACACTCGTGTTAAATCGGGCAATGTGTTGAAGAAAGGAGAATAGGAGAGGTTAGTGGTGCTTGGTGACAGCGCAGCAGCTTTTAACTTTTATTCTGATTATGGCAGATGGTGATAAAAGTTAAAATAGGAGATCGGAGCAACTGCTCCGTAATCCATATGCATAATAATCTTTGATTTTAGAGTTTAGTAACAATGTAAGCTATTGTATAACCAAGTATTATTCAAACACCTTCATTTAACACCTTTTCTAGACTATTTAAAATCTGGGTTAATCATTAACATTGTCATATTTTGTTAGGATACTACTGAACCTATGGAAACAAAGTTTCTGCTAGCAGATAATTTGTATTGTAAAGCGTCTGTGCCGCCAACAGATAAAGTCTGCTTATGGCTGGGGGTAAGTTATTTATGAGTTTGCTGCACATATACATGACATTTAAAAGGTGGACATGCTTTTTAAATCTACATTTATTTTCCTTTAAAGGGCAACTGTGGTCTCATAACAAGTTAGGGTTAAATAAAAGCCTACAGTCTTTACTTTAAAATGAGTCCTCGATCATATGTCTGGCTGCAGCATGTGAAAAATTAGATTCCAGTGAATGTTGTCATTTAACCTACTGGAAGCAGGAAATTTCATCACCTGACCCTATTGCTCCTCCCCTCTTCCCCGGCCAAAACAGGAAGAACCTGCACAGACTAAAAAAAGACAGTTGAAAGTAGAGCCTATCAATGCAGCAGAGGTTGGTCACATGACTAAGAACAGGAAGTGTTCAAGCGCTCCACAAATAGAAAGATGATTACTGAATTTTACCCACTACTGGCCCAACTGTAGTTTAAAAAATCCTTACATTGCAACTCTGCTCCTTATGGTTCTCCTGCAATGTCTGTCCAAAGTCCAGGAAACTGAAGAGAAGAAGATGTCTCTGCTTTCTGTGTTGCCCCTGGGAGCTAGTGTGACATGCGCAGGGGAGCCCCCCTCCCCCCCCCCCCCCCCCCCCCCCTCTTCCACCGAATCCCTCTCTGCCTGCCCTTCATGTAGCGTAAAATTGTTTGGCCATAATCTCTCTTCCCAGCCCACCCCCAACTGCCATATTCGTTGTGTAATAAGTTTCCCAATCATACTTACATCCCTTCGATCCCGTGGCTGTTTTCATAGCCGGCAGCCACGTCTGTAATTAGCTTACCGGTCCAGCCCCTCTCTGCAAATTTTCGGTTTGCAGAGAGGAGCAAAAGATAGTCACGGGTGTTAAAGGGCATGTCCACCCCTTTTGACAATTTGACATATTGTAGGGCAAGTTCCTCCAGCCCCAACCGCTATAATATATTTTCCAGAGACTCCTCCCTTCCTTCTTTCCTCCACCTCACTGCCCGGCCCTCTGCTTGCATGGAATTGCAAGCAGGAGGCAGGACCGGCAGCCGCGTCCCTGATTGGCTGAGAGGCAGCCGGCAGTTCAGAACACCGGAGGAGAGAGGGAAGGAAAGCAGAGTTCGGGGGAGTCTCTGGAAAATTAAATATAGCTGCTGGGGCTTAGGGAACTAGCCTTACTATATGGCAACGGGATTTTGCACTAGGGGGAGGGAGTGAAGGGCTGCTCTGAGCAAGCCAAAAACCTCTCAGAGGACAGCTCAGAGGCGGAAACAATTTCCCTGGTGGCCAGGCTCCTGGTGGTCCTTTTTCTGGACTATATGGGGGTCAGAGGGCCCTTAACTATATGGGGGTCAGAGGGCCCTTAACTATATGGGGGTCAGAGGGCCCTTAACTATATGGGGGGTCAGGAGAATTGTAAATTATGGTAAGCTTAATTAAAAGTTTACTGAACCTTGCCACTCCACATGTTTAGAAACTACAATTCCTAGCAACCAAAGCATGCTGGGAGTTGTAGTTTCCAAATATCTGGAGTGCCAAGGAATTGGGGGTTACTGGTACTGGATTTGGCTATTACTGTATGGGATTCATGAATTCTGCTGCCCATCTAAAGAGCAACTAATTTCTACCCTTGGCTTATACTCGAGTCAATCAGATTTTACAAATTTTCCAGGTAAAAATAGGTACCTCGGCTTATACTCAAGTATATACGGTAGTTTTAAAGTGAGCCCTTCTTTATATTTGAAATTAAGAAAAAAAACTCCTTGCACTTAATAGGAAACTGGAAATATAATTAATGTTGATTTTAACACGCATTTTCACGAAATGTGAATTAACGCAAAAAAAAAAAAAATGAAAGGGTTAACTGCCAGAAGAATTTTCAGGATTTTGCCCTTAATCGCTTTAGACTAATTTTACAGTAGGAAACCTTGCAGTAAATCAGGAATATTATACATTGTTTTTTTCAGCACAAAGTGTACTTTAACATGGTTACAGAATTTTGTAACTTTTCTGGAAATTTTACTGGAATAATGGGTAAAATATGTAAAAAAAAATGCAAAATTTGCAAATTTTCAAAAAATTTTTTTTACTTATAGTTATCTTAAGGTTACACACAAAAATCTTACTGTTTCTAAAAGCTCTGATACTCCCGAGTACAACGATACCAGATATATGCAGGTACCCGACTTTTCCTGTACAGGAGACCCCCCCCCCCCCTAACCAAAAGAGAGGGGAAGGGGGGGGGGGGGGGGGGGGAGGGTGGGGAAGGGGGGGGGGGGGGGGGGGGGGGGGGGAACTCACTCTAAAAAGGGGGAAGGACCTAAAACTGCACCTTCTAGAATATTACACCAAATTAAAATATATAACCACTACTGACAGTTAACATAGAATATCTACCAAATTAACTAAAATATCCCCACAAGTGAGAGATTTTTAGAAACTACACACCCACAAGATTTTATGAGTGAAGTTAGTTTCGATCTATCTGTTGTATTCAATTAGATCAACTGGACTTGAAATGTAGTTCTTGAAGACGTTTCGCTAGTCATCCGACTGGCTTTCTCAATTCAGAATGACTTGTACAAGAATCTGTGGCAATTATGTACCCTGGAAAATCCCAATTAGCATATCACAGCCAGGTGTTAAGGGTGTGATTAGATAGTGGCTAAGAGGTGTTATAGGAACGCCCAGAGTAAGGTGTTAAAACAGCATTGTACATGGCAGACAGTTGGTGTCGAACCCCCCCACCTCTATTTAGGCTTGGTTTCTTTATTTTCACATAAATGGCCTCCTTAACACCTCTCTTGAACCAGTCACGTTCCTTCGCCAGTATGTTAACATTACAATCTTCAAAGGTATGTCCTTTATCCTTAAGATGCAGATACACGGCTGAGTCCTGACCCGAGGAATTGGCTCTTCTGTGCTGGGCCATACGTTGATGCAGTTGCTGTTTGGTCTCCCCCACATACAAATCAGAGCATTCTTCACTGCACTGCACTGCATATATGATGTCGCTTTTCTTGTGTTTTGGTATTGGGTCTTTTGGATGTACCAATTGCTGCCTCAGTGTGTTGTTCGGTTTAAAGCAGACAGGGATACGATGTTTTTTGAAAATTCTTCTTAATTTCTCGGAGACCCCTGCTACATATGGGATGACCATGTTCTTCCTCCTGTCTTGCTTTTCCCCTTCACTGTTGGTATTCGTGTTCTTTTCTTTCCTTCTACTTCTTTTGACAAAGGCCCAGTCTGGATATCCACAAGTTTTAAGGGCTCCTCTGAGATGTTTCATTTCTTTAGCCTTCGCCTCTGTGCTAGTGGGGATGTTCTCGGCTCTGTGTTGCAGGGTTCTGATGACCCCCAGCTTGTGATCTAAAGGGTGGTGGGAGTCAAACATCAAATACTGATCTGTGTGTGTTGGTTTTCTGTAAACCTCTACTTCCAGTTTACCATTTTCCTTAACTTCTACCAAGCAGTCCAAGAAAGCCAGTTTGTTGTTCTGTATCTCTTCCCTTGTGAATTTAATGTTTTGGTCCACCGCATTAATGTGTTCTGTGAAAGCTTGTACTTCCTTCTGGTGGATTTTAACCCAGGTGTCATCAACATATCTGAACCAGTGGCTGGGTGCTATGCCCTTAAAGGTATTAAGCGCCTGTGTTTCTACCTCCTCCATGTAAAGGTTGGCCACAATAGGTGAAACTGGAGATCCCATAGCACATCCATGTTTTTGCTTATAGAACTTATCCCTGTATTTGAAATAGGTGGTATTCAGGCACAAGTCCAACAAGGAACACACCTGTTCTGGGTTGAGATCAGTTCTGCTGGTAAGAGTGCTGTCTTGGCCCAGCCGTTTTCTCACCATGTCAACAGCCTCCTTGGTGGGTATACAAGTGAAGAGAGATGTCACATCATAGGACACCATAGTTTCTTCTACACCGAGTACTATATCTTCAATCTTGTTGGTGAAATCCTGAGAGTTCTGGATGTGATGCTTAGAACTTCCCACCAAAGGTCCTAAGATGTTAGCTAGATATTTTGCCACCTTGTATGTTACCGAGTTGATGCTGCTGACTATAGGTCTTAGTGGGGCCCCTTCCTTATGTATCTTTGGGAGTCCATATATGCATGGATGTGCCTCACCAGGGTAGAGGCGATGATACATTGCTCGGTCAATGGCTTTATCCTTTTGAAGCTGTTGTAGTAAGTCTATGACTCTTTTCTTGTAACGGCTGGTGGGATCCCTTGTTAAACCCTCATATGTGTTGTTATCGGCCAGGAGCATGGTCACCTTATCATGGTAGTCTGAGGTGTTGAGTACCACTGTGCATCTTCCCTTGTCTGCCGGTAGAATGGTGATACTGGAATCTTTCTTGAGGGATGTTAAGGCTCTTCTTTCCTGTGTGGTCAGGTTAGATGAAGGAGTTTTAGCACTGGCTAAGGCTGCAGATACCTTAAGGCGAAGTTGTTCTGCCTCACTTTGTGATACCTTATTACTGTGGATAGAGGCTTCTGTGGCTGCTATAATATCCACCACAGGGATGGCTTTAGGGGTGATGGCAAAATTCAAGCCCTTACCAAGGACTTCCATTTCTGGCTGGGTCAGGGTCCTGTTAGACAAGTTTCTCACCCATTCCTCCTTGTTTGATGAAGTGACACTTCCCTCCTTTTGTATCCAAGGTAGTTGTTCTCCTTTGGGGCTGTTCTGGGATGACAGAATAGAGAACTTGGCTGACAGAATAGAGAACTTGGCTGTGATATGCTAATTGGGATTTTCCAGGGTACATAATTGCCACAGATTCTTGTACAAGTCATTCTGAATTGAGAAAGCCAGTCGGATGACTAGCGAAACGTCTTCAAGAACTACATTTCAAGTCCAGTTGATCTAATTGAATACAACAGATATACCATGACCTGGATGAATGAGAACCTTCACAAGCTTAGTTTCGATCAAAATGCAAATACCCAGACGCAGCTCTTCATCCAATTGTAAGTTATTTTCTCACATTTTCCTTTTTTTCCTCAACTGTAAAATCGGAGACAAAATCAAATGCGAATTTCAGCTAAAAACTGTGGAGGAAAGTTCAAACGCATCTCAAATATGAAAGCCTAACCCCTCCCGAATAAAACTGTATGCCACATTCATGGGTGTACCCAGAGACATGGCTACCAACTAACCCAGAGCATGACCAGTGCCAAATGTCAGTAGTAGCAAAAAAAAGGCCAGTTTTGTATTTGAACAGTCTGCAGTTTTTCCACAAAACACCCCTCCAACTCAGAAATACACCCCACAAACTATATATTCCTGAAATCTACACACCTTCAGCTATGTAACGCTGTTGATCGTTCAGTTCTTCGTAGAAGTTTGCACTTTTACCAGATTTTCCAAAAAAATGAACATCAAGCATTCAAAAAGGTAGAAATCATGCCAAAACCCCATTTAATGTAAAAAAAAAGTTACCAAATATCAATCTCCCAAATGTCCTGAATCAAACGGTATGCCATATGTGTGGTTACACACACGGACGTGGAAGCCAAATGCCACAAAGTGAAACAATGCCCAATGGCTCAGAAACAGCAAAAATATTCAGCCAAATCTGAATTTGAACAGTCTGCAATTTTTCCCCACAAAACAACCCCCACAAACCATATATTTCTCGAATCCACACACCTTTATCTAGGAATTTCTGTAGTTTGTTCATTCGTACCATCAATGGTGTGGGCGCAGTTCTTCGTAGAAGTTCACAGTTTTAGCAGATTTTCTAAAAAATTTGAAAGAAAGTACACTCAAAGGTAGAAATCATGCCAAAATCCCAAGTAATGTAAAAATATTACCAAATATCAATCTCCTAAATGTCCTGAATCAAACAGTATGCCCTATGTATGCAAACGTGGAATCAACTAGCCACAAAGTGAGCCAATGAACAATGGCCCAATTACAGCAACTTTTCAGATGTCAGACTAAACACCCCTCTATATTAGAAATACCCCCCAAAACTATATATTCTTGGAATCTACACACCTTCAGCTACACAATTGTGTGATTCCTTTATGCATACCACCAATGGTGTGGGCGCAGTTTGATGTCAAATTTTGCTTTTTTACCAGATTTTCAGGAAAAATTTATTCAAATACAATTCAAAGTTAAAAATCATGGCAAATTTCCATGTCATGTAAAAAAAACTTTTCAATTATCAATCTTCCAAATGCCCTGAATCAAACGGTATGCCATATGCATGGATGTGCACAGGGACGTGGCCACCAACTAGCTCAAATGGGACGCATGCACAAATGCAATTACAAGAAAAAATCAAAGTGCTCTAATTTGAACAGCCTACCCTTTTTCTAAGGAAACAGTCCCGAAACATGGAAATTCCCCCCACAAACTATATATTTTTGGAATCTACACACCTTCAGCTACGTTACGGTGTCATGCTTTCATACATACATGAAGAATTCCAGACCCAGTGATGCAAAGAACTCCGTGTTCTTAGGTGGTTTTGTGAAAAATAAAGTAAGACGATTCAAGCATTGAAATCCTACCTAAACCCACTAAATGTCAATCTCCCACATATCTTGCATCAAACGGCATGCCATATGTGTGGGTGCACACAGAGACGTGGCCACCAACTAGCTCAAATGGGACGCATGCACAAGTGTAATTATAAGAAAAAAATCAAAGTGCTCTGTAATTTCAAACAGCCCCAAAACTTGGAAATGCCCCCCACAAATAAAACCCGCCACTAAATATCAATCTCCCACATATTCTGAATCAAACTTTATGGCATATGCGTGGATGCACACAGACATGGCCACCAACTAGCTCAAATGGGACGCATGCACAAGTCCAATTACAAGAAAAAAATTTATAGTGTTCTGTAATTTAAACAGCCTAATCAACTTGGAAATACCCCCCACAAACTATATATTTTTGGAAGCTACACACCTTCAGCTACGTGATGGTATCATGCTTTCGTATATACATGAAGAATTCCAGACGCTGTTATTCATAGAACTCCGTGCTTTTAGGAGATTTTGTGAAAAAATAAAATAAGAGGACTCGGTGGTTGAAATCCTACCTAAACCCACTTGGCAAGTAAAAAACCCCACTAAATGGCAATCTCCCAAATGTCCTGAATCAAACGGTATGCCATATGGGTGGGTGTAAACAGAGACGGGGCCACCAACTAACTCAAATGGGATCCATGCGCAATTACAAGAAAAAATTAAAAAACGCCACAACCCACCCCTATCCCCACTCCCCCTTTTAGTGGTATTTTAGTGAAAACCAGTTAGTACGGAGAGTCACACAAGTTTTTGCACACTTTACTGATCCTAAAAATTCAATCCGGTCTTTTTTTGGTACCTCTGCAAAATGTCCTACTAAAATAGGCTTAGTTTCCCTTGAAATCCAACAAATAATGATCCGCGTTTACTTTACCGATATCACCGGGGACATTGGGAAGCTTGGAGAAGACAAAGTTTTTTGCTAATTTATAGTTTTAGGGTTAAAAAAAAAAGTGTGTATCACTTTAAGATTTTTTTTTTATGTTTTTTTTTCTTTTTTTATTTCCCCTTTTTTTTTTTTTTTTTGGATCATTCCCAAAGATTATCATCAAATCAACTTAGGGAATGATACCGAACTTGGAATACGGGCCCGTTTTCCAATTTGAAATCTGATCGGAAAAATCACTTCCCGGAAAAGTGATTTTTCATTCATTGGCAAAGATCAATAATTTGGTGATCAGAAGTGATCACCAAATTTTGATCTCTGTCCCCATTTTTTTTCTAAGCCTTCACTAAGTAGCAAAGACTTAGAAAAAATCCTATTTGTGAATGGAACTTTGAGTTCCATTCACAAAATGTATAGTAAAGCGGTCAGCATGACAGCTTTTACTATACAGGTACTGCAGCGTGATCTGAATGGAGATCACACTGCAGTACCTCCACTAGACCACCAGGGGCAGCCTCCTACCACTTTTAGGGAAGACCCCGGTGAAGGAGGAAGTTCCGTGATGTCACCAGGGTCTCCCTTTCCTCTGCAGCTACTTCCTCCACGTGGGACCGGCTTCAGCCTGCTGGACCCGGCTAAAGGTAGGGATATCTTCCGATACCCCCCCTCGGATTTGGACACAACCGAGGGGGGATCGAGGGGGCAGTTGAATGTTGAATTCAACTGCCCCCGATCACCCCTAGCGGGCCAAATTTTTGCCTGCAGTGGGGAAGCCACAGATCGTGTATTCACGATCTGTGGCAATTTGGTCATTCACTGCACGGATCGTGAATATACGATCTGTGGCAGTGAAAGGGTTAAAGGATACAACTGCTGCATGTAGTTACATATATTTTATAAAAAAATTTGGTCAATCTTTTAGCATCTAATAGCTGAATTGTTTTAAAAGAATGTCCTTTCTCTCAAACACAGGCCAATGTTATGCTTGAGTATGACATTGATGCAGCTCAGACTCTTTTGGAAAAGAATCTGTCAACTGCAACAAAAAACCTTGAATCTACAGAAGATGATCTTGACTTCCTTAGGGACCAGCTCACTACTACAGAAGTCAGTATCCTTCTAAAAGGTCTTGCAATTTTTTTCACAGTAGGTAAACATTAATTATAAAAATGGTAATGTATAAAAATCAAAACATTCTGTTGATGTTTTTAATGAGTACATAAATTAAGCAAAGCAATTTAATGAACCAAATGGCCTTTTTGAGGCAGGGGACTGGATGCAATTTTTTAAGGAACTAATTCATTATTTTTGTCTTAGTGGATTCAGGAAAATTGAGTGCCTCGTGTTCACTGAAAACCCAGTTGTTTTACTTAGGGAATTTAACTAAAGAATGATGAGGTATTTATAGGAAATTGTGATGTTGTGTTTCTTCTACTAGAAGAGTTTTCTAATTTCCTAATGACGTCCTGTAACTAGGGTACCAATATTATGACGAAAAGAGGTTGTCTTCACCATTCTATTGTTAGTGGTTATTGCAAGTGAAAGCTGTAGCATGGACATTATAAGAACACAGTGCTTTTATTATGTCCGTTTATATTTAAAGGGCATATATAGTGAAAAAAACAGCACCCCCTCCCCTCTGTTACCTCCTCCATGTCTAAATACCAGCTGCCCGACAAGCTTCTCATGTGCAGCAGAAGTTAAAAGTTCAACATCCTGAAAAACACACCCACGCACAGTGGCCAATAGAAAGCAAGCTGTCCTGGAGACATGGAAGAGAAGGGACCACAGTAGTTTACTGCTGCAATACGATCTCTCTCTTTGTGACCCATCATCAATCGGTAAAATCTATCAAGAAGGGCTGTCAAGTGCAGCCTTATCTCTGCAGTCAAAGCTACCTCTCTCCCCCAGCTAATGTTCTGTTTGTAACAGAGCAGGAAGGAGGGAGGGAGGGACTTTAGTAGAAAAGAGGGTAATGTCACAGTGATTTGACAGTACATGAAGTTGTAGAGGAATGCAATCTTGCAAACAAGAAAGTAAAGACACTGGGGGTTGGGGGGAATTATAGTTAAGTTAATTTTCCCACTCTAGATGCCCTTTAAAACTGTATATTTAACTGTACTTTCTGTATAGATGGCAAATTTACTATAAAGGTGGAGTAAGTTTGGACAGGATTTCTGTTTCTGCATACAAAAACCTGAAATTTTGCAGGGATGTGTAGACCTTTTAGTGTTTAGTGTCCACTTAGTGTTTATGTATGTGTGTAGATAGAGATAGATGTACTAGTAAACGTTTTAAGCCTCACAGTAATCACTAATTGCAAATGTGTGTACAATGTTATGTTGTCTTTCCTTGACATTTTTTTACAGATATGGCTAGAGTTTATAATTGGGATGTAAAAAGAAGAAATAAGGATGATTCTTCAAAGAACAAAGCCTAGTTCCTTCCAATTTTAAGCGTGACCAGTTTCAAAATGATTTTTTTTTTTTTTTTAACACCCCCCCCCCCCCAAAAAAATAACTGTTTCAGACTGGTGCAATAACATTTCTTTCTGGGGCTCAAAGCTATTTAAATACAGGCACAGTTTTATTTATTTGTTCAGTCCGATTTCATACGTGCTTTAAGCTGTATGAACTTCAGATAAAAACTGTGTAACACATCTGTCTTGTCCTCTTGCCAAACTTTAAAAGCAAAAAGCAGAATCAACCTTTTTTTAGCTGTAGATTTTACTCCTATCCATAGAAATATGTGAATGAGTTTCGTTAAGTAAAAACCACTGCGGATGTGTCCAATATTCTGATATTTTATTTGTGCAGTCATGGGTTATACATAAAGATTCTTTATCTGTGATAAGAGAATCATTACAGGAGGTAGTGTCCAAAGTGGTTTTTAGTTTTTCTTACCATTTATGTGGAATAGCACTGCTGGATTTTTTTAAATTTTTATTTAAAATAACACTTTTTAAGCACTATTCTAGATGTTCACAAGCACTTTGTCCAAAGGGCATCATTTATTTTCATTTTTTTTTCAGTTCATATTTGATTAATCAATATTGGTTGTATCTAAAGCTTATTGAAATGAAGTAAAGGTTATGCCTCTGATTTGGGGCCCAAGTGGTGTGAAATATTTTAAACTAAAGAGAACGATTAAGTATAAACTTTGGATTTTGCATTTTAGAAAGGAATGTGTGCCTGTTGCAGATTTTAAAACTCAACATTACTGTGGCAATATATTCATTTCACAATTCATTCTGATTAAATACATACAATTTTTATTATTGTATATGTATGGTTGCCATGGAACACATGGCCATGGGTCCTAGGGTGCATTGGTAGGTGTGTGTACCTGTTTCTGTGTGTTTTTTTTTGGGGGGGGGTATGTTTTTGCATTTATGTCCATAAAATAAACTTTTCCATGATTTTAGGTATGATTGTCATGGCAACCTAAGGGTGGGGAGGGTATTGGGGTGTATCAGTAGGTTTTGTGTCCGTTCTTAGGGGCTATGCTTTTGTGTGACTGTAAAACTAACTTTTTTGTCATGGAGATGAAGTGAATCAGTAGGTGTGTGAACCTGTCTCTATGAAGTGTTGGGTATTTGTGTTTATTAACTTACAAACTAACTTGTTTGAGTTGGGTGTGATTGCCATGGACATTAAAGGGTGGTGTTTAGTACTTGTGTGTTTTGAGAGACATACATACACAATTAGTGTGAGTTAGTTTAGCCTTTATGTTTTAGGATTAAAGGGTATCTCCACTGGTTTTGGTAAGTTTTCGGAATCCATTTCTATTGAAGAACGGGAGGTAAAGGAGCTGTGCCTTACCTTCCGTTCTTCAATAGAACACACAGGAGCCAGGAGAGAAGGTAAGAACTTACCCGCTCGCTCGCTCCCCCGGCGCTTGGTCTCACAGGTCCCGACGGACCTTGTCTTCTATGCGCATAGATCGCGCATGCGCATAGAAGACAAGGTCCGTCGGGACCTGTCCAGACTACGCGCCGGGGAGCGAGCGAGCTGGTAAGTTCTTACCTTCTCTCCTGGCTCCTGTGTGTTCTGTTGAAGAACGGAAGGTAAGGCACAGCTCCTTTACCTCCCGTTCTTCAATAGAAATGGATTCCGAAAACTTACCAAAACCAGTGGAGATACCCTTTAAACACATTATTCAATGGGGAAAAATGCCCTTAAATGTGTGGATATCATGGAAACGCTTCGACAAAATCCTTGGGTAGAAAATAGCACATTTCTCCAATGTGCTCCGCACATCTGTATCAAATTTCATGCCTCTAGTTCAAAAACTGTGGAAGTTTAGAAAGAATACCGTATATACTCGAGTATAAGCCAAGGTTTTTAGGTTTAAAAATCAACCTAAAAACCTTGCCTCGGCTTATACTCGAGTCAATAGTAAACTTACCTTCAATCCAGAAGCAGCCGCGAGTCAGGCCGGCAGTTCCCAGTAGTTCTTCACAGCCGCGAAGCAGTACTGGGAACTGCCGGCTCTGCACAGAGCGAGCGGCAGCTGACAGAGAGATGAAGACTGAAGACCAGGTACGGTAAGTGAGCTGGGGGGGCTGGGGGGACAGTATGCCATACAGTAACCCCCAATACCTTTCTACTAAAGGTGGTTGGAAACCAGCAACTAAAGCATGCTGGGAGTTGTAGTTTCCAAACATCTACAGTGGAAAGGTATTAGGGCTACTGTATACCCTCGGCTTATACTCGAGTCAATCATGTTTTTCTAATTTTGGAGGCAAAAATGGGTACCTCGGCTTATACTCGAGTATATACGGTAATTTGACTTTTTCAAGTCAAATTAATAAAAAAATTTAAAATGGTATCTAGGAACCATAGTTCTAATGTTTTCTATTTAACGCAACTGCTATAAGCAAAACAAAAAAAGAATAACAAAATATTGCTTAAGGCAAGAGATCTCTTGTTAAACTTTTTTTCAATTAAAACTTTGTTGCTAAAGGAAATATTTTATTTGCTCTTAATTTAATTGCTATTACTTTGAAGGCATTTGCAGCATAATGCATAATTTATTTGTAAAAGTCTATATTCAGATCAATATGAGAATCAATTAGGATAAAAAAAATTAAACAATAGGAATCAGAAGGAATTATTCCCCCCATTTTTAGCAGTCTTCCCCAACCCCCCCCCCCGCCTGGATCAACTGTTAAGTAGGGTGTAAACTAGATGCACGTATGTCTTTAATCAACCTCAATTACTGTTACTATACTATAAGAGATTCTGGTTTGGGAATGAATGCACCTATATAGTTTATGCATAGGCAAATGCACAAGCTCAGAGAGAAACAGAAATCTTAAGAAGACTGGTTTTTCTTTTAATGGGCATGACCAACCCCTAAATCTATATTTTACAGTTATGTTAACCACCCCCACAACCCGGTTTTCCTTATACTTGCCTCTTTGGTTTTTAATGAAAGGACTTCCAGACCTAATCACTTGCTGGCTTGTTCAAACCCTCTTCTGCTGGTGTAATGTGCTGGTTACGACCATGCACAACAGCACAGAAAGTGGCTTTGGTATTGGCTGTCAGCCATTTGTCACAGCTTTTGCTGACAGACTATACCTGGAAACTGAAGCACTGAAAGAGTGCAGACAACGGATTACAATACAAGTCGTTCACCTCAAAATCTATATTTTCCTGAAACATGTCTTTCAATTGTTTTTATCTCTATAATTGCATGCTTGATAAAGTATGCAGCTAGAATTGGGAACATTTTGTATGATGAAAAAATCCTGGCCTGCAATTCTAGTTGCTTCTTAAAGGAGTTCAGTGCAAATACATATGCTTTTCAGAAAAAGGAGCAGTATTTTTTCATCCCAATGACCTTAATCTGCCCATTCAGCATTTTGTCTGTGTATAAATAAATGCAACTGAAATACTGACTTCCTGTTTGCAGGACCCCTTGTAGAGACTGTTCTGGTCTTTGCCCTTGACCCAGCGCCTGG
Source organism: Hymenochirus boettgeri (assembly GCA_019447015.1). Classification (NCBI taxonomy): domain Eukaryota; kingdom Metazoa; phylum Chordata; class Amphibia; order Anura; family Pipidae; genus Hymenochirus; species Hymenochirus boettgeri. The sequence goes on from CM033476.1 coordinate 161,387,945, forward strand.
GTTGATTCAGTTGCTCAGTAGAGATCTGAGCAGGTTTGACCCATCCAACAGCCAATCAGTAGAAATCACCGTTAGGAACATTCCAAGGTAGTTTGCATTCTGGGAAGAAGGACTGTTCTAGAACATGAAATGTCAGCTCACTAATGTCAACAGCAGGGAACAGCAAAGGGTATGAAATCAACTGATTTTTCAAAATGGAAGAGAATATGTAGAATAACTAAGTATGCATTGCACAAACTAACAATTTAACAAATTGATAGTCTTTACAAAATCTTAAAGGGACAGTTCAGTAAACTTAACCAAGCACTGAGAGTACTCTAGCAAATTATTTGTAGAAAGCAGCTCAAATTTTTTTAACTAAGTTTGTAGCAAGTATAAAAAAGTTAGCTAGACTAAAGAAACTTCTTTAATTAAAGGGAAGATACAGGCTATTTGTTAACTTCATATTTTTCCTAACGCATAACTTCCTTGCTGCCTAATGGAGGAAACCCCTTTCTTTAAAGGACAACAATATCAAAAAAAATTAACATCTCCACCTTTTACATGTCCACACTTCCAGTAGCAGAAATTGCTTACCGTATAAACCGAGGTACCCAATTTCACCTAAAAATCCTAATAAAAGTTGTTGACTCGAGTATAAACCGAGGGTAGAAACTTGGCATTCAAGATGTTTGGAAACTACAACTCCCAGCTAATAAAGCATGCTGGGAGTTGTAGTTTCCAAACATCTTGAATGCCACCCTCCCACCCAGTTCAGTTTGTACCTGTGGGCTCTTCTCCATCCAGGAACTGTGGGCTCTCCTCCATCCAAGGGCTTCCTGTTGGGACTATGTGCCATTGAAGGTAAGCGTCCTCTCCATTCCGGCATCCGCGCGCTCATTCCTGTACTGGCGCGCCAGCTGACGTCACTAATTGGCACCGGGCAGTGACGTCAGGCCAGCGCGCCAGTACAGGGAATGATCGTGCAGCTGCCGGAGTGCTAAGGTAAGTAGTGACTCCAGTATAAACAGTCCAAGTTTTCAGGCTGATTTTACAGCCTGAAAAACTCGGTTTATACTAGAGTATATACGGTACTCACATTTACAACTGTGCTGCCCTCCTACACAGCAAAGATGAGTGCTAAAAGCCCGCCTCCTAGCTGACCCCAGGGCCATGGTTAACACAGCACTTGTCATTGGCAGGTGGGAATGTCTGATAAACCTCTCTCCTCTTCATGGCAGTCAAACAAATTTAAAGTTTTCTGTTGCTAGGATACAGCCTACAAAATACAACTGATCATGGGTGAGTGGAGAAGTGTTTTCTCACATGCTAGCTTTGAGTGACAGGTAGAGACAGACAAATTATGACCTTTTCGCAGCATGGTAAAATGAAGGCAGAGAGAAAAAAGGTATGGGGAGGGCTTCATACCTTTAGGGCACGGCCGCAACGGAATCACATGCAATTTAATGTATGATTTTGTTGCATTTGCGCATGCAGTTTCTTCATTAGGTATAGGAAACCGCATGCGATTTGCGATTAAAAATGCGGAACGCATATTGCAACCGAAAACGTGCGGTTTCTAGGCGTTGCCGCGTTTTCAATGATCTGAAAAAACACATGCGCAAACGCACAAAAACGCAGCAGTGTGGCCTAGCCCTGACTTTTTTAAAGCAGTGGGGTGAGGGTGAGGCCACACTGGTGCGCTTTTTTAAAAAAAATGCACGTGATACGTTAATTGGAGCGCATGCGATCAGCATTTTTTGCACAAACATGCAATTTGATTGCGAAACATGACCAATTGGCACACGGCAAAGTGCTTGCAACACATGGGAGTCACATCCGAAAACTCATGGATAACCTTTAAGATTAGAGGAAAATAAAAAAAGTTTAATCTTCAGGTTAGAAAAGGTTTCTTTGCAGTGAGAACGGTGTACCTGTCTATCTCCAGCAGATGTGGTAATGGCAAATCATTGAATAGCTTTAAAAGTGGCCTAAAGTTTCTAAAACTAAAAAATATTGAGAATTACTGGTATTAATACATATACTGCAGTTCTGGTTGGTACAGGGATGCTATATAATATTGAGAATTACTAATATTAATACATATACTGCATATACTATATATATTAATACCAGTTATTCTCCATATACTGTAGTTCTGGTTGATCCAGGGATACTATATAATTTTGAGAATTACTGGTATTAATACATATACTGTAGTTCTGGTTGGTACAGGGATGCTATATAATATTGAGAATTACTAATATTAATCCATATACTGCATATACTATATATATTAATACCAGTTATTCTCCATATACTGTAGTTCTGGTTGATCCAGGGATACTATATAATTTTGAGAATTACTGGTATTAATACATATACTGTAGTTCTGGTTGATCCAGGGATACTATATAATATGTATTAATACCAGTAATTCTCAATATTATATAGTATTCCTGTACCAACCAGAACTGCAGTATATGTATTAATACCAGTAATTCTCAATATTATACTGCAGTTCTGGTTGGTACAGGAATACTATATAATATTGAGAATTACTGGTATTAATACATATACTGCAGTTCTGGTTGATCCAGGAATACTATATATGTATTAATACCAGTAATTCTCAATATTATACTGCAGTTCTGGTTGGTACAGGAATATATAATATTGAGAATTACTGGTATTAATACATATACTGTGGTTCTGGTTGGTACAGGGATACTATATAATATTGAGAATTACTGGTATTAATACATATACTGTAGTTCTGGTTGATCCATGGATACTTTCCTGTTGCCATTTGGAGTCGGGAAGGAATTTTTTCCTGCTTTTTACCTAGATGACCAGAATGCATAATTGTTGACTTCTTACAGCGGCCCTTTGGTTCCTGGAATGGGGACAATGGTAGGCGGTTCTGAAACTGGCACATAGGCAAAAGAGCATTAACAAGCAGGACTTTGAGCATTTCTAAACTATGGTGTGAATGCATAGCTAGCAAATGCAAAAGTATAAAGAGCTATTAATTAGCCAAATTTAATTCTTATAATTTAATTTGTTTACTGCTAATTGGAGAGGTTTGAGAATGGCTAAGCTGAATTTTTTTTTATATAGTCTTGGCTATAGTCCTCCACTACTGTATATATTCAAGTAGTAATAATAAAATTGTATTAAAGAGCATGTCCAACCATCAACCTGAAACTTACAGAAAGTGTAATCACCCCCAGATGGCAATAATTGCCAGGATAAAAGGTGTACCTACATCTTCAGCCTGATGTCTATTATCCCCTTCTCTCCTGTTCCTGGTATGGTTGCAGCAGTCTGCTATGGCCAACTCCTGTGCTTGTTCAATCCCTAGATAAAAATGTATACTTGCCTTGCTGACCTGCCCCCCATGTCTTCTGCACAAAGTTTGATACTTCTTTCTGTTGTCTTCCCTGTTCTGGTAATAACAGCTACTCCTTGAGCTGGAACCTTTGCAAAAACGGGTGACTAATATTGGGCTAAACATCTGCCTTCTGAAAAATCCATGTTGACCGTAGCGGTCAACATATACCACACTCAGTGGTCTTTCTTTTTTTTGGGGGGGGGGGGGGGGGCAAAATATTCATTTTGGTTAGAAAAACAAGTTGGTGAGAAGCATAGCGATACCTCTGTCATGGACTGGGTTAAGGCCATTATGGAAGCAACAGCAGCTTCTAGTCAGTGACTAAAATCGAGCCCGGATGGCCAAAGCAAAGAAAAAGTTTGCGTCGCTTAAATTGAACATAATCATTGGTGCCAAGTCAAAGACAACATGTGATGAAACTCATACAATACATTGTAACAGTTTGTATTCTAGGTACAAGCAATTTTTTATTCACAAACAGCTAGATAGCATATGTTCACATTTACAGTGCAAAACAAAGCAAGGAAGTGTACATTTTGTATATTCTGGAGATTCTGAGAAATGCTAATTTAACATGCAGATTTTAATACTCTCTAGCTGAGAATGATCTGTTTTGCCTTGACATCTTTTATAACTATTCTTGGCTGTGGTTAATTACCAGAAAATAAGTGAACTGTTACTAGTCATTGTCATGATCTCCTTGATATTTTAATTTTGGAAGTGCAATTATTCACCAGGTATGACTAAGTCTGGATTTAACTTATTCCAAAAAGGTTGAAAATGTGTTCAATTTACAAGCTAATTCTGCAGTAATATATTTCCATGATTGGAGGTAAGTTTGCCCCCCATACTTTAATATCTCAGGCAGAAAATGCTTTGAATTAGAGATTACCTTGCTTGTCCATTAAACAGTGAGTGATTAAATTAACAATTCAGACTAGAATTCTTTCCTAAAGATCTTACAAATATATTGCTGTAAAAGGGTACAATTATCTGTGAGCTTTTCTACAGACCAAATATAACTACAAGTTACCCCAATTTAGCACATATTCCTTGTAATAGGCTGGAATGGTATTCATGATTTTTGAATTGAAGGATAATTATACTCAAGCAGTAACTGACTGCTTTCTGGCTTCTCTCCCTTCTTCATTAACACACTTTTTGATGTCGGAGATAGGTGACATGTAGATTTGTACACACCTAGATCCTGCACTGTAAAATGTATTTAGCATATCTGTGATAACCGGATGAGTTTGACAGAACCTGGCAACTAAAATGTTACCCTGTTATTTGTAGGACTTCTCCCTAATGATCTTTTAGAAATAATTAAATAGACCAACTTACGAAACTGTAATTAGAAATAGAACAGTATATAGTAAACAAAATTCTAAATGGTTGCTCTAGATTAGTACTCAATCAATGCTACATTATTTGTTTTCAAAAGTAAAGCTGGAAACACATCAGATTTGTGCCATTCCACTTTTGGCCACATGTGCCAAAAATGTGGCCCCCATGGTATTGGCCCAATATAGTTAACACAGCTTTTCTTCTTAAGCAGGTTACTAAGGGGGAGGTGTAATAAAGGCTGCTAACAAAAAGTTAAACCCATGCTACCCAAATGTAATATTAGGTTAATGTGGGTTTAAAATCTTAACTTGCCCGCCTTCGTTGTTTCCTGCACTGGATGCAAAAAGAAAACATTCATATATTTTTTTTTTTTGAAAACTACTTCTGAATGGAGGCGCTAAGCTGGCACACCTTACCTTGCGGGTAACCAGGATGCAGTGATTAGTGAATTGTGGGAACCCGAAAGGTAAGAGGAGGGCTGAAATAAGTATTTCATCTCACTTAATTTTTCACTGTCCTTTTGTTTAATGACCTATAAAATCTCCTTGCCGGTTACCATAAATAATATGCCACTTTAGTAGTTTTTGACCAATAGGACTGCAGACTGGTTATCACAGTCTTTTAAAATGGAAGCTGTACCTAGAAGTAAAAAACATAAATCATAATTGATAGAGAATTCAGGCTCTGGAGATTTAAAATGTACATTTTTAAATGTGTTTTTCTTTCTCTTTTGTGATATGTTTCAGCTATGGTGGGATGACAGACACACAAGTTATATATTAAATCTAAAACTTCAATTTTCATTTCATCAAATGATTTCTACATGGTATGAAAGGGCAAATCTTCCCATATGGCTTTCACATGCCAAAAGTTAAAAAAAAAATCATAATTGGCATTCAACTGGTGACATTTAATATATAATAGCTTTCAGTGTTAACTTTCAAATGATTGTACACTGACTGTCCATCTTCTGTCAGGGGCCACAGTTTCTGATACCCTTGTTGGTCATCACTCCTTAGATTAGTTTAGTTTAACACTCTTGCAGTAGATGGTTCATAACAGAACTGGCAGAACCAGAAAAGTATGTTTAAACAAACGGAACAATGATCCCAGGAATGGACAGATGAGCTGCACATCTTTGTGATCAGCTATAATCACAGCTTTTTTATTCTACCCTATCACGGATTGTGGCTGCCTGAGCTAGGTAAACCGTGTCTGTAAAAGTCTACAAATGTAACACATGATGTTTTATTCTACATGCTTTGCTTCATACCATCACCTTTCTTTCCCAGCATGCTAAAGTTATGCAGCTTTTTGGACTAGCTTTTATAAAACTACTGCTGCTTTAAATGAAAATTATTTTTTTTTTTTTAATTAAACAACCGGTTGGTGTGGAGATTTATTTGTACAGCTATTCCAAAAGAGCCGATTGGCTTTTACTTATTTGGCTCAAAGAGAATTTAATGAAGAAATCGTGCTGAACCAATTAAAGAGGAAATGTGCCATATTCTGCAGATCAAAATAGATTTACCTGATTTGCTAACAAACCGATTAAACCAGACAATGATGCCATTCTCCGTTTCCATATTTAGTTATCCGTTTCTTGCACTGTTTCTTTCATAAATGCAAGTTCAACTTTGTAGTCACTTTTTTTATTAATTAATGATGGTTACCAAGGCATCATGGTATTCTAAGCACACGGGAATCAAAATAAATATAACTAAATGATTAGTTTAACGCACAATGCACAGAACTTAAGCTGTTTTAGCATTCTATTGATCCATACTTTTTACCTATTGCTGATATTTTTCCAACAGTGCAAAATATCAAACCAAGTCTTGTCTGTTATCACCTTAATTTAGTAAGAAAAAAAGATGATTATACAAAAGGCCAGATACAGACATTATTAGCCGCCTAGACTAATTTTCTAGTTGCCCCGTAAGAGTGTATTTATTGGTTTATATAGCACTACATATACTGCAATGCTAATTTATCTACTGTATATAATTAAGAAATCCATCACAGCAGTGTGGATAGCATGTAAGTGTTTAACATCCATGTTTATCATGTCATGTATCATTAGAAACAGAAGCCAAAACCTTAGTTTTAATGTGTATTGCATACAAAAGGGTTGCCTCTTCTACATCTAAATATTATGGCCATTACACCATGGAATAAACGGACTTTATATATCTACCAACATGAACTACACCATAAAGTATCAAATGGATAAGGATGTATTCCAACCCATTGTATCTCTGATTATATGACTTCCAGATCCAAAAAACATAGACATGCACACTTGGCCTTTGCCAGCTATGAAAGAGCTTCCGATATCGGAAATGTTGCCTGACTGCGCTGGCAAGCTATTTGATTTTTCTGGTGTTCAGTCCCCCATTTTTTTTTTCATTAAAAATTAATTTTAACTGTGGCATCCACAGGAGTTTTACGCTACCTTGCACCACACTGAATTGTTACAACAAAGTGTTATATTAGTAGAGTTTATAAAGTGGCCTGAACAGGACTTGGAAACTGATTAGCATAGGCACCGCCTGTCTGATTTAGTTACCTCCTCTGAGGAATGCACTACATTTGGGACAAACCCACTTTTAACTCCTTCCCATCCTTCTTGAATATTTATCTCTCCCTTCTTAACCAGCTCATATATATCCCGAGTCAGATCAGTAAATGCTTTCTCGACATTGATGGCATCCCGTGCCGAGGTTTCAATATATCTCATGCCATAGGCAGATGCCAGTTTCTCAGCCTCGTGTCTTGTCACTTGACGTTGTGTGTCAAGATCACACTTGTGACCAACCAGAACAAAGACTATCTGGTAGGGTTGCACATGTGCCTTGGCTTCCTCTAACCACTCGTGGACATTCTGGAAAGAGCGCCGATTAGTAATGTCGAACAGGAGCAGCCCTCCAACAGAATTTCTGTAGTAGGCACGTGTGATGGATCTAAAAGTACAAAACAGAATATATTTAAAATGCTGCATTGATCAGGCATTTACATTTATAACTAAAGAACAATATCCACAATAATTTGTATTCGCAAACAAAACGGGAAAAAAAAGCAATCTCGCGATACGGCCCAAACATTCTCAACTGTCTTACTGTATAGTACCCCCTAATAAAGGCAACAGGTAGACATTCACATGTTTCAAAACTCCATGCATTTCTCTACACGCACGCTGTAGTTAGGGAATTCTGGGAGTTGTAGTTTTCAAACATCTGGAGATCTACTGGTTTCCTTACCCTGCCCTAGTAGTATCAATGATCTGGACCTTCATCACCTCATGAACCTGCCCCTTTCATTGTCCAGAAATGTTCCCAGAATGGCAAATGGGAAGACGTGCTTCTTGCAATGCATGGGAGAGTGTGTGTGTGTTTGATCATATTATGTAGTGGGATTGCCTGGGGACTTTCAGACTTATCCCATTTGAGACTCCCCCTGAAAACTTGCTGGTATTGGAAAGGTAAAGGGAGTAAGTTCAGAATGGATCCTAATACCTACCGGCTAAACGGATATAAGTAGCCTCTCTCTGGCCCTACAGCTTAACAGCTATATGCATAAGGGAGAGGCAGACAGATCCCGAATCACTTGCATGTTTGTACACTTTGTGTTGGTCTCACTGAGAGCATGATCCTGAGCTTATAATAAAAATAATTACCTAGCAAAAGATACACACTTCATTTCCACTTTTTGCGAAATTATATATATATATATATATATATATATATATATATATACACATACACACATACATACACACACACACACACTAGCAAATGTTGGTGCACAGTGGGAAATATGTGGATACAGAGGATATAAAATCTATATACACACTACAATAAAATTTAGGGATTTGTACAAAAAAAATTAAAGGCAAGATGTTAAAAATAAAAATCCTATGAAATCCTGGTTCTATTAGTGTCACATCCCCATAATGAATATTTTACACAATATACAGAGGCAGAAGGGAACTTATTGTTTTTGTTTATCGATTTGTATTGATAAATCTATACAGGAAGATATTTAAATCCAGGGTTTTGAGAGATGGGCAAAACTGCTACAATCCGTTCCGCCTGTGGACCAATTTTGTTGCATAACCTAGATTTTACTTACATTGCGGTAGATAAATTCTTATGAGTTTATGTAAATAGCAGAGGCAGCTGCCAAAATAAACTTTCAAACAAATGAGGAATATATAAGTTCAGATTACTCAGATAAGCAATAGAAAACCCTACATGCTTAAAGGGAATGTCCACTCTTAAAGGATAACTGTTGTCTTGAACTCTTCTAAACTAGTAAAATAATATAAAAAGCCTTCCATTATACCATCAAAATAAAACTTAAATCACATCTCTAGATAATATTTGTGAGACGTTATTGCTGGAAAGGTTCAGCAATATTACTTCCTGCTTGAACACTTCCTGTTTTCAGCCACATGACCAGCCTCTGCCTGCATTAATAGGCTTCCCCCAGGAACTTCCTGATTTCCCGAGCATTAAGTCGTCTTTACTGAGCATGCGTCTCCCCTGGGTAGACTGATGGGACAGAGGTCAGGTGATGTCACTCAACCTACTGGAAGCAGGAAGTTTGAACATTCACCCCAATATAATTTCTGACAGGCTTCAGCCAGAGATGTGATTGTCCGCTCATTATAAATGAAGTGCTGCAGGCTTTCTTTTAACCCTAACCCTTCCCACCCCCTACCTCAGTGTTCTTTTCTGCCTGGCTTCCTCCTCCATGGTAAGGTTGCTCTTAGGCACGCCCCCACGAAATCTACTGACTCTACGAATTTACTACTGACACTGACACTCAATCATTGACTGGTCTTTCCTCTGCTGTTTCCTCTACACATGCTAAAGTTTCTTAAAACAATGAGCAGGGGGAAGGAATTGGGCAATACATATATAATTAATATCTGGTTAGATAATTGTAATAATCGTCAAACGAACAATGAGAAAAGTTTTTATCGTATGATCTGATTGATCATACGTCTAGGATTTGTTAGTGCATGGGCTCTATAAGAGACATTAACTAATATTTTGGGGAAAAACAAAATTTCAGGCACCACATTTGTCAGGAGATACAGGAAGTCCCTGGTTAGGTTCTGTAGGTTTGTTCTTAAGGTTCATTTTTCTGTAAGTTGGAAAAGGTACAAATACCAATTAAATGCAGCTTAGACATATGTTAGTAGCATTTTTAAAAATGGATTGCGGTGACTGAAGGCTTTGCGATTAGCGGTTTTTAACAGCTGCTTCTGGCAAAGTGCAAGGGGAGGGTTGGGGGCACATTAAACAGTGGTGGGTAGCCAGATCACATAGTTGTGCGTTTCTGCAGACCCCCATGCTGTATAGTATTTGCTCTTATGCCCCTGTATTTGCTTGTTTTGTTTGTAGTTGTATGTAATTCGGATGTTTGTAACCCAGGGACTGCCTGCACCAAAACTGCTTATTACAGGAAATATGCACCTTTGTAACTCATTTATAACACCGTTTTGCTTAGATTAAATTAGGATCGGTATCCTGAACCATGTTACTGCATTGCAGAAAATGAATAGTGACTCAAGTTGCACTATATTTTATATCTTTATCTTTGCCAGTATTTAAGACCTGGTATTCGTGGTGTTTAAAAAAAAATGTGAAGAATTTCTCAGCTTACACAAAGTATCTGAAAGGTGAGTAATGGTGCTTTTACTTGTTAGGGGAGTTCACGGGGAGCACCGTGCATGCTCCGAAAACTTTGGCACATGCTCAGAGGAGGACTCCCTGGGTAAGCTCTTCATTTATTGACTGTGACGTCAGGGTTACCCAGGGAATCCTGCTCTAAGGGTTTGCCTAAGCTCATGTGGTGCTCAGGGGAACAGCTGTGATGACATAATTTCCAGCAAACAGAGGCACTTTTCAGGTGTGTAACTACAATGGTCTTGAGGTATTGGCAGGTGATCTAGCTGAATATGATATTATTTTGGGGGAGGACATACATTAATATCTCTGAAAAAGAAGCAAGGATAAAAAAGCAGAGTACATGAGATTGCAGGTTCAAATCCCTAGACTTATTTTTTACTGAAATTTTAATATTTTGTTTCTTATAACCATGCTGGCTAAGAAACTTCAAAGATTTTTTTGTATAAAAAGCAAAGGAATATTTAACAGTTTGGGACAGGATTATTCAAATGTGCAAAAATACTACAATAAATTCCCTGTTCTATCAGAGAGTGGCAGGATCTCTGAGCTGTAATGTGATTTGCTTTCAGGATGCAAGACCAAAGCTTGGTTTAATCTGCTGTGCATTAGAGAGCATATAAAGTGCACTGCGTACACTAAAGGTTCATACACACATGTGATCGCGGGTGCCGACCTGCGATGCATGATGAGTACGAACAACCGTTTCGCCCGATAATCGACCCGTGTATTTTATCAGTCATTCGGAGATCTGCCCAGCGAATCGGGCAACGATCACCGCAATCGCACATGTGTACGAACCTTCAGACTTACACAAAAACAAAGGGGATAAAGGGACCTGACTCCTAGTACTTACAGGCTAATTTCATAAATCAACCAGCAGCCTCTGCAAAATAAGAGGACACACAGCTTGTTGGGTATTTGTGAATGTTCTCTGTCTAGTGAATTTAGTTACCCTTTAGGTGCTTTTAAGTACCTTATATCATGTGATCCATAATGAATCTAGCAACAAGGGGGTCAGCTGTCTGGATCTCTGGAATTTAGGGTTGCTGCATTCCACTGTGCAACTGCTGCAGAGGGTGACATACTTATTGTGTGTGGCTACAGTTGGCAGCGCTACTTAAAATAATAAGGATATATTTTTCTAGGGATTTTTACAGGGTAAAAACTACACCAAGGGTGATAATATCACTCCTATTATCAGTATACAGATCCTATACAATCTATGTATGTAACTACAAAAATGGCAACCGCATGCATTCTGAATAGCGGATTGCAGCATAATGGACAGCGCACAGAGAGATTCAATAAAAATTCTTCAGGGATATTCAATAGAAGTTATCATTAAAAATGGTGCTAATTTTGCCCCAACCAATCAGATGTTAGCTTTCAAATGTTACAAAAGATCTGATTGGTTGGGCCAAAATTAGCACCATTTTTAACAAAAACTTTTATTGAATATCCCTGATTATCGTTAAAAATGGTGCTAATTTTACCCCAACCAATCAGATATTATTTAAAGAGCATCTATAGTGGGAAAATGAACAGTTTTTTCTTTCTTTCCATGTGCTCTATAATTTCCCACAACCCCCAGAGTGTCTTCACCTTTTTCAGATTCCCTCTCTGTCCTGAGATACACCAGTTAGAAGAATACATGATTGCATTCCTCTACTCCTACTTGGACTGTCAATCAAACTGTACTGATCTCTTTCTTACCTGTCTCCAGGACAGCTTGCTTTCTATTGGCCACTATGCGTGGGTGTGTTTTTCAGGATGTTGAACTTTTAACTCCTACTGCACATGAGAAGCTTGACGGTTAGCCGGAGTTAAGACATGGAGGAGGTAACAGAGGGGAGGGGGAAGGGGGGAGTGCTGCACACAGATCTGACACCATGGTTAAACAGAGTCACTGACAGTGATAGGAGAAAGGCAGCACAGAGTACATGAATTTAACTTTGCAAAGGGGCAATGTGTTTTTTTCACTATAGATGCCCTTTAAAGTGTAAAAGCTAACATCTGATTGGTTGGGGAAAAATTAGCACTATTTTTAAGAATAAGAACTTTTATTGAATCTCCCTGCTAGTGTGGCCAGACCAATTGGGTAACACTAGCATGCGCTTTTTAACGAGCGATCGGATTGCGTGTTAAAACGTAGTAGTGGTGCTTAGCCCTAAAAATTATTTCCCTTTGAGTAATTAACAGTTACTGACAATACATTTGTTCAATATCATGGGGTTTGAGGCCCCCCAGATTTTTAGAGACTGCAACTTCTAGCATTCATTAACTGCCCTTTGTTGTTGCAGAGTGCTTGTAGATGTGTACATACATGTAGTATAGTATTACATAGAGATTATAAAATATCAAGAGAAGCTTCACTGGGGTTCTGACAACAAAAATAAATAAACACTATAAATGTCTAACTATAGCAAATATGAGGTAAAACAATTTGCTTAAAGAAAATCTTATTGATTTCACAAGACCATTCAGAATTGCTCTAATTTAACACGGTGTATGTGCATGGCCCTGCTGCTCCAGTCCCTTCCCACTATTTTTCTCCAACGTAACCTTCAGTTTTATGAATGAGGGTGGGTGTCGCTTCTGTAGCTACTGGGAAATGGAAAAGTAATTGATGCAGTGATGTGGACATGAAAAACATTTAAAAGAAAATTAAGGGCTAGGCCACACTAGTGCGATTTTAAGCACGACCCGACCGCACTTTTAAAAGCGGACGCTGGCGTGTGCTGCCAATTGCAGTGCACGAGCATGGTGCTGCGCACCGGAAATGCGTGCGCCATTGATTGCAATTGTGTGACCGTTTGTTGCCGTTAGTGTGGACTCATCCTAAATGAGTGATCTTTTTAATTCACCACCAAACCTAATTAAACAGTAGCTCCTACAATTCTACAAGAATTTGTACCATGTTAGAAAATGTAATTTCCCTTTACTTAAGTTGTCCATACACATGCAACCGCAAACTTACGATTCCAACAGAATGGGATTATGAATCTGCAGATGTGGCCATAAAAAGGAAAGATCGTTCATTCAAGTCATAGACACACAATTGTTATTGGTGCCCTATACTTTAGTATAGGAAGCCACACAGAAATTCAAATGTGGAGCATGCAAACCTTTGTCCTTCAGGACTATTTCTAAATACTTGCTGGGTTCAACAAAATCACACTCTAAAAAAACTTGGGAGCACCAGACTTAACATTTTGTTCATTTTTTATGGAAAATGTCAAAATGTTTAGGGTATTTCCACCCCCAATCTAAAGAATTGATATAATGTAGGGACCCCCCAACCCTAAACACCAGCTTGATAAACTAAAAATCAGCACAGAAATAGACTTACCCACCTTCATTCCCTCAGTCTCGGCCTCTACTGCTACTTGGGAAACAGATGAGCAGAAGGGGCCAAACTGGCGGCTGCGTCTGTGATTGGCTGACTCTCAGCCAGACATGGCTGCCAGTAAGTAGAGGGAACGAGGTTGGTGAAAGAGACACTAATTTAGTAATTATAAGTACCTAAAATCCATTTCTATTATTCACAGGGAGATAAGAATGCTTATTCCCACCTCCCTTTGAATAACAGAATGCCTGGGGAACACTGCCAAAACTTAGCTTACCTGCGCTCAACTCACGGCTGCTCCTTAGCCGTCAGCCACACTGTCCGATCGTGGGCCTATCTTTTGTACTGGTGCGCATGCACAGAAGGACAGCGCTCCTGACAGCTGAGAAGGAGCCGAGTGGAGTGGCGGTAAGGTAAGTTCAGCAGTGTTTCCTGTGCGTTCTATTATTCACAGGGAGGTGGGAATAAGCGTTCTCACCTCCCAGTGAATAATAGATACAGATTTTCTGTTTTTTCTTAACAGAGTACATAAAATCTGTTTCAATGTCCCTTTAAGTCTACTTCTGTGCTGATTTTTAGGTCTTCAAGCTGGTGTTTAAGGTTGGGAGGGGTTTCCACTACAGTGTATGCAGTGTTTTTTTGGTTTGTTTTTTTACAGCAAGATGTAGCACAAAGGGATCTGGAGGGGGGAGGGAGAGCTCCTCTGTGCATGTCAGAGTCCTCTAAATGGACAAGAAAGTAGCAGGCACTGAATTATAGACGGGCTCCTACTCTTCACTTTTCTTGACTTTTAATCAGGCCCTACAGGACAACCATAAGGAGCAGAGGAGAAAGGTAAGGATTTTTTTTAATACTACAAATTGGAGCAAATCTTACCCTCTAAGCTAAAATAGTGAGAAAGAATTAATTCCTTAATTAATAGACAGCTGTAACTGCCCCTCATTTGTAAAGCTGCAGGTTTCTGGCTTCTCCTAATTTATGCAGCCCTCCTCCTTTGTGAGTAACAATTGGTTTTCTGACTGCACAGTCTTCATTAAAAAGAGGTCATGGGTATGTCACCCAGTAATTATTTGCAAGTTCTAGGACTGGAAGGGGAACAGGAGCTAGTGAACTCACTGAACATATGCCACTATGAAATATCTTTAAAATGGCCTGCAAAAAACACCCTCAAGGAAGCACATTGAGAATATTTAAATAATTTAGTCTAACAGTGGAATGGAGCTCATAAATATAAGTACTTTATTTCACTCAAAAAAAAAAAAAAAAAAATGATGCACAGAACAAGTTAGCCATAAATGTCTATACAATAATGACCTATCCAAGATTAAAGCCAAGGCCATGCTAGCAATGCACAGCGCATTTCCATTGTAATATTTTGGGTTATCACAGTCTAGCCATATTCCCTTACCTGAATCTCTCTTGACCAGCTGTATCCCAGATTTGTAGCTTGATTCTCTTCCCTGGTTCAATTTCCACTAGCCTTGAAAAGAAATCCACTCCTACTGTTGGATCAGAGACTTGGGCAAATCGACCTTCGGTAAAACGACGAATGAGGCATGATTTACCCACTGTGGAATCTCCAATGACAATGAGACGAAACTGGTATAGCCAAATTGCTTCCATTGTTCAGTGATTTCCTCAGTTCCTTTAGGAAATACTTAGACAAGGGGCTCAGGCCAAATTGGTGGTTAACAGAATTACCAAATCCTCTTTCAAAATTAGTTAACAATGCTAATTATCTATCATTCCATGCAGGTGAAGTTTTGAAAACCTAAAGGAAGGAATTCCACCAGTTTAACACCGATAACCAAAGGTAATTAGAAACTCCAAGTAAAGATTAGATTTATTTATATTGCGAACATCAGAGCATCGAGAGGAGGCAAAATTTAAGAAAATTAACGTTACTCCAGGGGTGGACAAATTATTTTTGTCATTAGGAGACAGTCAGACAATTATAGGAGCCAACGTACCTTTTATTTTAAGTTAGCCAGCCCCATAGAAAGCAAGGGAAATCCCTTTGGCCAGGTGTTAATTTCTAGGCACCAGGGATTTACCCAGCTCTAAGTTAATTCGCTTGCCAGTGAACAGACAGACCTAATGGGAAAGGTTCTTGCCTTTTGGTACCATGATAAGTGGACTGTCACTTACTGGGCAGTAGGGGGGTTGCTGTACAAACCCACAGGCAAATAAGAAAGCTCTGTGGTATAAGCTAAGCGCAGCCAGTCCTGGTCCAGGCCATGGTTTCACATGGGAAGTCTAAGGGTCACTTCTTTGTCAGCTAAAATGAGGCCCAGAATCCTTACTCCTCCTCTTAGGCCTCCACTTAACCCCACAACCAGTCTCCCAGTAACCAGTCCGACAGCAAAGATAACAAGCAAGTGCAGAACAGCTCTGGGGGTGGAGGAGGAAGGTGTCCAGGGATGGTGCATTGGGCAATTCAGGAAGCACAAGAGACTCCCAGCAGCCACTGGGACACACACCAGACTTCCTGTTCTAGCTTTTCCCGGCCCAGCCCCTAAATACCCGGATCGCGACCCCCGTTTTCACGTGCGTGAGGTCCTATTGTCTGCCAGGCTGGAAGTGTGCTGGTTATTATTAACACTGACAAGGCTGGGACCGAGGTGGGGAGCACAGTCCGACTGTAAGATGGAGAGAGGCCGCGCGGTGGATGATGGGGGCTCCCGGGTCTGATGAAATGGCAGCAACATCAGCACCAAACACTGTGACTCATCATTGGCATCAGCCGCTACCGTAATCACCCGACTAGATGGGCAATCCAGCCCTTACCGTAATCTAGCATAAAGCGGCGCAGAAAAAGATATGCTCTTCTACAATGTCATAGTAAAATGCTTTGTTTAATCTCTGTCCCATTTTTTAACTACAATCCCCAGAATCCCCTATTTTTTTACATTTCACAGTGTTGAACCATGGCATTCCAGATGTTTAGAAACAACAACTCTGATGCCAAGGCATTCTGGGAGTTGTAGTTTCCAAACATCTGCGCATGAGATTTTTTTATAACATTGCAATCGCGGCAACACACCAAAACCACTCAATTGCGCATCCGTTTTTTGATACGCAGTCGCATGCGATCACCATTTTTATGCGCGATCGCATGTGATGTATCTCTAAAGGAGAAATCGCTTGCGCAATCGCACAGGAATTGCACACGATTGAGGGTGTGATTGCGTGTGCGGTGCTGTGTGGCCGTGCCCTAATGGTGGCAAGAAAAATTCTGAAGATGGTACGATCGTGATTGTTTCGTCTATGGCCACCATTAGTTTAAAGGCCACTCACCCCTTCCAGAATTTACCTTCTAGATTTTTTCTTGCAATTACTCGGCTATTGGGTTGACTTTTAGGGCTAAGCCACACTAGTAGGGTTTAAGCGCAATCCAATTGCACTTTTAAAAGCGGTCCATAGTGTGGTCCAATAGATCTGGCCACACAAGTGCGCTTCTGTGCACTGAGCATGCGATCCAGTTTTTTGCACAATTGTTACGGTGTGGCCTCAGCCACGTGCAATTTAATATGCAGACGCATAAAAAATGGTGCACATAAAACGCATGCGCAAACACGTGCGCATCAGAAATCGCTGGAATTTTTGCATTCCCGCGATTTCTATGTTAACAAAATCACATGCGCAAACATGCTAAAAATGCGTTAGTGTGGCCTAGCCCTTACACATTTTTGCTGCAATCGTAAATTTACAATCATGGGCGTACATCTAGGATATCGGTTATTTGCTACCACATGGTATTGTACAAACCAACTTTTTAAATTTGCCTTAAGGGTCTGTACTTATAAATGATCAATATTGGAAATTACATAAACTATATTTTATTGTGGACGATCTACTGCTAGTAGATACAGCCAGTTATCGGCCCATTAACGATTCCAGGGGTAATTTTACAGTCATAAAATAACACTGCATTTGTCAAATAGCAATAGATCACAGTGTTACTTTATGCCCCAGTCTTAAAGGGCATGTCCACCCCTTTTTTTAACTTTTAATATGTTATACATATTGATCCCCCAGCCCCAACTGCCGTAATAAAATTTTTAGAAAGTGCCCCGATATGTACTTACCTTCCCTCTATCCTCCGCGGCACTCTCCAGTCCCTCTGCTAGCACGGAAATGCATGCAGGGTGCGGGACCGGCAGCTGCGTCCCTGATTGACTGATTGGCAGCCAATCAGACGCGGCTGCCGGCTGCTCAGAACGCTGGAGGATGGAGGGAAGGTAAGTAACTATCGGGGCACTTTCTTTGAAATCTGTTACGGCGGTTGGGGCTGGGGGATCTATATATATATCATGGGGAATTTACACTAGGGGGAGGGAGAAGAAAACGGGAGGGAGAGGGAGGGGGTGAGGACTCTCCTGTGCATGCCTCAACCTTGTTGAGGCAGAGACAAGCACAGGATGAGTCACTGGGAGCTTCTACACTACAATTTTCCTGGCTTTGGAGGGGCACAGCATGGCAACCATAAGGAGCTGGTATGTAAGGTTAAATTTGAGTTTTGGGGGTGGACATGCCCTTTAAAATAACACTGAGGAAGTTAAAAGGATCAATATTGGTAATTGCTCTATATCAACCCTTAATAAATACGGACCAATAAATGATTCAGTATGAATAGATAGGATAAAATCCAAGACTGTTGGTTTGGGCTCGTTCACACTTGGTCTGTTTTGACCATTTTCAGACAGTTCATTTTTTTAATGGATCGGATTGACTCGGTCTGTTAAAAAGAACACACTGCTACACACATTAACCCTTTTTCATTTAATAAGAGAGAAAACAGAACCACTGCACAAGGAACACAAGTTTTGGTCCGTGTGTAATGTGAACGAGCCCTTTAGTTTTTATTATCTATGTATCTATTGTATATATGGCAGCACTAGGTAATCTGACCCCCCCCAAACAAGTATTACCAGCAATCCCAAAACTGGGCCTTATTTATAGGTTTTGTGATACCGCGGCTTAAACAATTGCAATATTTACGCCTGCAATTGTACTTTTATTTTTACAATAAATCATAGGATATTCACAAAAAGGGCACGGCCATACGGCAACGCAATCGCACACGGAATCGCGTGTGATGTCGTTGCATTTGCGCATGCGTTTTTTCATTAAATATTGGAAAACGCATGCGATTGCGATTTAAAATGCGGAACGCAAATCGCAAGCGCATCGCACCCGAAAATGCGCTTTTTTGGTGCGTTGCCGTGACTCCAGTGATTTGAAAAAACGCAAACGCAGAAAAATCGCAGCAGTGTGGCCTAGCCCTAAATGGCAATCAAACTTACTTAAAATACCCCAAAGTATTTCATATATCGTAACCCCTTGATGATACCTTTATGTGCTAACCTAACAATGGCCCAATGTTATACTGATTTGCCTTTAAACATTGAATGGATTTAAATATCAGGCTATTCAGCAGATATACGGTACCTGCTAATGTTTCCTTGTCATTTCCTGTCCTGCCCTTGGACATTCATTTGTGTATAATGTCAATCACAAAATGATCAGCCAGGTGGTTGCCAGAATGAATGCAGGAACATTGGTAGTGAATGAGCATGCTAAGTCTGATACCTGGTATGGCTACATTTGCTAGAAGCAAGGGACTGATAACAGGTCCTCTTTTGACTTAACTTTAATCTTCTGACAGATGGTCTAAAAAAGATTTGTTGATTGAAATAAAAAAATAATAGTGGATTTCATAATAGGGCCACGGTGCAGCAAAATTGTTTTGGACAATTTTGAATTTAAATTGCGCAGGGAATAGCAAAAGGTAATTGTCTATTATTAGTTACATGCAGTAATGTGTGTCTTCTAAAATTTGGAGAAATTATTGTTAGGCCAGATTTCCAATTTGTTTACATAACATTAATGCCAAATACATTAGCATGTGTAAATTTAATAGAGAATCATTTTTCTTGCCAAGGGCTTGGATTACACCCAGAATTCAACAATAGTCTTTCTGTTCTATATAATGATCAACAAACTGCCCGACAATAGCTTTTGTTGTTGGAAGCCTCTGGATTTATTCCGCATCTTCCAGCACGATAATTTTGGGCCTGTCAGTTCTTATTCCCTAAGAGGTATGGATAGCCATTTATTTCATTTAGGCATTTGTCTGTTTTAAGAATAAACACAATTTTCTCTACAAACAGCAAATGTACATCTCTGAATACCAGTTGTTACATGACATCAGAAAAGTGCATACATTCTACTGAGCCTACCAAAATGACAGTGTTACCTATTAGAAACTTACCGATTGTGGTAGAAACCGCCTTTTTACGTCCCAACTATCTCATAAAGCAGATATACACTTCCTTTCGATTCAATCTCTTCTGAGGGCTAGGCTCCAGTGGTAGACTATTGGAGAAGCCCCACTACATGTGCTGTGCTTCCATGCACTATCGGAGCTTATGCAATCACCATTTTTGGCCCATATCGCATTAGCTTGGATTGTTGAAGCGTGCTCTTTTTAAAGCGCAATCTGATCGTGCTCTAAAACGCAGTAGTGTGGCCTAGCCCTCAATGTTTGTTAAATAATAGGTGATGCTATCAAATTGCTATATATAAACAATAAAATACAAAACTTTCTTAGTGTTACAGACACCGTTTTTTTTTATTTTTAGCTCTGCATTGCATCTTTCATGCGTGTTATGTAGGCCATGAAAATGTTCAGTATTAACAGCTTAACTGCTCCCTGCATTTGCAACTATCACAAATATTACTTAAAAGTGAAATAAATCTAAAAAGAAAGTCATCTGTACAATAAGAAGATGAAATCAGAAACTTCCTGTTACTAACAAGAATTGAAATGTGTCATGGTAATATTACATCCTTTATTTATATATTCCACTTATAGTCCATTCTTTGAATATTTGTATTGATGCAATATTTAGGTGAATAATACTTAATTGAAATACTTTTGCTTTATTAAAAATATTCTTTGAAGAAAGCTACAGGCTAAAACAATCTTCTAATTTACACCCCAGAAACTGCTCTTAAATTGGTATAAAACGAGATACATGATGGTAAATAGCGCCCCCTGTAAATATTTGATGAATTTAAGGCTATTGGTTTTTTTAAACTGTCACAAACTAGGGTGGTGTTTTTTTATCAGCAGATAAGCAATAAATAATAATTATGTAATGTTGCCAACTCCTTCCTAACACATAATGATATGAATGTGTTTTCTGCTCTTCCACTGCATCCCATGCTCTTCTTCATAGGGTTAAACCGTCTGGATGACCTAAATTTCTTTATCAAAATCGATTGAATGTGACTGAACTTGCCAGCATGGGAAAAGGTAACATAGTAATTGAGGTTGAATAAAGACAAAAGTCCATCAAGTCCAACATTTTCACCCTCCTTTTTAACCCTACCTAACAGTTGATCCAGAGGAACTCAAAAAAAAAAAACAGCTAAAAAGGGGAGAAAAAATCCTTCCTGACTAAAAAACGCAATTGGAAAGTATCCCTGTACCAACCAGAACTGCAGGATATGTATTAATACCAGTAATTGCCAATATTATATAGTATCCCTGTACCAACCAGAACTGCAGGATATGTATTAATACCAGTAATTGTCAATATTATATAGTATCCCTGTACCAACCAGAACTGCAGGATATGTATTAATACCAGTATTGTCATATTATATAGTATCCCTGTACCAACCAGAACTGCAGGATATGTATTAATACCAGTAATTGTCAATATTATATAGTATCCCCGTACCAACCAGAACTACAGTATATGTATTAATACCAGTAATTCTCAATATTATATAGTATCCCTGTACCCACCAGAACTGCAGGATATGTATTAATACCAGTAATTGTCAATATTATATAGTATCCCTGTACCAACCAGAACTGCAGGATATGTATTAATACCAGTAATTCTCAATATTATATAGTATCCCTGTACCAACCAGAACTGCAGGATATGTATTAATACCAGTAATTCTCAATATTATTTAGTTTTAGAAACTTATCTAGCCCCAAAACAATACAGAATCAATGATTCGACTGGTTTTAAGATACTTGTAAAGTTAAAGTTAAAATGCAGTGGGTTAGATCTTTGTTAAATGTGGAATCACCTTAACGAATTATGGGAGGAACGTCTGTTTGCCGTTCTACTAGTGGTTCCAGATGTTTTGCTGCTAGTAAACATTGCATGCAGCATTTTTCTAGCGGAACACTAAGAAACTGCCAGTAACAACGCAACCAGAACGACAGTCGATCATAAATATGTATATACGGTACAACGCCTAGATTTTTTACAATATGTCCACAGATACTGTGATATATGGAGCCGTGCAATCTGTACTTATCAGAAAATTGTTTTGAAACTATTATTTTTTTGGCCAGTAATAGTGGTGCTCTAAATAATGGGAACTGTAAACTGTATTTAAAAGGATCAATGGGCCATATTTAAAAACCACGGTATCACAAGTTTACGATACCACGGGTTTTCGATATTGTATGACCGCTCTATCGTAGAATAGCATGTGGTAGTAAACAACCGCAATGATATTTTATGGTGGAATATAAATCTACGATCGCTATTGTACATTTACGGCTGCGATCGTAAATGCTAAAAAGCAAAATTCATAAATTACTGAACTGCGCGTAGTGGGCCATTGACAGCTGCAGGTGTAATTTTACTATGTGGTTGTGAAATAAAGATAAAGTTGTAAAATACCAATAAGGTTTGGTATTTTGTGAGGACCATGGGCCCAAATACCAATAACATGCAGTATTTAGCTCCTATTTTTGGGACTGACATTGTTGACTGTTGCAGTCCTGTGCTGGTATTTTAGGGCCGTAAAATAAAGACATGGCCATCAACTACCTAGATGGATTGTCCATTTACGTCATGTTGAAGATTTCCAATTCACCTGTGAATTTTGTTTTACATGTTTTATAAGATGAAAGATGAGAATGTTCATGTTTTATTTAATCATCAATTTACAATAAGTATTTACAAATTTCTATTGCAAAGTAAATTTAGAAACTTGGCATCTTAACTTCTAAGCAGAGCGATCTGGTTACCTAAATAGTAGTAAATGCACACCTGTTTCCATTAGGTGCGCATCTGGCTAAAGCGCATGTTTTTTAAATGGTATTGTTAAAAATAACTTATTCCTACTATCCCACAAGTTACATTTCTCAGGTAAATTGAGTATCCCTACCTCCTGTTCTTATCTGAAAGCAGAGCTGTATCATTTTTAACATAGCCTTATGGGTTACGTTATAGTTACAGTACGTGCAGTTCTGCCAACTTGGTCATCAGGTATGCAAGCAGTTGTAACTAAATTTGAAGGGAATATGAAAAGGCAGCAAGGAAATTGGCAAACTACAGAATCCATCTTTCCTTCAACTTCAGATGCCCGCAAAAAAGGCTAGTACCATGCAACCATAGAAGCCTCCCGTTCTTCAATAAAAACATTCAGGAGCCAGGAACGAAGGTATGCAACTTACCTGATCGCTCACTCCTCCACCGCGTACTCTGACAAGTCCTAAAGGACTTAATACTCTATGAGCATAGAATACATAGTCCATCAGGACCTGACCTTACCTTCATTCCTGGCTCCTGAACGTTTTATTAAAGAAAGGGAGGAAAGACACAGCTTCTTTACCTCCTGTTCTTTAATAAAACTGAATACCAACATTTTTTTTT
The DNA here is from genome assembly GCA_019447015.1 of Hymenochirus boettgeri. Lineage (NCBI taxonomy): Eukaryota > Metazoa > Chordata > Amphibia > Anura > Pipidae > Hymenochirus > Hymenochirus boettgeri. The sequence continues at coordinate 161,411,408 of CM033476.1, forward strand.
ACCAGTGGAGATACCCTTTAAAAGCAAAAAAAATAATTAAAATAATGGGTTAAGATCAAGATCTCTGTAAAAAAAATCAGTTTAAAATGACACTTCTATATATTAAAACTCTCACTTATGCCTATCCACCTCTGGGGGTAATGCAGGCTTTATTCTGTGCTTACTTCATTTTCTTTGTATTTCTCTCTGTGCAACACCTCTATATTTGGATTCATTCGCTTGCATGTAAGTCTTTACCTCTGTTTTAGTTTGAATGAGAAGTAAAGACAAAAAAAACTTTTTCTCAGTATATTGCAACGGTTTAGCACAATTTCCATTCCATCTGGTACTTGAGTTACAGTAGGAGATATCTAGAGCATCACTGTGGTCCCTTATAAATCTGTTAACCAGAGGGTTGATATACCCATCCAGCTACACTTCTTTAAAATAGTAATGATTATTGTCAGGGGAGGGGCGGAGAAATGAAAAGTATGGCAGTAAGTCTTGATACATAAAGTAGCCCCCCGGGTGATAATACTGCAGTAATATATGCTTTTTCTGCTAAAAGTTTTGTCTAACTTTGTCACGCTGTATTTGGGACCCGCAGTTTTACAAACACAACCCAATAAATTTATTAATATGCTCCTTGGAGTCATCTGACTGGCTATTATTGTCAAAAATTATTTGTACACCCTTGTCTCACTGTCATTAAGGAATGTTCTAATGTTAGGGGTTGTATGTGATCAGTTATAAAATATGTTCACATTCATAAATAGCATTTTCTTAATGATGGCTGGTTATTTATACTTTAGGGGTGCACAACCTAGGGTCACTAGCTCTGCCCATGCCCTGTCCAGACTGCCTTAGCTCCTCACAACACACCCAGACTCTGCCCACAGCCACAACCTCCTGGCCATCCCAATGATTAATAATGATGATTGGCCATCCCAATGACCCCCATAATTAACCTGGCATCACCATATTACTTTAAGCAAACAGGCTTCAATTTTACAGGCACATTTGCCTACTTGCACATTGTTTCATTTGCAATTTCCAAAGCACCTAGTCTATGATTTATAAATAAGTGTATCTATAAGCTAAACAGATAAATAATCATTTTTAAATGCCCTTTGATAAATACACCTATACAAGCTGTAAAAGATTATTGCATAATTACATTGCATCATGAAAAATATTGTTCTACAGAATATTCCGTTATCAGTTTTATGGCACTAAAATCTTTCATTCCTTTGTGTCACAGAGGTTGTACAGTCAGTCGTTAGTAAAAAAGTCCCTTTCACAGATATAACATTTTCTATTGGCTCCTTTTGCCATGTGTTTTTTCCCCACATAAGTAACTGGCAGTAGATCCCCAATAGAACAGTCTAATTTGCATCATGAAAATAACTCCATAACCATATATAATAGCCTTAACTGGCTCATGTCTCTGTGCGTGAAAGCTGCATCCTTTATTACACTTCTGTGGAAACAACTTCTGCACAGCATCTCATTTACAAAAAGTGCTGTTTACTTCATGGTTCCTCCTTTTGGCAATGTAAAATTGACCAGACTTTTCGCCTTGGTAAAATTATTAACAAATGCTCCAGTAGCTTTTCCCAGATTGGTCTTGTATGTACATACAGTAAAAGGTCCAAAATGTCTGTAGTGAGACTGTTTATGCATGGCCTTATTTATTATAAATAAGAAATAAACACCCTGGTTTGCACCATGCAGTTATAATATATAGTAGATCTTCTATCCTTTACATCAGGGGTGCCCAACCCAGCCGATGCTGGGGGACGCATTTGCGGCACTAAACACTGTGAGCGGGCCATGGGGAGTAGCCACGCCCCCTGCCCAGTTACGCCCCTGCCTCACCCCTTTCCACACCCACCTGCTGCTCTGTGCGGGCTGCAAAAAAATGCAGCCAGGCCGCAGTTTGGGCTTCACTGCTTTACATGTTTACAGTAAAAAAATTTTAAAAAAGCGTTTATAAGAAGTAAATTGTGTGAGGAAGTTTTGCTTTTGGTGGGGAGGGGTCTGGTTTACATTGTAGACTTATTTAAACTTTCTTTTTCCAGCCAGAGATCTCAAAGGAAGAGATCCTTCTATCCACTCTTTTGGCGATGACATCATTTCTTGCCAAAACGCCACTTCCTCCTGTGTGGAATCCATCCAATCTACAGCGATTCCATAACTGATCCCTTTGAAACAATGAAATAAATATTTGTTGAAAAACAAAACAAATCTAAATAAAAGTTTTACGGTCTGATGTGCTTTTCGTTCGTGGAGTTAATGCAGTCTGTACCACCTTTGCCTTGTATAAAAGAACATTCTGAGGAAATGTTATTAATAAGCAGCTCTAACCTTTAGTCATGTGCTTACAAGCAATAAAAGTAAATCTAGTTGGGTTGCATACACACAGCACAATTTCTGGTTACATTTCCTTAACCATGTAATATATATATATATAACCATGTAATATATTTCCTTAACCACTAATATTCAACTGAAATGTTTGGTTTTTTTTACAAAAAAACTGAAACTGTAAATAATCTATGCACTATGTAGTTTGTTGGATTTCTAAAAATATAGTTTATTATGGTTTTAGGGCAACTAAATGCTCAAAATAATCGCCCCTAGGATTCTAGGGGCGAATGATCAACAACACTGGGTTAGAACATCATCAATGCCCAACCGAGTGCCCATACACTTATCGATACTCTGGCAAAAAAGGGGCATTTTTACACCATTGTGCGACACGGGTCGGACCCTAAGGTTGCACATGTGTACGTAGCTAAAGAATACAGACACTATTTTGCTCCTCTTACTTAAATAAGGCCCCATGGTTTATCATTTTAGTAACCAACTTTAATTATTAGGATGATCATTTACCTGTACCAAGCCCTAGTCTGATGCCTCCTAGAAAATGATTACTGAGCTTTTCATGGTCCCAGACAGTGAGTTCAACACACGCATCCCTTAGATCCTCAGTGTGAAATCCATCGTAGACAATCGTGTGGTTGAATACAGGATTTGAATCCTTCTTTATAACTCGAGTCTTCTGGTAGCTCTTTTTACTGGTGTCAGGGAGCACATAGCTGTAGGTGAAAGAAAGTCTTTCAGTTAGTTATTTTAAATGCAGCACACACACAAGTCAGTCAGATACTGTGTCTGGCATTTGTCTACATTATTGACAATGAAACATTAGAATATTAAAGGTAATATATATATATTAGATAGATAGTTAGATAGATAGCCTAACACCCCCCCCCCCCCCAACCTAGACCTCACATGGGTTAAAGTTGTGAGGCTTCTAGATAAACTTACCAGGAACTTTAACCCACGCAAGGTCTTGGTTTGAGGGAGTGATAAGGCAAATAATCCCTTTAATCATAGGCAACGGATGCTGGAGGCTCTGATTGATGCCAAAACTATCATTTTAGGATATTTTCTTAAAAATAAAGGGTGTGTGTGGCCCCCAAAAAGGCAAGGAGCAGTAGCAGAGAGGCAAGGGAACAAGTTTTGGTAAGTATATTTAGGAGCCAATGAGAAACTTTTTAACTTAGCTAGATTTTGGGCAGTGTTTAGTTTAAGCAGGGGTGTCAAACTCAATCACATAAGGGGCCAAAATCATAAAGACTAAGTGGTGGGCCAAATTGTTTTATTATCAGGTGCAGGATTGGGATTCAACACGCTGGTGCCTAGTACTGGGTCTCGTCAGCACACTGCATTGGACTGGGTCCTCTGCCTATGGCATGATCATGTTCTAATGTGGAACGCCCACCTTACTCTGGTGCAGTAATGGAATGGCCAACTCCAATGGAGGGCCCATTATCACACCTCCCTCCCCAGTGCCTGGCTAGATACGGGATCAGATGTTACAGCAGTGACTACATTCTTTGCACACAAGTGACTATCTCTTTGCACACAGCTACTGTGCAATAGGATATACAACGAACGATGATGCACCACATCTACCAGGGCAGAAAGTCATGATTAGATAACAATTAAGAATGCAGAAGTGGGAATAGTCACTAAAACACATTGCATAATTCAGACATTGATTTATCCAAATTACAGGCCACTAACCATTTTACAAATGAGTCCACCCCAGAAGGACGTAGTTGTGGCAAATCCTTTGTATCCTTTACCCAGATATGAACCTCACCAGAGGGTGGATATTTTGGACCTAAAAAAAAAGGGACACCAATTCAACCTAGTGTTCATATACATTTTCTTTAACAGAAATAAATGGAAGGGTAAATAGAAAAATAGGAAAAAAATGCAGAAATGCTGAAAAATGAATAAATGAAAACTACGAAGGCCTTAGTGAACATTATAGTATTGTACAAGCCTGCACATGGGCAGTATCCCTGGCTACCTTAAGCCAGGAGGGAGGTAAAATTCCAACAAGGCTGGGTGAATTCCTGCAGGGATTTCTCTTAAAAAAACACAAATTAAAGGAGAATAAGGCATCAATTTAGGATGGCAGATTATCTACAGTTAATATGCAGGTCATAAGCTTCAAGTGTCCTTCACAGAAAATACACAATCTTTGCCCGTTCCCTTCTCTGTAGCTTGGAACATCATCCTGCTGCCTGACTGCCACAGACATCCCCAGCCATAGTGAAAGATGTTCATAATGCATAATGTAAATATCATTTTTAAGACTTGGTAGCTAGCAAAACTACTGACATGAAAATTCAATTAGGGTTTACTTCTCCTTTAATACTGAATCTTTTGCTAAAACAGATTGTTGATAATGATTGCTAATATTAAAGGCACTGTAATCTTACCAATACTTCCTGGTGGGATGTACTTAATAGACAGGTTCATAACACCTAAGTGATCCACTCCATTCATGGCAGACAGACTCTAAATAAAGGAAGGATACATTACATAAACCTAAACAAACAAACCACCAAAATTATCGACACCAGTTAATTGCCAATCTCAGTCAATTAGTGATTGGCTGAGATGCGATGTCTTAGCCAATAACTAATGCTGCATATGTGCATATGAGCATTTTAAGGGTTAGGTCACACTAGTGCACTTTTAAGAGCGATCTGATTGCACTTTAAAAAGCGCACACTAGTGTGCCCCAATTGTGGTGGCCACACTAGCGCGTTGCAGGGCGTCTGCGATGCAATCCAAAAATTTTTCGTGATATCGCATGTGCTCCGGTTATGTAGTTGCAGCGCAGTAGCATGCCAGAAATGCGCATGTGCTCTGGTGTGGCCTTGGCCTAAACAACATTTTATTAGTTTTTTCTTATGATTCAATAAAACTTCAATATTAAAACATAGGCTATGAATAAATTCCAATGTGTTCTCTTCCTAAATGTATCTCAGGATAAAGCCTAGCTAAACGACAAACTGCTGTCATTCCCAATATGTAGGGGTTACAGCCTGATACATACCTTTGGCTTTAGATTGTACCAGTGTGCTGCTGTGTTACTCCAGTCCCAGCTGGTGAGGTCAATTTCCATTTCACCCAGAAAGCTGTTCCTGCCCAATGGGTCATTGTGCCACACAGAAAGGTTTAGTTTCTGGATCAGCAAAACCATTTTTTCTATTTTGTACTGAACATGAAAAAAAACAAAAAAAAACAATAAATCTTTTTATATAAAAGCCATGTCAATGTGTCATGCAACGGAAACTTTAAAGGGATATTATTGTTACAAAAAATGCAAAAACCCTAGCATGTAATTAATAATGCATTGGAAACCATTTAATGTTAAAGGGCAACTGTGGTCTCCAAACATTTTAGGGTTGGATAAAAGACTGCAGCCTTTTCTTTAAAATGAGCCCTTGATCACATCTCTGGCTGCAGACTGTAAGAAATAAGATTGCGGAAGGTTGAATGACATCACCTGACCCACTGCTCCTAGCCTGTCCCCGGTGTCTGACCATGTGCACTTAATACTTAATGCTGGGAAAGACAGGAAGTGCCAGCACTAACTTAAAAATAAAATTGACAGCAGAGAGGGGGGAGGGGGCTGTATTAAGGTATAAGGTGCATACATGCGTGCAACCGCAATGTGTATGCATGGCCATTTCGGACGATAATCATACCGTGTATGGGCGTTTTATCGGTCTTTCGGTCGTGGCTTGTTGCCCAATTTGCTGGGCGGATCATCAATGTCCCCAGACCGAACAGCCGTTTTGACCGACAAAGTGCCCATACACGGCACGATTGTTGTACGAAAAGGCCATGCACACACATTGTGTGCCACAGGTCAGCCTCCGTGATCACACATGTGTATGAGGCTCTACTTTAGATCACTAGCAATCACTAGTCTAGTGTGTTCACACACAGCAATGTCATAGTATAATCTAGCTGTGTGATTATTATAATAAATAATACACTCTCAATGTAAAATAAAAGGATGTTAAAAATCAAAAAGTAGTCCTTTTATACAGGTCAGTGATCTTCTTGGTGACGTAATATCTTTATATTTTAGTCGGTAGCATTATTTTCTTTAATTCATATGTTTTATAAAGTAATGTGACACCAATGACATAGCTAAACATTGACTTCAGCTGTTAACATAGCTAAGCACGGCGCTTTCTCATGAAGTCAGCCACGTCTGTGCTAATCACAGACGTGGCTGACATCATGGAAAGCGCCGCGGGAATTAAGGGCTGTAAGTAAAGTTAGGATTATTTAAAATAAATAAATAAATAACACAGCATTTAGGTCTGGGCAGGGGGCATCTTTCATACCCTAAAAGGATTTTACGCTAGGATGCAGAGGGACAGAGGATGGATCCGGATGGTGGGGGTGGGCAAAGGGAGGCTGAAGGCACAGAAAGGGCATGGCTTGAGGTGACGTCAGAGAGCTTGGATTACAGTAGAGATGCTCCAGGTCAACAAAAAGCATGCTGTAAAAACGTATGTATCTTGAAATTGGCTGGGGGATTAATGGGGGATGGCTTGTTTTAAAGCTAGAATTATGGACAATAACATATAACTTATTATTAAATCAATGATTCTGTGAATTATAATACACAAAGGGGTGCATTATCCTCTCTTGATACATAGAGTTTTGACACCCCCTATCTGTATACAAATAATTACAACACTTCCCCCCAGTGCTTCAATCTTCTTTACTAAACATTGTAGATTGTTTCCAGTAGTAAATGCAAATCTGTTCTGATGCCCCTCCACCTCTCCCTGGCTGTTGTTGGCAGAGGCAAAAGGCAATGCCAACAGCCTGGATAACATCAGCTGTCCACCTCTTACAGTATTAATGGAGATCTATTAAAATGTAAAACCTTAACAAGAATAAAGTTCCATTCACTCATCCGCCGTGATGGATGAGGCACCACCCCTGAATGCAACATACATCCGCGATGCCACAGTGGATTTACGACATATACACATGTACAATTGTTGGCTGAACTACCTGTTCACTCGTCAGACGTATAAACGAGGCTTAAGGTTAAGCAAACCCAGGTTAATAATATAGTTTGCTCAGTTTATTTGGGACACATATCGGCTGTCATTATAAACCTGGTTTTTAGGCACAAACAGTCAGTTTAAGCAATAGAAGGTGTTGGGAAATCCAAGCTAATCCTGGGCCTTTTAATAGAATCCCCCACCACTTTAATTCCTGTTCAACAGACTACTGACAGGTTTATGAAACCGTAATCTTTCAAACAAAATCATCGGACAGAACTCAACCTGTTTAAGGCCTAAACTAAGGCATGGATGCAGGGTGCGAGACTGCCGCCAAACCTTCTTCCAAATGTTCATTGCATCTTATTAAGATGAATGCTTACCCGTAAAACTTCATTGTAAATTGGGTTTGTCGTCTTCCTTTTCACAGAGGTTTTCCTCTTTCCCATTCTAGCTTTGTCTGGAAGCAGATAGGTCTTTACATACCTTCGAAGAATAAAATTAGTTGGAAAAAGCAGCAACAAAAGCAGAACAAGGTAAAAAGTGGAAGAATTCACTTGTAAGAACGCTACAGTTTGGAAGCCCTGGGCGATTGCCCATAGATAAAAAGATACATACGGGTCAGATCGGCCTTTCTTCTCATCCACTGTAGCCAGATCTTTACATTGTGTCACGAAAATCTGAAACTCACGATTCTTCTCATCATAGTCCAAAGAAAACTGAACCGCCCCCTGGGCATCCACACTGCCAAAATCTCCACTATACACACTGAGGACACTGTTACTGACCTGCCAAATACGACAAAATGTAATTGTTACCGTATTTATTATCTTATAAATGTGTAAGAGTACTGCTCTACCTCCACCATGTGTCAAACAAAATTACAGTACATGCAAGCTTTTATAATACATAATTCTGCCAATAAACCTATACTCTATGAAGTATCATCGTTTATTATTTTTTATATTGTAGATGGCACTAAGTAACGCCAGATAAAGCTTAAATTAGAGTATTTAGGCTTGTGCCCACTGGTTAAAACAGAGTGTACACAAACATCTGGTTTATCATACAAGTAATATGGTATGTAGTGCACATAATATGACTGTTCACACAGATCTCTGTGCACACAGTCTATAAGAAAGTTGAGAGAACTTAGTTCAGGCCTTAATTCTGCATTGGGGCCCATAGGTTTGTAGCTATGCTGCTGTTCAGTCTTCTCCTCTTTAGAACACAAGATTGAGATTTATATATATATGGGTTTCTATACCAAATCCATTATTCTACCTGAACATCTATTTATACCAGCAGAGAAATGGGATCTTAGCCGTGCAGATACATAAACTCATAAACCCTTTATTACAAGCCCTAGCTAAAATGACTTATTGCACAGTAATTTATTACAGCCTGTCACCTACTGTTTTTAAGCTGCAACATTTAACGATCTGTCAGTCATAGTTGACAAAGGTTTTTCATTTAATGTTAAAATTGTTTCCACAGGTAAATTTTATACCGTAGTTTCCAGAAGGTTGCACTGGCAGTAAGATAACATTCTACAGCCAATGTTAAGCAGTGACAGTTAATATGAAAGTTTATGGAACATGCCCCGTGCCGTCAAGCCTAATAACTGGATCAGGCAGATTTTAGATCCTGAGGTGTAACATACGTATTCCATTAGCAGATGTAATTTAAGTAATCAGACTGAACATTAATTTATTAGCAGAAGTGTTTATACTTCGAATATGCCAGGTGGTATGAATGAGTGATTAACTGTATTTTGTAGTAGTGTTATGATGGAATTGTGTAAGGGTCCCTAATGTACTTTCTGGTCAGTAAAACCAGTTTACACCTTATACAAGTAATGTATGCATTTGGTTGAAGACCAATGGAATCCACAGCTAAGGTGGCTTGGTACACAAGTCCTTATGGGTGACAAATGGCTTAGCTTCAGATATTAAGGTTAAAATAAAAATACAGCACTTTTTTCTAAACAAAGACCAGAAACTGTTTATTAAAATGACGTATTTCTTATCTTTCTAAGCAATTTCTACACAAAGATACACTAATGTTGAGCCAGTAAAATATTTCAAAAGCAAACTGTAAGGTTTTCCCTATCCCCCCTCATATAAGAAAAGGGGAAACAAAGTAACTTTTTTGACAGCTTCACTCCATAGCAGAAGCACGGTGATCAGTAAACAAAGACGGTGGGGAGAGGAGTGTGTAAGGATGTATTGTTTTTAACAAAATGACAGAATTCACATTATTATTACAAAGGCAAACAATAAATTGTTTGTAAGCTACATTAATGTGTTTCAAACATGTGGGACCAAATCATTAACTGACATTCAAGTCTCTGTTGAGACTTGTTACATTTTCACACTAGATTGAAAGCAGCGTCTATGGCTGGGTATCTGGAGATTTATTTAGAAGAAATTCATCAGCTATGTGACAGATTCTTACATTCTTTTTTTATCTATTTCTGTTAATAAAGCCTGAAAAAGGTCTATATCCATGCAGCTTTTAGTTTAAATGGACACTAAACTAAAAAAAATGACTTGCCTTTATCCTTTTCTATATTTTTAGTGCTGTCAGGAATTTGATCCTTTTCGTTCTCAGTGCTCCCTGTCACTAGATCTCCTCATGTCCTGTTCAGCTCACTCCTAGTTAGTATGCACATCTCCTCTCTATGCCTCCACCCCTTCCCAAAACCAAGGCACAGATAGAGTTTGGAGCATGTGCAGTGGAGATGATCTGTGCCTCACTACAGCAATTACATTCATCCAGTGTTTTGTGTTATAGTGAAAGTGAAAGTAAAACTGCTTTGCTATGGAAAGGTAAGCAGCACTGGGAGATGTAATAACTGCTTAAATCAAGTAAGATTTTCTTTTAGCTGTAGGAGTTTGAAGGTTTGTGTGGGTTGGAGGACTTAGTAATTGATTTCTTTAGGTACAGAGCTACATAAAAAACAAGGGCTAAAAACCAAGGGATAGGAAGGTCAGAGAAGGGGGAAAAAAGCAGATTTAAGATTGGGGGTAATTAATCCTAATTACTGTGCGATTAGTTAAAAAATGATTTGGCACAGTTTACATGTCCTTTAACAGAAAAGAAACACACATAGAGGATGTGGGGTTGACCCATGGTCACTACATCAGAGTGTTGAAGCCCAACAAGCCTCCCGTTCATTTGGACAAAATGCCATAAAACTGCAGGATTACTGGTGAATTTTCATACAATGGGAGAGCTCCATCTATCTGATAGACCAGAATCACAGTTATGATTTGGCTTCCCAGGGGTGGAGGCAACAGGTAAACCCTAGCATCAGACTCATTTTGTACCCTTTATTTACATTTTAATTACTAATAGTAGAAATGGGAGCTGAAGAACGGAATAACAATGAAGAAGGGAAAGAACAGTACATAAAGAATAAGGAATACAAGGAGACGGTAAAGCGTGAAATGTAACTTCAGACAGTAGCAGCTTCAATTGATTATGTATAAATAACCTACAATTCCTGCAACACTGCATTAAAATGAAAGACAACACTAAAACGGGGACACGGAGCTAAAAATAGAGACTAAAGGGCCGTACTTGTGTGACATCCTCCCAGATATTGATGGAAACCATTCTCACACTAGGCCCTGTACCGTGGATCTTACCTAGGGCATGGGGCATTACACTCCACACCTGGCCCCCAGTTGTGAAGTGCTGTCCAGACATACATACCGAGGAGACTGATGCCATGTCAGATGAGTTGCTGTCACTGCTCTGAGTCTTTCTGTGTCTCTTTAGCTGGAAGCTGATTTCGGATGCAGTGTCGGATTCAGTCTGAAATAGAAACAACCAGTACTTAGACACCATCCTAACAAAGAGCAGCCACTGCTAGGCACCACGACGGAGGAGCTGGGGAGAGCAAGCAAGCTGCTCTATGCAAAGCTCCTCATCCATTGTTTTGCACTAAGGAATATGCAAGCACACACTATACATGATTGTTTCATTGTCACAGTTAAGTTATTCTGGGCTGACATTCATCCTGTTTGAGCCACATTAACACAAGTGAAAAGGGAAACATAAAGCTTTTCTGTTCCTTCAGTGCCCAAGGGATACATTGTATTGAGGGCAGAGAGTACCACACGCACGGGACATTACCTCAGACAGAAGGGCAGGAGTAGATCTGCTTAGTTCTTTAGCTCTCTCAGGCTCCAGTAGCTGATGGCTTAAAGTCTGAGGTTTCTTATAGGCTGTAAAGAAAACCAAAGGAGGAAATGAAGAAAACATACATTAAACATGATATCCGTACAATGCTGAATCAATCTAGTCAATAACGACCGTGGCTAGAATAAAGAAAACCTGAGGGCTGGATGTGCTTTTCATATGTCCTGCTGGGAGGTAATGGAATAAAACAAAAAAATGGTTATGCTTTAAAATATAAAGAAAAAAAAAAAAAAGCTTTTTGCTTCCGATTCACTTCAGCTAAACAGCAATGCCAAAGATCTGGGAATTGTTGGCAATATAATATCTATAATTAAGACAGTAGCAAACTTTATTTTTGGCCTAAATATAGCATTTGTGGAGCACTGGAGAGTTTCCTGCTTTATATTTTGCTAGCGTTTCTTTTTAGGAAACCATTTGTGCTGAAGATATTTTTGAACCATGTTTTATATACTTTTAGGGATATTCAATAAAAGTTATTATCGTTTAAAATGGTGCAAATTTTGCCCCAACCAATCAGATCTTATTTAACATTTGGAAGCTTACATCTGATTGGTTGGGGCAAAATTAGCACCATTTTAAACGATTGAATAACCCTGTTTATATACTACTGTATACCACATATACTCGAGTATAAGTCGATCCGAGTATAAGCAGAGGTACCTATTTTACCTAAAAATGAGTAAAAGTTATTGACCCGAGTATAAGTCGAGAAAAATTATGACCACTACTGCCTTCTGATTCTGTATTGTTTTGAGGCTTTAGTTGCTCTTTAAATGGACAGCAGAATTCCCATAAAGTAGTCCCATAGAGTAATAACTATATCCAGTATGGCTATTACTGTATGGGAATTCTGCTGTCCATTTAAAGGGCAACTAAAGCCTCAAAACAATAAAAAAAAATCTATTTAACAATAGGTACCATCCTACTGATTCTGTATTGTATTCAGTAATCCCTAATTCTATACCCCCTAACACCACACAGACACAAATATACACACATAAACATTATTTACAGCAGCAGTAGCCCCATAACTACATACTCCTAACCGCCCCCCCTATACAGAGGCCCATCAAGACCCCCACTATTATCCCCCAGCAGCAGCCACCCATGACTTCATACCCCTAACCCCCTCCCTGTACAGAAGCCCATTTAGACAATTACCATATCCCCCAGCAGCCTCCATGACCACATACTCCTAACCCTTCTTCCCTATACAGAAGCCCTTTAAGACCCACCACCAGCAGGCCAGACCAGGCCCCGAAGAGCAGTCATTTAATAAAGTACCTCTGCTCTGAAGGATAAGACCCCAAAGGTCCTGGGCCCACCAGAGATTCCTGCGGTACCCTAGTATGCCAGTCCACGGACGTCACTACTCGGCGCCGGGAAGTAAGACAAGCGCCAATTAGTGACGTCAGTGGATGCGACTATCGGGAGATGCGGCAGCCGGATTCTTCTTACAAGTTAGTGACTGGCCCGAGTATAAGTCGAGGTTCAGTTTTCAGGCTGTTTTAATAAATATACAGTATGCAGGCTTAGACTGCAAAGTCTGCTAGATAGCCATGGGTAAAGTTCAGGATCAATGAAGAAGCAGGAGCAGGATGATGTGCAGATCCCATTGTTGATCTGGCATGGACCCACTCCTTTCATGCAGTCAGTTAAGGAAAGGAAGCAAGTGTGTATTTATGCTTTAAAACAGTATCCGTAAGGAGAATCTGCCTGCATGCCACTTTTTATGCTGGATCGCATAGAAGAGATATTTGTTGTCTTGATCGTCTGGCAATGAGCAAATTTTCCATGTATGGCTACTGGCAAGAGTTTTTCTGCCAGTGCACACTGGTGTTCAGTAATATAGCCAAAGGTGTTGTGCCATTATATTATGCCACTTAATATATTTTTACCTGCTCAATTTCTGTCACAATTTCTGTTAAAATAGATATATAATCATTTAAAATATAAAATGAAATAAGTCTAACCCCCAAATATTTTTTAAGTATATCAATAGTAAAAATATGAGGACTGAGAATGTGGGACCAATAAATAATGGGGCTCAGATGGTTGTAAAGGATGCCAAAAAGGCTAAACCGTTTTTTTCCCCATCGGTATTCACTATAGAGTATCCTAGTCCTTATAGCAGGGACTGTAATAATATGAAGGGTATAAATGAGGAATATTCACTCTGGCTGACAGAGGATATGGTACAGAAATATTTAGTCAAAGTTATTATCAATAAAGCCCCAGGACTGGATGGAATACATCCTTAGATCTTAAAAGAGCTTAGTCCAGTTTTATCAAGACCACGGTTTCTTATCTTTTCAGATTTTCTTTGGTCTGGGGATGTGCCGCTGGATTGGAAAAAAGCAAATGTAATACCAATATTCAAAAACGGTAGTCATTCCCAGCCTGGTAACTATAGACCTGTAAGCCTAACATCAGTGGTAGGGAAGGTGCTGGAAACTTTGTTACGGGATCATAATCTTGACTTTGTCTCCAGAACTGATCTTATTAGTAGTAGTCAGCATGGATTTATGAGAAATAGATTGTGCCAGACAAATTTACTTGGTTTTTCTTAAGAAGTGAGTAAGAATTTAGATTCAGGCATAGCAGTGGATGTAGTATACTTGGATTTTGCTAAAGCTTTTGATGCTGTGCCACATAGGCGACTAATGTATAAACTGAGGACTGTTGGCCTAGAAAAAACATTTGTACATGGATGGAGAATTGGTTATTAGATCGCAAACAGAGTGGTGGTCAATGGAGCTACATCTATGTGGGCTAAAATTCTAAGTGGAGTGTCTCAGGGTTCCGTACTGGGGCCACTTTTTAATCTGTTTATAACTTAGAAGGGGGCATTGAGAGCAAGGTCTCTGTCTTTGCTGATGACACTAAGCTTTGCAGAGCTTTGGAACTTCAAATGAGATTCTAAAACTAAAAAATATTGCTAATTACTGGTATTAATAAATATACTGACGTTCTGGTTGATCCAGGGATACTTTGCAATTGCCATTTGGAGTCAGAAAGGAGCCTCCCCCTTTTTAGCTGGGTTTTTTGCCTTCCTTTGGATCAACTGTTAGTAGGGTTAAAAGGGAGGTTGAAAAGGTTGGACTTGATGGACGTATGTCTTTATTCAACCTCAATTATTATGTTACTATGTTAATGTCCGGTTACTTTGCACTACATTATACTACATGTAAAGTGTGTGAAATAATTAACCAGTAGTCCATAGGTACAAAATAAAACATGAAACAAAGTAATCTCTAAATCACTGTTGAAAAAAATGCACATAACAAAATTCCTCTGGAAAAACTCTTTCTGCACATTTATTTTAATTAAATTTGAAATCTTTAATTGTCCTTTAAATTGAAGCTTCCGGTCACCATTAAATAACATACAGTGTAGCTATTTACATCCTTTCACATTTAGACCCATAGAAACAATATCCGTAAATGTCTTGTTAGTATATCTGTATGTCCATCTAAATAAAGTTTTTTGTCCTGCTACAAGTCTGCCCTTTCAGTAGTATGATTTGCCAATCATTAGTATCAACCCAAACAACTAAGTTTTTCCAGTATATTTATTCTGGAAGACATTGATAAATTGATGTTTTCTTTATATAGAGTTAGAATGGATTTAAAAGGTAGAAATGCAGAAGATCTTAAACATGGTATGAAATCTGAGTGGAACAAATAAAGGGAAAGAATCCCAATATTAACATGTAGGAAATGGTACAAGGACTCACTCTCTGTGCTCTTGTAAATATTCACCATGCTTCTGGCACTATTCATGCTACATGTCTGAGATTCCTCCAGATTTCCTTCAAGGTTATTGCCTAGGGATGAAATAAGTCTAATCAGAGGGAGAGAACTTGTAGTGCATTTAATATTACACACTTACTTTCCGAATGGCACAAAAAGACCTTACATTTAGCATAGGACACACATTAAAAAGAAATATTTTTATGTCAAACTATTATCTTTTACAAACAACATTTTAAAAACAGTTGGTAATTATAGAACTAAGGTCATGACAGAAAACAATCTAAATCCATGGCTGTAATGTGGTGCAAACTCCTTCATATCACCAGTTTAGAGTGCCGTTGCTAGGGTAAACAGTTTGACTGATGGTAAAATGAAAGTTGGGATCCTATCCCTGTTCTGCTGTAGTTCTGTAATAAAGTCTAACGTAAAAGAAGTCTCCTTGTGCCATCTGGTGACTATGCATGCACCATTCTGCACTGAAGTTGGATGACACTTCCTTTTAACCCTGCTGCAGAACAAATATTTCTGGTATAAAATATGCGATTAAGATCATTTATAGTGGCACAGAATGAATACTGTATGAATTTATGGTCTATGACAGCCATATTCTGCTAATGACAAACAAAAGCATTAGAAAAAAACACTTTAATAAAATGTTAGTTGATTTATTGGTCTGGTAAACCGTTTCATTATTTAAACAGTGAGAGTTTATTGTTTAAAGGACCACTAAAGTGTCCCCAACCATTTGTAACAAACAGTGCCAATATATACTGTAACTGTTTGGGAAATAGGGGCTCTTAGTCCTATCTTTTATTCCTACTAAGCTAGCTTTATATCCAGTATCAAATGCTCATTTACGTAGAGGAACCATGTCTTGCGCCATGCCCAAGTCTTGCGCCATGCACATGAATGTGCTCAGGAGAGGGATCCAGGCTTTGTGCATTCACATTGAACACACGAGAGCAGAAGAAAGGGTCCCAGGCCACAAACAATTGGACCTGGATAAATAAGTAGGAATAGTGGCAGCTATCTTCCATGAAGTCAATGTGAGGGACTTTCAGTTCAAAATGCTCAAGGGATGTCTCAGTGATCCTTTTAATACCACTTAATACACCGTAAAGGTTTCTACATATCTAACAGCCACTGTAATACCTCCTATTTACTGGCATACCGTGCTCTTTATATAGTATAATAAGATCTGTCATTATTGGTGGTATGGACCTGCACTACTAATATCTTATTTCATATAAATTATACATTTTAGAATAATGTGTATTACCATTCTCAGTTTCACTTGGAGAATTTTTCACCACGTCAATGCTTTTTTGTTCAGCCTCCATCTTGGCGGATGTCCCTTGTTCATCATCAGAGGATACAGTGTCAATTAAAATTTGTACCCTGCTATAAAGTGACTCCTTTACTTGTGTGTTAGATTCTGGTGTAATAAATTCCTCTTCAAAGCCTACTTTTTGTAGCTCAGAGCCTTCTGGTAATTTGTGCTCTTTTGGTGAGGAAACACTTTCTACATTGGTCTCCTTGCTCACAGAAGGTATTCTAACTGGAAGCCGTGATTTCTTCATAGATCTGTTGCTGCTGGTATTCTCCTCATTCTGTAAGGATGTTCCATTAGTTTCAGATAAAGAAGAGTTTTTTAGAATCGGAGAGCCCTTGCTTCTGCTGTAGGTTGACCTAGGTATCATGGAAGATGGGGCTTTTCGTGGTGGACTCACATGGAAAAGCTCATCTTCACTGGAAGATACAACTTGTGCTCTTGGAGAGAAATGCTTTATTTTAGATGGATGTTCATGGATTTTCTTCTCCTCACCATTCTGCTTTTTGTTGTAATGTTGAGAAACATTATGACTCTGCCTTTCTGGCAGACTTTGTTTTGTACTTGGGGACTCTTGATCTGAGGAGCTGTTCTTACTTGGTGAGACATCCCCTCCCTTTTCCCAAAAACTCTTAAGAGACATAAACTGATTTTTCTCAAGCCTATTCTCTTGATCAACTTGTTTATCTTTCATTGATTGAACTGTAAAATTAGAGGATATTTTAGTTTCTTTGCTAGATTCTGTATCTGGTGAGGAAGAACTTGAATGTGTAAAGGTTTCTCTGCTCCTGCCCACATTATCTGAATGATCTGCATGTGGTAAGGGTTCAGGCCAAAAGGTTTCTTTGCTTTCCTTTTTTTTGACTGGACGTTTACTGGCACTGCTGCTTTCATCCACAATACTTCGTCTCGCAGGCACAGGTGGACTTCTTAAAGAAGAATCTTTTGGTGTAGAACTCCATGGTTCATTTTCATCATAAAGTAACATATTTGTTAGACTACCTGTAGCTGAATACAGAATTTTACAGTTTACACATTTTTAAAAGTAAAATATAGCTATCATGTCTTCGCTATAAGGGGAATCACAATAAAATGTATTATAAGAGTTTAGCCTCAGCGGTTTTAACCACATTCAATTCCCATCTGCCCCATATCTCTAAAACGCACATGCAACATTTATTGATTGAAGGTGTGTACTGCAGCCTCAGTCCAGTGATGTACTGATGGAAAGCTGAGACACAAGCCAAAAAACTGTATGAAGAAGAATATAATAACCCCTTTAGATGAAGAACCATATTTAAAGTAAAATGGAAAGCTAATCAGATGTTGCACAATTAACCTCCCGCACGTTTAATCTGATAGCTGCAAACACATTGCATTTTTTTTTGCTGAATCATGAACATTTAATGCTAAAAACTTAGAGAACTAAACCCAAATTTGTATACTTCAGAATCTTAAAAATCCCCCCCCCCATCAATAAATTGTAAAGTAAAAAGCATTAAAGTACATGTAAGCCTCTAAAGAACTGGATAAAGTAAATGTCTGTATGAGCAGTGCCTGGCCACACTTCCTGACCTCAGTCACATGCTGCCTTGCCTAATCTGTCCTGTGAAAGGATTGGCTAGAGACTAAAAGTGGGTGTGACCAACAAGGTAACAAGGTCAGGGTGTGACCAACAAGGTAAAAAGGTCCTGCTGTAGCTTAGGACTGAGCATGTGTAAAGAACATAATGGTCGTTGACCAAACTGTGTGATACTAGAATACTGAGAAGTAAAGCACAAAAGGCATATAAGGAACCCATATCATAATGAGAGGTGAGACACAGATTACTGTTTTTATGTAAAGGTGCTCTGCCATCTGATTCAGTGTTGTTTTGAGGATTTCATTTCCTTTAAATGAAACAAAATCAACAGAGCCTGAAACACGTGACCTTGATAATGTTTAATATTCTTACATTTAGCAGTAGGCATATGTTATATGTCATACACACTATAATGTCTCTTCTCCCCACCCACCTTCATATTACCCTCAGATATAATTCTATTTCTGTAAATGGAAAACCACTTGAGCATGGAGAATGGCTTTCTGTGAAGCATGTTCTAAGATATATTCTGTATATATGTTCTGTATGGGGGCAGAAGTAAGCACTGAAGTTTACATATTTTGTGTCCTTCAAGATGTTTCTACAGTCATAATACAAAGATAAACTGATCTAGTCTGTCAATGATGACCTCGCCTAAACCTAAAATTGCTTCTTGGTGTTGCATCCTCATTTGCTGAATTTTGAAGAATTAAGCATAGTTTGTTTTGACTACCAGTATATTTTAATTTCTTGCTCTAGGTGTCTAGATTATGAGTGCTGCCTAGCCAATTCAATGTGACAGTGCAATCCATCATACTTTTTTCATATGGAGATGATGCATCAGAAGAGAAGGATGTGCTTATTCCAACCATAGGTCTCACTGGAGACATGTCCTCTGTGATGGATGACTGCAAACAATCAAAACACAGAATACATAGAATAGACCAGAAAACAATCATTTGTTCTATTTTAACAGTTATAAGCTAGCCATACACAGGTCAATGTTTGAATTAAATCACTTTGAAATGTAGTTTGTTTCTTTCTTGACAACTGACTAACGAAAAATGGTTAATATTGGTGGTCAAGTAGTATCTGACCAGTCTGCATGCACACTTGGGGGAAAATCAGTACTGAATTGCTTTAGTAAAGAATCAGAATTGAATTTCCATGTGTGGTTCTGTGTTCTATTCCTTTTCATTCAACACTCAATTGTTTTATCCAACAGCTTGTGTTAGTGTGACTAATGATTCTAGAAGACACTTACTTTTTGAGGTGAGCGTGGAGCTAATAGCTCAGAGAAATTTGACTGAAATGTGGTTGGTGAGGTTTCTGTTTCCTCTGTAGCAGTTCTGACCCTGTAAATTCATATAAAATAGACATTGAAAATGCCAATCTTCTAATGCGTGTTTTGCTTCACTTATATGCTAGTGAGCAGTGCGGTATATTGACCGCATAAATCATTATGCAGTTTGGCAAGCACAGGGTTGGTTGTTTCTGGTAATGTTAACCTATTACAACATGAAGTAATCTGCAAACAGGCCTTTGGGGTAAGGTAAAAGGGTGGGTATTGGTAGTTAAAGTCATGCAGGTTTCTTTGGATAAATTCTTAAATATGGCAGGCATAATTTATGCTTTGAAATTTGAGATCAGCCTGTAAACGCTTCTGTGTTTTTAATCATGAATGCGCTCTCCCTTGCAAAAGCAAATAGTATGTTACAGGCAGTAATAGAAGCCAAATGTAAAAAAATTTAGGCTACACAAAGTGAAAAGGGGAAAATTAATATGAAATACACAAATATACTGAATAAACAGATACGAATTAAAAGTTGTGAATTGAGTGTTTGTGGAGACAGTGATCTTAGAGGACTCATTATGTTGTCCCCTCCATAAGTATTCCAGTGTGCATAGGCTTTCCATGCTGTGTCACAATGTACTGATCACAATTCATTGGAAGCATTAATACTGCCCTGTCATCAAAGGAGGAAATCACCTTTCATTTTCTTGATCCAGGGACAGTTTGTTAAATATAACAGGTTCTGCTCTTGCCTCTGTGCTTTCTTTCTTCCTTACAATTTCTTTACCTGTTCAAGAGTAAAATATTCATCAGTTACAATAGGCTAAAAGCACTTAGCAAAACTTTAAAGGAGAACTTAACCTAGATTTTAACCTAGATTTGCATTCTTATATAATCTGAATGCATCCCCAATAACATTTAACTATATAGTAACATGGATTAGGTGGACAGTGCCACCATATTTCTTGATTTCCAGTAAAACATAAGCACTTCAAACAGCTATGTGTGCATTTGCACATCCCGGCCATGCCTTTCTGACCTTAGTCACATGATTCCTTGTCCCTTGAGAAGATTCCAAATTTTCTTTTCTGTACAAAACTTTAATATGATTGGCTAGAGAGCAGGTAGTGATCCAGTGTAACAAGCTTCTGCAATAGCTCAAGAATGGGCATGTGTCAGTGACTTTAATAGTGGGTGTGGCAGCGAGATTGGAATGAATTTCAAAAATGTACATTTCTCAACAGCCGTAACACAAGAGAGGTGACACAAAGTTTTTATGTTTTTTAAAAAGGTTTTTTCTGATTGAATATTGATTGATTATTGTTTGGAGGAGTTAGTTTAATGAAGACTAGCAATAGTGTTTCTTGGTGCATTGCTTCATATGTGTATTAAAGGGCTTTATTTAATATGGGTGCCCTAGGCTGCATCTCCTTCCTATTTCCTACCCCATTATTTTCCTATTGACAACCCCTAATCTGAAACGACAAACGTGCTCAGTAACATACTGTATACTGCCCCATTCATGCCACAGGACAGTTTGAAAGAATTTACTCTCATTCTGTGGAAAATCCTGAGGAGCAGGAATATCCCTTTAATTTTCAACAGGCAAAAAAAACATTTACTTGTGCCAACATTTCCTTATACCTGTGTTCAAAAAAGCACAATCAATCCATATAAACTATATTTTAATACTAATAAGTATGAAATAATTTCCAGTTATCTTTGAAGCATATTTAGTATACCATCCTTACTTCAATCCACAGGGCGAACCACTCCAGGACCTTACCCTATCCAATTCCTGTTTGAAGCAACAGTGAATTGATACAAGCAAACGTACAGAAGGTGGAGCTCACCTAGGATTAGTAATGGAGCCAACACTAGTTTAGGCTGCAGAGAAAAGGAAACCAACATTACAAAATAGAATCCACTTGGATTCCGGATTCATAACCAGCCAACAATTGGAAGAAACAACAAATCATTTTGTGAGAAATGGTGCTCCATCCTCAAAAAATGCTCATTTGATTTGGTACTATTGGTAATTTGGGAGGTTAGAAGCCAATTGCAACGACTGGACAATGAGATTTCCAAGATGGAGGAACGTATTACCACACAAGATGACTCTGAAAAGGACACAATAACTTACCTTACAAGAACAGATCAACAAATTTACTTCTGAATTGAGACAATATAAAAGACACAAGTTCTGCAGGGTACAATATAAAAGACACAAGTTCTGTATGTACTACACAGAGGGAACGGTATACAGCTAGCTAACCGGCAATACATGAAGAAAAGGAAGGTGCAACAATTCTAATAAGGTTGCAGGATCCGACGAAAACACAGAGGATTCCTCCGGTACAGAAGCAGACAATACTGCAAGAGAGAATGCACAGTCCAGGACTTAAAGATGACTACCTGATCGGGATCACAACAATCAATTTTTTTTTTAGGGGAATGCTGATGGGGGAGGAGGAAAAAAGCAGCAGACATTCCACAAATCCAGGGCCAAATGATCTTTAATCTATCCTCACATATATTATCGCTGAGTGAAACTACATTACTAAACAAGGGATTGCCTTTCCAACTCTTTAAACCATTTGATACCTTCAATTATGAGATAGATCTATTCATATTACAACGATCCCTCAAACAATTTTTGATTGTTCCAATATGGGCCCACTTTACTGTTAAAAGTTCTTTTTTCCCCTAGGTTACTATCAGGGATTGATCAATTTATTAATCTTATGAAATGTAATGCTCCTGCATCCGGATACGGTAAGACATCTCATAATCTTACGCATAATGAAAGAGAAGCCCTTAGATCTTTGAAGGGCAACAAGTCTCTTTTAATAAAGCCTGCCGATAAAGTTGGGGCCATTGTACTAATGGATTATCAATTTTACAGGAACGCTATGATAGATCATTTAATTACAGCACAGTCCTACACAACATTGGATAAAGACCCCACACATACTATCCTAGGAGAAATATGATGAACACTGCAATTACAGCCCAATGGATTGATCAACATTGGATAAAGACCCCACACATACTATCCTAGCAGAAATATGATGAACACTGCACTTACAGCCCAATGGATTGATCAACAAACTTTTGATTATGTTATTGAAAATCAACCGAGGAGGCCAGTCCTATATGGTTTACCTAAAATCCATAAAGACCATAAAAATCCTTCCTTTACACCTATTGTGTCTGTTATAGGTTCTGTTACACAACCGTTGGCTAAATTGGTTGATTATTATGTTAAACCAATCGTAAACTCATTACCAACATATATTAAGGAAACTGATTATTTTCTCACTAAACTTCAGTCCATAGGTACTTGGAATATTGACTGGTTAATGATTACAGCAGCTATTTCTGTAATCTATACGAATATAGATCATGTTAAGGGTGTAGAGCCCACAAAATATTTCTTAACTCATCGTCATACTGGTAATGCACCTATAGAGTTCCTCACTAATTGTTTAAATCTTATTCTGTGCAACAATTATTTAAAATTTTATTATGAGTTTTTTCTACTAGTGGTTGTACAGCAATGGGAAGTCCGGTAGCTTCATCCTATGCAAACCTATATATTGGGTATTTAGAAGAATGTCATATATTTAATAGTATGCTATTTCAATCTTATTGTACCAAATATTGGCGCTACATTGACAACTTGTTTCTAATCTGGACAGGAACATCTAGACAAGCTGAGAAATTCTTCAGATTTTATTACACATTAGATAAACGTATTAAATTAAACATAACAATGTCTAAAGATGTAGCACATTATCTGGATGTAGAGATTAGAAATAAGTAAGATCTATTAGACCATATTGTATACTAAAACTATAGATCGCAATATCCTATTACACAGAAAAAGTTTTCATCCAAAACATGTGTTTAAAAGTCTTCCCAAATCTTGGCTAACGAGAGTACAAAGAATCTGCTCTAAACCCATTGACAGAGACATTCAATTTAAACAGATGACCAATAAATAGCTAGAAAAGAAGTAATATCACTGAAAACAAGAGGTGATCGTAGATATGGAGTACAATTTGTACAACATTTCTCCACAGGCTCTTAGATAATCAAGAGAAATCTTAATAAATACCGGTACTGGCCAGCTATTACTATTTATGCTCTTTTACACAATGATTTTTTTAATCTTGTGTATTTTTAAATTAATCATGATCACAAAATTTTTGTATGCTTGCTTTTTTGTTACAATTTAATGTTTTATCACTTTTGGCCACTAGATGGCCATTTGTTTCCTGTTCACACAGTATAAGAATGTACACGTTGTTGCACTTTCAGTTTGGTTTTGTCTGAAGAAGGTTTATATTCACAACGAAATGTTACAATTATGACTAAATAAACTAGTCTTTGATGATACTTGTGTGCCCAGTTTATTTCCATGTTACTTTAGCATTTACTGAACTTATACTGAGGTGTGGATGACCACTCTACATTGTTGTAGCAATACAAAATAGGTGTTTCCATGATCTAGTTTTCAGACTTTGTCATACCTTACTTGGTGATGCAAATGTTTTCATTGATTACTAAAGAAGAAGATTAAATAGCATTTTCAAAAATTATATTTAAGGCCTAAAGTAATGTGAAGCTCACCTAAGAAACTATAGAGGTTTAACATGTTTAAACTAAATTAAATTAGGGATTCATTTTTCTGATTTTCTATCTCTACCTTCTGTTTTTACATGAACAGGAATAGAAATGCATCTCTCTCAGGACAGGCCAATGAACTTAAGATATTACAGATGGAAGAGAGAATGATCTTGAGTGCAGAATCGCTGCCTAATCGTAGCTCCCGGCTGTTCTGCAGCTTTAGAATCTCCTCCTGGCCTGATCATTTTGCAGTCAGCATTTGATCACCAGGGAGGGGAATGTTGTGGAAATGTTAAAAGCACCATACACCTAAAAACTGTAAACAACATTAGAGCTTAAACTAAAATCTGGGTGTGTAGTTCAAAAACTAACCTTGTATATATGTTTTGTAACAATATGATCATAATCCTTTATCATATTGGTACTGAAAATGCCACTAATTGATGTCCTGATTACTAAGCCAACCTGCATAAGATTTAAATGAGCCTTTTAACTGTATGAAATCATTCAGTATATTATCTGGCTCGTGCTCCCCAATCCCTCAGTCCACAAGGAAGCAGAGGTTTTTACAAACAAAATAATTGTGATGACTTTAAATTATAGGGCTGCAATTGGATGTTAAGGTTTAAAGGGATTTAAACTTACTGGCAACTAAAATGTCAGCTTAATCCTGTAATTATATTTTATGAATACTTGCATGTGGGCGAAAATGGCCAAACCTATTTAGAAGGGGATTGATTTCCTAGGTGTAATATAAAATTCCACAATGCCTACAAATCTCAGCGACTCTTCTATTAAAGACACTGTTGAAGCCACAAGCATTTATGAGCAATAAACATGGTGAAATAGCGGTCTTTAATACAGCTTATTGTCCACGAATAAAATCTCTGCAGCTTTTATCGGTCAGTGTAGTATTCTGAAGCAGACTGTAAAGTTTTTCTCACACCATTGGAAAAGGTTTGTGCATAAAAAATATTACAATTCAGGGACATCTTTTTCCTGCCTGGCTGGCAAACGGAAGGTATGAATACTTGCTCCTACCTCTCATAGAAGTTTGTGAGGAGGATAATTTGTTTTTAAGGCTTAATGGTTCTTCAACATTTATGTCATAGTTGACACTAATTAAGAGGATCAGAAATTAAATCTTTTAGGAGCAGTGGATATCTAATGTAGAAATAGAATACTAGCCTGCCATGTCATTGGGATTTACGCGCATGGAAAAATAAAATGGGATGTTCTGGTTATAAATCCCCTTATTAGATAACATCTTACCAATACATAGTAAGTAGCGCTAAATTCATTATATTTAACTACATCGTGCTTAATCCTGTATCTCCTACCAAAACATAACAGTAAAGACCAAATAAGTTTATGTATATCTGTAAATAGAATCTGTTAAACTACAGTAGAAGTGGGTTATTTCCATGTTAGCCCATAGATATAAACATAAAGTGCCGTGATACGGTTATAATGGTTACATTTTGCTTTTGGAAGTAAAGCACTCTATTTGCACGGAATTCTCGTTTTCTCTATTTCTTATGGGCACTAAAGACACATTATCAGATTAAAATGAGTTTAAATACACAAGGAAACCACATAAGATAGACGCCAGCCTCAAAAGGTAGGTCGACGAACAAGTCTAACTGGATAACAGATTATCAGCAAATACTGACCTGGCAAGAACACCGTACTTAACGAGCAAATCATTTTGTCCATAGTGTGTTTATCACCCCCACCTGATAGAACGCTCATTGTTTTTATTAAAATAGAGTTTCACAAATCCTTTAAAATCCATCTTTATAAATAGTGTTGCATGTTAGCTTGCAAACCCCTTTAAGGGCAAGTTCTACTCCCAAAATACATTTGACAAAAAAAAAAACCCACCCAAACCACCAAACCTTAATACTTACCTTGTCTTCCTGATCCACCGGAAAGGAGATATTCCCCACCGCTGTCTCATTTGCTAAGCTTATGAGCTATTTTATGAGCTTTCACACATTGAGGGAACATAGGATGGCATGGCCAATGACACGTAAAGGAGCTGTTATAATACTTTGCTTTAGGGAGCAAGGTAAATATTGTAATAAGGGGGTTCATTTGCCTTGGCCTTTAAAAAGGTAAAATATTTTAAGGCCAGCAAATCGATAATGGCTCGATCTAATCTACAGCTAGCAATACACATGCTGACCTATATTCTATTGTTTTACATTTCCAGTGATGTTCTAGAAAGTGCACTTGCTTTTTAATATGATTTGAAAGATAGTAATCAAAATGTGTGAAAATCCTGTCAGATATATGCAGGATATGCAAAGTCAGGAAGAAATGGCTTTGACTCGTCACATCTTTGTAAAATATAAGCATATTTTAAGGCAGGTGATTCCATGACCATATAACATCATGAGGCCACAGGCTGAATCCATTAATTCCGGCCATGGATCTTTAAAGTGAATTCCAATGCACTAATATTATAAAGGGGGTGAATTGGTTCCTCTACTGTTCTAGTTTCAGTGAGTCATGTGAAACTTGATGACACAAATAAGTGCCGATTAGAAGTGATGACGTAGCCAAGAACCATTATAACAAACAAGAAAAGAGATGATCAATGCACATTCCTGGGCCCCATATATCATAATATCTATGCTAGTGAAAACAATAAAAACATAGGGGTTTTAGTTACAATTTTAGTTACAAAAAATGAAAAGCCTTCCAACCACGTCAAGGTAACCCCTGTATGGAATATCCTAACAATTTACCTTGGGTCATTTATCTGGGCTGACACCATTATAAGGATATAATTTACAGGACATTTGTGGCTGTTGTGTGTTATATATAATTACATTCCTTGGCACTTTAACCCCTTTGAGCATTTATTAAGGAATCCAAGATCCATAACAAAATAATAATAAAATAAAAATATGTAAGACCACAAAAACAAGTTGCTACTACAGACTATTAATAACAAATTTCTCCTTTCATAACATAAAACCTGCTTGGCCTGAAACCACTATTTTGGTATTGCTTTAATTTCACTTTGATTGAACAAGTTGAAGCACATGTTTTGTAAAGTGCACAATAAAGTACATTGGGTGACATTGTTAAATTACTAAGATAGATGTAGTGAGAGTGGTAAAATGCTAGGAGACGTCACTGTCAGATCTCAATAAATATCTTGGTTAACCATGGCTATAATGTTCACATGTCAATCAATGGGTTAACATTGCGCCTAGACTCTGCTACTTTACCATTTGAACATCTGGTTTCACTATCTGCAGTCTTTTTTGCTTTTTACCAATATAAACCATGAAATATTGGTCTGCTGTTTTTCCCCCTGTATAAACGTTGATGAAAATTAACTAGGAAGTAGATTTTATCACCAGTTCTGTACGTTATGAAGTAGGAAATAGGATACGTAGCAATCAAATGTTAACCGGTATAAACACACCACCCCTATATATACACAAGTACCAATGATATCATATCCCCTTTCCTGTATATATAGGTGGTGGTGTTTTAAGACGAGTTCATAGAACCAAGCCGTCCAAAATATGTTGTGTGGATATTCACAATAAATTACTTTATGTGCAAATCCTAACATGCTTTAGTTATTCCTGAGAGCCCTACCGTATTTTGGTATATTCACATATCTGGGGTGTTTAGGACAGAACACTGGGTCATACCTGGAGCAGTTTATGCAGGAAATCTGAAAGACCACAGTTATTTAGAGCTGTGTTCAGTGGGTCGTGTATATCTACAATGTTAAGACCAGGGTTGTTACTGAGCACTTACTCTGAGTAGAAACCCTTTTCTTTCTTATTGAGGCTCGCAGAAGTTCTGAACCCTGGAGATCTTCACAGAAACGCTGAGACTTCACATCATGAAACCACTCGCCAGTCACACATTTTTTTTTCTTTTCATCTCTGATGGATCCCTGTAGGCGTCTAAGACAAAAAATGTTCCAGAAATAATGTTATCAGAGGAACTGGAAAGCTTAAAACCACAATACAAATGTGAAGACATGCTTGCTTCCTGTGTTAATTTACCCTAATACTACATTTGTCACCCTTTCGTCTGTGCAAGACAGTTAAAGCCCTGTGAGATGGATCCCTACCTCCTATGCTGTATACGGTAATTGAGATGGAAATGCTGCGATATTTGCTCCCAAACTAGACTGAATAGCGAGAATTTATAGTTCTTTTAATATAACTGGCTGACTTCACCCTCACAATACCACCACCATATTTCATGATGTTCCTACTCTAAAATGCTGAACTTGTTAAGGGATATAGCCAAATAAACCTTGATACATCAATATTCAAGCACATCTCCGAAGGAGGTAGAAATACATACTTTAATTAACTCTTATGACGCCAAAGCACAGGCAGCTGTCAAAGTTCCACTTGTGCTGCAGCTGACAGCTCACTGGTTTTGCTCTGCTTCCCTCTGTGCATGCGTGACTCCTTTTTTACTAAGTGTTGGATAGCAATTTTTTTCACCTTTAAAACGAATCCCATATTGGTGTTGCACAAGACAATTATTATTGTAGAACTACAATAGGGCTGGTAACTTACTCCTGTAGCCTGAAACGTCTACCAGTCAGATGGCATGAAACGTGACCTTTGCTAATTGTAAAGACACATTTTGTTTGTCTAAGATAGTTCCGGTATTTGTTTCCCCCCCTGAGTAAATCAGTGCTGGGAAGGTTGAATACTGTATGACTTCTACATTGTATGATAGTCATTCCTCGTGTAGCTTGAACCAGTCAAGGCAATGTAAACCTATTCGGGCTGTGCGTGAAGGTAGCAGTTTATAGAATGAAGGAATAACTATGAACTAAAACATATGCTTCCTGTGTGAAAAGCGCACGCACATTGGCACACATTTCACGTGCATTAATGTCTGTTTGCGCTGTGATCAGTGCAATTGTCCACAATCGCATCGCATGCGATCCACAAAAATGTTTTTGATCATTAGCGTGTGAGAAATTGCGCTAGTGTGGCTTAGCCTTTATAGCCCATAAAAATTCTGGATTTAATTAATGTATTTTTGAGATTTCACACAAAAGATACACCTGAGTAAAGTTAAGAATAATCTTCCAATACCGCTGCCCTGCAATTACTGCACACTACATGCTTTGGTCCAGCAACTGTCCACACATAACAATAAAGTATTATATGCACTTTGATATGTTGCTTCACCTTCTTATTTTGTTTTATGCTTGATTGACATATATGCAGTTGGACCATGTGGAGAAGGGAGATGTGAGTTTGAGGGACTGTTTGCACCTTTTGCATTACCTTTATAATAAATGTTCTACAGGGAAAGGGGAGGTGGGGAGTTAATGAACTAATGTTTTTTCTGACTATGCGTTGCTATCTTAGTAAGAAATTGAATAAACCTGTGAATAATTTTTCTGGCTTTTCTGGATTCCTGGAGCCAATAAAAACACTCACCTGTCTGACAGACCAAGTTCTATACTGTATGAGTGTAGTGAAGAGATGTTGAAACTGTGGCCCACCTACTGTTTGGAAGCTACAACTGTTAGCGTTGCTTGGATGCAGAATACTAGACAGACACATTCTGCACATTGAAGTCGGCCATTTTGTTAGCGGTTCTCCATCACTTTCAGGTATTTTGAGGCAGGAAAATATTTGTAGCATTTTCCTATTGACAAACCATGTGTGAATTGCTAGAAAACCTCTAATAAAACATCCACAAGCCATTGATCTGGATGTAGCCTTACTTACTAATTCATAGCTTCTCTTTTATTATGAGCCATCTAAACTCTTTGTGCAGTTTATCAATGCGTGTAGTGTTGAATTATACTGTATACTGGTCACCATACCTGTGCTAGTTAAGAGATACATTTTAGTCAACAAGGTTTCAAATAAAAATCAAATAAAAATTTGTTTATAGGGAAATCACTCCCCAAACTGCAAAACTTCGATAGATAGCAGTCTGAGAGATGTAAGACTAACCTAAAATGCTGTCTGATGTTCTGTAAACCTTCTTTCTACTTCCTGATTCTTCCAGTCAGCAGTCATGGATGTAACAGATGACATCACAGCCAATGACTGAATGTTATTCACCTAGCTGCATAACAAAGTCTGTCGGCTTTCTGAGTATTGTAGTTTTTGGGGGCGATTTTCCTTAATATTTTTTATTTGAGGGGTGAAAATACCCTTTAAACCTGCATTCCTATGCACAAGATGCCCTCTTCCCAATGGCGTAAGGATCACTGTAGGAACCTGCTTGCTATGGGGCCCGGAGTCCAAGGGGGACCGACCAGGCCCCCTGCAAGCACGTCCACACTCCTAAGCAGGCACGTCCACCCTCCTATGCAGGCAGGTCCACTCTCCTAGGCAGGGCTGCTGCTGCCATGAGGCAGAGTAAGACTTTCATCTCAGACGGCAGCAGCCCTGTGTGAGTGGAAAGCTGAACACTGAATGCGCCTGCACTTGCGTGGGTTGGGGAGCTGAATGTACATGCACTCAAACTCAGTATTGCCTGTAGTATCTATGATCTGATCCTGCAACTGCCTATGCTCCATCACATCTCCTCCAGACCAGCCAGAGTAAGATTAAAATATTACCTGTCACTGAGGGAAAGTTTATGCACTATAGCAGTGGGAAACTAATGTGTAGCAGTGGCAACTTTTACCTGTGCAGCTTATATGTACCAGTGGGCAGCTATCATGTGAGCAACTTATATGTACCAGTGGACAACTTATATGTGGGCAACTTACATGTACTAGTACCAATGGTGGACACTTCTATATACCAGTCTCTTTTCGGGGGCAATCTAGTACATTTATTCCCACCCTCTATGTGGCATATAGATGCCAGCCTTCCAGTTCCCCAGCCTTTTTGTTGGGCCCTCCAGTTCACCAGCCAGTTTTAGTAACCTCATTACACCAACTTGCAAAAACTATTCCCACCTCCACAAGGTAGCTGCAGGAAGATATAGGGGCAGCTTTTTAAAATTTGCCTCAGTTGTCAAAAAGTCTCGAAGCACCCCTGTGAGCAAAAACATTATTTGTGGGGCTGAAATACGTGAAGTAAAATGTTCCTTAGGGGGGTGAACATGCACTTTAAAAAAACCAGGCTGCAGTTTGGCCGGGTTGGGTTGAACTGCACCAAAGTGGTTTTTATGTGGGTTGGGGGGGCCCCATCTAAAAATCTTTCTATGAAGCCCTTTGATTTCTAGCTACGCAACAGCCAATTCTTTCATTCTTCCTTGGCTGCCCTAACATGCAGTATGCATTTCACTATCACAGTGCTAAAATAAGATATAACATTTTAATGGACTGATAATCAACAAATGGAAACAGTAATCTGTTTTGATAATTTCTCAGTGTAGTTTATTTCCTAATGCAGATAAGACCATTCTAAAAAGCACAGAGAGAAATGTTTCTACATAATGTGATGTTGCTTTAGATGCATTTTAGGATTTGAATAGTGAAGGCAGAGATATAACGATATGGTTCTAAGGGTCACACTGAAGAAGGGGTTTGTTTAGACAAAGCATACCTAGATCTACCCTCCAAAACTGCAGGGATTTTTTAAATCCTGAAAGGTTATCACAGACACACCACTGCAGTGCCTAACTTTTTAGCCTCACCCAGTGGTGTAACTAGGAATCACTGGGCCCCCAGCAAAATTATGATGGGGCCCTTATCCATGCTTATCCCTTATCCATGCTTCATCTACAGTGGTTTTCTGGAAGGAGGCTATATCGGTCATAGGAAAAAAAAGAAAATGGGCCCCCCTGGTAGTTACGCCCTTGGCTACACCCTCTTCAAAAGGTCTGTTAAGTATAATTTATTATATTATTTTGTTTTCTTGCACATAGACTACATGAATAATGCTCCCCTTTATTTTATAATATAAGGATATAATAATTTCCTTGACCATATAGAAGTACGAGGCATAGGTACCTATGCACTTTTTCAAAATGTTTTTTTGTTTAATTGAAATTGCATGTTTCCATTTGTGCTACTGTGTGACCTCTGTCACTGTCTATGTGACCAGTTTTACACCTGTTCCTAAACATGTAAAACTTTGTTGTGACTATGAGTCTGTTAACGCTGCGGCTGATGATCCCCTGCGTTAACGCATAATGATTCAATTTTTAAATTTTAATGGCACAGCTATGCAATAACTCAGCAAAATGCTGAAAACAGTGTGTTGCACGCATTTGGTGTGACTTTTCATGTCTTGGCTCCTATTCTTTTAAAGGGCATGTCCACCCCCAAAACTAAAATTTAACCCCTTACTGGCCACATCAAGTAGTTTAAAACAATCCTTACCTTACATTCCTGCTCAAAATAGTTCCCCTGCTGTGCCCCTCCAAAGTCCAGGAAACTGCTGTGTAGGAGCAGTGTGTGACTCATGCTGTGCCTGAGACTTCCTCAACCTCATCAAGGTTGAGGCATGCTCAGTGCAGCCCTCACTGCCTCTCAGCCAATCACGGACGCGGCTGCCGGTCCCACCCCCTGCTTTCAATTCCATGCAAGCAGAGGGCCTGAACACTGCAGCAGGGGAGAGAGGGCAGGTAAGTAAGAATCGGGGGACTTTCTAACAATTATATTAATGCGGTTGGGGCTGGGGGAGCATGCCCTACCACATATCAAAAGTTAAATTTTGGGGTGGACATGCCCTTTAATGCTCCGATACGGGCAGTATCTCAACACTGGTATCGACTTTTTGACCACAGCAAAGATTTTCACAAAGGTCAAAAAGCAAAGTTGACATGAAAAATACAACTATTACTATTGGAGGCTTTTCCGGTCAATATAAAGATTCATTATCGAGCATCACCGATAACAACCCTTTATAAATATGGCCTTTGGGCCATATTCATAAAGGTGTGGTATTTCTTTTTATCGAAGCCGATTGTTAATTTCCGACTGATTTAACGATCAGCAATTTATGATTGTTATTGTTAATTTACGATATCAATTGTATTCTACTCAAAATATCTAAAAATTATTTATTTTTATTCCTTTGCAGGTGCAAACCTTTTTATAGTAAACACAACACTTTCATTGAAATCCTTGATCCTTTTTGGAGTTTAGTTTATGTGAAGGTTGGAACCAGGACAGTAGGGATGCCAAGATCCCATTTGTGTGACGATCTATGCGATTGTTTTCACACCTCTCCCCAAAACTTTATTTTAACGTTTTCATCTTGGCTCCCACTGTTATCCCCAAAACGACTGCAGTAACTAGAAATAATACAAAAGGGAGGATTTGTGGCACAAGTCACCTCCCCTAAAACAGCAAATGCAACCCCCCTAAAACAGCAAATGCAACCCCCCTAAAATCACCGACAAATTGGGTACACAATGTACTGATATTAGTCCGATCCCATTGGGCCAGGACTGGACTGTGTGCAGCCATGTCTGTAGCAGATCACAGACGAATCTAATGGAATCTGTCTGGGATCTACTAAAGATTGATACCTGTGTACATAGAATGTTATTATCAGCTAGTGTTTCACACGGTCTATGTTTGATGCATTTGCAGTCAACCCAGTATCAGTCTGTTCTACCATCTATCACTCCAATCACAGAGCAAGTTAATACAGAGCCTGACAAATAATACACAAAGAATTTTTACAGCAAATGTGGAAATTATTCAATGCAGATTTGTTCCTGGAAGTAAACCTAAACCTTGCAATTATTTATTGGCTGCTAGATACCCTGAAGGACACACCCAAACTGTTTACTAAGGTGTCCAAAAAAAGTCACCGCACCTTTGCTTCAAGACAACTGTAGCAAAATCCCGCACAGTAAGACCCTGGTTGCAGGTTTTGGATTTATTTGGGCCCCTATATACCAGAATGGGTCAAACACCGTCTTTGGTTTTGTAAATATTTGGACATCTGTGCACTTTTGCTTGTTTACTGCTGCCCATTAAAACACTAATTGCAATTCACCCTAAAACATGGAGTACAGATCTCCTTAAATCTAAATCACTCTGGTAGCCAATCACAATCTGAGATGTGTCCCCTCAATGGCACAGCATATTGCATTTATCTCCCATACAGTGAGATGCCTTACAGAAAGCTTGTTTGTCATGACTCTCATTGAAAGAAATCTGCCATTATATTTTATGGTGACAGGAATAATTTTGGATTTGTTTAAAGAACATCTCTCCCATATAATGGGACTTATAGCTCACAAATCACTAATTAAAACATTAGAACGGATTGAGACGCTTCCGGGAGTGATATAATCTTACCCAGATGTATAAATTGTCAATCTATGTAAATAATTCACTAAACTACAACATTAGAAATCATCAAATTGTTTCACTAAAAGAAACTGTCCCAACACCTTCTCTGCCCTTCCCCTTACTTTAGCTCAGAGGGATACAGAGTGGGTTACTAGTGAGCTGCTGCACAGTGAGCATGCCCAGGCTGTAAAGCAGGTGAGGGACAGACACCAGGGATTTTGGCTTCTAGGTAGAAAGATTAACTTTAGAATGTTGCATTTATATAAAGAAATAAGAGGTACAAAATTGGCCCATGTTATTAATTTGCAGCAGATACACATTAAAAGCATGGGCAAAGTTTTGCACATTTTATGCATCAGTCCCATATTTCCAGAATTTCAATTAGATTTACCACTTGATATATAAGTAATATAATAAATATGATCCTTTGTTTACTTTAGATGAAATTTGTCAGGATCAATCACCTCTGATAACCTGGCAATGGTATTGTTGACATGTAGCTTAATGTAACAATACATTAAGCTGTGTGCATTACCTATAGGACAACTAACTTATGACAGAAGCAACAGTCTGTTTTCTTAAAACAAGACAATGTGACACTGATCTCTGCAAACATCCAGAGGAACTTACTGGATTCGATCGCTGTCTTTCTTCTGGAGCTCAGCGTCTCTCTGTAGGACATTAAGGAGCTTCTGATACTCTTCATCAGTTAGGAAACTGAGATCCAGCATGGTTCCAGAGCTGTTTTTCATTCTGGACTGAGCAGAGACAAATACTCCTGATAAGTGGTGTGAACTGTGCTCATTGACTTTCCTCTTGTCTGTCTCTGACGGGAAATGATTAGCAAGTTACTAGCTGCTTCATAACTGTAAGGTTACTTTGTAGACGATGAAAGATAATTTCCATTTACTTTTGCCAGAGCAGTCACATAACATATGCAGAGTACAATGCTTCCCGTTGTACTGAAGGTGATGAAACTTAGGGTAAACAGACATTCACAGCAAAGTTTTTCCAAAGTTTCTTAAGAAATCCAACTTCAGATCTCATCTGCATTGGTTACCTGGGCAAAGG
The DNA here is from genome assembly GCA_019447015.1 of Hymenochirus boettgeri. Classification (NCBI taxonomy): domain Eukaryota; kingdom Metazoa; phylum Chordata; class Amphibia; order Anura; family Pipidae; genus Hymenochirus; species Hymenochirus boettgeri. Next base: position 161,446,897 of record CM033476.1, read on the forward strand.
AGTAAAAATAAAGAGTTTTTAGCTTGTTATCAGGATGACATATGGCAAGTGAATGTGTACATTGGGGGTGGGTCATTTGCTTGTTAGTACAGGTTCCAAAGAAAGCTACTGTATCCTGCTTATTCTGATCTTGCTGGCAACTACTCCCAAGGTAACTAACTGCGTGGATTTATATCAGCGCTTTTCCGACTGTGCACGAGAAAATCAAACAGGAGAAGACGGGAACATGTTGTAATAAAAAAAAAAAAAAAGCTACTGTAAACACGGAGCATAATGCCTATTAGCAGAACAAAGCAGATGTTATTTGCTAAATTTAAAGGTGACCCTGGGAAGTATTTTTGTTGGCAGCCTTGTCTGCTGTGAACATAGCAGCCTGAATCAAACTATTAAAGGGATATTAGCCCAACTCATGACATAGAAGTAGAATTTCTATCCCTTTTATCTGTGTAAATGGATCATAAGTAATAGGTGTTTGGTTTTATTTGCCCTGTAACTTACCCTTTTGAATGATATGACCCCCCCCACTATCAAAATAGTGCAATTTGAATATAGTTTACCAGTTACAATGGAAAAACCTGGTGTGTGGGTCTAGCAACCCCTAGTGTATGAAGTCTGTGGTTTCCCACATTACACTAATGGGACACAGAGTGTATCACGCAGAAAGGGTAGATCACATAGAATAATGTAGAGGAGTTAAAAGGTTAAAAAAAAGGATATGCTCAGAAAGAGGGGGGACCTTAGATGGAACATAGAAGGAAGAACAATTAAAATGCTACTAGAAATGGCTTTGCTCTCTAAAACTAGTTGCCTTGAAATGACAATACACAATATGATATAATGATTCCAAGGCTGAATTTACCCAAGGTGTCTCAGAGTACTCTATCCTCCTGCAAATAATGATATACTATGTGACATCTACAGGGAGATTCAATAAAAGTTCTTTTTGTTAAAATTGGTGCTAATTTTTCCCCAAACAATCAGATCTTATTTAACATTTGAAAGCTAACATCTGATTGGTTAGGGCAAAATTTAATTAAAAGTAAAAATATTGTATCTTTTTATTAAGATGTCATTCAATGTTCAATATAGACTCATGTTACCATGAGTATTGGCCTGCCCCAAGCTCTACATCTTTTCTTCTAGTAGGTTTGTTTATTTTACAGGGAACGGCTTCTTGTACTTTTAACTGTGCAAATCATGTTAGAGACCAGTCATGTTTACCATGGTTTGAATAAAAAACAGTGTGTATTCGGTGCCTGTGTATACTGTATACCTAAACTTCTATTAGTAAAATGCCAGCGGACTGATGACATTTACGATATATACGTAATATTGTCAGGTATGTTATAGTGCAGTAAACACAAAGGCTTTTGTTCTGTGGGATGTAGCAGTGAGGGTTCAGTATCCCTTCTTGGCATTAAGACAAACTATTACTTTCCAAAGGTTAAATAAATCAGTGACAGTTCAGTGGATGTGCAATACAGTTGATCGCTTTATGCTGTCTGGACAGTGTTCTAATAGTCTGTAATTCACTCAACATTTGGTCACAAAGGAGTTAAACAACCATGTTAAGGCATTGATGTCCTGTTATTCTTGACCACTGTTCTTGCCTTTTACACATAGTGAGCATATGATACATCTGTTTGTATATATATATATAGTTTATTTATAGAGTGCCACATGGGGACGGAGCGCTGTACAGTAACAAAATACGATAAAGTCATACAAGGGGGATAAATACATAGATAGTTCAGTACATAACTTTATAAATTATATAAATAGAAGTGCTAGAGCTTTGCCACAAGAGGAAAGAAGGTCTCTACCCCGTAGAGCTTACAATCTAGTTAGGTGAGTAACATACAGATACAATGGAATGGGTATAAACAAGAGCTGCAAAAGTGTGCAGATGCCGGACCCACCTGCTTCTGAATGCCACGTGACGTCATTCAACTGCCGCCCACAGGTGGGTCCATGCATATACCCTAACCCCACATGGATGCACGCCGGGGGAGTTGCGTGCCACGGGGGGTGGGGAGTTGAGTGCCGCAGGGTTGCCGTTTCTTTATAGATTTGGTGGGTTAGAAACTACACATCCATTTTTTCATGACCCCCCAACTAAGTTATCACACATTCAGTTGTTTTAAACAGCACAAACATGATCTGTTGCTTTGTTTTCAATATGGAAATTTTATTTTCATGTGATTTCAACCTACACTGTGGTGAATTATTTGTGGATTTATTGTAGCTGGCAATGTTTATGTCTCTGCTGACTAGATCACATTCTAAAATGTTTTATAGTAACCAGTTAAATTCCATAACAAAATCATTGAATGACATTTCTTTGAGATCAAGTGGCTTACGGTAGCTTTTTCATATTGTCTGAGGGCTGAATGACAACGTAAGGGTGAGGCACATTTGGTACAGTACAGTGCCATGATGGGGGACTGCCAACCACAAAAATGAAAGATCACATGACATCACTAACCTACAACAACAAACTCATTGTACATGCGTTCTATTTCAAGTATATTATTGTAGTAACCAAACACAAGGAGGCAGATAGGGGCTGCTCTTTACCAATAGCTAGGAGTTTGCAGTTTCCTTTAGTGGAATGTGCTGTAGATCCGAGGGAAGAAAGAGGTGACAGCAATAAACGCCCAAGCATTTTAGCGCACAGATGGAAAGAGTGATGATGCCTTTTCATCTCACACAGGAGTTTTGTAATGTTTTTTGTAACTGTCGTTAAATCTATTTAAATCACCCAGTTTTTCTGAGTTTGATATTTCCGCAATGACATTTAAAGAAGCTCGGAGCAGATGGTCTATGTCCAACTTATTCTGCTGTATTTTTTGAATAAATATTTTCTTTACCGATCTCCCACTTGTGGAAGTTACACGCCTTACAATGTTTTTCACATTTTTAAGAAAACCATCTGTTAAAGTGTTTCTAATGGAATCCATGTATAAATAAAGATATCTATTTATTCTTAAATTAACTTAATTCGCTATTAGATGTTCCACCAGGTGTTTTTTTAGCATTAGAAAAACTTCCAGTCTTTGCATTAAAGGAGAATGTGCAATTGGTAACTGAAACATAACATTCTGGGATTCTAAATTAAATTATAAATTTAAAAAAAAATTATCAATTTGTGACCTGTTTTCTGAGCCCATAATCCCCCAACATATCTTTTTTTTTTTATAGGAACAGGTAATGCCAACATGGAAGGATACTTTATAACTAATCCTTTATTAATATTTTATCAAATATAAATTTATAAGTAAACTTTAATGACCAAAAAGCCAATGTCCTAGGGGGAAGTGAGAAAGCCTGTTATTAATCCAGTGCGCAAAAGTTTGCTAATCATAATTCAAGTAAAAAAGGTTAGAAGTTCGTGCCTTCCAGACTTGGGTTACCTTGACGTGGTTGGAAGGCTTTTCATTCATGTGATCACAGTAATGTGTAATAAAACCCCTTTGTTTATAAAGTATGCGTGATAATATGATATTGTATGGGGCCTAGGAATGTGCATTGATTATCTTTTCTATGTTTGTATAAATGTTTGACCAGATCTGCAAAATGCAATTGTAATTTAGCTTAAGGAGTGATTTCACAGTCCTTCTCTTGTCTAATACTAAGAGGCATATTTATAAAGTGGTGTTGTAGCTATTTTTGTCAGCCAAAAGACTTTTCCTGCTGGGCAATTACATTTTTGCCACACATCGCTAATACACATTTTGCTTGGCGTTATTTATAAAGTGGCTACAATTCTATTTTAGCTGAAAATTTGTCATGAAATTTTTGCCAAGTCTGAAATGGTTTTGATGCATTTTTGGCGGATTTCCAAGCTTGGAAATCAGTTCTTTTACTTACTGGAAGGAGTCATTACATTACTGTTGTTAGAAATTCCTTCAGGGTGTGTTTCCCATTACATAAAATAATAAATAAGTGTGCAGGAGGTGTTAGGCTATTTTACATATGTTTAATGATTCCCCTGTATATAAATATGAATTAAAATGCCTCCTGGGTGTTTAAAGGATATGTGCACTGGGAATTTTTGCTAGTCTACACAAAGACTAATGCAAGAGGTGGTTGGGAGACAGTTTGTGTTGTTAAGGGGGTACCAGGGAAAACTTGCATTGGACAGACCCGCCCAAAACCCAGTGAAAGTGTTGCTTACATATATTCATTTGTAGATTAAAATGAGGCCAGGAAAACCTATTTTAAACCTATTTAAACCTTTAAACCTATTTTATTGACTTGTAAAAACCCACCTGCAATGTTACCTATTAAGAAATGGAAGGGATGAGTCTTCAACCCGGTGCAAAACAATCCTTTATTATATCACAAGGCCAAGGAAAAATACACACATAGGTAACATGTTTCAGAGCTTGTGTGCTCCTTGATAAAGGAGCACACTATCTCCGAAACATGTTGCACATAATTAGCTATTGTTGTAGTTTAATTCCTGCGTTTGGCTCTCCTGCATTTATATAATTGTCACGGCCATGACTGTCAGCAGGGAGGCCGGGGTGGTAAAATTGTGGAGGGCTGGTGCAGGCTACAGAAGACTGGTTAGCAACAGTGGAGAGGTCCATTCTACAAGGAAGAAAGGGGTGGACATGCTCTTTAAGGATAAGTAAAGGTTAAAAGCTAATGTTATGCTGTGTTTTTAAATTGCCCATTACTGGAAACTATAATTCTTCCCAACTATTACTGTACAATTGTTTTGTTGATCTGTCCCCTATTTCTTTAGATATACAGTCTAAAAACATCTTACTTTCCAGCTGTCAATCAAGCGCCTTAGTATCATAATCTCTTCTGTTATGTATAGTTTTGCTGTAGCTGGAATGGTGACAATTGGTATGTGAACTTCGTGGTGGGAAATTCCCTCTCCCAATGTTGCCTCATAGGAAATACTGAGGATAGAGTCAGATAGTCTGGCAGTGAGCTGGGGGACTGAAGGACTGAGCTTGAGCAAAACAAGTACTGGATTGAAGTCATGCAGCAACACAAACACATCAGAGTAGTGCTGCTTACATGTATTTATTTATAGATGGAAATAAGGCAAATTCCTTTAATCAGAGAAACTGAAACTGGTACCAATGTAAAGATGGATACATGGATTAACTAGGTAAGGGACTGAGAAAGGAAGCAGTGTCGTCAGCTGCTCCTTAATTTTTCGACATTTGACAGGCTGCGTCTTAGGTACCAGGTGAAATATAAAACTAGTTGATATTCCATTAACAAAATCCTTACATCGCACACGTATGATCTTCTTGACTATTTTTGTGACTTTTTTATTGCACATATGCGAGGCAGTGACATTTGGCCTTTAATTTCCAATTGAGTGAATCTCACAAGCACAGTGACTTCATACAGAAACTGTTGCTATATATATATATATATATATATATATATATATGTATCTCCAACTTCAGTTAATGGCTATGTAAAACACCTCACTGTACCTCCCTGTAATGTGATCCACAATAAAACTATGCAGGACACATTGCTAGTTAAATGCTACATTATCTGTCTATAGCCATACATTTACCCTCCTGTTATATTAAGTACAATTAGTATGTGTAGTTACCTTTGGGCCACCTTGCCAGTAGAGAGGGGATCCGTGCACGTTTTGTGTAGGTGAAACTCTGTTCATCAGAGTGTAGGTGTTGGCTCTGACGGAACTGCATGCCTTGGTTTTCTTTATACTGTCAGAGGCTTATTGACCTGTTAGAGCACTTGCAGATCCTGAAATTTCAGGTGTGGTACTATAAGAAAATAAATACAAATGAGGAACTAGGTGAGAAGAAGGCGGAGAGAAAATGGGAAAGGAACATTGTGCAAACGACAAGACACCAGTGCAAAAGGGCATGTCAAACATCACCAAATACAAACTGTCACCATAGTAACCAAAAACACTACAGCCAAAATATAACATTCTTCAACTGTGCATGCAACCCAGTTACAAGGTGACATTCAGTGGGTCACAAAAAATTCTGATTGTACATTTAAGAGGAGTGCTTACAGGGGCGTAACTAACAGAGGAGTAGACCATGCAACTTATTAATCTTATTTTTTCAATGGCAGATATAGCCTTTTCCCAGAAAACCCCTGTAGATAAAGCAGGGGTCCTATCATAAATTTGCTGGGTGGCCCAGTGATTCCTAGTTACACTACTGGGTGCATATGAAATAAAACCTATTGCAATTTTAAGGCTGTAAATATTGTATAGAGGGAAGTTATATTCTTGGACAGATGGACACAAGTTGTTACCGGGGTACAGCAGCTTCCACCACTGAGCAATTAGTGTGGGGGCTTAGACATGCTTTGACTCATGGATTTTTCTGCCCTTACCTGAGCTGCTTTTAGGGCATAGCAGATATGACTAAACAATTATGCTCCTTTTTTCCTGTTTTCCCAATGCAATAGAGGCTTAATAATACAACATAGCCTTTTAGGTGCAACTATAGAAACAACTTGGTGCAGAGCTGCTCAGAGAGGAAAGTGGTGTGAACCTGATCTTAGCGGAGCTCTGTGCAATACATATATCAGCAGGGTTAATGTCGAAAGATATGGAACAATTATACCTCCAAACCAACCCCCTCCCTTCTATAGCACCCATGGTATAGCATAGTATTTGAGGTTGAATAAAGACATACGTCCATCCAATCCAACCCATCTAGCAATATCCTCATTTCCTGCCTAAATGTTGATCCAGAGGAAGGCAAAAAAACCCACCAAATTTATGAAGGGGAAAAAAATCCTTCCTGACTCCAAGTGGCAATCGGAAATTTCCCTGGATCAACTCTACTTTATGTATCAATACCAGTAACTTGTAACATTCCTTGTTTGCAGAAACTCATCCAGCTTTTTTTTTTTTAAACTGACCAATGAACCTGTCATAACAACGTCCACTGGAAGACGGTTCCATAGCTTTACCGTTCTCACAGTGAAAATCCCTTTCCGGACTCGAAGCCTAAACCTTTTTTCTTCAAGTCTTAAAGGGCATGTCCACCCCCATTACTGGCCCCACTCTGTAGTGTAATAAAATCCTTACCTTACATCCCAGCTCCAAATGGTTCTCCTGTAATCCCCCCAAAGTCACAAAAACTGGTCACCAGGAGGATAGCAGAGTCCATATAGGACTCTGCCTCCTGTCTCACCTCCGGGAGAAGTTTGGCATGCGCACTGCAGCCCTACTCCCCCTCCCTCTCCCACCCGCTTTGGTCTCCCTCCCCCTAGCGTAAATCCCTTTTAGTATATTATAGTCCATGTTCCCCCAGCCCCAACAGCTATAATTATATTTTCAGAAAGTTCCCTGATCATTACTTAACTCTTTCCTTCGCCGTTCTGCCTCTCAGCCAATCACAGACGAGGCTGCCGGTCCTGCCCCCTGCTTGCAGTTCCGTGCAAGAAAAGGGCCAGATCATTGTGGCCAAGGAAAGAGGTAAAGTAAGTAATGATCAGGGGACTCTCTGAGAATATAATTATAGCGGTTGGGGCTGGGGGAACATGGACTATAATATACTAAAAGTTTCTATAAAGGGTATGGACATGCCCTTTAAGGGATCTCCACGTGTCCTCTGACATGTTCTATTGGTGAACAATGCCCCAGACAGTTTATTGTATGACTCGTTAATGTATTTATATGCAGTAATCATATCCCCATGCAAGAGCCTTTTCTATAGCTTACATAATTGTAATTTATCCACTCTTTATATCCAAGCTCCCTCAATCCCCTTATTAATTTAGTTGCCCTTCTCTGAACCCTTTCCATTTCAAAGATGTCCTTTTTGTACACAGGACTCCAAAATTACACTGCATATTACAAATGAGGCCTTACCAATGCTTTGTAAAGAGGGAGAACAACATTATCCTCCCTTGAATCTACACCTCAACTCCAAGATCCCTTTCCAACAGGGATTCACTTAACACAGAGCCATTTATAGTATAAGCAGCACAAGGATTTTTAAGTCTCAACCTTAAAATGCTGGGTCCTCGCCTCTAAGGGCACATTTAATTGACTAAAGCACTTACAGAAACAAGAGCCAGTCCACTCCAGCTTCAACCCTTCGACATTCCAGGCCCATGGGTCCTGTTGAAAAAGGGACAAGGTTAGAGCAATTCTCAGGACAATACAGAGACTGGGGTGGAAAATGAGCAGAGATGTGCAGGCAGTAGACAGAGAATGGCTGCAGGGTTGCTTGCCAAATAGGGATGTCTGGCAAACCCAGGTGCCTCATCACCCATAGGTTATGGTTTTCTTTCAGTAGCACTAGCAAGCACTGGAACCCTCAGTAATAGCTGTTTTATGGTGATTTCATAGAAAATGGAAACAATAGGCTAGGTGTACAGTAGATTAAAGCAGGTGATGACACCGGATTATGTTTACAAGTATTTTTTGTGAGAAAGCTGCTTTTCCCTCTATGCAATAATGGATTTTACCAGTCCTATAACTACAATACATTTTAATTCATATTCACCCATCTTAAATGTACAATCAGAAATATCTTTTGACCCACCGAATGTCACATTGTAACTGGGTACAGAGAATTATTGTAGTGCCATATTACAGTACTCTTATTTTTAAATATAATATATTGTAGCTGGGTTGCATGCACTAGAGGAAGGGTGATATATTTAGGTTCTGATGTTTTTTGCTTACTTTGGTGACAGTTTGTATTTGGTGATGTTTCGGCACTTTGGTACTCCATCCCAGTGATTTTCTAAAATATAATTTTCTGAATGGATCCTAGTATATCTTTCAGTTGGTTGTTGCATTTTTTTACCTACTACATACATTGTGTCTATAAATTACTATAAATCAATATTGCCATTAGTAGTATAGTAAGTCCTAGATTAAAGGGCAAATATAGTTCCATATAAAACTATATTTTTTCATATTGATACAGACCACAGGTGGAATGGAACGGTGCTCTGTATGACATTGACAGAAACAAAAAAACATATACACAACAATAAATCTGGAAATATTTCTTATTTGTGAATATCTACTGTTGTACAATAGAAGGGTTGGAATTCGCTTTCATTCAAAGCAAAATGGTTACCATTAAAATCTGCTAACAATGTGAAGTTTATACGGAAGGAAAAAATGAGACAATAATAAAGATCCATTTATGGGTTTAGACAAACTGTACAGAAAGCAACAGGAAACTACCCCTACAAATCCATAAATATATATATATATATATATATAAACAAACAGGATTAGGGCTGTGTGTATTGTAAACAGTGAAATTTATTCTCTTCCTGTTACCATTCTAATTTTGTTTGGCCTGAATGCACACACAGATAAACCAACACAGAGCCAGACTTAAGCTAACCATACACACTACAATCACAGTCATACAATCCAGGTATCGTATGCTCTTGTATGGGCGATCGGACACAATAGTGCATTTTCTCCAATCGGGACAGTTGCATCTATGGGCACCATTAGAAGTATAAAGCCTGTGCTCTTTGCCATGCCCAGCTTTCTCCGTGTCACACCCTTGTTCTCGATGCTCCAGCACATTTTGCACAAGGTACAGCTGGAGTGACAACCAGGTTTTGTGCCTGTGTAGGAATTTCTCTTTGGGCTGTTAAATTGTTTAACTTATGTTTTCCTTAGACTCATTTACCAGACATCTCTCATTCCACCAAAGCAATTGTGTGCAGGAATCTGTGTCACTATAATAACATAAATAACAATCTGTCTAACCAATTGGTGCTGTGTGAACAAACAGTGGGTCATTCACATGCTCTGTCCTCAGTGCCTTGCACCTTCCCTGTGTGTGTAGCATTGTGTAAATAAAGCAGATCTGGAAAAGCTATTCAAGGTACTGCCCTAAAAGATTTCCTAGGCTGTAAAGGCCATAAACACATGCAACTGCCATCACATACACGCTGTCAATTTCCACTGGATTCTGTAGGCAATATGCAACATAACACAAACCCAACCAAACACCCACTCTTTGTATAGGGATTGGTCGATGGGGACAGCCCATACATAGAACAACCATACCAACGCCCTCTACTAGAACAGGGTTTATCAAAGGGTGTGCTAGGGCACACTGGCTTCAAAGAGAAGTGTGCCTCAGAATTTTGATAGTGGAAATGTATTCACATTTTTTTCATTTTGTAAAAATATACAGTATGATACAATTATAACACATTCAATATAATAATAATATAATATATAATATAATGTAATGTTACTTTACACAATATTTATTGAAATATATTACACATTAAGAATTCTGGTGTGCCTCAAGAAAAATTGGCATTGCCAAGCGTGCTGCGGTCTGAAAAAGTTTGAGAACCCCTGTACTAGAATATAAAAGGTAGCCAATACCGTCAGACAGAATTTTCCCATCCATACCAACCATCTTGCAGGACAGAAACTGTTGCCAGCCACATAAAAGGTGCAAATACATCAGTAAATTTACCTCCTGACATTCCCACAGCCCAATCATTTTGCGATCAATAATACAACCATAACATTGATCGCAAACCACGAAATGCCTGCAAAATGTCACTGGGACATCGGAAGGAAAACATTCATGTCGGATTAAACATCAATCCAATGCTAAGCCAGTGTATGGCTGGCAAAAAGGCATAGCATTTAAAGTTGAATACATTTTTAGTAAGAAAATAAAGCTTATCATGATATGTAAAACCACCATAGCTTAAATTATTATTATTGTTTATTTCTCCTTTATTAAATTACTCTTACATTATTGAACCTAAAACAAACCCAGCACCAAACCTATTGCCGTTAATATGGTTGAGCCACACCTTTTAAATTCGACCACTTGTCGAGTTTCATTGTGCAATACCAATGTGTCTGTAGCATTGAGTATAGTTACACCACAATATTAAATAATGTGTCCCTTGCGTGCATTAGTTTTAACTGTAATGCAAAACATCAAAACATGACTGATGTTTTAGTACCTGTAAATCCGGATTAGCATTTCCTGAAAATTATTAGCTTCTAGCAATATACTGTGATATTTGGGTACTCAACAGCAACACAGTATGGGAACAAGGGTTTACAGAACAAACAGGTACAATCCAAGCAATCCCATAATATACTATTGGGCACCTTACTAGTAATACTATGAATGTTGGGGGGTATATTGTCTCATTTGTCCTCTAATTGTATAATAAGATTAACTGCTTAGTGCAGCAGGAAAGTTGTGATCTCTTTAAACTTTATGGAATGAATGGAATTTAACAATTGACCATAATGCCTTTGTTCTTCCCAGCACTAGTGTACAGAAGTTCCTCATATTGTTCAATATGATATCATTTTAATCCTTTTAGGACTACAAATACTTACCTTGATTTACTTACAGATACAAAGCTTTTTAACCATCAAAGTGTATATAGGTTAAATAACCCTGAGACATGAAACATATCAAACTCCTGGGTTATAATGCAGCCGAATGTTCTAAAATGTAAGGAAACTTTAAATCATGTATGACTATATGAATGGTTACCAGTGATTCTCAAAAAGAGTTCTGGGAAAGTTGTTATGCGTTCCGCAAGGTATAGCGTCAGGAGTTGTAACAGATTCACGCTTTTGATGAATCTGGGCACATTTGTTCTATGGAATTTCTACATTTGCCTGATTGGGTCCTTACACTAGGTACTGTTAGAAGACGGAAGTAATTTGGGGGGCCCTATAGTTCTCCTTTTATATTGCAAAATTAAAGGGTATCTCCACTGAGAAGTGTGAGTAAAGTTAAGCACATACCCTGAATTACAGCCTCCTCTGTGCAGCATATCAATAGATCTAAAGCATATCAGAAGATCCTGCTCCTTTTCATGCCTACCTGCTTGATAAGCTCCCGACGCGTGTGCACCATTTCGCACATGCGCAAATTCGATCTTCCGTAGTCGGGATAACTTGTCCCTGCTCTGTCTTCCATCAGCAAATGGGAACTTAAGCATTATGTTCCCATGGCTGCAACTCCAATGCTTGGTGCTTGTTTGCAGGAGCAAGGCACATGCCGGACGGGGGGGTGAGGGGGGGGGGTGTTGGTGTAAAGAGACACAATATGAGTTGCAGAGGGGATGCTGGGAGTGGAATGGGAGGGAGGGTGAGAGACACGAGTTGAGTTGCAGAGGGGATGCTGGGAGAGCCATAATCTAAAATGGGAGGGAGGGTGAGAGACACAAGATGGGTTTCATAGGGGATGCTGGGACTGCCACAAGCTGGAATGGGAGGGAGGGGGGTGAGAGACCCAAGTTTCAGAGGGGATGCTGGGAGTAAGATACAAGATGAATTTTAGAGCTTTGTAAAACTCCCAGCATCCCCTCTGAAATTCATCTGGTCTCTCACTCAACCCCCCTTCCATTTCAGCTAGTGTCTTACTACCAGCATCCCCTCTGAGACTCATTTTGTGCCTCTCACCTAACCCCCCTTCCATTTCAGCTAGTGTCTTATATATCTAACGAGCAGAACTTCCCCTGGCTGCTGCAAAGGAACAGAGTTGATTTTTGGTGGAAAAAGGTAGGAGGAGGGTTGGGGGAAGGTGAACTTTCAGATTAAAAAAAAAAGTTTTTTCATTAGTGGAGATACTCTTTAAGATTCATGAAGATCACACACTCACAAAATGCTAATTCAATGGAAGTGGTAAGGATAATATGCATAGTTATGTTTTGAGGAATTACTTTACAATAGTAATCAGAATAAATTTTATGAGGATTTTTTTATCGGCAGCAGCAAACCAACAATATTTCGACCAAGCCCAAAGGTCAATATCGACATTGGGTTAAAATATCCGCCTGTGTGTGGCCGACTAGGACTCGGATTCTGGTATAGCAGTGGTATGTGTTATACGTGGATTTGTTGTGGCTTTTGATGATTATTGCACAAATCAAAGTCTGTAATCCATGTATTTACATGGATTAATTGGTTGAAAGGAGTTGTCAATGGGTTTTTGTGAATGGGAACTAAATTAAGATGTTGTACCACAGGCTTTATGCAATATGGCCACTTGTGTTTAATCTGTTTATAAACAGCTGACATACACATTTATCTGACCATGTATAGGGATCAATTGTTCTGGTGAATACACGTATCCACGACCGCTATTGGTTCTAGAAGGCCAATAGTGACTTAAGGTTCACATGCGATCGTGGGTACGAATATTTCGGCCGATAATTGGCCTGTGTGTAGGCGATTTAATGGTCGTTCGGAGATCCGCCAAATCGGTCATTCAACGATCCCTGAACGAACGTTTCAGATGATAAAGCGCCTACACCATCCCCGACAGCCACAGGATCAGTGATTTTCATACACATGGTTGATAATTGGCAAATCCCATTAGATGAATGAAGTATGTACCAAGATTTAGTTACAACAAACGATACCAGGGCATAGACATAGCCAGTAAGATGTTGGATTTTATGGTTCTTCTCTTTATAAAGCACTGGTAAGGCCCCATCTAGTGTACACCATGCAGATGTGAAATCCAACACACAGTATGGATATTACAAACCAAGAAAGGATGTAGAGAATGGAAGGTAAATTAACCAGCAGAATGGAAACGCTTGGTCAGTGGTGTAACTAGGAATCACTGTGCCCCCCAGCAAAACTATGATTGGGCCCCTATCCATGCTTCATCAACAGTGGTTTTCTAGAGGGAGGCTATAACTGCCATAGTAAAAATAGGAAGATGGGGCCCCCTTGGCTCCTGGGCCCCCCTGCGGTCGCTCCCGCTGCTCCCCCGTAGTTACGCCTCTGAGCTTGGTGCTTGTGAGCTATGTGAGCACTTTATAAATACATAAAAACAAAACAATAGGAAAACTGAATTAAACAGAATTATTTAGTAACAAAAGTTAACCATTGGAACAGTTATCCAGACATTTTTATATATAAGGTTTATTCAATGGATTTAGGGATAATATTAACTGGCATTTGGGGTCAGAAAGGAATTCTGTGCCACCTGGGGGTTTCTGCCTGTGGCCTATGCCTGTCTATCATCTCTTGAATAGGCAGAAATTTTGGGTAGGGTAAGAAAGATTGAACTTGAAGGACAAATGGCTTTTATTTACCCTAACTTGTCAGGAGAGACCTCAGTTGACCTTTAAATAAAACAAAAATTACCATTTTTGATTTGTTGATCTAATTTCTGTTTCTAAACCAAAACCATTTATTTTATATAGAAATATCAGACAGTCCAGCAAAGCCAGAAATCTGGAGCATGAAAACGCATTATTGCTGATGACTGTCCAGTAGATCGATTTCGTGAAGTCCAAGTTCTATAACAAAAAGCCTGCACGTCACTTGCAGAATAAAGGTCTGTAACACATTTCAATTTGCTCCTGAAGGGTTGCAAATATTAACCTTGGAAAGACTGTGTTACTATTGGTGATATGAATGACATTTATATACAAATATAAACCCTGGAAGGACTATGTTACTATTGGTGATATGAATGACATTTATATACAAATATAAACCCTGGAAAGACTATGTTACTATTGGTGATATGAATGACATTTATATACAAATATAAACCCTGGAAAGACTTGTTACTATGGTGATATGAATGACATTTATATACAAATTAAACCCTGGAAGGATTATGTTTACATTGGTGATATAAATGACTTTATATACAAATTAAACCCTGGAAAGACTATGTTACTATTGGTGATATGAATGACATTATATTACAAATATAAACCCTGGAAAGACTATGTTACTATTGGTGATATGAATGCCATTTATATACAAATATTAACCTTGGAAAGACTGGTTACTATTGGTGATATGAATGACATTTATATACAAATATAAACCCTGGAAAGACTATGTTACTATTGGTGATATGAATGACATTTATATACAAATATAAACCCTGGAAAGAATATGTTACTATTGGTGATATGAATCACATTTGCGGTTATTGTCATGCTAAGAATTTTAAAGCAGATTCTCCTGGAATGTGAACACGTGAACATGAACACCAGATTTTGATGTCATGGCCACTCCCCCAAACATCACTATCATACCCGAACCATCACGGCCACGCCCCCAACATCACAACTATGCCCCCAAATGTTGTGAGCAGGCCACTAGATATTGTGGTCAACCCCCCCCCAAAAAAATAATTACGGTCCACCCCCATATAATCAAAGCGATGCCCTCAAACATCGTAGGTACATTCCAGAATCACGTCCACATCCACAAACATCCTTTCTATGCCCCAAACATCCCCCCCAAACACCACACCCACAAACTTGACATCCACACCCCAAAACATCATACCCACGCCATGCTTCCAAATATCGCAACCACCAAATGTCACATCCAAGCCTCCTGGACACCATAGACACGACCCAGACTGTCCACACCCTAGAATGCCGTACCCCCACCCACCGCAACATCGCACACATGCCCCATCCACCTACTCAAACCGGGACAGTTGGGGGTATGGACTGCATGGGAATTACCCGCATTACCTGGACTTAAGTATCAGACATACACTGCCCACATGTCACACACTTCACAGTTACAACTAAAAGAACAAAGACAACATGGCACTTTCAATTCAGATCAGAAACTAACTTTATTGATTGGGATCTACCATAATAGTCAATATAAAGTGGTCCTTGGGCAAGGATAAAGTATTAAGTGCAAACAAAGTGACACACAAAATAGAGCACGCTTACTAAAAACACACAAGGCTCAAACAGCGCAACAGAATGAAGTCCAGCTTTAACATTACAAAGAACCTGCATGTCACATGCTTTAGAGACACTGACGCCCATCAGTCACACAAGTGCTGCGGTATTCAGTTGTAATCAACATGTTATCCCCACAGCAAATTCCATGTAGCATGTACACCACAACATTTGTATATTTACGCTCTGAGTGAAATTATAACATTGCTATTTTGCTTTGCTATAAACATTTGTGCTATACCTCCATCAAGCAATGTCACCTCCTCAACTCATAACTATTAAATACATGACATACATTACCAACTGTGCACTTCCTTTCCCCGTCTCTTCCATCCAAGCCAAACACACCTGCATGTTAAAAATACTATACCCACATGTGTACACGGGCAACGCCAGGTACAACACTTGGAAAATATATATACATAGTATAGTGACAGAGGGAAGGGATTTCTAGACAGCAGGTACTTAATTTGTAGAGACCAGTTTCCCTTTAAACACAGCTAGAGAGAGTTTCCCGTCTGCCTCATGTCATGCTGTGTTTAACTAATAGCTGGTCCGGACAGAATTACAAAATATTACGAAGTTTGAAATACTCCTTTGAAAGAGCTGTGCCTTCCACATAGTGCTTATATAATATTTCGGTTGTTGTGTGAGCAGATTGGACCCAGGGTAATCATGTGTGCAATAATCAAGCTGTTTGCTTCCCTTGCAATATGGGTCTCAATGCAGCTTTAGGCTTTATATGGCTGACTTGCTGCTCATGCCTGTTGTGCAAGTTTACAAGAGAAGCAAAGAAAAAAAAAAGTCAGCACATTTTTTAAATGCAGACTATGCCAAAGACTATCAACTTATGCTGGCCCTGTACTGTAAACTTCCCTCATGAAGTACACCTTTCAATTCTTCATCCTGGGGCACTTCCAACCGGTCATCCAGGAAGGTCAGTCAAAATTAGCCACAGCCAACAGTTCATCAAGACCGAGCCGTGGTTTTCAGACGCGTCCGATTCAGACGAACGCTCGCAAAGCATCCAATAGTTTGCCCTGATCGACCAAACACTGAAATGTCGGATGGTCTGGCTGAATTATTGGATGGTGTGTACCCAGCTTTACATTTCCAGCCACATTGAGACATAGGGGCGAAAATAGCACCATTTGGGGCTTCGTTTCGCCTTATTTATAAAAAAGCGAAAAAACACACTTCGCGGCTGAAAAAGGCGAACGGGCGCGATAAAGAGCGAAAAGTATCGCAGCGAAAACTTAACGCATCTAGTATAGTATAGTATAGTATAGTATTTGAGGTTGAATAAAGACATACGTCCATCCAGTCCAACCCATCTAGCAATATCCTCATTTCCTGCCTAACTGTTGATCCAGAGGAAGGCAAAAAAAAAACACCAAATTTATGAAGGGGGAAAAAATTCCTTCCTGACTCCAAGTGGCAATCGGAAATTTCCCTGGATCAACTCTACTTTATGTATCAATACCAGTAACTTTCAACATTCCTTGCTTGCAGAAACTCATCCAGCTTTTTTTTGAAAATGACCAATGAACCTGCCATAACAACGTCCACTGGAAGACAGTTCCATAGCTTTACCGTTCTCACAGTGAAAAACCCTTTCCGAGCTTGAAGCCTAAACCTTTTTTCTTCAAGTCTTAAGGGATGTCCTCGTGTCCTTTGACATGTTCTATTGGTGAACAATGCCCCAGATAGTTTATTGTATGGCCCTCCTAAATCCATGCTGGTTACTACTTATAATGTCAGTCCTTGAAACATACTCTAGAACATGTTCCCTTATTAAACTTTCCAGGATCTTCCCCACCACTGAAGACTGCATTGCGAAAACCATTCGAAACCAGAAAAGCCCACTAGAAAATGATGTCAAGTTCAAAATGGCCACCTCACATTTACCAAGAAGTCAGCCATGTCTTATTTAGTCAATCTTCTTAGAATTTCTCAATTGGAATACAATTTTCTTTTGCACTGCACATTCGCCTTTCTAATGCGCGATCGCTTTTCCAAGGCATATTCCATTATAATGCGCGGTCGCCTTTCTAATGTGCGTTCGCTTTTCCAAGGCATATTCCATTATAATGCGCGGTCGCCTTTCTAATGTGCGTTCACCTTTCTAATGCGCGTTCGCCTTTCTAATGTGCGTTCGCCTTTCTAATGTCGCTTTTCCAAGGCATATTTCATTCTAATGCGCGATCGCCCTTCTAATGCGCGTTCGCTTTTTCAAGGCATATTACCCATTAGAATGCCTTTTCGCTCAAACAATGACTTTTCACCACCTTCAGGGTCGAGCTAATCTTTCACTCTTTTAAACGCAAAAACACCTTTCGCTCTTTTATAAATCGCGTTATGCCTTTTCGCTTCCTTTTCGCTAAAATTACCATTGCGAAGTAAGGCGAAAAGGGTTTAGCGATAGCTCGCGGAAACGGTTTCGCCATTCATTAACGCTACCTTTATAAATAGCGTTAACGGTCTTTTTGGTGAAAACCCATGCGAAAAGCGAATGCGAAAACATTTCGCTACTTTTCGCTCTTTTATAAATATGCCCCATAGTATCAGGTGCGTGTCCTTCAAGCTGTGGAACATGAAATACTTGAGGAAATTTATCATAAGGATAATTCATTTTTTGCATCTGTCGCACGTTGTTGAACTTGCTGTACTAGCTCATAACATCTACTATTCACATTCATTCTCATTTCCGAGAGTCACAATTGCACCAATTTATTATTGTGCTTACGCCTTTCTCTAAAAGAGTTTGATAAGACACATAGCTGATGTTCAATTTCCGTAAAACCGATATTAAAACAGCTTGAGCTCGCTGCGTTCTTCCAAACCACCATAGCCTGTGCAAATCCCTTCTAAAATTTGTGCTAGCATATATACCATTGGTTAGTGGTATAGTGAGGAGTTAAAATTAATGGCACATACATTATATCGAATAGCATAGGGTGTAATGGCACAAATAATAACATTTGACTGATTAACTTTGTATTGATTTTTTTTTTTATGAAAAAGCAAAACAAATAATTGTTTGAATTATCTTTATATTCTTTGCTCTTTGTCCTTTATCAAATAAAAAAAGAAAAAGAAGAAAACCCAACTAACAGTATAACAAAACGAATCATCACTTGCACCAACAGTAATTGAACTCTGAACCAGTAAAAGCAGCCTAACTGGTTACTCCAGATCCCTTGCGGTTAAGCAAGGTGATACCTCCCAGTTATGTCCACAGTAGGGCCACGGCAAACCCATTAATGCATATATTCTTGCCTAACTGATAATGGATTCCTCCCTACAGCTACAATATATGCACAGAGACAATAGATACTTCTTTCTCAGGATAGTTATGCACATACAGATGAAACCTTCCTCTTTCAAGAAACTTTTCAGAACTACGGGCAAGCGCAGGATTTTTAAGGGAGGGGTTCCTGAAATAGTTATCATGGGCAGCGGGGAAGCACATCGCACCGTTCATAATGTAAGCATGTTTCAATCCTTTGTTAGAGCACGGCCACACTGCAACGCAAACGGAATTGCATGAGATTTCATGTGCGATTTAGTTGTGTTTGCGCATGCGTTTTTTTCATTAAGTATTGTAAAACACATGATTGCGTTTTAAAATGCGGAACGTAGATCGCAATCGCATCCGAAAACGTGCATTTTCGGCGTGTTGCCGCGATTCCAATGATTTGAAAAAACACAAACGCATGCGCAAACGCAGAACAATCGCAGCAGTGTGATCTAGCCCTTACAGGTGCGAACCTCATTATAGTAGAAACAACATTGTCATATAAATCCTTATTCTTTTCTGGAGCCCCATTCAGGATAGCATCAGGAGAATAGGCATAGGAAAGATCAGTTCCCATTTGTGCTAATGTGTGTTCATTGTCTATGTGATCAGATTCACACCTGTCCCCAAACAAGTAACATGTTCTGTTAAGAATGTTAAGGCCCATACATGTGTGCATTAGAGGGGCTTTACACACGATGGTATATGAACGGCCGTTTTGGGCGACTATTGGTAAGTGTATGGGTGCTCAGTCTGCCATCATTGATGAGCCAACCAAGCACCCCTACACTTACCAATTCTTGGCCGAAAATCTATTTGTACACCAACGTAAGATGCAGGTCGGTCACATGTGTACAAGCCTTTAGTCCCTTTGGGTCTATAATAACAAAATTATTTTTAATTGGTTTGGTTTTATCTGCAGCAACCAATCAGTTGTTTTTTTAACTGCCTTAACCCAGAAAAAACACTAACCTTTGATTGGTTGCCAGAAATAAACAGCAGAAGCAAACTTTTGCACCTCCTACTGCATTAGCCCCTATTTTCTGTCTCTAAACATAAATGTCTTTGTTTTACATATATAAGGAAAAAATTGGAAGAGGACTCATATGCAATCCAATCTGCAAGTGTTTATTGCGACATGTTTCGGGCAACACTGTGCCCTTTCTCAAGCATAAACTGACTCCCCACATGGGTACAGCGGTATCCAGACATTTCCACGAAAATAAACATAATATATCACAACTGAAATGGTGCGTTCTTGAAAAAATAGAACACCAACAGAGAGGAGGGAATATGAGATTGAAACTGTTAAAAGCTGAGGCTATTTGGATTAAAAAATTCAAAGTATGAAACCAATAGGAATAAACGAGGCATGGTCTGTGAAACCTTTTTTGTAACTATGTAATGGATGCGTATATATAGATACATGGATTGTATCCACTTACAGTGTCTTTTGTATTATAGGTTGCTGATTAAGAAGTACCAGCTGAAATGAAAGCTGGTATGTTACATATAGAATGAGTATGGTAGGCATAAACAAGTGCAGTTCCATAATAATGTATATATATATGTACATAGATATAGATGTTTTACATATGTTTTTACCTAGGTACATCTCCAAGGTGGTGGTGATCACGCGAACTGGAATATTTCAATATGGACTTGAATTCATTATGGACATTTTGGACACTAAGTTTGTATTCTTTGCACCAATAGGGTGCTTGTATGCACTAATTAGGTTGAGGGGCGGGGTTTTTTGTGATGCTATTTAAACTCCCATGTGGGGAGTCAGTTTATGCTTGAGAAAGGGCACAGTGTTGCCCGAAACATGTCGCAATAAACACTTGCAGATTGGATTGCATATGAGTCCTCTTCCAATTTTTTCCTTATATATGATTATTACTGGTAGACGGTCCAGTGGGAGAGAGACCAACCGAGATAAGGAGGACAGTGGTAGTTATTTTCCTATATAAATGTCTTTGTTTTACACCAAAATATATTTCACACATTAATCAAGGAGTCTATTTATTATGTGAGAAAAGTAAAAATGCTGGTTGTAATTTGCACTTTAACAATATAAAAAATATGAAAACATTTTTAACTGGGTAAAAGGGTTTGGACTATTTATTCTATAGGTCAGGAGGACTATTTGCTCCAGAAGGAAAACAAATGAAATCTGTCAACTCCTTGTCCTAATGTATGACACAGTGACAAGCTACACAGAAAAGGAATCCTATTTCTGTCTAATAGCTACAAACCTCCCTGTGCGACATAATGTCAGGTCAATATGAAATAATTAAACTTAAGCCAAACAAGTTTTGTAAGGGGAGGACTGAGACATTTTGGACTGAAGTGCAAACACATTGAAATGGCCCTTACACGCCTGTGCACAATTATATAATTAGCTGTGCCAGTCTTACTACTTGTTCAGTACATTCAAATTGCATCTTTACTTTTATTAACCTTATTAGCACAGGCACTAACCTGGTCATTACTGTGTGACTGAGGCAGGGACTGGGTCTCTTATTTTACTACTGGATTCACTCACAAGTAAATGGACCGTGCACGCTTAGATTCACCTAATGACTTGCAAGTCTTTCCTACGGACACAGTCAGAAAGTGAAAATACAATTCTCTACATTGCAATCCGGGCACTGTAATATTATCAGCTATGCAGGAGCTTTGATGGATTACCGTAACAAAGAACATTTTATGTCATTGTTACCTGACATTACTGCATGTTCTCTATAACCCACCAGTCTGCATTTTTCTTTGTAATGATGGAACTTAAACCAAAATGTCACATTTGTTTCATCGTTTTCCAATTAATAGAAAGGGTCATGCGACATCTCACAACTCCTTGTAGCCAAACCAAGCAGCACAATGGCTCATGATCTGTAACTTTTCCAGATGTGTGATGATTGGCCATACCTCCCATTTTCATTTTAAGGTGTATGGTCACAGTCACACTGAACTGACAGCTCCATTGCTGCATGCACCACACCATTTTATATCATCTATTGTGTTATCCACAATCAGGGAATTTCCATATGGTTAAAATCAATCGCTTTGTGTGAAAATTCCCCCAGAACCAACTATTTTTATTTATTTTTTTTTTTTAAGTAATAAATTCTGTGTAATGACATGGATTACTGCACCCTCCTTTGAATTTCCCATTCATGGTTTTACAAGACTGGGCAGAGTCCGCCCTTTCCGAATTAGAGCATAGGGATAGAGGCAGAGGACATTCTGACCTGTCAAACTGTACAATTTATTAAGGCCAAAACAGAGAGAAAGCTTGAATCTGAGAATGTGCCGCCTGGATACAAAGTGAAAACCCTGCCCGGGGGACACAGCACCCACTGTCTCCATATCACTAGGCTGCATTGCCTGGAAACAGAAGCCTATAAAATCTGGGGGATGGGAGGGTGACACACTGAAATGGTCCATGCCACAATGGGCAAACAAAAGACTTTTAAATGATAAAAGTATTAAACCTGTACAGATTGGCCACCTTGTTACAGTGACAGTAATAACTTTCCAGTTTACTGCTGCAATTAATAACATTACCTACAGAAATCTTGCAGCAAATGTTTGAAAGCTACAACTCCCAGCATCCCCTGTTAGCATAATGCTGGGAGTTGTGGTTCTCAAACAATTGAAAGATCGCAAGTTTGACATCCCTGACCTACAACAGGGTCCAGTGGGGTAAATAGGAGTAACTAGGAATCACTATGATGGGGCCCCTCTCCTTACATCATCCACAGTGGGAAAAATAGGAAAATGGCCCCCTGCAGTTGCTCCCCTTGCTCCCTGAACCTGGCAGGGCCTGTTCAGTTTTTTTTATTCCAATTGAACTGAATACATAAAAAAGACAATACTACCTGACTGGCTACTAATGTCCACCCCTCACCCATAGTCTCACAACATATCCCAGTATGCTAATAAGTAGCAATCAGATAGAGTTGCCATGCTGGAATATAATATAGATTTGCTTTGAACACCTGTGGGATCCCAATCACCCAAATCCCAATGGCCCTTCCCCTGGATGAGGTTAATCTCATGAATACATTATCCTAAACACAAACAACAATGATAAGAATAAGGTGGCAGTGGAACTTCAACTCTCAAGTTTTAAAATTCTGCAGTGAAAACTATCAAATAATTAATAAAAACATTATAATCATTACCTGTAAACTATTCTCAAGTCTATAGAACATCACATGGCAAGATTGGGACCCTGACAGTATCACCAACGGGAGAGTAATGCAAAGTGACAGTAGTCCAGGGGGGTAAGGTAATGGTCTCTAAACCCCCAGTGCTTAGCTATCAGTGTCCCACAAGGAGGGGTTAGTTAAGTACAGTGCAGTCACCACAGAGTACAGCCACTGTCTTACCTGTGAGAGTCCGGGAATCAGGTACACAACTGCAGGTATAGGAAGCCTGTCCCGTCTAGTCATAGTCAGACGCTGTCTGTGACACCCGGAACGGATCATACGGAGCGGATCCAACCCCAGCTCATTGAAAACTCGGACACAAGTTGTTTGCGGTGGAATGGTACGTCACGTGACTGCTGGTAACTGAACTGAACTTACTGCATACATATACATTACCTACATTACATATACATAAATAGACATAAATATACATATCCAACCATAGTAACATGTAGAGCACTCTCAGGACTTGTTCAAAAAATCTTTTAACTTTTATTCCATAAGCAGCAAACAGATAGCCATATACATAGATAGACATAAATAGAATATAGATATACATTACATATACATTAATGACATAGTATACTTACATATACATTTAGACCTAGATAACATTCATGACCATCTACATAATAGACATAATATACATATACATATACAAGATATACATATACAAGATATACATCATACATTAATGACATAATTGTAAGATATACTATAATTACATAGATATATACATAATATCCTATCCAACCATAGTAAACATGTAGAGCACTCTCAGGACTTGTTCAAAAAACTTTTAACTTTTATTCCATAAGCAGCAAACAGATAGCCATATACATAGATAGACATAAATAGAATATAGATATACATTACATATACATTAATAGACAATATACATATACATTAATAGACATAGATATACATTACATATACATTAATAGACATAAATATACATATACATAATAGACAGATATACATATACATAGATATACATATACATTAATAGACATAGATGTAGATATACATTAATATACATAGATATACATAAATATACATATACATTAATATAAATATACATAAATAGACAGATATACATTACATATACATATACATAGACATAAATATACATAATAGACAGATATACATAGATAGACAAATAGATATAGATATACATTACATATACATTAATAGACAGATATACATTACATATACATTAATAGACAAATATACATATACATTAATAGACATAGATATACATTACATATACATATACATTAATATACATAAATAAACATATACATAATAGACATAGATATACATATACATAGATATACATAAATATACATACCGTATGCATTAATATACATAAATAGACATAGATATACATTACATATACATATACATTAATATACATAGATTTACATAAATATACATATCAATTAATATATATTAATACAAATAGATATACATTAATAGACATAGATATACATTAATATACATAGATACACATTACATATACATTCATATACATAGATATACATTAATATACATATACATTAATATACATTAATATACATAAATAGACATGGATATACATTACATATACATTAATATACATAGGTATACATAATTAGCACCATTTTAAATGACAAGAACTTTTATTGAATAAACCTGTTAATGCTTTGCTCCCTGTGTAAATGTATTCCCCGTCCCCCTTGAAGGCAGTCCAGATAGAAGGAAGGTATATAAGCTCTTTAAGCTCACATGAGTCCCTGGAATAGATCATACTAAATTAAGAGAGAAGCAGGTATGGTCCTGTTGCCCCAGGGAACATATGTATATTTTTCACTAAGTTAGGACTGATGCTGGGTTACTGCATTGGAGTGGCGCATCAGCTGACACATGTTTGTACAATGTAACTAAAGGTATCCATTTGAACTACAGTGCAGGTGATTACCCTTCATTGCTTGCATACATGTCTAATTCTTTTACCCCATTCATTTATAATTGTATGTGTAGTTGAGTGCTGGAGTCTTTTGTGTAATGTATAAATTGCCAGTCCTCCTTTGCACCGCATGTACATGTACACAGATATGCACAGGTATACGTAGATATACCTATACATCAGACTTGGGCAAAGAAAGGCCCGGGGGCCACATCATACCCATATTGGCAGTTCCTGACGGGCCCCTAAATACTAATACCCAGAAAAAATCTTAATATTAATTGATTGTCTCATGCTGGATAAATGATTTATGTTTATTTTATAAGAAGAAAATGATGACCTGACCAATTGATTTATTAAATTTGATGGAATGGGTTTAAAGGGTATCTCCACTCGTTTTAGAAGTTTTGGGAATCCCGTTCTATTGAAGAACGGGAGGTAAAGGAGCTGTGCCTTACCTTCCGTTCTTCAATAGAACGCACAGGAGCCAGGAGAGAAGGTAAGAAACTTACCCACTTGCTCGCTCCCCCGGCGCTTGGTCTGACAGGTTCCCGACGGACCTTGTCTTCTATGCGCATAGATTGCGCATGCGCATAGAAGAAAAGGTCCGTCGGGACCTGACAGACTACGCGCCGGGGGAGCGAGCGAGCAGGTAAGTTTCTTACCTTCTCTCCTGGCTCCTGTGTGTTCTATTGAAGAACGGAAGGTAAGGCACAGCTCCTTTACCTCCCGCTCTTCAATAGAACGGGATTCCAAAAACTTCTAAAACGAGTGGAGATACCCTTTAAAATATTGCACTTCTTCTTTTGAATATTGCAGCTAATAAAAGAAAAATCCAATGAACCATGTGCATTAATTTAATCTTTTTATTAAAAAATGTGAATGAGTTGAACCAATTGGTCCAGCCCTTCACGACAATCCAAGTTTCTCAAATATTATTGCCCACCCCAGCTATACATACATACATATACACAGATATACATGGATACACATAGATATACATATAAACAAACAAAAGCCTGTGCACTCTACCATCAATAGTTCAAATTGGCTGGGTGCTGCTGGGTGTGATTCAATTACATATCCAGTAAAAGTTCCAGGGCACTCTCAGGACTTGTGCAAAAAAATATTTTGTTAAACATGCAAAAAAAAACACAGATAGCAACGTTTGGTCTCCCTCTTAGAGTCTTGAGAAACGTTGCTATCTGTGTGGTTTTTGCACATTTAATAAAGTATTTTGTTTGCACTAGTCCTGAGAGTACCCTGGAACTTTTACTTTGTTGGATATACATATACATAGATATACACACACATATATATACAGTCTCTATAAGTGATAGAGCACTCAGGGGTCTTTCTTCAAAAAAACTTTTATTTTAGCAGTAGTTACATCTACACGTTTCGGCTGGTTAGATCAGCCATCATAAGGATGATATCACTTACTGTGTATCTACTACTAATAGCAACATGTAATACTAACGGCGAGAGTGGGGGACACCTGGATTTAGTGTTTTTATATATATATATATATATATATATATACTGTACATACACAAATATACATAGACATGCAAATATATACATATACTTAAATATACACAGATATACACCAATATACATAAATATACACCAATATACATATACATAGGTATACACAAATATACATAGATATAAATATACATAGATATACATATAAATAAATATACATAGATATACAGAAAGAATGAACAGAAGAAGTCAAAGGCTCGATATCGCCAAATAGCATAACGGCCATACTGTGTAGGAGAGCAGTTGGATCTGTGTATGCAGTTACTATTGGAATCTATCGGCATACATTCAATGGCAATGTGATGGCCACCATTAATGTTTGCCTGTGCTATTAATCAACAGGATCCAGATATTTATTAACTACAGCAAAAAGCTACAGTATCAAGAAAAGTTTCAACAGAATCAGACGTAGAGGGTATTTTGGCGGTGATTCTATATTTTTATCTCCCCCTATAATGGGGGCTACCCAAACAATGTTTTATAGCCAATGACAGGCAGCTTCTTATGGAATCTGCTTACCATTGGCTATTAATCTTTACTGTGTGTACCCAGCTTAACAGCTCAGTTGCTAAGGATTAACAGCAATAGTAAACCTTTGCCAAACTTTGTTACATAAGCCCCCGCTGCCATCTACAGTATTTGCCATTCTGTAATTCTTGGTAAAGATATTGGCACACAGGACATGTATAATGAAATCAGTAGGTAAACGTCAGAATTGTACTGTGTCACAGAGATAGCAATAGACTAATGAGCCCATGCCTGATTGAACAAATGGGGATCTGGGAAAAAACACAATTGCTGGTTTTGGTCCCCATATATAGTTTTGTCTGAATTCACTAGAATTGAAATAAAAGGAATTATAGAAGTTCTAAGAATTATCAAATGCACAACATGGAGAGATGGATAACTCCATTGCACTAACCTGATCTATTGATCGTTGGGAGCGGTGACCAGACTGCACAAAGGTACAAACCAAGTCACTTCAGGGTCAACCAGTGATCTTTTAGGAAACACTGCAGAACTAAATTTAAATTCTCACACAGTATTATATATAGATGGGCAAGGGATGGCTATGCTGAATGGCCAAATGCTAATAGTGTATGTATGCCCCAAAAAACATTCATTTCAAGTCTCATGGATATCGAGACTACATTAGAACAATACAAGTTGATTTTTTTTAGACAGTGCAGTTTTACAAGCAAATAAGACATTTATACTGGTGAAACAAACTGGACATTTGATTGGGATGAGGTTATACTTTTTGGTATTGTTGTCCTTTAAGGTTCATGAATCCACAGCCCTCAATATGCCACCTATTGGTTTTTGAGGGCATCACACAACCTGCATGTAGAACAAGAGCATAGGACTATGATTTGGCTTTTGGGCATTTTCTGCACAGTTTTCTCAAGTTTATAATGTGATGTATCATATAACTGAAATCCCTATAATAGATAACCATCCATGTTAGGAAGAGTATATGCCTTTGCTTTTCCCCACATATGCAAATCACCCTTACAGTAAATTTGGGTTATTTTTATGCTTTGCTTTCAATGACTTTTTAGTGACTACCATGCCACCTGTTAGATATAAAAACATTATGTAAAGTGGGTTCAGAAATCAGGCCCCATGTTGGGACTTACTCAGCACAGATTAGGCAAGTCTGTCATTTTTCATTAAATATTAGTCAGTCAATAATCCCAGAAATGTTCCAATGGACTGTGGCATTTACTGTGTTTGACACCTTTGATAAATATTACTGTTTTATAAACCTTCCCTTGTGATCTCCAGTGCATGTAATCAAACAGTATCCTTCTTTGTATTGTACCTGACACCACAGTTCCGCCTTTTGCCAGTCTTACAAACTGCTGGGCCAACCAGCACATTGTTAGGGTATGAAGTATTTAGGCTGAATAGTCAGACAATTAGTCTTTCATTTCTCTCTAAATATCACTGACATTCTCCTGTTATCTCACCTTGGTGGGCTAAATATTAACCAGGGCACTGAGGCAGAATTATTGGCAGCAGAGAACATTCTGCAAGCAGACATTGGACACTTGAGACAACAGATACATGTTTCTTTAAAAGGCTGAAATCAACCTTTATATAAAACAATATGATATTTAAACCTAAAGTAAGAAGCAGAAACCAAATTAGTTGGGGGGTTAAGTTATACCAATATTCAATTCATTCATTTTTATTTCTTTGTGTAAGTACTGTAAATTCACTTAAAGTAATCTATTTTTAAATAAAGTTGCAAAATAATTAAGATCTTAAAGGGCATGTCCACCCTAAAGGAAAAACGTTGTTGTAGGGCACCCCCTAAAATCACCCATGACATAGATAGTACACTTTTTTTACCCTTTTAATAAACATCAGTACAATATGTTGTGCTTATTAGTTTTATTAAAATAACAATTAAAGATCATGTCCACCCACCAAGCTAAAATTTAACCCACTACTGGCCCCACTGTGTAGTGTTAAAAATCCTTACCTTACATCTCTGCTCCTTATGGTTCTCCTGCAGTGCTTGTCTAAAGTCCAGGAAACTGAAGAGTAATAGCTGTCTGTATGTGAAAAGGTTTCTGCCTCTAATCTGTCCTCTTGGATGGATTGTGACATGTGCAGGGTAGCTCTTTCCACTCTTCGACCCATCCTCCGGATCCCTCCCTGGCTGCCCTGCCACCTAGCATACAAATCTGTGATTGTCTGAGAGGCAACCAATCACAGATGTGGTTGCTGGCAATGCAGAGCGTTGCGGGAGTAAAGGGCTCTAAGTAGATTTTCTATTCTTTTTTTAGTAATCTGGCATAGCGGTTGGGGGTGGGCAGAGATAGCCTACAATACAGATAAAAGTTTTTATGCTAGGTGGCAGGGCAGCCAGGAAGGGATCTGGTGGGTGGGAGTGTGGAAAGGGCTCCCTTGCGCATGTCACAATCCCTCCAGGAGGACAGATTAGAGGCAGAAAGCTTTTCATAGGAAGACAGCTCTTACTCTTCAGTTTCTTGGACTTTAAACAGACACTGCAGGAGAACCATAAGGAGCAGGGATGTAAGGTAAAGTTTTTTTTTAAACTTTGTAGTGGGGCCAGTAGCGGGATACATTTTAGTTTGGGGGGGTGGACGTGGCCTTTAATTGTTATTTTATAAAACTAATAGAATACAAAGCACAAAATATGGTACTGCTGTTTATTAAAAGGGTAAAAGAAATGTACAATATATATCATGGGTACTTTTAGAGGGGATAATATGTGCCCAGAATCCCCCTTTCTGTCGGTTTATAGTTACCTGCACCTTGAGGTCATCAAAAAAGTGCTGAGGTCATCAGAAAGTGCAAGGGGTGCCCACCTGAAAGGGGATTTAAACAATAGTAGCCAAGATACAGACATGAATAGTAAGTGTTATTTGTTTGTGGACAGGTCTGAAACTGATCACATAGCCACACAGAAGCCAGTGGCGTAACTAGGATCACTCCTTCATCCACAGGAGTTTTCTGCGAGAAGGCTAAATCTGTCATAGGAAAAATAAGATAGGGCCCTCTTGGCTCCCTGGTCCCCCTGCGGTTCCTCCCACTCCTCCCATGGTAGTTACGCCCCTGACAGTAGCACATATGGGATCTTATCATCCTCAAGATTATTGTCCTTATCGTCTCCTGTAACAAATCAATTAAACCCTTTAGTACAGCTAATGCCCAATGTGCTTACACACACTATGTATACAGGACAAAAAAGAATATGGATTTATATGGCAATTAGTTCTTACTGTATGAAGGTTTGCATCTATAACCAAGGATTAAAATAGATACATACCTATGACTCATACATTTATATGTTGATAAACTACTTGGTGACTTCTAATATCCTTATATTATAAAAAAAAAAAAAAGTATAATTATTTATGGAGCAAAAGTCTAGGGGCAAGGAAAATCTAATATAGGTATACTTTAACATGGACGTGGTCTTAGGGCATGGCTAAAAATTGGCCAAGAGAACCCTTTTAGGAATCCCTCTCTTGGAAATCTTGTGCACAGTATCAGCAAATACCAATACTGCATCCCTTAATGGGCACCACTGGTATTTTAAGCCTCGGTCTTATAAGGTCTTAAAACGATGGAGTCGTATCTAAGGTGCCTTTTTTACAACAATGCTGCAAAATACTGATCGCGTGCCATGTTATACAATTTCACTATATCAGCATTTTGTAGCACAGGTCTAAAATACTGCTGCCTTGTGGTTTTTTGGAATGTTTACAATACCAGACACTTGTAAATACAGCCCACACAGTCAGTTGATTATTGGGAAATAAGGAAGAATTAAATTCATGTTTTCAAACTTGTCTTACAGCTGCAGCTTTGTGGGAGAATTATGGGGAGAACATCAGCCATATTAGATCCATATTACGCTAACATCCCCTGTAATATTTTGTTGGAAGCAATCTCAGGGTTTGTTTTAATCGCATTTAGAAACCATTTGGGATGTGTGGTGGGAAAGTGAAATCAAGAATCAAGCCATTGTATTTGTTTGGGTCACACAGTGCACTCTGTATAGGGTAATTAGTAAATAAATAAACTTAACGGATGTTCCTTTGAATTGTAATCTAAGGTCTAGATATACAGCAGACATAGAAGGCCAATGAATAACCTGGGTTAAGTTTGCAGGGAAGACGTTAGACATTAGTCCCTATGGGAATAGGGGATTGTTTATTAGAGAAGCTACTGACAGATAAGCTCATCTTTTTGTGCAGGAGAGACCAGCATGATTTATGTACAGAAGGCACCTTGTTCTGTCCATCAGAGCACTGTTGATATAAGCAGGAGAGCAGCAGATTAGCTACTAATGCCTGGAACGTAGAAAAGGGTGAATTTAACCCACTGTGTAACAGGAATATGAAAAAAAAATCATGACTATATTTTATCTTTATAGGAAAAGCAAAGCTACATAGTCTCAGTGGCGTAGCTACAGACTAATGGGCCCTGATGCAAAATTTGGGCATGGGCCCCACAACACCGCCGCAAACACAAGTCTGCACTGCAAACCAAATAATCATTAGTAAAATGCTTTGTATAAAACCACTGGTAAAATAGTTGGCACAAAGACTGGTTAAATGCTTGGCACACAGACTATGGTAGAAATGCTTTCTACACAGACCACTGGTAAAACAGTTGGCACACAGACTGGCAGTTTTAGAACCTTAACACAAAATGGGGCCTCTTGTTGGCCAAGGGCCTTGGTACGGTCACATCCCCTGCACCTCTGGTAGCTACGCCCCAGTTTATTCTTTTAGAAGCGACTAACAAGCAATAGCGCTTCTATTTATGTTTCTTTAACCATTACTATAAAATATTCATACAATATAAAGAAACAAAAGAACTATTTACATTTAAAATAACATCTATCAATTTGTAACATCTAACAGGACTGGATTATAGTGAAGGCTGCTGGGAAAACTGTGGGACCATCCTACCCGAGATAAATGAGAATTACTGGTATCAATGCATTTACAGCCTTCACCCCCTGACTCCCAAAGCAGGTTACGTACAAAAAAATTTAAGAATGTATATTTCAGAGATTATGAATGACTGCATTTGATTGATTTGTATTTAATGCAACATCATTGTGTATTTTCATTGTAGTTATTAATACCTAAATTAAAGGGCAAATCCACCCCTCAAATTAAATGGACAGGACATCAAGCAGCATTTCAGGATAGCTTTCTATCTCAGCTGGTGGTGGGTGATTTACAATTGAAAGGTAGAATTTTACTAAACCCAAAGTATAGCAGCAATCCAGTACCTTACATTTATACCTTAATCTTTCTAAAAGTTACGTTTTTGGGTTATTTACCTTTGTGTCTGTCTCTGCTTCCCAATGGAGATGCAGGAGAGACATTAGTCATTTCAATGTAGAAGTCCCACACATACCTACTAATTGTTCTGTCCTGCCTCAATACCTTATCTGTGTGTGTAGGACAGAACACACGGGCATCAATTGATTATCGAGTTTGTCTACCACTGTTCTGGTAGATGGTCTATTTCTTATAGTTCTAGAAGCAATCCATCAGCTTATATAAAATAGGAGTAGCTCAACAATAAAAATGCATTCTGTGTGATCACAACAAAGGACCATAATTACATAGTTATTTTGGTGTAAAAAATCCATCAAATTCACCTTTTCCATGCCAAACCCAGGGTCTCTGATCAGTTCTATGATACCTGCTAATACTGTCCATAATACAGTATTTATATTGTAACATATTAGGATACTGTAATAAGAGGCTTTTTTTGGGGGGGGGGAGACAGGACATAAATTATTTTCTATATAATTGCAACAAATGTTTTTCTTACTCTTTGCATGTCAACCCATAACAGGGACAATTATATATATATGGATTGTTAGTATAGAGCTAGAACCCTGTATAATTAGTTTGTACCTGCAGTAAAATAGAAGCATGGCAATACAATCCCTCACTTTCTTACAGAACACTGCCATCTAGTTGATGGAAAACAAATTGCAATTGCAGTTTAAATATGTTTTTGTTTTTAGTTTGCATTGTAAATTTGCATTTTTTTTAAAAAAAAAATCAGCATTTACAGAAAATAGACAAACCAGGGACGTGCAAAAACTCAGGAAGCAGGTTCCCCAGAATGATATCTTTAAGCTGTGATTTCCTGGAGGCTATTTTCAGTGTTTGGATCCAGGCAGGTGTTTACAGTCCATAGGTTCTCCTTTGCTTTCAGGAAAACCAAATACATGTTTAGTGTAAAACCTGCTGTGAATATTATAAAGGTTTTAGACATGTAACCTTTACCAACACTTTATACTACATATTATTTTGTCCCCTCCAGTTAGATTTAATAGTTTACTAGTGGTGTTTAAGATCTTTAATGATTTAACAGTAAGAAACATGACATTCACTTGTCAATCTTACAGATCCCAGAATTCCAGAGGATGGGAGCCACAAGAGAGAAAGGTTTAAGGCGAGAGGAAGCAGTACGAGTGGGGGGTCTGTACAGGAGATATGATGATCGATGGGTACGGGCAGGAACATATGGAGAAGCTAAAGAAGAAATATAAGGAGGTGCAGCAGAGCGAAGGGATTAAATGTTAGGTGAAGGATTTTGTATACAATACGCTGTTTAATGGGGAGCCAGGTTGTTGTCTGGAATAGAGGAGACTTGGGATCTTGTTTATGAGAGAACAAAACAATACGTGTAGTAGAGTTTAGTATGCACTGAAGGGGAGAGAGGTAGGAAGCAGGAAGACCAGTAAGTAGAAGGTTACAATAGTCCAGGCGCAATAGAATGAGAGCATGCATAAGCATAACAGTGGTCGGGAGAGAAAGGTACCTGCGCATTTTCACAATATAGCAAAGGGAAAAGCGTCAGGTTTTAGCATCATATCGTAGTCAATGTGGTTAGAAAAGGAGAGAGGAGTCAATAATTACCCCTACGCAGCGTACAGATTGGATAGAATCAATAGAATCAGAAATAGAAAAAGACAGGACCAGGTTTAGGTGGGAAAATGATCAGTTAAGTTTTAGAAAAATTTAATTTGAGGCAGAGTTGCGATATCCAGGAGATGGCAAGGAGGCAGCCAGAGATAAATTATTGGATGTTAGGAATTAGCGTAGGGGTTGACAAGTAGATTTGTATATCGTCTGCATATAAGTGATATTTGAAGCCAAAAGAGCTAATGACATCTCCCAAGGAAATATTGTAGAGGGAGAACAATAAGGGTGCAAGAACAGACCCCTGCAGATGGTGTTGGTAGCATAGGCTAAGAGAGATAGGATGACAACGGTGGCTTTCAGGGACCCTCTCCAAGAGTATGAAAGAATTGTTGGAAAAGATTGCTTTATATGTATATAATCATTTTGTTATGGAAATCCATGTTGGATTTAAAAATGTTTAAAATGTTATTATAATCGTTGTTTAATAAAACAGTGACCCCTTTTGCATCAAACATTGTGTTAATTTGTTTAAAAGGGACTGGGCATAGGGGTGATAGGTATAGAGGTCGGGACCTGGTTCAGGCAGGGGAGGAGAGGTCTGATGTGGGGTGGGTATGTGGGAATGGGGGGTTGGCATCTTCTTTCCCAGGCCAAGGCTTAAAGGGACAGTTCAGTGGAAATTATTAATATTTGTTAAATTGTTAGTTTGTGTAACGCCTTCTTAGTTATTCTACATATTCTCCCCTATTTTGAAAAATCAGTTGATTTCATACACTTTGCTATTTCCTGCTGTTGACATTAGTGAGCTGACATTTCAGGTT
Organism: Hymenochirus boettgeri; assembly: GCA_019447015.1. Lineage (NCBI taxonomy): Eukaryota > Metazoa > Chordata > Amphibia > Anura > Pipidae > Hymenochirus > Hymenochirus boettgeri. The sequence goes on from CM033476.1 coordinate 161,481,876, forward strand.
CTAACGGTCCTTCTTCTTCCCAGGATGCACCATATCCTTGGAATGTTCCTAACAGTAATTTCTACTGATTGGCTGTTGGATGGGTCAAACATGCTCAGATCTCTACTGAGCAACTGAATCAACCCAGGCGCTGGGTCAAGGGCAAGACCATAACGGTCTCTATTAAGGGTCCTGCAAACAGGAAGTCAGTATTTCAGTTGCATTTATTTATATACAGACAAAATGCTGAATTGGCAGATTAAGGTCATTGGGATGAAAAAATACTGCTCTTTTGTCTGAAAAGCATGTGTATTTTCACTGAACTTCCCCTTTAAATCTTGCAGGGACTAAATTGTTGGAATTGCTTCAGATTGAACAAAGGGGGGTTAGCTGAATAAAAGGCCACAACAGTTAAACTTTTCTACTGACGAAGCACCAGTCAGTAGAGTCATTACTGCAGTATATCGGCCTCTCCGATGTCGGGGCTAAAAAATATATTTTTGATGGGGAAGTTTAGATCTCTGTACGGACTGGAATACCCAAATGTATGTCTTCAGTTTACGTCTTCATTCATTGCCACACCCTTATATAACATTTCATATTAAAGGGTGGTGACAGGCAGTAATAACATTTATCACATTCCCAGCCGAAATTAATATGCTGCTCGTTTGATAAATAAGGCGTCAGGGAAAGACCAAACACTTCTAAGCTACTAAGAATATTTCCGACAGGCAAACTGTCAGTGTTAACCCTAGAACTGAAACCAGTAACTATCCAAAATGCTAAATCATTTTCCTTTAGCTTTTTCTTGATGATGTCTCCAGAGAGAGCTGTCCGTCAATGTAGCAGGCCATGCACACCAAACTAGAATGACAATGGCAGATCCGCAGATATTGTATTTGGTTTAACTTTTTTTATTCGTTTTATTTTGGTACAAGAGTGTATATATTGTACATTGTATACATACATTTTGTCATATATTTTGTCCATTTCGTGTTCAACCAGTCATTGATATTCTCGTTTATATTTTCTTTTTCAGATTTGCATCAATATACTATATACATTGGTTGAACGTTTGTGCTGTCTAATATGTTTTATGTCTATCAAGTTTAAATATTTATTTTAATTAACATGTATTATATATTCCATATCATTATAGTATAGTGGGAGGGGGGGCTATCCTGGAGAGGGGGAGTAGGGAGATTTGGAATCTTAATTGTTGCCCATTCAATCCAAAACTCCCAGATTTTTTTGTATTTAGCGGGGCATTTTCTGTGGAGGTAAAGAATTTTGTGATATACCAGATCATTGTTTATCAATTGTATCCATTGCTTGCATTTTGGAGAGTTCAACGACAAACGTTTAGTATAATCATTTTTAGTATAATCTTTCGGGCATAGAAGAGCAGTTCAAGGTTAAGGTTTTAAGGTGGTGAGGCTAGTCTGTCTTCTAGCAGTCTGAAAATACATTTCTCTGCTCTATGCGGTATACATATAGTTTATCGGAGAGGTAGGAAAGTATTTTAGCCCAATATATTCTAATATTTTGGCATTCCCATAGTAGGTGCCAGAATGTAGCATCTGTGACTTTGCATTTAGGGCATGACGTGTTGGTGACTCTTCTGATACGGGCTAGTTGTATTGGTGACAGGTATGGTTGGCGTATAATATAGAATTGTATGAGTCTGTTATTTGCTGCAGGCGAAGCTAGTTTAGGGGAGTCCGCTGCATCTAGAATTTGTTCAGATATTATATTTGGTGGTATTTTCTCTATTTATTCGTAAGTTGATCCATTTCTTTTTGGGCTACCATATATATATCAGGAGTTTATAGATTTTGGAGGTTATTCCTCGTTGGGGGGAGGGCCTGATTATGTTTATAATTTGCTGTGGGTTAACTTGTGGGCGTTCATTCGGGAATTCCACTTATATACAGTGTTTTATTTGCAAGTATCGGAAGCAGTATGATAGAGGTACCGTATATATTCGAGTATAAGTCGATCCGAGTATAAGCCGAGGTACCCATTTTTAGCAGTAAAAACTGACTGACTCGAGTATTAGCTGAGGGTAGAAATGATGACCATAACTGCCTTCTGATACTGAAGATCCCGTATGATAGGACAGGGATAGGAAGTGCTCTATGTGCTGAGAGACAGTTCTATATAATGAAAAAGAGAGAGGAATGTGCAGAGATGTGAGCTAGAGCAGAAAGTTTACCATCACTGGTGGGAAGGACACCCAGAACAGGTTACACATCATCCCTGTACATTGCCCCATCATACCTGATCCCACCCAAACAAAGGGAAACAACCAGACCTGCAACTATGGAACGTCTTCCCACTAATCTGGTAAAGGCTGGAAGCCAGTGCTCGCAGCTGCAGTTTATTACATAGGTCCCTGATTACCTCATCTCAACCCCACATACCGTTCAGGCCCCATCTCTGCTTCTGCTTTTTGATTAGCAAGATAATCACCCCATTAGATATTTAAGATGGAGTTGTGTTTAGTTATGGAACTATTCAGGGCATTAGAACGTTTACAGTGGATTCATTTCATAGTTAATTTCAGCCTTGCTGGGCCACTAACAATCTATCCTGACAAAATGTTTCTGCATATAGTCAGCAAGAAGCAATTACCCTGTTATAAAAAAATACATAATTTAAAGGGTATGTCCAGCAAAAAAGTAAGTATGTTTCTAAATGATTTACTGAAGAACAGGAGGTAAATGCACTATCTCTTACCTCCCGTTCTTCAGTAAATCTTCCAGGAGAGGAGGAGACACTTACCCGTGGACCCGCTCCAGCACCGAAATCCCCGACGCCTTTTTTTTGCAACGTCAGGGACGTTGGGGATTTCCTCGCTGGAGCGGGTCCACGCGTAAGTGTCTCCTCCTCTCCTGGAAGATTTACTGAAGAACGGGATGTAAGAGATCATGCATTTACCTCCTGTTCTTCAGTAAATCATTTAGAAACATACTTACTTTTTTTGCTGGACATACCCTTTAACAAAATATGCCATGTTTAATTTAAACCTGCTTATTTTCTGTTTAGGATCCCCCAACAAAAATGTTACCCTCGCCCCACCCTAACCTTCCACTCTGTGTACACACAAAAGGAATTGGATTCTAACTGGGCTATGTACGGAGAGCCCATGTACCAAGGGTTAACGTGACTTTAAGACATAACGTGTGCGGTACACAAAAACTGTGTTGTGCAACCGCAGCAAGCTATGTACCAAGCCGATAACTGGCGTTAAAGGTTTGGCCCAGTGCATTGCCTAAAGGAGGCAATGGAGAGTGATAACAGCTTTCAGTACATAGCCCTATAACTGTCCACTAGAATAGGTTTCCAATATTTTGGAGTCTCAGGAAGAATCAGTAGGGACCTTACTACACTATAATCATGAGCTGATCGCTCCCTATGAGATCAGAAAAATGCTTGGGAAGTGATCCAAATTGCAAGATGTGTTCTCTAATATTAGGACATATTTAAAATGCTACAGTGTTATTATTGATACTGCAGGTTTGTTATGGAACATCTGCATTTTACTACACTGCTTTAAATTACCAGTACAGTCAAACACTGCTGTCTAATGCTGGGCCAATGGGTTATACTTGGTTTTGGAATTTTACTCTGCGGTTGGTATTTTGTGAAAGTGCAAACTAGGGATACTGTTCACTCTATGTTTATTAATATCGCCTGTAATCTCTTAACAGGTACAGGAATGATGCTGCAAAGAGACTGTTGTTAGTTTCACCTTCTGTGTAGCTGAAAGTATCAGAGTAAGCTATAGCACATAGGGAATTTACCCCTATGCCCTACACATTCACATTACTATTTGTGTTTGGGCCACTGAGGGACCCAAACACCACCATGAGAATTAGATGTAATGGTGAGTTAAAGGAAAGTAAATATCACTTACAAACACACAGTCAATTTTCACTTAACAGGTGAGAAAAAAATACAAGGCAAACATCCATTTAACAAGAGATTGATTTATTTGAATTTTACACTGGTCACAGCCAAACCGGAATATTGTTGTGCAATTCTAACTTTAACACACTGTGTATCCTATAAGATGCCCATAGAATTTAGTACATTTGGATTTAAAAATACAAAATAGCTACATCTCAGTTGAAACAAATGTACAACTGCACAAAAGTAAATATATATAAACAGACTACAAAACCTTCTGTAATAAAAATATAAAATAAGGCTAGAGGACAGCTTAGATTAATTCAGATTTACAAATTTATAATATGACATGTCGGGTCCTATTTATAATGGCACGGTATAGCTAGGCCGTTCTAAAAAAAACTTCACCGTGGATTAAATTGGTATTTAAATACCGTGTATACTGACAGAACACCAGGACCAGTCAATTAACCCACAATGCTCTACTGCAGGAACACAGCAGCTTTATAATTATGTACGGAAGTTCGCAGGGAGTGGAACAGGGAGATGCATATAGTGAAATGTGTATAAATATAAAATAACTGCAACAAGGCTACCTCTGAAAGACCATGTACAAACATAAATCTGTTACTTAAAAGAAAATACATCAATTCTACAATATTGTATACAGATCATGGCACACAGACATGCCCATTGTTTTCTATGTTAAGAAAAAACAAAACAAAATTGTTCTGCTGTAATCCTGTGTACACCTGGGTATTTCCAACAGGATATACCCTGTTTCCATACTCTGGAGACATCTGCATTAAATGCAGACTGATAATTTCTAGCACCAAACAAGAACTTAAATTGCATCTACACACCTAAAAAGACCTTTATAGGGTATATGACTTTTTTACTTGAATGAATGGTAACTTTAAGGATAGATTGTAACCTTGATCGCTTCCCCAATATATATATATTAGTAGGTTTGTTAATTATGTTTGAATTGGAAATATCCAATGAGTTTTAGTAGCACATTATATCAAAGCAGTTTTTTTGCAATATTTATTACTTAAAGGAAATATAATTTCCCTTTAAGTAAATGGATGTTGCGTTGTATTGAATAAAACACATATAATTGAGAGATCTTTTGTTTAAAATGTACCTTCTGTTAAATTCAAACAAATATTCTTCCTATTTTATGATTGATATCCACTGGAGGCACTTCATTAGTAAAGAGGGATCATGACTGCTCCCCTACCTCTAAATTCACTGTAATGTCCCTTTAAAGAAGAACAAAAGTTAAAATTGTAAGTTTCGGAGAAGATAAGGCACTAACCCACTCCCTTTTAAATGCGTCAGTCCTTTACCATGAAAGAGTTAGGATGCAGATATCCTTCGGGAGTCACTGGGAAAGCCAAAAGGGAAACCACAATTGAGTTATTGCAGACTTCCCTTCTGGATCTCCATGGAAAAAAGACCAGCAGATACAAAGATATCTACCCACTAAAACTAAACCAAAAATGTTACATTTCGGAAAACCAAGATGGATTGCTGCCTTATCTTCTGCAAAAGTTAAGGTTTTTGGTTTAGCTCTTCTTTAAGGGCCTTTTGCAGCTCTACAGTTTAGAATCTGTTTTTTCAGTGTGGTAAGATTTCAAATTCAGGAAAGGCAGGAAGGTCTTTTCAGATCCATTCATTTATGTCCGGAGTAACAGCTCAAACACAGCAGGGACGGCAGTGCAGGTTTGGGTTGAGTAGGTATCCGACTTTTTTGCTTCTTAATTTTTTAAAAGGCCTTTCTGAGGTAGCCATGAATAATGTACCATTAAAATATGAAAGAAAAGGTTTAGCACCAATATTGGATAAAATATACTTTCAAAGCCCATCCATACTTCATTGTACGGTGCCAACTCCTAACATTACAGTGGTTGTCTACAAGGGTCCATCCATCACCCAACTCCTAAGCAGCCGTCACTGCACCATTTTGAAAAATGTGCTAAGTCTGTACAGAAATGAAGTGCAGGGTTGTTTAGCATGATGTCTGTGCTACAAATTCTTCATGCAGACCTGGCAACGACTCACACGTGTTCGCAACTGGCCGGACTTAAGCGTTTCAGAAGGCGGCGATCTAGCAAACTGCAGGTTTTCTTCCACAGTGGTCAACCAGAAGCTGTACTTGTTAGCAAAGTAATGACAGCTTCCTCTAGCTCCATTGCATTCAATAAATGGTGTTGCACGGAAATCCTCGAGGCAGGAACCTGGAGATACTAAGGACTGACCTCCGCCCTCAGCGCCTGCAGCTGTATGCTATAAATAGGAACAATATTCATTATGAATCAACACTCTGCATTACCAAAATTAATATGGATCCTTCCTCATCATGGTAAAAATAGATTAGTAAGTAAACTGTAAATGGAGATAAATACAACTATTCATTTCTTACTGTTTTAATGTTATAATAACATATATATAAAATATAATAATTTTCGTGGTTCACTCAATCTATTTGACAGCACTTATTACATAAGGGATCTGACTAGCTGACATTATTATTTCCATTGTTCTGGTTATTCTTAATATTTGGATGACTCATGTGTTGGCTATACATGTGTTGACCATAGTAGTTCTATTCACCTCCTGTTGGAACTTGGAATCCTGGGTTGGTGAAAGCAGCTGTTTTACAAGATTTACACTCAGCTTTAAGAGGAGGCGGAATCTTGGAAGAAGTGGGCGGCGAATACTAGAATGAATAACTTCAGGAACTTTGTACAGGTAAGTTACGTTATTGGTTTCAGGGTTGGGAAAGCTAAATATAAATATTTATATGTCAAATGTCAAAAATGAATACCCCCTATAATTTGTTAATTTAAACCTTTTTAAAAACACATTTCATGTAATTTCTCCAAGGGGGCATAATAGGAAAATGTTTACATAACAGCAGCAGAATGAAAATGTCGCCAGTTGCTGACATCCAACACAGCTGTTGTTACCCTGGTCCTTACCATGAGGAAAGAGTATCCAATCCAGAGACTTCTCCATCCTTCAGGGCACTGTGGTATAGTGGTATCCTGACTATGGACAGCAACAGCTTGGGAAGGTGCCTCACATACTGAGCAGCGACTGATATAATTTTTAATCTGTGAGCTGCTCACAGGCATCATTGGGATTGGAGCTGTTGTGGAGAGCCAATAAGACTTATCATTCCTGCTTGCGAAGTAGCAAACCTCATTGATATTGCAGTAAATGAAAGGCATTGTGTTGAATCGAGGTAAACAGGAACCAGCAAGGCCTATTAAAGCAAAGAGATTAAACATCGGTTAAATCTTTTCACTGCATAAATACAAAACAGAAACTACCAAGATATCTGTATCCAAAGAATAAAAAGTAACTAGAATACCCCAAAATACTAAATAATTAAATGAAAGGATAATGTGCCCTTTACTGTGTAATATGAAAATATTAAAAGTCACTAAGTAAGCAGGAGGTCGGGTGCCTATTTTCTTCTTATTATTATTTTCAGTCTTCTCAGCAAAAGGAATCAGCATCCTGACCCCAAAGCAAAGTAAACTATAAAGTAAAGTAAGTATTAATGTAGTTTCAATAAACCAGTCTGGGATACAGCCTGACTCACAGTTTCTCAACTTGCTAATATCTTTGGTGTCTTTTCCTCTTGGCTTCTGGTCAATATGACTTTCCTCTGCATGTGTCTCAATTTGACAAACTTAGCAATTACACACATTAGGAAATAAAAATATCAGACTTCAGAGGGAAAAATACAGACAATGCAGACGGACTGTGCTTAACTCACCCAAGTCTTGACTGTGAGCTTTTTCTTGTCCTTCTACATAGAGCAAACTAAATCCATCCCACAGTCTGGCCATTCCAAGTGGACATGGTGGAACCTGCTCTGACTGACTGTGTTTCACAAGGGTGTACCCAACACTCACACTTCGTCCGGGCATTCCAGGCAAACCAACTGATCCTTGGCTACCAGGGTAACCTGCAATCAGGTACAAATCAGGTACAAATGAACAATGTTATACAAAAAACATTTCACATTAAATGGCATTCAAATGACTATATGGACACATGTCTATCCAGTCCAACCTAATCAGCGATACCCACATTTCCTGTGTTGTTAAATAAAATGATCTAGTATGAAAAAAATGGATGAACACCTATAAGTGTCTAGGGGCCCTATTTATAAAAGATCGTTATCGTAAAAAATAACGATCGCTATCGTAAAATAACGACCATTATTTTCCGATAACAACCGGTATTTTCCGATATCGGGAAATACAGGTCGTTATCGAAAAATACCGGGCGTTATCGTAAAATAACGGTCATTATCGGAAAATAACGGTCGTTATTTTACGATAGCGATTGTTATTTTTTCGATAACGATCTTTTATAAAAGGGCCCTAGGAGTTGAAAGTATCAGCAGACATACACCATTGCAATGGCTGCTGCAAGATCATGTTTATTTTAGTAAATGAAACCCCTGTGGATTGTGATCCCCTTACATACTTTATTTACATCAACACTTTATTTACAGCAACACTGTGGAGATTTTTGTGAAGCTCTTCAGCTCTTAAAACTCCTTTATAGGCCATTGGAAGTTTGTGTGGTACAGTCATTTGCTCCATCTAGTTTGCCTGTTCATTATGAATTCTCTCTCCTGGACATTAATCCCTTTATTTCTAAACTATTTTTCTTTTGTGCATCATAGTACACTCCAGGTGATTGAACTGGACAGTAAATAAATGGAAATAAAACACATTTCTGCCATTTTCTTCAAATTCATTGGTAGGAAGACATCCTGTTTATGGAAAAGAAGATGTATATCTTTATTAAAACTTAACCATTATGTTACTTGCCTTCAAGTCCAGGAAGACCATTTAAACCAGCTTCACCAGGATCACCAGTCATACCAGGAGGACCAGGGGGGCCATTCCGCCCCATCGGACCAGGTCTGCCGGGAGACCCTTTCCCTCCTAAGGAAAAATGAACACTCTTTAATTTTATAGCTTGTATTTTAGTAAGTACCGGTAACAATGGAAAGTTCAGTGTGAGCTGAAAAACTTTTCAATGTTCAAAACTACAAAGCTGAAAGCAACAGGGAGCACTTTTAGTTTTACTCTACCCAGTGTTTAAATTAAAATGTAATTACAAGATAAGGCAGCTTCCCTTATAGAATAGAATTGCAACGCTGAAAAGCAGACATGAACCAGAACCAGATATAGAAGGAGCTACATAAATTTAAGGAAGTATATTGCAAAGAGGTTTCCATTTTATTTTTTATTTATTAAAGGGAACAGCAGCATCACTTCTTTATGCCTGCAATTTCTAGTTTAGGTCACATTTTTTCTGATTACCAATTGGGCCTCTGAGTCCTTGTTGTCCACTCTCCCCAGCTGCGCCATCAAAACCATTAATCCCAGGAAGTCCAGGCAAACCAGAAGGAACTTTGTAATCATCAATAGATGGTGGTGGCCCAGGGCGCCCGAGAAGCCCAGGAAGTCCTAAACAAAGAACAAGGTGATATAATTAACGTTTGCAACTTTATCAAATGTTAACAACTTTTTAGCACAAATGGAATCCCATAAAGATAATGCTGCCTTCAGCACATTAATTTAGATAAAGAGTGTGAAAGTTTAGCAAAATTCATATATATCTACCTGGGTTGCCCCTTTCACCCTTTGGTCCAGGATATCCAGGATCACCCACAGCCCCTTCTTTGCCTGGGCTACCAATAAAGCCTGGATCCCCTGTTAAACCTACAGACACAATATGAATAAAGAACATACAGTATGTTAGTTATGTTGTAAGATGTGACTTGTTGATGGTTTGTTGATGACTTGTTGATGGTTTACTTCTAAAGTGTTGAAAAGTATGCGGCAAAATTTTGCACTAATTACGCTGAAAATCTGTGCAGTGATTTCAGCATGTGAAACCAGAACATTGCCAATTACCGTATTAGTCCATTATGATGGTAAATGGGAAGCACACTTGAAAAGCAAGGAGCGAGGGTTGATTTTCATTGGAGTGCGACCCTCGCTCATTGCTTTTCAAGTGTACACTTGGATTTGAGTGCAAAAGGACTGTTTGATGCACTAAATGGGAAACAAACTCTGCAGTGTTAGTGTAAATTAGTAGTGTAGTAGTAATACAGACAGAGCATGTTTTTTTAAATCTTAACTGCAATATATCAGCAGTAAAAAAAGATACAAGAGGAGCTGAACATGTTTCTCCCATGTAGCCCCCATTGCAATGATAGATCATATTGTTTGTTACAAAGCTAGATCAATTGTTCACTAATAAACATATGTGGAATTTAAAAACCCTCTTTCGATTTAGAAATACAGGAGTACATTAATGGGTTTTCATACCAAATAGCTAATGCAGATGACTGGATGTTGGAATATGATAAAACCAGGTATTATCCTGCTTTAGAATTCACCAACTGGTGGCACCAAGAATTTATATTTCAGATTAATGTAGTTAATCTTCAATGCAGCATAGTCTTCTTAAAGCAGACACTCATGTCATTAAATAGTAAAAACATTAAGAAATAAGTAATAAATCCTCTTTCCTTGAACTGTGGACAGAGACATGCAAATTCTCCTGTTACATCCAGGTGGTCCAACGCCCATCAGTATATTAATTTGCAGTATATACAGGCATATTTACCTTTAATCCCAGGAGCTCCTGGGCTTCCTGGATTTCCTGGGATACCGGAATCTCCTTTTGAACCAGGTCTACCAGGAATGCCAGGGAATCCTGAATCTCCTGTATCCCCTTGATTAGTTGCTGGTCCTGAGGGTCCACGTGGTCCTGGAAGACCAGGAAGACCTAGGGGGGAATTAAAACTAGAATTTTAAGCAAACATTTAGAATAACAAATAACAATAATACAAGTATCTATGCTCCAGTAGATAATCGTTAATTGAAAGTATTAGACGCTACAATAACATTTATGCTACTATGTTGCACCTGTCACTGTCTCTATCAGTTTCTCAACCAGGGGTCTGGGTTTCTAGGTGGTCTTTAAGAGACAGTGGGGGAGATGGGGGCACGGGACCCACAAAACCCGGGAAACTCGCTTTAACATCAAGCAGCGTGAGGTTAACTCCATTTAACCCCAGTAAAGCTCAGTATTACATCTCCCCCATGACTGGTACTGGGGTACCCTTGTGATGGATTTGAGTGCATTTTTATTACATACATTTATTAATCTATCTGTTACATTTATATAAATGATGTATTTAATGACTGAAAAAGAAAGATTAATAGAAATATATGATACATTTTTATGTAGGTGTTCATCAATAAAGGAGAATTGTTTCAAGGGTTCTGCAAGGATAAAAGATGTGAAAACACTGGTATAGCACATTTCAAACCTGTGCAGATCAGGAATACAACACTATAGGTCAGTAAATATTAACCTAGCACAGGTTAATATGGTGATGGTATATATGGTAATATATGGTATAGCACAGGTAATATGCTGGAAATATATACATACTTAGGCCCTTGTGTTTTTACCCCAGTACAGTGCTATGGATTTTGATACATTTGATTGCACACATGCTTTACAATGGAGCACAATGCAAACTTCTTTGATATAGATTACCCATTTCTCCATCTCGTCCAGGAGGACCAGGATCCCCAGGTCTTCCAGGGATGTTAGAAGGAATTGAGAGACCTGGTGGTCCAGGGAGACCAGGAGACCCAACAGCACCAGGAAAACCTAGAGAGATAGATTTGGAATACATCGTTAGTACTTAAATAGAGGTGATTTTAAGAATAATAAACAATTACACTAACTTTAAGGTTGTGCTACTTAAATGGATAGAAGGGGAAGACAGAGAAGGTTCCCTCATTCCCTCATGCCTCATTCAAAAGTAGCATGTGTGATTAACTTGGCCGGGTACATTTTACTACTGGGTGAATAGGATCAATGGCTTTCTAGAGAATCCTGGCAAATAAGCTCCAGGGAGATGGGCAAAGTAAAGCAAAGCTCAAAAGCCAAATTTAATTTGAATTGCCAAGTGAACACAGTAATGGGCACCGCCCCCCTTTTTTGGCATGCATATATTTTTGTTCTGCATCTGGACCTGAAAGGTTATTTTCTTTAATTCCATCTGATAATTTTACAAATTGTACCCCTTTCTCCAGTTGTTCCTTTTGTGCCTGCAAATCCTGGTTGTCCAGAGATTGAGCTGGGAAGACCTCTTTCCCCTTTTAGGCCAGGGAATCCTTGTTGTCCTGGGCGTCCAGCCTCACTAAGTCCTTTTATTTAGACAAACATACAACGTTATCGAACCACGTAATACATATGCTCTGGTATGCAGTTAAGAAGACTGAATTATATTACAAATGTATATATAATATAATCAATATAAATATACAGTATATAAAAACACAGTTGTTATCATCTGCTCAAACCGACATTAAATGTATACAACAAACAAAAAATATTTTCCATGGGTAAGTCTTGCCAAAATCATAACTGCAAACCCCTGGGAAGGTTTGGAGGCAAGTTATATGTTACATGTGTAGGCCATCACCTTAATTCCCTCTAACCACAACACTGAGGTCCCTCAAATAAGACCCACAGGAAAGAGAATGTCAGTTCCAAAAGCTATCAAACACCTCTCATCAAGAAATCTTCTAATGCATAAAACAACAGTTAACATTTACCAGGAGTTCCGGGGGAACCTTTACTACCAGGTAGGCCATTTAATCCATTCAGTCCTGGGGGGCCTGGAAAACCTGAAATACATAAATTTGAAGTTAAAAGAAAGATATAGGTTTTCAAGTAGTAGACAGTAGATTTGCCTGGACAACTTGTTTCAGCAGTTTTTTTCATTGTAATTGCAGATGATATGATAATCTTTTTTACGTCCAAGAAATGCTACATAAAAATTTGATTTCCCCCAATACTGTACAATACAATACAGTATATAAAAGTCCATACAATCCCCAAAACAAAACCTATTCATCAATCTCCCCACCCCCCCATGCCCCACCTCCACAGACCATCCTACACCTAGAAAGAAAGAATATAGACAAGAAGCCCCATAAATTCCAACTCAATCAATCATTTTTCACTCATAGAACAATAAGAGTGTTATGAACAATAAGATACTCTGGGGAAACGTTTGACCTTGCATAAAATCAACATCACTGAACATTTGGATTGGAGAGAAAAATAACCAATAGATACAATTATGGATTAGGGCATTAGGGATTATGATTTATGATGAGCTATGATTAAGGTTTGTATGTATGGAGTATATGCATAACAATACAAATCATTCTAGGCCAAAAAAAAATTTAATTTGCCATATTTGTAATCTGAATTGCATACCTTTAGAACCTGGTGCCCCTGGAGGTCCTGAAAATCCTGGAGTACCTGGAAATCCTGGGTTACCCACAAATCCTGGGTTTCCTCTAAATCCCTTAAGACCAGGGCTTCCTGTAAAGGAAAACAAACAGGACATACATTTTTTGCCAATTCCACTTAATATTTATATTGTTAAATAGAAACAGTTGTCCAATCCAAGTGGAACCTTTGTCTAATGCAGAAAAAATGGCAAATGCTATAGATGTGTATATAGCTTTATATGTCTCACTTTTAGCTAAACCAGAAAACAATTCTCATTATTGAATTGTATTGCCAAATGCAATCTGACTGTATCAAAACAGCTAAATAAATTGTTTAAGCAACAGCAGCAGATAAGGGAGGGGTTTAAGACTTGTGGAGATTACAGTGGTATTGAGAAATAAGTCTGAACAGCACTGTAAATTACCAAGATTTGAGACTGGATTTGCTGGCCTTTTTAATTCCATCAAATACCCAGTCTTTACCCCAAGGGAATGTAATATATATCTACTAATGACTTACTGGATCTTAAGAAATGAGGCAAAAGGAAGCTATTAATCATTTGACATTAACATATATCTCATATATTACATAATTACCTGTCTGTCCAATGCGTCCAAACTCTCCAGTAATACCCTTTTGTCCTGGGTTTCCTGGTCTTCCTACTTGTCCAGCATCTCCTGGCAATCCATCAAATCCTCTTTGACCTATGTTGTAGAAAAAATAATAAATAAAAATGGAAAGTAACATGAACATGACGTGCAAGATTGGCCCAAAGTTATGCCTAAAAGTATCTGAAGATGAAACAATGACCCCAAACCAGTTGTATTAGACCTGTGGGAAAATTCAAAGATTATACGATCAAAAGATTTCACAACAAACCAAGTGTTTTTTTTAGCATACTAGCCATGAAAACACAAGCCACCATTTTGAACATAATTCTCAGCAAACATTTACAGGTTAGACTGGTTATTAACACCTAACAATTGGTAGAAGTTAATGTTTCCAATTTGTTCTCCTTGTTAATGGAGCAGCAGAATTTCAGTAATTTAAAAAAAAAAAATTTAAAGGGCAACTGTAGTCTCAAAAGAAGTTAGGGTTAAATGAAAGCCTGTAGTATTTCTTTTAAAATTAGCCTACAATCACATCTCTGGCTGGAGCCTGTGAGAAATTACAACAAGGGTAAATGTTCAAACTTCACCTGACCTCTGCCCCACCAATCTGCCCCGGGGGGAGAAGCATGCTCAGTTAAGACTTAATGCTGGGGAAGTACCTGGGGAAAAAAATTGACAGTTGAGAAGGGGAGCCTATTAATGCAGGCAGACACTAGTCACATGACTACAAGCTGGTCACATGGCTGAAATCAGGAAGTGTTCAAGCAGGAAGTAATATTGCTGAACCTTTCTAAAAATAACTCACAAATTTTATCTAGAGATGTGATTTAGGTTTTATTTTGAATGTACAATGGAAGGCTTTTTAAATAATTATTACAAGTTTGGAAGAATTTGAGACCACAGTTACCCTTTAAGCTATTTTCTAGTGTCATAGAGAAATTCTTTCAGTTCAGTATGGTTTCAACCCAATCTTGTGTGCTTAAACTTTTCTATAACATTTTTAATCTCTGACAAAAATGAAAGCTGTTAAAAGGAAGAGTTCGCTGAGAACTATTTCTTTAATGCATTGATTGAAGGACGGGAGGTAAAGCAGTTATCCTTCATTCCAGGCTTTTGTAAAATTGATTGAAGAATGGAAGGTAAGGCATAGCTCCTTTACCTCCTGGGCTTCAATCAATGCATTAAAGGAATAGTACCAACAGGGGCCCAGGCCCTCCAGGGGTGCCACTACCATGAAGCAAGCTAAAACATTTGCTCAGGGCGCGTCCCTGTGGTCAACTTAAAGGGCGGCAACTAAAAAAAATCCTGCTCCCTACAATACCGCATTTCAGCACCAGTCCACAAATCAGTGTTGAGTCAGCCCTCCAGTTCACCAGTCAGTGTTAGTCAGCCCGCCATACCCACCTCCACAAGCCACACCTATGTTCCCTGATGAAGCCATGCCATGCTTCATGTGCCGACCCCGTCTGCCAATAGGCGGCATTTAAAAGTTGTTTCAGGTGTCAAAAACCCTAGGAACACCCCTGAGGCCCTCCCACAGGTTTGAAGGCCGGAGCTGGAAAGAGTTAACATCTTCCTATATTCAATCAGCTGCCTAACCAAAATCAGATCCACAGTGATATTATTATTACTAAAGTCTAACCTCCTTTTCCCTCCCATCCATAACTAAACTATACAAAGCTTATGTGGGCCTAGTAGGAGCCCTGCCTTCTCAAAAACAATGATGCATCACTTGCAGTATTGTAAATATATTTTCCAACCTAATGTCACCTAATGGAATGCTAAAGAAATAGGATATTGTGCTTAAGCAACAGCTGAAGGTCTGTAGGTCCAGAATCCAACATCAATAATATTACTTCTCATAGTCTACCTTTGAACATAACAATGTAAAACAGTGTTTATCACCTGGGAATCCAGGAACACCAGTTTCTCCTTTAACTCCTGGAGGTCCAGGTTGTCCTAAAGATTCTCCTCTGTCCCCTAAAAAACAAAGAAAGGAAACTTTGTTTGACATATTTTCTTCATATACTCATCTAATCTGCAAATAATAAACAGATTCCAATGAAATCACCAAAACTCTCTGTTTGAAAATTGTTTTTATTGTTTAAAGGTCATGTCCACCCCTTTTAAATTTTTTTTATATGTTGTAGGGCTAGTTCCTCCAGCCCCAACTGCTATATTATATTTATAAGAAAGTCCCCCATTTTTACTTACCTTCCCTCTCTCCTCCGCCGGAAAGCCCGGTCTTCTGCTTGCACAGAACTGCAAGCAGGGGGCCAGACCGGCAGCCGTGTCTGTGATTGGCTGCCGGCAGTTCAGAGAGGGAAGGTAAGTAAAGATCGGGAGACTTTCTTATAAATATTTTATTCTGGTTGGGGCTGGGGGAACTATCCCTAATGTGGGAATGGGGATTTAGACTAGGGGGAGGGAGAGGAAAATGGGTGGGAGAAGGAGGGAGTAAAGGGCTGCTCTGAGCAAGCCAAAAACCTCTGAGAGGACAGCTCAGAGGCGGAAACAATTTCACTGGTGGCCAGGCTCCTTGTGGTCAGTTTTTATAACTTTGGGGGGACATTACAGGAGAACCATAAGGATCAGAGATGTAAGGTAAGGATTTTTATACAGTACAGAGTGGAGCCAGTAGTGGGTTAAATTTTAGTTTTGGGGGTGGACATGCCCTTTAATAACATTGGCGACAAAGCTACTCTTTATATTTTTAAAGGGTATGTCCACCCTTAAAACTACTTTTACTTACCTCCCCTCTTTCCTCCGCCGCGCTGCCGGCCCTCTGCTTGCGAGAAAATGCAACCAGAGGGGCGGGACCGGTAGTCGCGTCTGTGATTGGCTGAGCGGCAGCCAATCACGGACGCGGCTGCCGGTTATTCAGTGCAGCGGAGGAAAGAGGGGAGGTAAGTAAAAGTTTGGGGCACTTTCTAAACATAAAAATGAAGCGGTTGGGGCTGGGAGACCAGGGGGAATACTATATCAAAGGGGATTTATGCTAGGGGGAGGGAATCCGGAGGGGGAGGGAGAGGGAGGGGGAGTGAGGGGGAGAAGGGCTGCAGTACGCATGCCAAACTTCTCCCGGAGGCCAGGTAGGAGGCAGAGTCCTATATGTACTCTGCTATCCTCCTGGTGGGCAGTTTTTAGGACTTTGGGGGGGGAATACAGGAGAACCATATGGAGCTGGGATGTGAGGTAAGGATTAAACTACACTACATGATGGGGCGAGTAGTGGGGGGGATTATAGTTTTGGGGGTGGACATGCCCTTTAAACATTTTTTTATATTTTAAAAATAATGCTTCCTTAGTAACTAAAGCAAACAAAATAATAGGATAAATAAACATCAGAATTAATTCTGGAAAACTAAAATGCCTAAGGGCTAAGCCACACTACTGCATTTTTTGTGCATTTGTGCTTGCGTTTGTGCTTTTTTAGCATGCATTTTTTCAGATCATTCAGATCGTTCCGCATTTTAAATCTCAATCGCATACCAATTTTCCAATACTTAATGAAAAAAACGCATGATCAAGTGCAACGAATGCAGTGTGGCCATGCCATAACAGACGTTATTTATGTTGTTAAAGTTATTCTGGGTTGCACTTTCTTCGAAGGAGTGAGCTGTCAGCCACCGCACAAGTGTCTCTTTCACAATTACCATGTGGCTTAGGGGGCCAAACGGGAGGTAGGAACAAGGTCCAAACTTGATAAAGGACTACTCAGTCCGAAACATGTTGTGTGTTTCGCTCCAATAAAGAGCACCATTTGCAACTACAATTGTGTTGTATACTAAGACCTCTCTGCATGCTGCACTACATCCTTCTTTTTTACTGATTTCTGCCTGGGCAGGGCAAGCAGCATGACTGGAGGCAGCCATTTTACAACTTAAAAGAGTGATGCTTGTGAAGGTTCTCATTCATCCAGGTCATGGTATATCTGTTGTATTCAATTAGATCAACTGGACTTGAAGTTTAGTTCTTGAAGACGTTTCGCTAGTCATCCGACTGGCTTTCTCAATTCAGAATGACTTGTACAAGAATCTTTGGCAATTATGTACCCTGGAAAATCCCAATTAGCATATCACAGCCAAGTGTTAAGGGCATGATTGGATAGTGGCTAAGAGGTGTTATAGGAACGCCCAGGGTAAGGTGTCAAAACAGCATTGTACATGGCAGACAGTTGGTGTCGAACCCCCCCAATCTTTGAAGATTGTAATGTTAACATATTGGCAAAGGAACGTGACTGGTTTAAGAGAGGTGTTAAGGAGGCCATTTATGTGAAAATAAAGAAACCAAGCCTAAATAGAGGTGGGGGCGTTCGACACCAACTGTCTGCCATGTACAATGCTGTTTTGACACCTTACTCTGGGCGTTCCTATAACACCTCTTAGCCACTATGCAATCACGCCCTTAACACTTGGCTGTGATTTGCTAATTGGGATTTTCCAGGGTACATAATTGCCAAAGATTCTTGTACAAGTCATTCTGAATTGAGAAAGCCAGTCGGATGACTAGCGAAACGTCTTCAAGAACTAAACTTCAAGTCCAGTTGATCTAATTGAATACAACAGATATTAAAAGTATGATCTCATTCAATAGTCTTTTTCTAAAGGGGGGAGTCTGGGAACTATTATTGTCCTGTAAAAATATTTTAAGGTATCGTTTCATAACCCTTACCTTTTGGTCCAGGTAAACCAGAGCTGCCAGGGAAACCAGGACCTCCTGGGATACCTTCTGCACCCTACAAACCACAAAAATGATTATAATTAGTAAAACACAGCAAAGGATAAAGTATTGTTTGAAATAAGCAAACACAAAAATGGTTAGGTCCACAAGTGTCTGTAGAGTCCTAGAATTCACCAAAGCCCCTGAGAATTCTTAATTACTTAATTTGTACTTAATAATTTGTACTTAATAATCTGCAGCTATATTCAGACTTGTCCAGTGTTAGATTCACTGTTTTATTATTACTCACAAAACAAAATAATTAAAAACAAGAAATAAAAGGAATTACATTTGGACCAGGCATTCCAGGAAATCCGATGATTCCAGGTTCTCCTTTTGGCCCAGAAATTCCAGATCTTCCAGTTGCTCCAGGAAATCCAGTGTTGCCAGGGTAACCTTTTTCTGTGCTAGGGATACCTGGAAAACCTGGGCTTCCTGGTGTTCCTGCAGGGCCAGGAAAGCCTTTATCACCTGAACAAAAAATAAACAAAGAAATTGTGTACTTTAAACAATCTTTACTTTTCTGTACAAAAAAAATATATAAACTCTGCTCACTATTCAACATGGTATGTATAACACTAAATTATCTCAGTTCTTAGCTACTTAAAAACTAATATAATTTTAAACAGTTGATCACACGTATGAAGGAAACATACCCATGATCAGCTGTTTAAAAGACTGGACCCAAATATCCTGTTCCGTTCTGGAAGTTCGGGTCTGGTGTTTTTTAACAGCTGATCGTGCATGTTTCCTTCATACACTCGATCAGCTATTTATTAACAGCTGATCGCAGAGGTTGTGGCAGGCCCTCTTACTGTCTGCATTGGTGTATACATAGCTTTACTTGTTTGGGTACTGGTGTGAAAATAATCACATAAGCAGTGCCATTATTGTCTTTGTTATCTCATGTAACATATCAGTTAGCCCCTTTAGTACATCTGCTGCTCACAGTATTAACCACTGAGCTTACACAAAATAACTAAGTAACCAAGGACAAAACGTTACAAGATATTATATGAAATCCACAAATAACCTTACATGGCTTGTTGCCTCATACTTTTATGTGGTCAAAGAAATCCTTGATTACATACATAATTCTTTTCTATATTTAAAAATGATATGCGAGTTATCAACTTTCACTCAGCACGGTGGCTCAGTGGTTAGCACTGATGCCTTGCAGCGCTGAAGTCCTGAGTTCGATTCCACCCTTGGATACATCTGCAAGGAGTTTGTATGTTCTCCCTGTGCTTACGTGGGTTTCCTCCAGGCACTCTGGTTTCCACCACAATCATAAAGACATACTGATAGTTTGTATGTGTCAAATAAATGTGCTTAGATTGTAAGCTCTTCTGGGTAGGGCCTGATGTGAATATATACATGTAATTGTAAAGCGCTACAGAAGATGATGGCGCTATAGAAATCCACAATAATAATAATAATAATAAAAAAGGGACCATAGCCACAGGACTTACTAAGATGATCTAATATTTAATGCATAACTGTACCAACTGGCACTTGACCCGTGAACGCAAGAAACATTTCTTGGGAGGTCCCAGTCTCATCTCTATCTTTATAGTAACGACAGTCATTCAGTTTTGCAGTTATTTTTAACAATCATTTGATTAGGGTTAGATTATATTTATCATGTTATGAGCACAGGGTTAATATTAAAAAACCTACTAAAATCTATTTAGTGCAGTAACATTACCTCTTGGTCCTGTAAACCCAGGTTGACCATTTATACCTGGGTCTCCTCTCTCTCCTTTCACATCAATAATATTGGATGGAGCTCTGAATGGAGGGCCTTGTGGACCAGTCTCACCAGTAAATCCTGAAAGATAACATGAAAATTAAGAAACCCAGAAAAATGGGGATTCACCCAAAATCTAAGTAGCAAAAATGAGGAACCCTATGTAACATTGTTTTTCTTAAATATTTCCAGGGCTATGTACTGAGCGCCATTATGGCAATTTTCTGATTGCTACTTGGAGTCAGGAAGGAATTTTTTCCCCCTTGATAAATTTGGTGGGTTTTTTTTGCCTTCCTCTGGATCAACAGTTAGGCAGGAAATGAGGATATTGCTAGATGGGTTGGACTGGATGGACGTATGTCTTTATTCAACCTCAAATACTATACTAAATAAATATTCATGGTGTAAACTTAATGTCCGTAAAGCCTATACAATAAATAATTAGTGATAGATATTACATCACAAATTCACGTTAAAAACCTAATGTGTTTTTTAGTACATTTGCGTGACCTCTGATATATTGTATCTTATTGTATTACCATGGGTTTCCACAGCATAAGTACATGGAATAAAAGGCATATATAACTATATGTGGATGGAAACATGATACCTATACATATAACCTTGTGTGAAATACTACTTCATAAGAACCTGTGCCTACTTGTAGCTGGCAAGATTCTATCTAAACTTTTAACTTTCCCATTTAACTTTCCAACATATAGTGACATAAGTTGTTTGTTTGTTACATACATTCTGGGTGATTTGTAAGTGGTCTGTGTGACTATAAATTGTGGCAGTATTCAATGTGAAATCACATGATAACAATGTCCACCGGTACCGCCTTTCTGTGCATAGCCCTTTTACTTTTTAAGTCTGATTAAAACCATCTTTACGGTGGCGTTTAAAATAGTCCAAAAAATCACGCTAGGATCACACATTTATGATGCTATCTAGTAACGCACGCATCAGAAGTTACGTCTAAAAGTCACAATAAATGTTAATAATTCACCGACAACACATTAACGAAACTTTAAGACATAATTTTGCAATAGCGGCTCTCTGTACATAGCCCTGTTCCAGTCTAGACTAGTCTAGATCACATGAACTAACACCTACATTGTATTAGGGCTTGTTCACTTTGGCACAGATGTTAGCCTGGACAATCACAGAACATCACAAATGGAGCAGATACACCCTTACTTCTATATAATAAAAATGTTTGTTCACACAAGCCAGCGATAATAATGTCTGCTTTATCTAAAGCTGACAATATGTTTAATGTTGCTATAAACAGTGATATTTTATAACGTTACAGCAGACTGAAGGTAAGTAGTAGGCTGGTGTGTTGGAGCCTACCAGGAAGTCCCACAGGAAGGATTACAGATTCAACATTTTATTCTCCTATTTTCATAGGAGTTTTTATCCTTCTGACTTTCCATGTTTATTAATTTGACATTACTTACAGATTTAAAAAAAAAAAACTGTTTTTATGGGTGTGGGTCTACTGGGAAATTACCCTGGTATCCTGGTGAGCCCTGCTGCAGATCATGTTTCCATCTGAAATTTGCACCAACAACCCAGCAGGCCTCTGCACATGGGATAAAGTGCATGTCCACCCAATTTTATACTCACAAATCTTACTTACCGTAACTGCCTGATGTTTCTGAACTGAAATACTCCCCCTGCACTATGCCATACTCTACTCCGGTCTCTGGCTTCTCCGCAGCACAGCAGTAAATCATCAATGAATGACTGCTGCTGCCCAGGATGCCTTGTCTGCACATGTGCAATCTTATAATGAACTAGCACAGCTTTAAAAGGAGGTGGCTACAACCAGGAAAGAGAACAGAGGTTGACAGGGAAAGTATGTCAATTTAGGAATGGCAAGGAATTAAGTAAGGTTTTCAAGGTTGGGGTTATCAGGGGTGGGAAAATTTCATTAGTGGACATGTGCACACAAACATCTGGTTAAATGTTCTCCTGGAAAATGTGCACTCATATCGGTAAAATAAACACATATGTTTCAAGACCAAACATACAGAGTGTCTAAAACTGTAGGGCACTGCCATATGGCACTGTAAGTAAGTAGACTTATAAAACTCCTATTTAAATACAGTATGAAATTAAAACTTATATATAAGCATTAATGGGCCCCTTTACTAATACGGAAAGCTCTGAACGGCAGTTGTTCTTACCTTTCTCTCCTTTAATTCCATCTGCTCCAGGTCTTCCATTTCTTCCAGGCGAGCCACTAGCTCCTTTTAACCCACTGATACCTGGACGTCCTGGAATACCAGGCATGCCATGGAATCCATTTACACCAGGTGACCCTTTTTCACCTAAATACAAGGATATCGTTAATATATACACGCAATGTTAAGACATTCACACACTAGTTTGTTTCACCCAGGGAGACATTGAGTAGTTCTCCACACTGTATTAAATATAGGGCTCTAATGAAAGGAAAATGATTAGATTAGATTAGATTAGAATCATTTATTGTCGCTGAGCACATTAAAACAATGACGTCAGTGAAATTAATAAATTATTAAATACATAGATGGTACAGACAAGATTATAAAATGATAAAATTCAAGAAGCACATTAACAAATAATAGCCGAAGATAAAAGCTCAGCCTGAAACGTTCAGTTCTACATAAGATATTTCGATAACGTCTCCGATGGAAGCATGAACAAACAAATTGGAATTTGGATGAGAAAGACCATTTGAATATTCTTTATCCTTTTAAACATTGAGTCCTGTACAGATCATTAATAGCTGGTAACTTGATACCCAAGTTTTTTTTTTTTTTTTTCCCCTCTTGTTCCCATACCAGGCTAGGAAATTGTTACAGAGTATGCTCTCCACTGTACTACCATAAAAAGTTGCTAAAAATTGACAGAAAGCTGTTCCCTTTTTACATTCTGACAAAATGTAATCTGGATTGTGCTTTTTTAATCACACTAGTGACATGCTGCTTCCATGTCAGATCAAACTTATAACTGTACCTAAAAATTGAAAACTCTCCACTAGGTCTATTTGATTCCCATTTACTTTTATAGGATCATGACCCTTCTTCTGCGTATGCACTGAAACTACAATCATTTCCTTAGTTTTGGCACTATTAATAACCAGATTGTTGTCTTTGCACCACTGTTCGAGCTTGACTATGTCTGCTAGATAATCCCTATCATCATTATCTGTAATTAAACCTACTAGTGTTGTATCATCTGCATATTTGATTAAATGATTAAATTCCCCCTGAGTTTGCAATCACTTTATAGATTGCATATAGCAGAGGACTAAGAACACATCCTTGGGGGACTCCTACTTAAAATTTTTACATCAGACAGAGAGTCATTAAATTTTACAAATTGGGGCCTGTCTACTAAAAATTTAAGATTAATTTACACAAACTTGTAGGTACTCCTAGTTCCATAACTTATTAATTAAAATATCCGGTAAAACTGTGTTAATGCTGAGCTAAAATCCAAAAAACAAAATTCTTACATATGAATTACATTTATCCAAATGAATAAAACAGTGAACATTAATGAATTAAGTGCATCAGAGTTGATCTATTCGACCTAATTGCAAATTGGTACTGATCAAGATTAAAAGGAATCAATCTTTTAAAAATTTAAGAATTATGCGTTCGAACACTTAGATACTAAAGGAGTGATGGCTATGGGTCTAAAATCATTTAATTCAAGAGCCATATTACTCTTTGGCAGTGGAGTTATACACGAGGGTATAAATTTTCCAACATGCCCACTTGCCATCAATAAATTGCTTGAACGCAATAGGCCAGTTTTTAGAAAGGTCACACAAGGTCCAAACTGGCAGTACTTATTGTGATTTATTGGCGATACGGCACATGTTTCAGACCTACACGAAAAAACACATTTTCCAACCAACAAACTTCTCTAATGACTCAGTGAACTTATCCATGGCCCAATCATAAATCATAACATCCAATCTACGTTAAGTAGCCTAAAATATAAATAAAACACGTATCATTTATATATAAATAAACTATTATTAATTTAAAAAAATGTAAGACTGAATAAACTTACAATTGGAAGAGTAACTAAATAATTCAAGTCCAGAATGTATAATGTATATTGGTAAATGTTTATGAGATAATGAGACTTTCTATTCAGCTATAGTGTAACAGGACCTACACCAGGGATGTCCAACCTGCGGCCCTCCAGATTTTTGAAAATTTCAACCCCCAGCATGCCTCCATTGCAGAAGAAACCAAGAAATGCTGGGAGTTGTAGTTTTCAAACATCTGGAGAGCCACAGGTTGGACATCCCTGACCTACACTATTTGAAACAAGAAACTGCTGATCTGTAATATGAATCCTGCTGTGTTAGACTGCTACATCCTCCATAGTGACAATATGAGTTCTAGGTTTGAGTAATTTAACTTGTAACTTATTATGCAATACTGATATAAAAAGGAGGATGCAATATCCTGTGCTAAGGGGAAAAATAGGTGCAAAACCCACACTACCCTATGTACTATTGGATTAGCGTGGGTTTTGAAGTAATTATGCATTGCCTGAGCCCCTTTTTTAACATGTTTTATTTTTGTTGCAAGTTATTACGTTACGACACAACATTTGTTAATAAACAATATTTGGCAGTAAGTTGAATTGGTGTCATCTGTTTTTTAGCACTTGCATTTGTAGAATAGATAATTTTATATAAACAGTCAAAACAACATATTCAGACTAGAATAAGTGAGGTAATATTATGCAGGATATTTAACTAAACATTATACATTCATGTATTTTTTAATTTAGTTGTAAATAGGGATGTTAGATTACAGATATTTGGGTTATGATAAGTTGTCTCCAGGAATTAATACTGTTTGTTGGTGTTTTTGCTATGACAATACCATGTTACATTATAACGTCATGACAATTAAATTCTATCTCTAGTATAGGTATAGTGAGGTTATATGTTATCATAGGTTGGTGAATTTAACCAAGCATTCCAGATTTTATGGGATTCTGCCAAAGTTCCCCTGCCCATATCTATTAGTTTTATAAAGGCCAAGTCTTTATTTATTAGAGATTTCCAAAGTCTCAGTGTGGGAGGATCTGTAGCCATCAATTTCATGACCACTGTTTTGCCTTCATAACTCTCGGAAAGCAGAGCTGGAACATAGTATAGCAATCTATCTCTGGTACACCTAACACACATCATTTAGGGTCTATTGGAACATTTGCCTCCAACTCCTCAGTTAGTATGTTTGTTATTTTAGTCCAGAATCTTCGGATTCGTGGACATGTCCATAGGAGGTGCCAGAAGTTTGCATTATCATATTTACGTTTAGTACAGGTTCTAGGTCTACCTTGTGCCATAAGCTCAAAATATGAGGGGTTAGATAGGTTTGTTGTAGTATATATAAAACTGGGTGACTTTATTATTTGCTGCAAGTGAGACCAATATCTGAGATGATGTTATGGTGGGTATGTTAGTCCTCCGTGTGCCTGCTTAGTAGTGTGTTACATACTGGGGTCATCTAACAAAGGTTAAGATGGACACCTGAGATGGACACAACCAAATTTCTTAATTGACAATGGTTGCAGAATGTTTAATAGGGGGTGTGTATTGATAGGTATTATATTCCACAGAGCGTAAGCAATGTCACTATTGGTAATAGTGATAACGGTTAGGGAAGTTAAATTTAGTTTGCAATTCTGTAAAGGACATCAATTGTTGATCTTGGATAATATGTTAAAATTGGCTAATTCCCCTCACTTCCCATTCTCTATAGGATGCAAAAGCATGTAGTTGAGGAAATTTGGGGTTCCGCCATAGGTGTTTTTCTGCCATTACCCCATCATATTTAATTAGATTATTAGCATGTTTCCATATTTTGTGTTTTTATTTGTTTATTACTGTCCCATCACCTATAACATTCCCATTCCCATCCCTGAATAGGGTCATCATTAGGGTCTTTGGATGGGTCAGGTGATAGCACCCAAATGAGAAACTATCTGAGCTGACTTGCTACATAATATAGCTTGAAATCAGGTAGTGCAGGTCCCCCCTTTTATTTAGGACCCTCTAACTTTTTCATTTGAACTCTGGGTCTACCTGAACACCACAGGAAAGAAATGAGTAGGGACTGCAGAGAGGTGAAGAAGGAGGGGGGTATGAAACACATAGGGGGGCAATGCAATATTGGGCGCATAATGCCCAAGTCAGTGTAAAACCCACACAATCCGATGTATCTTTCAATGGCATATGCTGAGAAGGAATTCCTTTTTCTAGCCGGTTAAGATTGTTCATCTTGTAAGGATGAGTGATTGGGACCCGAGTTTAGCCTCTGATATTATATTTTGTAACTGGAGCTTACTCCATTAGCTGCTTTGCCAAGCCCCCTGCTTGAGCCCTTTTTAAAATTCATGTCCACCCCCAAAACTAAAATTAACTCCATACCGGCCCCACTGTATAGTGTATAGTATCTATCTATCTCTCTTTGTCTACTATATATTAACCTATATATCTATCTATTACCTATCAATCTATCTATCTATCTATCTATCTATCTATCTATCTATCTATCTATCTATCTATCTATCTGTCTGTCTTTCTATCTATTATATATCAATTTATATATCTATCTGTCTGTCTATCTGTATCTATGTGTCTGCCTGTCTGTGTCTATGTGTCTATCTATCTGTCTCTATCTATCTATCTATCTATCTATCTATCTATCTATCTATCTATCTACAGGAGTGTGTGTCACAGGAGGTTGTCACTTATAGGAGCCCCCCCAGCATGTCTGCTTGCCAGTTAGAAGGGAGAAGTGTCTCACACAGCAGCAGCAACAGCCCCTCCCCCACCCACTTTTAACAGCATGTACTTGCCTGTTAGAAGAGAGGAAGAAAGTGTCTAACACAGCAGCAGCCCCACCTACTATCAGCAGTGTCAGGAAGATATGTTACTGAGCTGTATAGCGTTGGGCTGTTAATGCTCATTATTATGTAAATTAATGTCTCCAGTGTCGGCTGGATTACAAGTGGGCAGTGACTAAGGGAGGGGGAGCCAGTTAGGAGCAGTTACTAAACATTGAAAATTCACTAACAAAGCAGGCGCAGACACACATGTAAGTAACATCATTATACTTTCAGATTATACAAAGTTGTTTTAGTGTGTATAATGAACCTTTAATGGTGCATTACTGTTAGCATAACATGAATAATAAGATGTTATAGCGCTGAACTACCTTTAAGTCCCTGAAATCCAGGAAGACCATCAAAACCCCGAGATCCCTGTGGTCCAGGAAGACCTAATTCACCAGGAGGCCCTGCTTCTCCTGGACCTCCAGGACGTCCTTTAGATCCAGCTAAACCAGGAAAACCTCTATCTCCAGGCAAACCTTTACGTCCAGAAAAACCTGAAAATTAAGATTGAAAATACAGTGATTTTTCTAACCTGTCATAAATACGAACAAGTAAAGGAAAAGCCATCAATGGAGAAAACGTATTTGTAAGAGACTCACATTAAAAACAAACTGACATTTTACAACAGGTCAATTAAGACTTCTAATCAATAAAATAGCCTAACAGGCAGAAAGTTAGCTTCCAAAGCATTAGTTTTCTAACAACATATTTCCTATGCAGTGGTTATTTATTACACCAATACACAACTTGCTGTTGTGAAACCCCTTATACTATAAAGGGTTGACAATTGTAGATAGCACACATTACTTTGGCTGTGGGGGGGTCATAAAAATATTTCTTTTATTAAATGAACAAGAATAAGTATGAACCATTGGCACAAGAGTGAAGGATATACATTTAATCTAATTATTATTTTACAGAATTAAAGCAGAATTATCCATTTTAGGCTTAACAAAGGGTAAGACAATTGAGTATTGGAATAGTAATGTAAAATATTTTAGTTTAGTTCTGTTAAACAGGTTGTTTGTTTCTATTAATTATCACCATTACTGCAATGAAATTTCTTTCCACAAAGAATCAATGAATACACAGAAAACTGCTGAAGCAAGATTATTAGTACAATTTTGCTGTAATAGGTTTTTTAACTTTAACCTTAACTTTATTTTAATACATTATTATTCCAAAGTATTGCCATTCCAAAAGCAGTAAAGCTTTACATTTCGAAGAGTGGTACTCAAAAACAATAAATAATTTTGAATAATGTACACACTTTTAAAAAATACAAGGAAATAAGTCCCCAAGAAGTGCCATGACAATAAAAAAGTACAAGGCCGTGGGCCAATTTTCTTTCTACAGGTCATGGAACTCCAAGATAAGTTAAATTTTTCAGTAGACGGTACATTATTTCCTATAGTACACAAGGCATGAGACACTAATAATTTAAAGGGGCAGTTCAGTGGAAATTTTCAATATTTGTTAAATTGTTAGTTTGTGTAATGCCTTTTAAGTTATTCTACATATTCTCTCCCATTTTGAAAAATCTGTTGATTTCATACCCTTTGCTATTCCCTGCTGTTCACATTAGTGAGCTGACATTTCAGGTTCTAACGGTCCTTCTTCTTCTCAGGATGCACCACTTCCTTGGAATGTTCCTAACAGTAATTTTTACTGATTGGCTGTTGGATGGGTCAAACATGCTCAGATCTCTACTGAGCAACTGAATCAACCCAGGTGCTGGGTCAAGGGCAAGACCATAACGGTCTCTACTAGGGGTCCTGCAAACAGGAAGTCAGTATTTCAGTTGCGTTAATTTATACATAGACAAAATGCTGAATTGGGAGATTAAGGTCATTGGGATGAAAAAATACTGCTCTTTTTTCTCAAAAGCATATGTATTTGAACTGAACTTCCCCTTTAAGTGCTGATTATAACTGATGACACAGCTAAATATAATTTACAGGCTATCCATGACTCTTGTGTATTATATATTGGATATGTTAGAATGGCCTCAAAGTATGATTGCTGCTTTAATTCAAAGTTCTAATTAATTAGGTCATTCCTGAGTGAACTCCAAACCACTATTTATGACCACTGAAGGTTCTTCTCTCTTGGTCAACAGAGAACCAATATGGCACACGGCAAAGCAGGGTAAAAAGGTAACCTACTGCCTATTTAAAGTAAAAAGAAAATGTAAATTTTGATCAGGCAAAAATCTTTTCATAATACACTAAAACTAAAATATGATAAAAAACAATCACGATTATTCAATAAAAGTTCTTATCGTTAAAAATAGTGCTAATTTTTCCCCAAACCAATCTGATGTTAGCTTTCAAATGTTAAATAACATCTGATTGTTTGTAGCAAAAGTAGCACCATTTTTAATGATAAGAACTTTTATTGAATCTCCCTGAATAATTGCAGAATTCCAGGGATGTCTTTTTTTGGTACTGTATTAATCTCCAAGTGGTTCATACAAGAGGTATGGCATTTTTTATGTTGTGTAATGGTGTAAGGGATCTATATAATGCTTGCAGCATCAAAAGCTTGTCTATTAATCTATTGGCTTTTATGCTACGTAGCTTTATCTCACCTTGGCAGCCTACGTGACGAAGCCCAAACCATAGAGAAAGACATCAAAATATGGAGAGATGGTGATATTTGGAATAAAGGCACGATGAAGGAAAAACAGACAAGATGCATGACATAATAAATGGGGATAAAGAAAAAGTTGGCAGAACCACACTGCAAGTAAATAAATCTATTTACCATGATAGTATCCCATTACAGAAGAAAAATAAGTTTAGGAAAATATGGCTGTACCGGGAGACACTTATGTATACAAATCAGTATACAATACAACCTAGAGTACTCATATACTCAGAGAATTGTATCAGTGTATTATCTCCTTAGAAAAGACGACTTTGTTTATAGGAACAAGACAGCTATCAAAACAGGAAATGAGATGGATATATGGGATGCTTATTCGAGAAATGTAATCCACAGCTCGGACTAGTTGAACTAAGTTTGGTCTGTATCCGTATTTTTCTTTTAGTTTTCACTATATACATATAGTGAAAACTAAATTGGATAGAGGAAACTACTTTTTGTTGGGTTAGGGAGGGTGAAATTTTCATGGAGAGGTTGAACTTGATGAACTTTTTTTTTCCCCCCAATACAAAATGAACTATTTAACTATCTATCCAAAAAGAGAGATAGTAGATATTATCTCACACCTATTAGAGCAAATATTGTGTCTTATACTGAAAAGCAAAGACAAAAATATAATGAGTGTTCTAATGTAGCTCCTAAACAGTACGGAAAAAAACATTAACTGCCTGGTCAATCTGTATTTCACATCCTCAGCTCAAGTGCAGAAAAAGATTAACCAGGCAATAAATGTTACAGAAATCAGAAAGCTTCAAAAAGAGGAAAATGTTACTGAAATCTGTTTCCTTCAAATAGGAATCAGACAGGAAAAGTTCTTAGTATTATTGAATAATGTGTTGATCATTCAATAACAGGTAAGCAAACCTGCACCTGTCTGTCAGACCCCCATCAAGACATGGTTACAACAAAGGTAATCTTTATTTCTTAAAATCACTTACAAATGGCCAACTAGTAGATACACTACTGAGGGGAAAATACTGAAATTTATTAAGTAGTCTACATATACAATACACAGATGTAACCATTTACCTGGTGATCCTGGGTATCCAATATTTCCAGGGGGACCTTGTTTTCCTTTGATACCCATCTCCCCTCCAAATCCAGGCTGACCCTTGGGACCTGGAAGACCAGGAAATCCTAAATTTCCCTGTTCTCCTTTAGAACCTATGAGTCCAGACCTTCCATCAAAACCTGATAGTAAAAAAACCAAAAAACATAAATATTAGAGGGAGAACAATCTAAATAGTTACTAATTATTTTAGCAGAATATATATATATATATATACAATACAAGGATTGTGGATGCACTCCAATTAGGCTAATTTACAACTACATTTAATGGTAGCGCTACTGATCTGGTCAAACATTTATACAAACATAGAAAAGATAATCAATGCATATTCCTAGGTTAGAAGTTAGTACCTTCCAGACTGGGGTTACCTTGACGTGATTGGAAGGCTTTTCATTCATGTGATCACAGTAATGTATACTAAAACCCCTTTGTTTATAATGTATGCCAGTGTGCAGATAATATGATATTGTATGGGGCCTAGGAATGTGCATTGATTATCTTTTCTATGTCTGTGTATGTATATATATATATACATATATATAAATATTCCAACCATATGTGCCTGGGTGCTGTCCGTAAAATAACAACTATTCCGAGAGATACAGAACAATCCAAGGTCTGGAACAATTCTATTTATTAGGTAAAGTAGGTCTGAAGGCCTATGCGTTTCAGCCCGAATGTTGGGCCGTCTTCAGTTAGCACTGCAGTCAAATAAATAAGTGAAAAACATTCTATATGTTTCTACTAAAATGTAAATAGATTTATGTACCTTTCTGACCAGGGAAGCCAGCATCTCCTGGAAAACCTTTGTCCCCAATAACTCCTGGTCGACCTGGTTCACCTGGACCTCCAGGGGATGCCCCCAAGACTTCACCTCTCAATCCTTTGGCACCAGGGGAACCTGGGAACCCCACCTTTCCAGAAAGTCCATCAGAACCAGGCACGCCAGGGAAACCAGCATTACCTTCTTCTCCACGAGGTCCAGGAAAACCTGAAGAGTAGATTCCAAATCTATAGTAGTAGTAATCACTGAATGTAGCATATATAACATGTTTAATGGATAGAATATCATGGTAGAGAGATGCAAAAGGTTTATCCATTTCCTTTATTTTTACTTTTAGATTGTAAAAACATTGCTATGAGGTACTTCAAATGTTAAATCATTTTAGGAGAACTTTTAAAGGTTGTTATTAATAAAAATTCATTTATAATTTTATAGTACGTACCAGGAGGGCCGGGGATACCACCAAAACCTGGATTTCCCTGTTGCCCTTTAAAACCATCAAACCCTCGCTGTCCTGGGATTCCTGGAAATCCGGTACTACCTTTACGACCTAAAAGGTATAACATGTAAAGGATTTTGCAATGCCCTAGAACTCTGGTGATGCAGATATTTAAAGAATTTTTTTTATTACCTGGAAGTCCTGGGGGGCCATCAGCTCCCGGTGGGCCTGTTTCTCCAGCAATTATACAGGGCAATGTCATTCCTGCAAGTATACAAATCACCATAGCTTAAATAAAGAAGTGACTTACAGTGCCCCCAGGACTCACAATGGGTCACTTTAATGGTGTTTTCAATTACATTTTTGTTGAATTCATAAAACCAAAAAAACTATGAAAAAATGAAAGATAAGCAATGAAACACAGGTGGAAATGAAACAATGGCATTCCTTTACATGAATAAGTATCAATGTTTTACGAGGCCACAATAAACCAAGCACAAAAACATGGACTATGGAAGTACAGTACAACCACACTCTTTCCTCTGCATATTAACCTACAGTAGCAGATTAGAAACGTCACTTTATTTGCTAATCCTGTATAATAAGGTGCAGTTTATTTCTGGATTCAAATTGGTCTGGCTGTTTCCCCATTCGGTCAGATCATCAACAATGCCTAACCAAAACCTCCAAAGCCAAACCGATAATTAGCAGAAACGCCTGTTAAAATGGTTGTGCAAATAAGCATATTTTTATTTTGAATCCCTATGATTTCATAAAACTGATTACTATAAAGTTTTTATAGTTTACAACTCTGATTCTTTATTATGTGTAATTTTGGGCCCAGGGAATAAATTGCACAAGAGATATCTGTTGTATTCAATTAGATCAACTGGACTTGAATACAACAGATATACCATGACCTGGATGAATGAGAACCTTCACAAGCATGCACAATAGAGAATTTTCCATAATTAAAGGGTAACTGTGGTCCAAAAATGACTTCAGGTAAATTAACAGGAATTACTTTCCTGATGATTTTTGCAATTTACTTTAATTATTTATTTTACATAGTTTTGAAGATATTTACAATTATATGTGTGATATGGGAGCAGCATCACCAGATCCCCTGCACTTCCTGCTCTGAAACCATGTGACAGTCCCTCTTCTGTGTATCCTCCTACTCGTGGGCCCCCATGCCCCCCCTTGCAGGCCCCTCCCACTCAAGGGCCCCATGGCCCCTCTCCTTGCAGACCCACCCTGGCTCCTTCCCTTGCAGCCCCCTTGGGGCTTTCCCTTGCAGCCTCCTGTGGCCCCTTCCACTCACAGGCCCAATGACCCCTCCCCCTTGTGGGCTCCCCATTGCACCTCAGACCACTACCCCCCCTTACAGAAAACTGTAAAAGCAGCTTTAGCAGAGAAAGAATCAGCAGTTTTAAACTTTGCCTGATTCTTTCTCTGCTTTTACACAGTGTTCTGTATGTGGTAGGAGGGTATTGGTCGGAGGTGCAAGTGGGGGAGGGGCCACAGGACCCACGAGTGGGAGGGGCCACAGGACTCATGAGTGGGAGGGGCCACAGGGGGCTGCAAGGAAAGGGGCCAGGTTGGGTCTGCAAGGGGAGGGAACACAGGGCCTGTGAGTGGGAAGGGCCAGCAAGTGGGAGGTATTAAAAAAAGCAGTGCTGTGGGCTGTGCTGTTCTCCCCACCCCACTCCTACCCTTCAGTCATGCACTGAGCATGTGCCAACCGCAGGTTAGAGGAGGAAGTAGTATTTCTGACAGCAGATTCAGAACCTCCCACCCCCTAACTTTCTGATCAGTGATTTCTTCATATTTTGGGCTGTGCAGCACATAGAGAGGTGGTTGGTGGCTCCTTTTAAAGGTAGGAACCTGGCCTTTCATTTAAAATAAACTTGTTTGGAGACCACAGTTCCCCTTTAAAACTCAACGTCTTAGCTCCAAAAGGATTTGTCTTAGAAATGGGTTTTATGTTGAATAGGAACTGGCCAGGTATAAAGTACGGTTTAGATAAAAGTAGCACAAGCCAAAATGTATAGCAGTGACTGACGGCTGCTACCCAAGAAGGACAGGTGGAGATTGGGGGAAAATCTTTCTTCAGGGTCCTTGGGGCAAGTTCAAACTGTTCATATTCTGCCTTCATCATAGTTTCCTGTAAGCTGTGCACACAATGTTGGCATTATAAAATAGTCCAGATAACATTTTCACATGGCATTTAGGAGACACTGCCCTAGCATTAAATTTTAAGTTTCACAGGGTGATACTATACTATTGATTCTTATAGGAATTTTAACTGCATAACAAAGTAACATAGAATTGGAGGTTGAATAAAGACGTACGCCCATCGGTTTTTGTCTACTCATAACTATTAGCATAACAACTGATCCAGAGGAAGGCAAAAAAAAACAAACTTTGCATTTTGCAAAATGTATTATTACCAGTAATTTTTAATATTTTTGAATGTTAAAAACTTATCTAGCCCACTCTTAAAGATATTTAATGAATCTGCCATTACCACATCTGCTGAAAGGCTCTCTGGGGTAGATATAGTGTACCCCCAACTGTAAATTATAAGGGTATTATAAGTCACTGAGGAGTTCCGTGACCATATAAAAGCGCAAGGCCGCAGGCTTTTATACAGGGCATGGAACTCCGACCTCTAGACACATCGGCTACCTGTCTCTTGGGATTTGTCAATACACCAATACACTTCCATGTATCAGTCGGTCAGGCCAAAAAAATCTGTGCTGGTTGCAGCCGTGAACGATGTCGGCCATCCATTTCACGGCCAATTGCGCAGTGCCTTATGGGATTAAACAATCGGTCGCGAGAACTGTCAGCTGCAGCAACTATTTGTCCAGGCCAAGCGTTCGCTACTATAAGTGCACCTTATTAAAGCAGTGATTAGAATCATTTCATTTAGTTAGATATATGCAAGAACTTTTTTCTTCATCGAATGGTACTGAAAAGATGGAGTCATTTTTCTCTCTCACACACACAGACATTGTTATAACAGTACAAATGCAATGGAGGCTCCAGTTACCTACAACATCAAGTGACTGTTAGAAGCCAAAACGAGCAGGTGCATTAATTGGAGGAAGAAAAATGGTTTGAATAAAAACAATGAGGGTATATATATATAGATATAGCTATGCCTGAAGCATAACTGGTGGCTCCTAATTGTACATTTTAATGTTGTGGACACAAAATATTTAGTGGGGTTATGATTATTAATCCTGTTTATCAGAAAGGCAAGGCCTTTGTTTAATTAAAGATCTGAATAGATATAATTAATATGGGGAAAAACAAAATATGTACAATAGTTTTTATTAGGTAGCGGCCCCATCAGCAGCACAAGAAACCTTTACTTTAACACTATCGGAGCATATGCCAAACGGACCAAAAATGGTGATCGCATACTGCACAGAAGCACAGTGCATGTAGTGGGGCCACTCCCCCCTACAATAGGCTACCATAGGCATGCGATGCCCCTAGCGCACTAGTGGGGCCTAGCCATTATACCCTGGGGCCTACCTCTTCCTAGTTAAACCTTATTTGTTTCACAGCTGCCATCCTCTACTCAAAAAGGTCAGGAGGGCAACCAAAGGTAACTTGGCAGCTCTGGCAAGTTGAGATGGGGCTACATAACTCACTGAATATGTGTATTTAACCAGCAGGTGGGGGAGCAACAATTCACTGACATATTGAAATGAAGATGATTTCTCTAGATGATTTTAGGGGCAGTATATTTTTACCAAATATCTTCATTTGCTCACTATTGTAAATGTTCTGATAAACAGGATTTTCAGTATTTATATAATGCATGTGTCGGTTTAGAAATAATGTATCCCACATTGTCAACCACAAAGAACAACAGCTAATTAATTGTCCACCTCTAACTTCAACAATGGCTGTTAATGATGCGTGTGCTAGAAAAAGTCACATGCATGAAAAACCAGGGTTTCTAGATGGGTGACAGGATGGATGACCGGGATCTCACAGAGGCTTTGTTAATAAACCTCTAGAATCTATCCTCTCACCTCCCTTTGTGGCTAAGTCTCCATTACCAACATTGTCCCCGCAGCAGCAGTCACCTATACCAGTTAAGCGAAGGAGGACAGGTTAGACAAAGTTAAAAGAAACCTTAAGATCAAGCAAAAGCTTTCTGCAGCGCAAACATATTCACACTTAGAAAATGATGATATCAAAATATTTGCTAAATTATTCACAGTCCCTTTAATAGGATAGGTAGTAAGCAATCCCCAAACAGCATGCCACAAGATGATATATATGGACCATTGATTATAGTTAACACACAAAAAAAGGTCTTTTCAGATAGGGAGCTCCATCTAAAGACCCAAATGGTCTGGTAGTAACTTTGATTTTTCCAAAAGCTATTGTAATAATACTGTAATCTGTTTAAAGAATATGTGGCTCTAATAAAACATTTGTTTAATGTAAGGGATGCTTATTACCAATTACATGAAAATAAAACATTTCCTTTCTAAACATCTACTGATCATTGTATATTCCCCGCTCCCTTAGGAAGAATCATCATGGTGAATATATTTGGCTGTTTCACATGTTAAATATATAAAAGCAAAGAACCGAGAACAATTTATTAACAATAAAGCCGAAAAAAGCAGGAGATATTGCATTTAAGATTGCCCAGAAATGATTGACAGTATAGCAGATCCTCACAGAAAATATCGTTCACCTTGTAGAAGAAAAAAAATGAGATCAAACATAGATGTAAGTCATAGTAAACCATCAACACCTTACAGCATGCTGGGTCTGAGATTGTATTCATTAATTCATTGGTTTGCATGACAGGGAAAGATATAGTTAGTGAAAAGAGGGTTCCTAGCCAAAAAACTTACAGCATCATAAAATAAGATACACTCTCTTTTAGTTTGCAGTCTTGCACCTCCCGGTTGTCCAATTTCCACAGCAAGTATTGAAAAGATATGGAGAACACACAGATGACAGATGTTGTGAAAAGATGACAAACCTAACAGCAGCAATGCAATAACCGGGGTATATGGTGCATATTGCAATAGAATTTGTTTATTAATTGGAATAAATATTTGGAGCATGAAAGGTTCTTTAGGCTACTATCCATAAATATTCATTATTTTCCATCATATTTTCCATTCATTACTTTTTATTATATAGTTTATTAATTAGGAGCATAAGAGGACAAGTGTTTTAGATCCCAGACTGGAGGAGGGGGAGGGGGGGGTCACAGAGCTGGTCTTTTAATTAGTTCCCATCTATATTCCCCTGGTATTTTTATTACTCTGTAAGGGCTAGGCCACACTGATGCGCTTTTAGGCTCAATATGATCTGATCTCACACTAGTGTGGCCCAGACGATGTGGCCACACTAGTGCGCTACAGAGCACTGCGTGTGCAATCTATTAATCGGAGGGCATGTGATCCGCACTTTTTGCGTGCACCGATTAACTGCAACGCAATCTTGCATGCCGGGAACCGCGAGTTTTAGCATGCGAGCTTTCGTCTGAGCAGGAGCGCGTTACAGTGTGGCCTCAGCCTAATTGTTATCAATGTTGTGCACACGGTTTGTCTGTAATGCTTAGAACTGCACAAGGAAAAAGGTTGACCGTACAAACTGTTCCTGTATGGGTAAAAGAAAACAATTTTGCAGAGATTAAGATATAACACATTATTTTAACAAATTTAAATATTAACAAGCAATCAGGGAGATTCAATAAAAGTTCTTATCGTTTAAAATGGTGCTAATTTTGCCCCAACCAATCAGATCTTGTTTAACATTTGAAAGCTAACATTTGATTGGTTGGGGCAAAATTAGCACCATTTTAAACGATAAGAACTTTTATTGAATAACCCTGAATGTTTTTTCTTGGGGTACACAAGAATCTGACTACCAATGCACAGATAGGGCAGATACACCATAAACATTGTGCCCCATTGCCATATTCTTCACCAGAAGCCCACTAGCAGAGGAAAAAGGAAAGGGTGTATTTACCGAGATCAATATCGATTAGTGCAACTTTAATTTCTTAATTGCGCCAGCTGCATGGTTATCCCAAACCACACCCATGCTGCTGGTGCAACAAATTAAATATCCGTTTTGTGGTAAATCCAGCGTGACATTTTAACACCAGCTAATAGCTGCCGTTAAAGTCACACTGTACAGCCGTGTAACATATTAAATCCACAGCGGGAGATTTACCCCAATGTAATAGCGGCTCTCCTCCCTAGAGCCTACAGCCTTTAACACCATATTAAAGGACAATTATACTCACCTTCCCTCCACTCCTCTTCTTACCCAGGGTGAGGACCTGAACCGCAAGGCCCTCACCCCTGGGTTCGCGTAACTTGAAGCACAGCCTGCCCCCTCCTCCCCGTCGGCGACGAGACCAATAGGAAGGCACGCTCTTTGCAGAGCGTGCCATCCTATTGGCCTCGTCGCCGACGGGGAGGGGGGGCGGAGCCTACCAGAGCAGCGTTTCAGTAAGGCCGTGCTTCAAGTTACGCGAACCCAGGGGTGAGGACCTAGCGGTTCAGGTCCTCACCCTGGGTAAAAGGTACTGACCAAAGAAGAGGAGCGGAGGGAAGGTGAGTATAATTGTCCTTTAACAAGACCTTCTGGAGTGAACAAGTTCCTTTTCACAATTCAACTACCCAGAGCAGTATAAACTGATCACCCGGTCCCTCTCCGCCTTGGAGCCAGACCCTGCTTCTATTCTGAGTAAAAACAGGAGCAGAGAGGCTCTGTGCTGACAGACACTTTACTTCCTGGTTGTGGCTGTCAGGCTATTGGGCATCACGTCGTGCCTTGAATGACAGCCGTGACTAGGAAGAAGAGCCGGCAGAGCGGTGAGGGATCAGGTCAGGTAAGTCCCTTCAGAGGCATCTTTGAGATTTCTAAATAATGTGAAAAATGGGGTTTGGGGGGGTCCTCTACCAGACTATTAAAAGTTTATTTTAGGCTGGAAATGGCCTTTAAAGTTATGGAGATTCAAAACCAAGGCTACAAGAAAGTGGCCACTAAGAAAAGTTATGTCATGTGGCTAATCCCTATATAAATAAAAGATATACATATCCTGTAGAAATGCACAATATGAAAAGCTTCTATACAGTAAAGC
Organism: Hymenochirus boettgeri; assembly: GCA_019447015.1. Taxonomy (NCBI): domain Eukaryota; kingdom Metazoa; phylum Chordata; class Amphibia; order Anura; family Pipidae; genus Hymenochirus; species Hymenochirus boettgeri. Next base: position 161,521,261 of record CM033476.1, read on the forward strand.
CTCTTTCCCCCTACAATGGCACAAACCAAGAAATTTTAGGTGAACCATAGTACACCATATTTATATAGCGCCATTTAGGGATGCAGCACTGTACAATATTAGAACACAAAAATCCATACAAGGGGAACAATGAATAAATACACAAATATGAGCATCATGAAATATAAAAGTGCTTGAAACATGAGGAAATGGGTCCCAGCCCAGTAGAGATTTCAATCTATGATTAACTGCATAGAGGGGGGAGCCAGCTTCCTGAATAAAGGCAATAACTATCCTTAAATATCTGGTTAGTAATGTATCTAATAATGTCCTGAATTTATTATTTGGGGTTGCGGGCAAGCAACTGACAATTTTTTTGTTTTTAGGGTATACATGCCCTTTAAAATACAAAACAGCTAAAGTGGACTTTGAGTAATGGCAAATTCTTAAACCTCTCGTTCATCTCATATTATGTGAAGTGTATGCATGTTCCATTTGTTGATATTGCCACGTTTTAGTTTATTTAATAAAGAAATAAATAATCTTGTTACAATTTTACAACAGAAATAAAAAGTTTCTAAAACAAAAGTTTCTTATCTTAATTAAAGAGGTTAACATGTCATATGCTTAGTAGAAGAGGAAATAAGGAAACAACAAGGAATTGCAGGACTTCAGCTGCAAGTAGATACAGTTATTAATGTATGTTCTACTACAGTAATCAGAAACATTTAACATGGTTGTATCTGCTAATGGTGAAGAAAAAATAATTATTAGTATATTATTAGTATAAACATAAATGGTTACCCAGACTAATTAATAAGACTAAACCGGTTTTGTATTAACTGGTCAGTTTGTGCACTGAAATCATCATTTAGAAGTAGGGTTTTTGAGAAAAAGGCATATTTTATAAATATAAAAGGGCTTGTCCACCCTTAAAACAAAAAAATATGCTATTTTCTCCAGTTTATTACATGCATTTGTCATAGAATGATTAGTTCTATTCCTGTCTTGCGGTATCTGCCTCCACTCCCTTCTCAATGAGCTTTTTATAAGTGTGAGCATGTGCAGAGGAGGCAGCAGTTTAAACAGCAGTCATTGGTTGTTATGTCAGTTGTCATAGCCTTGATTGACTGCATGGAGGGAGGGACCTGCTTACTCTACCATAATAGGGACAATAGTTATCCTTAAGGGTGAGGCCACACTGCAACACGCTCCTGCTCACATGGAAGCGCTCAATTTAACGCTCGCAATTGCACTCACATTCCCAGTGCGTGAGCGATTGCATTTTACTGATGTTTCACAAGCAATTGCGCAAAAAATGCAGATCACAGTCACACACTAGTGTGGCCAAATCAATTGGGCCACGCTAGTGTGCGCTTTTAAAAGTGTTATTGGATCGCAATCACAATCAGATCGCGCATCAGTGTGGTTAGTAATGCAGGTAATAAAGTGCAAAATATATCAGTTTGCATTGGGGCAGGTAACTGACAATTGACCAGATTTTTGTTTTAAGGGTGGACATGCCCTTTAAAGCATTTAAAGAAAATTCTGTATTTTAATACAAATATCTTTCTAAAAGACAAGAGTAAGAACTGCATTACATACCTGGTGGTCCTGGTGGACCAGGTTGTCCCGGAAATCCTGCTTGTCCTGGGTCACCAGGAAGCCCCCGAGGTCCCGGAGAACCTTGGAAACCAAGGCCCGGAGGACCAGTTTCCCCTCTACCTCCTTTTTGTCCAGGGGACCCTGGGTAACCTTTTTCTCCAGGGTTACCAGGACCACCAATACCCTAAAAAATGGGAATAAATGCATTAAAATCACCCTTAGGTTAGGTCACAGGGGAAATTATTGCATCTGCAGTTTAGTCCCTTTTAACCTAAACCTAAATAGATTTCCAGTTTTAAAATTAAAATTTGATCTTACAGGCATGCTAATGGTAGACAGGTCTTATCTTCAACTTTTCAAGGATACTGGGATTATAATACCCCCCCCCCAGAGTATCCAGCACAGCAAATTCTTTAATTGAGTAGGCAGAAAGGGAATTCTTCCACATGACATCTCCTCAGGCTGGTTGCAAAATGGAGAGATTCACTGTTGCTGGGTCTAGATGATGTCATCTCTCAGGCCCTGTTAGTATTTTTCTTAGTGAACAAATAATTAATTGTACAGAAAGATACACCACACGATCAGCTTTGTACCTTTCTGTACACTTTCTGTTCAAAAAAAAGTCCCTGGAGTGTACCAAAATTCTTTGTGTCCCTTCGATTTTCCATTCATAGTGCTGTTCCAATGACTCCTGCTATTCTGTCAAGCTTACTGAACAGATTCCCCCCTTGGCAAAACCACTCCATTAAGTCACACAGACAGTAGCACAAAGTTGATGCATAATCCAATTCATACATTAAAAATACTTACTGGAAGACCTTGAAACCCAGGGAGTCCAGGGCGACCATCTCTTCCAGGCTTTCCATCAGGGCCAGTGGCACCTCTAGGACCTACTGTCCCTGGGTCACCACGGGGACCTCTACCAGTTGGATACACTGGCTCTCCCTTCTCTCCCTTTGGTCCATAAAAGCCAGGTGGTCCAGGGGAACCCTTGATATCAAAATATATGAAAATATTTTACTGGCTTTCTCCAACAGGTTTTTTTCCAATATCTTACATCTGCTCATATTAACAGTGTTTAACATTATAGAAAATGTTTTTCCATAAAAGAATGTAAAATACACAAGTTAGAAAAAAGTAAAAATCAGTTTATACAGATTACCAGATTATTTCATGACAATTATATCCTTGCAGCTTCAATACTCCAAATTAGCTGGCATTAATCGAGAGTACTAATCATTATGGCTTTGTACATCCATAGTAGACTTCTTTTTTCTGAAACACTGCAGCACCAACAGTATTCTGATATTGTCACATAATTACACTAGCACAATTTTCCAAGAATGGCAGCACTGTCTGGTACGTTGGCAGACATTTAAACAACTAACCTTCATTTTCCAATTTTTGGCCTAGTGTGGCAAGCATTGTTGGTAGCCGCTTAGTAATAAAGATTTTGTGTTTTCTCTTTGCTGCCCTCTCCAAAACAAAGGCACTTAACCCATACATTAAGAGGTGCAAACATTTGCCTGAGCTGTTAATTTGCCTTGACCAATAAGATGGTCGGCTACAGTTAGAAAACATTTGATAGCATCTGATTGGTTTCTGCAGATTAAAAACAAGGGCATAATTGTCTACCTCTTTTTTAATGGTAAAATCAGTTTCTTGTAATTAAGAGAAGCCTCCATATGTCTGCAGTCTCTCACAACAAACATGGAGCACCAAAGGGTACTAAATATGTGGACTACATTTCATTTACACCATTATGGGAGGCAAGGCAGGAGATAAAAAGATACATTACTTACTGGTAAACCAGAAGGACCATCAAATCCTTTCCTTCCAGGTTCACCAGGTACTCCATTAAGTCCAGTAAAGCCCAAACTTCCTGGTGGTCCTGGAGAGCCTGGTAAGCCTGGGCTTCCCTTGTTTAGATCACCTCCTTCACAAGCGCAGTCTCCATCAGCTCCTACAATAATCATTTTATATAGATTAATATGTTGCCTCAATAGTCTCATTCCTGAGCAATATGAAAACCCAATAAGTCACCTTTATGTCCCTTTGATCCTATTCTTCCAGGGGGTCCTCGGTTTCCTGGTGATCCTGGTATTCCTGGCTCTCCTGCACTTACTGTTTGTTGCCCAGTGGCTTTATTTGATTAGTAAAATAGAAAAGGCTTTAATAAATGTGTATAAACAAAACACACAACACATGTATTATTAGAAAACTCAACATGCCTCATCAAAGCAAAGTTTCCAAAACCCTTTCCACATGCAACCTCTGTATTACAATCAATGTTACCGAACACTGAATGTTACGGTGCTGTATTACTATATGATGGAGACACAAAAATGATATTGCCATAGTGTCTTCTAATGGCATTTAATGGCATGCACCATTTTATCCCCAAGTACCAAAAGACATTTCCAGTGGTATTCATTTGTAATGGAAGAAGTATTACATGGTCCAGGTGGTCCATCCTCTCCCGGAGGTCCAAGTGCTCCTGGCAGCCCTTGCTTCCCTGGATCTCCTGGGGATCCAAATCCTGGTCTTCCTGGGGTTCCCCGCTCACCTTTTTGGCCTTGAACACCTGGAACCCCTAATGACCCAGGATTACCTATAAAACATAATGTTATAAACTGACAGGTATAATAGTAATAAAAAATAAAAATCAAAGCAGCAATTCCTTTGAGTTATTTAAGTTTTAAATTAGACAGGCAGGTATCTCTGCCAATTCTTCTGTTTCCACCAATGTGTTTATAAGCCATCCAAACCCCCATTTTATGTGGGTTATAATACAAACAAAATATCTCAAAACTCATTTTGATACTGAGGACAAATTTAACGAAGTTTAAACACTAGTTCAGTCAAAAGAGATGGAAAATTTGAGAGAAAAATTTATTTTCAAACGTTTGAAATTCTTTCCTTTATTGGCAAAAATTGATAAGGGAAATTCTACCCTAAAACAAATGGCCCGAGATTATCTTTCTAATATTATAACTGTTTAAATTCAATTCAATTTTCACTACAGAAAGACCCCAATGCAGAAATATTGCCCCCCCCAAGCAGCAGTATTATACTAGGTGGCCAACCACGGCCCCTATTCCCCAGTCCCCAAAGGTCCTGGGGTCTATTGTTACACTGCTGAACCCCCTTCTGAACAACAGTAAGCATATGTGAGCTAAACAAGCAAGGGGAGGGAACGCTAACTTTAGGCCTCTCTGCACGGTAAAACTTTAGTGTGTCTCTTTGCTTACCTGGAAAGACTTAAGATACATTGTTGTAATCAACTGTTTATGACCTGTAATTCAGGGAAGAGCTCAAACTAAGAAGGCTTCCATGTTGTTGTAAATACAACTCATAGCCCATGTAGTCTTCAAAGAGCCACGCTTCCTGACCCCAGTATTTACTGTCTCTATGAATGTCTTTTTTTTATACAGATGTCTCCACACCAATATGTAAGTCCCTGATAAGACTTTGAAAGCTGCTTGTTACATTGCTGTTTATTTACCAGCTAGCACAAACTGCATCAGGCCCTCTTGGGGCAATACAAATAGTCAGCTGAATATTATGTTATGTTACTAGCAAAAGACAAAGCTTCTAAATGTACCTGTTTGCCTTGTATGTGCTGTGGTGGTTTACCGGCTAAAGCGCTTGTTTTAGAAGCACACAGCCCACAGGTTTAAATCGATCTAGCTGTTTTGGCCCAACCAAATTCTTTAAATGAGCAAAGCACTTGTTTGTGGATTTATACAGTAACTAGCTTTTTCTTTAATAGTTTGTGCTTTAAACCTGCTTTGGTACATTTTTTACCCCACCTATTGTTTAAGACACTTGACTGATCATATTAAAGGATATGTACAATTAAAAATTTGTATTCTTAAATTGCCCAGTACTGAAAACTATTATTCTTCCCTACTACCACTGTACCATTTTTTGTTGATCTGCCCCCTATTTCTTAAATATCCAATCTAACCATCTATAGTTCAGCTGTCAGTCAAGTGCTTTTGCTTCTTTGTTTCATAAACTCGTTTGTTATGCATAGTTTTTAAGTAGCTGGAATGGTGACAGTTGGTATGAGATTTGTATGGTGGGAAATTCCTTCAACCAAATGCTGCCTCATATGGATTACTGAGCATGCCTGCCCTCACAGAGAGTCAGATAGTCATGCAGCAACACAACATATTAGAGTAAGTGCTGCTTACATGTATTCATTTATGGATTGAAATGAGGCAAACTAATTTAAACCTGTTTAAATAGAAGTTAAGAACAGTGGTACCAATGCTGCTGAGGTATAACAGCATTCCCTACAAATAACTGGTCTCCTACTGTTTCTTTTCTCAACTGGCTCAGGGAAAAATCAATACGATTACTACCTACCTCTACCAAATGATGGAAAGCCAGGGGCACCAGGAGGGCCAGGAGGTCCACTGATTCCTTCATCTCCAGGAAGACCAGGAAAGCCAGGAAGGCCTGCATCACCTGGGGGACCTAATATAAAATGTTACAAAAATCTTAGTTCACTTGACTTAATAGCAGGAGTTTAAGCTTAAAATGAACACATTAACAAATGCAGCAAAACCGCCCAAACATATCAAAGAAGAAATATTTTTCATGGATTTCTATAGGAAATTAATTATTTGTATTCAATTTGCTTCCATATATTAACCATGTATATATTACCATAAAGAAATAGAAAAGACTAGCCTATTAAATTCCTTCTCGTACTGTTAAAGGACATTTGTCTGCCATAAATTTTTAACAAATATATTAAAATCACTCATATCTTAGTAATAATAAAGATCTGTCACTATTACTAGTCCAGAGGAAAGTCGCGGTAGAAAGTTAATAATGTCAAATCTAATGATCAACTCACTTTTAGTTGCCGCTACTTCGTTTAATAACTTATAGCAGAAATGAATGACTATCCATGAACTCATAAATTAACAGGTTATTAGCTAGAAACCTTCATGGTACAAATTAAGGTAAAGGTGGCAAAACATGGTGTAGATGAACCTTGGAATCTTATAGTTTAACCATGCAAATGGTCCAGGGTTCTTTCTTCCAGTTGGCTTCACTGTAAAGCTCAACTTGTAAAGCTGTCAGAGGAGACAGAAATATGCTGGCAAGGAAGATCTTCCTTTAGGGACCACCGAGTTTTACCTTGGGGTTTTGAGTGGTCCTTATCTTTATGTATGAATTTTGTGTGTGTGGTGGTACGTTTAAGTTTCACAAAGGTTAAGCTATTTACAGAGAGGCATATTAAATCCTTGCAGATAGCACTGTACACAGCGATTGTGTCTCTCTGAATGAGGGTTTATATATTTTGTGTTTGCAAGTAAAGACTGACTGGATGGTCATATTTGAGGTGTTGGCATTAGAGCTGCAGTGATTTTTCCCATAAGGTTACATGATAGCACAATGTAAATGCTATGGAGTATACTAGTACCGGTAATGAATGAGTCCCCATCTTCTACATATATTGTTTCTCCAGGAAAGCCAGTCTCTCCTTGTTCTCCCTAAAATAAAACAAATAACCTCAGCAATGTTTATAATGTTAAGTAAGGATCTGGCCAGAACATTATAAACAACAAAGGAAAAAAAGCCCAATACATTTTCTTTTATAGAGTGTCTGTGATAGAAGATGAGAAGAAGTGTATTAGATTGGATTCTTCTTCCAGTTAAACAGAAGTTATTTATTTGAAGCTTTTATTCTACTCAAAATAAGTAAAAACATCCCAACATATTACAGCTTATTAATCAATGAATGCACAAATGAAATAATAACAAGGTAAAACATGAGCGTGGAGGATAAGCAGATTCACTGTCACATGTCAAATGTTTGAATAAAGAAGTTGCAGTGAATTTGCTTGGACTCCATTTTTACCTTGTCTTTAACCTGGAGAACAGTAACTGAGTCATCTTGCTATTACACTAAGGGATGCAAAACCCAAGATACCTGTATTCCTCCAAGTGGAACCAGTGTCCTTGCAGCACTAAAGCCCGACTGCTCTAAACCATTGAAGTGCATGTCCACCCTCAAAACTATAAGTTAACCCACTACTGGCCCCACTCTGTAGTTTAATAAAATCCTTACCTTACATCCCAGCTCCAAATGGCTCTCCTGTAACCCCCCCCCCCCCAAAGTCCCAAAAACTGTCCAGCAGGAGGATAGCTGAGTCCATATAGGACTCTGCCTCCTGTCTCCCCTCCGGGAGAAGTTTGGCATGCACACTGCAGGCCTCCCCCCCTCACTCTTTCTCCCGTTTTGTGATCCCTCCCCCTACCATAAAAACCCTTTGCCAAATGGTAGTGTTCCTTCCCCCAGCCCCAACCACTATAAAAGATATTTAAGAAAGTCCCCCGAACTCTACTTACCTTACCTCTCTCCCCCGGCGTTCTGAGCAGCCGGCAGCCACGTCCGTGACTGGCTGCCTCTCAGCCAATCAGGGACGCGGCTGCCGGTCCGGCCCCCTGCTTGCAGTGTCATGCGAGCAGAAGGCCGGGCAGTGCAGCGGAGGAGAGAGGTAAGGTAAGTAACTATCGGGGGACTTTCTTGAAAATCAGTGGTTGGGGATGGGGGAAGGAATACTACCATATGGATTTTTTTTATAAGGGTGTACATGCCCTTTAAGCACAGAAACAAGACTTTGTTAGAATATACTGAAGATATGACACTTTGATACATTGTAAAGTAGTCAGTATGCAGGTTGTAGAACAGTGTAAATGTGCTGTCCCCTCTAAATGACTCAATACTCAGCCATTAATGTATTAAACACTGGCAACAAAAGTGAGTACAACCCTAAGTGAAAAATATCCAAATTGTTCCCAAAGTGTTAATATTTTGTTATTTTGTTTTGTTGCCATTTTTCCTCCTCTGTGTCATGTGACTTATCAGTGTTACAAAGAAATATTGCTGCACATAAAGATGGCCTAGGCTATAAGATGATTGACAACATCCTGAAACTGAGCTACAGCATGGTGGCCAAGACCATACAGCGGTTTAACAGGACAGGTTCCACTTAAAACAGGACTCACCATAGACAACCAAAGTGCACGTGCTCAGCATCATATTCAGTGGTTGTCTTCTGCAAATAGAATGAATGCTGACATCATTGCTGCAGAGGTTACAAGGGTGGGAGGTCAGCCTGTCAGTGCTCAGACCATATGACATACACTGCAGCAAATTAGCCTGCATGGCAGTTGTCCTTCTAAAGATGATGCACAAGAAAGCCCACAAAATCTTTGCTGAAGACAAGCAGACCAAGGACATGGATTACTGGAACAATGTCGTGGTCCGATGAGATCAAGATAAACTTATTTAGTTCAGATGCTGTCAAGCGTGTGTGGCACCAACCAGGTAAGAGAGTACGACGCCAACAGTCAAGCATGGTGGGAGTGTGATGGTTTGAGGCTGTTTGAGTACTGCTGGCCATGAGAGCTACAGTTCTTTGAGGGAACTATGCATGCCAACATGTACTGTAACATACTGAAGCAGAGCATGATCCACTCCCTTCTGAAACTGGGCCGCAGGGCAGTATTTCAGTTTTCCAACATGATAATGACCTCAAACCCACCTCTGAGATGACTGCTACATTGCTGAAGAAACTGATGATAAAGGTGCTGGACTGGCCAAGCATTTCTCCAGACTACTGTCCTAAACACTATTGAGCATCTGTGAGGCATCTCAAACAAAAGGTGGAGGAGGATCTCTAACATCCACCAACTCCTTAAAGTTGTCATGGAGGAGTGGAAGAGATTCCAGTTGCAACCTGTGAAGCTCTAGTGAACTGCATGCCCAAGAAAGTTAAGGCAGTGCTGGAAAATAATGGAGGCCACACAAAATATTGACACAATTTGGACTTCTCGTTGCCAGTGGTTTATACATTAATGGCTACTTGTTGAGTTATTTTGAGGGTACAGCAAATTATATTATGTTATACAAGTTGTACACTGACTGCTTTACATTGTATCAAAGTGTCATAGCTTCAGTATTGTCCCATGAAAATATATAATAAAATATTTACAAAAATGTACGGGGGTGTACTCACTTTTGTACAGCACTTTAATTGTAATTAATGGATTTTATTTACCTCATTTTCTCCACAAATGTATCTTCTTAATAGAGGAGACATATAATTTAATTAAGTTTCAATCCTTCATTTTGTAACAGTGAATTATTAGAAATGTAATTTTGCAGCTTCCCCAAGCGAACAAATAAACTAAATATTTATTTATTTAAGAATGTGAATATTTGGTGGTGACTGTTTACCTTTTCTCCTTTGAAGCCAGCAATGCCCATAAAACCAGGAAGCCCCGCTTGTCCCTGCAAAACACAATTTTTGTTTAGATTTTATAACATACCAAATAGTCTACAAAAATACAATATTCAGTTCATTAGCCATACATTTTGAGACAAAGGGAGTGGCTAGAGGTATTCAGAATCCTGGAGACACTCAGGGAGATTTAATAAATGTTCTCACTGTTTAAAATGGTGCTAATTTTGCCCCAACCAATCAGATTTTATTCAACATTTGAAAGCTAACATCTGATTGGTTGGGGCAAACTAAGCACCATTTTTAATGATAAGAACTTTTATTGAATCTCCCTGATTATCCCCTGCAGCTTAAAGAGGAGAGACCTCTTAAGCTAGGTACACATGTTTAAATTTTTCCTCCTGACTGAGTGTTCGAGACTTTTGACCAGTCGGCCAGGAGGAAGGACTGTCAGTCGTGGGAAAAGCAGCCGCATCCGACAGTTACCGCGACCGGTCGTGCCATTTATAAAGGACCGCACGATCGGTCATGGTTTTCCAACCCGTCTGATCGTACTTTCGTCCGATTTGGACAAAGGAATGGTCGGTGATCGGTCAGAGCCGCCATACAATAATTTGTCCCGACCGACTGAAACACTGAAATGCCGGTCGGTCAGGCCGAATTATTGTATGGTGTGTACCTAGCTTTACTACAAGCAGGTATTGCCAGTTCTCCTCGATAACAAATGTAATGTATCATGAGCACTAAAAATACATTTGCGCTTGACTTGCCAATTTTCTTCATAAATGCCATCATATACAGTATGTGTTATAGTGCTTATTACTTTTAATAAGGCCCACTTGGATGTAGTTTATTATATTGGCATATAGGTGAACTGAATTGATATACTAATAGCAGTTACATTCTCGTGTATCGTACCTTCCTGCCAGGTAACCCACTGATTCCATCATATCCTGGAAATCCCTAAATAAAACAATGACTGGAATTAGACACCTTACAACTATCAAAGATAGAGATACACAGTAATAGTTCAACTTCTCTTATGTTCTTCTACACAATTATACAACATGGGCAAGTTTATTAAAAAAAACTGGGATGAGGGTTGTAATGGTATAAAGCAGCAACTGTCATTTGTGTTACACTCCACTAAGGAGTAACCAGGTAAATAAAACACAATGCTGTAATGAGAAATGATGCTTCTCTAAGCCTTGCTTTCCAGCTATGTATCTGTACAAAACGTTATAGTTCAAATAGTAATACATCCTAAAATAAGTTGTAGGGATTCTTTGGTTGATGAAATTCTATTTTATGATTCTGCTCAACTAAAACATGGAGCACCTCTTCATTGCCCGTAGACCTCAATAGAAATGACCTTTAGAAAAACTCCTAACAGGAACTAAATGTATACAGTAGGTAGGCAGAAGAGGAACACCTATAGAGGAGCACACTAAGCTTTATCCTAACTATAATTGGCATTCTGATCCCAATATTTATATTCAGGGTTTATTGTCCATCTGATAAAATATACAATGTTGTGTACCCTAGTGGTGCTTTGGAAAGAAACATATACAAATATAGGTACATTTCCAGGCTTTTGCTCAGTAAGTGGGAAAATAAAAATGAAAGCAAAAAATAAGACTAGGAAAGTCTTAAGAAAACTTCTATTTATTTCCTTTATCCTATATGAGTAAGATACATTTGTATACAACCTCTGATACTCACCCTGTGGCCTGGGAGGCCAGGAATACCTTTCTCTCCTTTCTCACCAGGGAATCCAAATCCCTGAATAAATAGAAGAATTAAACAACTCATCATATCACTAACTGCCTCCCAATGTCCCATGATTGACAGACCGGACATCCTAGCCCAGCCCTGATCCAATCTTACCGCAGCAATCCAGATCTGCCCAAGCCCAATACAATCCAGTCTCAAAATAGAGACTAATGGTAGGTTATGTTCCCATAGGCAGAGTCAAAAAAGTTTAAAATCAAATTACCGGAAAACCTGGAAATCCTGTTTCACCTTTAAATCCAGGCGAACCCCTATCACCCTATAAAAAATGGCATGGACATATAATAAATTAGAAATATTATATAACATCAACAACATCAAAAAAACAAAAATCCTTCAAATTCAATTGTTCTTTATCATTAGTTTATGATGTTGTGACACCACACACTCAAACACAGGCGCCCCACCATTGCTTTCATTCAACACACAATAATAGTTCATATACGGCCTTGCTCAGGTACATTAACATTTAATACCACATTCCATGGATTCCATTAATTATAAAATCACAGTGCACAGTAAAAGGCATTTATGACATACCGGTGGGTATATGTGGGTATTGTATTATTTTAATCTATAATTAATTGATGATAAAAAGAACTATATCCTTAGAAGTTTATTCAGTTATATTATTAGAATCTAATGTAATAACCAGTAATGTGTAACCAGTTCCCCTTCCTGACAATTCTCTCAAAATATTTATTTGTGCACGGTCAAAAAGTGGAAAGCAATACTTTACTTAGTAACTAGGGTTGTCATCTGGACAGACAGTTAATATGTGTCAGTGCCAATGCAAAAATAAAAGGATTCCATTCCATCCCAGGTTACTATATTTATAATGGGCAAAAGGTCATGCTTACTAACCCTTCTAATGCTGGTGTTTTGGAGAAGAGACGTGGCAACCCTAATCTTAATAATACATCCCTTGTTACCTTGTCTCCTTGAATTCCTTTAGGTTGTCCTGTGAATTCTTCTGGACCAGTTGAAGCTCTTGGTCCTGGAGGACCCGGAAGCCCAATATCTCCCTGTTAAAAATAAATGTAATATATGAATTAAAACATAAATATATAAAATACAAAAGGACAATGAATAACCTATACATTTTATCTTTGAATTACAATTAGAGGGTATATTGAATCCATCCTGGAATTGTACTGTATATAAAACTCAGCTATGACTATCACAAATTTGATAATGTCTCTGCATATATAAAACTTTAATTTGGTGAGGTGTTAAATTAAGCCAAGCAATATAATAAGAATTGCATTTGCATCTACCCCCCCCCCCCGCCAGGATCTGCTCACAGACCCATGGACCCAAAATCAGGACTATACAACAGCTGGTGTATTTTAATGTCGCACCTTTTCAACTGCACATATATTTGTTTCTTTCAAACAAAAAGTTATTTATGTTTTTAAACTGTGAAACAGTTTTATTGTTGTTTTCTTTTAAAGAGCTTTTTATTTCTCAAACAAAAAATAATAGTAGCTATTGAAAAACGATGGGTATGAAGCCTGTAAACAATGATATATACACATTATAAATACAATACCTTTTCTCCTGTCTCTCCTAAAAATCCAATACCTTTGTTCCCCTGAGAAAAAGAAAATCCCAAAGAGATATAAGTGTTTGAATTTTCTTAAACTGACTTAAAAACAGTCTTGTTCTTGTATTATTAATAAGCAATAGCCTAGTTATCTTTCATGATTCTCAGTCTGAATTTTTTTGGCTCCCACATTGGACACATTGTGGATATACCATAAAAGTCACCCCAACAAAAATTATATGAGACAGTAAAAATGTTTTGTTTTTTAAACCAAAACTTTTCCTTTAATAACGTCTACAAACATATGGAAGAATAGTAGTCATTTTTCTAATTGCTATCTGCCATAATAACGTCAGACCACCTCTGCACCAAATTAGACACTTTTCCCAATTCAGTGCAAAAAAATGTTAAAGGGGAACTAAAGTCTCCAGACAAAATTGCCCGAATAGAAAGAGCACATTCGGAAAGATACAAAAAGCTGTGTGTCCCTTCTCTCTTTGCTGTTGATGCTGGGTGATTTATGAAAATAACCTGTGGGTACTAGTGATCAGCTCCCATAAATCACCTTATCTGGGAAAACCCAGCTAAGTGTACACAGTACACTTCACAGGAAGCTGCAGCCAATCATTTTAAAGCTCAGAGATCATCCCTTCCTCTGACACAGAACACAGATTTCAGTGCAGTTTTTATGTAAACACATTGTCCATAACAATGATAAATTCCTTTGATTTTCATTCAAAAAGTAATCTTTTGCAGTTTATTTCTTTGCTAGCATGGATTTAAGAATATTACACAGAATATTAACATTTTAGAATGGGGAAGTATAGTGAATTAAACCTGCAACCTTCTATACTGTGTCTTGCTAAAAACTAAGCTTTTTACCTCTATGCCACAAGGGCTACTAGGTGGGATGTCAGTATATGAAGAATGACTATTTTGTATTACTCCAGGAAGGATTTGAGCAATTCATGCTGGTTGGTATATAAAAAACAGAGCTGCTATAAATAAAGTTTATACATATGTAGAAACTTGATGGAAACAAACAAGCAAAAATAAGCAATAAACTAAAGTAGTAGACTATGTTGTATTGTTTCATAAGTAAACTAGGGGATTTGAACTTCTTGGGCTGTGTGATCCTAAAAACATGTCACTTACATGACACGCCAACAGCAACTCAACACAGGAACATTTAGAAACTTTATATTTTACTAGAAACAGAAGCAAGAAACTCTGTGTATTGAAGCCAACATGGGCTATGAGTTGTACTGGCAACAACATGGAAATCTTTTGTGACAGAATCTTTTACTTACTTATGCTAAATGCAACTTACTAGAGAAGACTTTTTCAATGTATAGGTGTTCTGGGGAGAAAAGCTTTCACATGGGGATTTTAAAAAATTTGGTTTAGTTCTCCTTTAAGAAAACACCTGACTCTAGTACACAGTGCAGGCAGAAGCGGTTATATTTCCACAATAAAAAAAACCTACCTTAAAGGGTAACAAGACCCCCTAAAAAAATCCCCCTGATGATGGCCCCCCTTAGGCTGGGTACAAATAATACAATTTTTAGTCCGGCTAGAAGGAATCACTGTCGGACACAGCAAAAGCCAACAGTTTGCACCCCGTGCAATTTTTCATGCCGACCAATTGATACGTGGAAATATCAATAGGTCGGCCAAAAAAAATGCATTTGGTGTACCCAGCCGACGAACATTCTGTGTTGGAAGTGATCATTACAAATGGAAAAATTCCCTTTTTGACGGTCAGCCCCCTATACTAAGGTATAGGGATTCGGCCACAATCGTAGGAAGAATGGGAAGTCCGGAACAGTCTCCCTTAGCTTACTTATGAACACAAATCACAACTGAAAAGATACACATCTGTGTCCTTTGAGAGTCCAAATGAATGGATAATGAGGTAAAATCAGTCTTGGTCCATTTAGGGAAGCAGTTTGTAAATAGGGTCCTCAATGTGAAAATGGATCAGATAAACAAATCCCAGCCTGCCACAATATAATTTGCAATTTAAATCAACTCTAAAAAAATACTTACGGATGGCCCAGGTGGTCCAGGTAGACCTGGGGGACCCTGAAAATAACAAGGTTTTAAATTATTATTTTAATCTTGTATGAAAAGAGTTAAAATGAACTAATTAAATCCGTATTTTAATGGCATTTAGAAAACACTGGAATACATTATATTAGAATTCTTAATACTCACAGCTTGATAATTAAATTGGTAGTCACTGCTTGTTTTTTTTAAAACATTTGGAACATGCATGTATAAGGTAATAGTATAAATATTGGATACATATTTGGTTACACAGTAATGTTGTGAGGGTTAATTTAAATGAAAACATTTGTTGATTATTTGATAGGTTACACCTTGGTGGGACACAGTGAGATACTTCCCCTTGAGAAACAACTGTTGGTTTATAGTGATGTGCATTTTATGGATAGTTTTCTTTCCAATAGTTCAAAACATTTTTATAGAATAACATAACACATCTTTAAGCCTGAACAAAGGCAAGACAGGTCTACATAAGATTTACAGAATGTTATAGGCAATGTTTTATGTAGACCATCTACCCTGCCCAAGTCATTTTACCCCAGCTCTCCATCTAAAATATCTGATTGGTAACACATGTTTGGAACTGAATGTTTTTAAGCTGCAAATAGTTTCAGGAGTTACTGATGTTAAAAACTACTAGATTAAAGGGCATGTTCACCCTTAAAACAAAAAGTGGTGACTTTACAGTTATCTGCCCGCAATCCCAACTGCTATTTTCATACATTTGTAACCAGATATTTAATGATAAGTTATCTTCTGTTCTGGTAAACTGTTCTTGCCTCCGTCTGCTCAAAGAGCTTTTTATAAGTTTGAGCCTGTGCAGTGGAGGAAATGGCTGTAAGCAGTCACAGCCATGATTGACTTGCATGGAGGGAGGAGCAGGACTACTCGGCCAGAATAGAGGCAATATTTTTGCTTATATATCTGGTTAGTAATGCATATAATAATGTGCTGAATATTTCAGTTTTTAACATCAGTAACTCCTGAAACTATTTGCAGCTTAAAAATATTTAGTTCCAAACATGTGTTACTGAAAGGGTGGACATATCCTTTAAGAACCATATATATATTTTTTACCTATAGGAAGATTTTTCACATTCACTCACAAGTCAAGGTAATCTTTACAACCTATTTTACCTATAGATGTGTAGGGAAGCTGGGGATGCTTCCCTGCTACTCATCCTGTATCATAGAGATTTTAAGATGCCTAGACTAGGAAGTGAGGGGCCAGGTAACCAGGAAGTTACCAGGAAGTTTTAGGGAGTTAAGAAGTAAAGTGTGAGTAAAGAGAGAACCGGTATGATTACATCAGACTATGATTTAGGTGTAAATAGAAAGAAACCCTTGTCAGGAATCTGCTTTCTCTCAAGTAATACCCTACAGCATACAATGTATCAGTTTCTGGTTCTGCAACACTAGCAAACCTCATGGCGCATGCACCTCGCATGCGCACCCCACCACCACACGCATCCTTCTGCGCACACCCCACCGTCGTACGCATCCTCCCGTACGCACTTCCTCCAATCCATCCATTTAGACCTTTGTACAAGTCATTCTGAATTGAGAAAGCCAGTCGGATGACTAGCGAAACGTCTTCAAGAACTACATTTCAAGTCCAGTTGATCTAATTGAATACAACAGATAAACCTTTAGACACTTTCTCCCTCTCCCTTTCAGGCAAGTACATGTTGCTGAAAGTGGGTGGGGAGGGGATGCTGTGTGAGACACTTCTCCCTTTAAACATGCTGAGGGGGCTCCTGAAAGTGACCTCTTGTGACACACTCCTGTAGATAGATAGATAGAGACAGATAGATAGACAGACACATCGATACAGATAGATAGATATATAGATAGATAGACACGGATACAGATAAATATATAATAGATAGAAAGACATTTAGATATAGATTGATTTATAATAGACAGACAGAGCCATAGATAAACAGATATATATAGATAGATCAGACAGACAGACAGATAGATTATACAGACAGACAGACATATAGATTAGACAGATAGATAGATGACAGACAGACAGACAGACAGGCAGACAGACAGACAGACAGACAGACAGACAGATAGATAGATAGATAGATAGATAGATAGATAGATAGATAGAATGGGATAGTGTGCACTCTACCTTCAGGTGATTATGATGCCTAGGTGCTACTGTCTGATTCACAGCAATATCCAATCCTCAAATAGGTAACAGAGCACTCATAGGACTTGTGCAAGGAACTTATACATTATTCCATGTGCAACAAAACAGATAGCAACGTTTCGGTCTCTGAATATCTCTGGTCTCTGGTATCTTGAAAGAAGTCTAAGACAGACCGAGGTTTACAGCCTTTTCCTTCCACATACTAAAATTTTGTTGGGGGGGGGGGGTTGGAGTGGACATACCCTTTAATTACATTTAATAATAATTTCCACCTGGTCACTGTCCCTTTACTTCTTTCTCAGTACAGTCTGATGGTGTGAGGGGGAATCACACTTCCAATGTAATAGGCCAATAGCATTTCTTTTGCATTTTGCTTCGCTGTAAACCTTTTGCGTGACTGTACAGCCATCCATTAGCTGACATTACAAATCTTATGTCAGTGTGTCTTTTGAGATACCTGTGCCGATGCTGCAAAAATCCATCTTAAAGTCACGGCAACATCTTTTTATTAGAAGTATTTACTGTAGGAGCCAGCAGTGCATTTCCCTGTAAGTACCTTAGGCTTTGGTAGGATGGGCTTTTCATAAGGTACATTAAATGGCACAGTGCAAAATGAGTGTCCAGTGCCATCCAGCATTATTCTGCTGGTGTTCCCCCATATATAACCACTTTGGGAGGGGGAATCGGGATATCTCTCCCTGCCTATTCACTGGAATACAAATAGTTTCTATTAAATAATTAGCGCTGCATCCCTAGAATAAAGAATAGGGGTAATATTTATACAACATGGATTTTTATAGTTCACACCAAATTTTTTTTTTTTTAAATCCCCTCCTGTCGGAGGAACTTTATTGAGGAAACAAAGTATCTGTTTATAATACAGTTCAAAGCAGTGAAGATTGTACAGTTACAGTTACAGATATAGTAATTCGGCTTACTTCTATCTATATAAACAGCATTTGTTGCCATTGCTATATATATATTATTGTTTTATGTGTGAGCCCAATAAAGTTGGTAAACTTTTAGAAACAGTTAAACAGTCAAACTACTTAAAAGAAAAACTTTCTGCCTTTGTAGTAGCGTTTTTGTAGTGGTTGATTCAGTGGGGGGTTTTGTGTCTTGCCTCTATTAATTGTCATAAGTGTGGGGGGAGGATTCCCACATGGACCATATTTTATCAAATTTTGCGGGGCAACCCCGGTGTGCATAGATTAGTTTCTTGAGGGGGAGGGCGGTATTAATGGCTTTTTTCCACATGGATAGCGAGGGGAGGGATGGCTGGATCCAGGTCTGGGCGATGAGCTTTTTTGCATAGAATAGCGTTTCTTTAAGGAGTGTGCAAAAAAAATTGTCTGGGATTGATTCCTCCATGATGCCGAGGAGGCAAATCTTGGGGTCCAAGCCCACCGGGGAGCCCATGTGGTCGTGTAGGAATTTGAGCACCTGTAACCAGAAGCGCTGGATCTCGGGACAGGCCCAAATCATATGGTAGAAACTGCCGGGGGTTAAAAGACATTTTGGGCAGCAAGGGTCATAACTGGGCCTGTACCGCGAGAGGTGGACCGGGGTGAGGTAGGCTCTATGGAGAATATATAGTTGGGTTAATCTGTCAGAGGCCCTGGGCGACACTGATGTATATACAGCCAGTGCCTCCATCCAGTCCCCCCCATCCACCTGTCCCAGATCTATTTCCCAGGTTATTTTTTTCCGTTGGGCAAGCGTATTCGCTGAGGGGAGTTGAAGTCCGTGGTACAGTTTGGAAATTAGTCCTGGTGGGGTTGCATTATTTAGGATTTTAAATATGGGGTTTTTGATGAAGTCCAGGGGGTGTCCCTTGAACTGAGTCTGGAATGCATGTCTCACTTGTAAGTATCTAAAAAATAGGGGATTGGGTAGGTCAAACTCACTCTTCAATTGGTCAAATTCTTTAAATCTGTTGTTGTCAACTAGTTGAGAAATAAGGGTAATTTTGTCTTTGATCCATATCTCAGAGTATGTGACTGATGTGAATTCGGGTAGATGTCTGTTGTACCATAGAGGTGTGTCTCCATTGATAACTGGGATATTTTGTAATTTGGTTGTTGCATCCCAGGTTTTCAGTGCCTGGACTAGAAGGGGATGTGGTTTGTCAGACATTTGCATTCCCCCATAGCCTCTTGCAATAGAGTCGAGAGTACTCAGGTTGTAGTTTGTATTTGGGGTATTGAATAGGGCAGACATTCTATTATTTTCTGCGTGGGACCAGTGGCGCAGGTAGGAGAGCTGTGCTGCGAGGTAATACAATCTCAGATCTGGGACAGCGAGTCCTCCCAGGCTGGAGGGGCTCTTAAGGGTGGCCCAATTTAGTTTGTGTCTGCTTGTACCCCAAATAAAGGATTTGATTATTGTCTCAATTACTTTAAAGTATTTTAGTGGTAGGAATATAGGAGAGTGCCAAAGAGTATATAGGATTTTAGGTAATAAAATCATCTTGACAATGTTTGCGCGACCTGTCACCCCAAGGGACAACCTAGACAAGATTTGCGTTTTGGATTTGACTAGAGTGATGAGGGGTTCAATATTGAGAGGGATAAAGTCTGATGGGTGTCTCGAGATGTTAATGCCTAGGTATTTGATGGAGGTTGTTCTGTTTAGGGGAAAAGGGGTCGAGGGGGCCCCAGGTGGGAAGCAGTCAAGGGGAAGAATTTGGGATTTTGTCCAATTTATTAAGAGCCCAGAGTATTCTCTATACTCTGTGATTAATTGTAGTGCTGTTTGGAGAGAGGCACCCTGGTCTGCCAGATAAAGAAGCATATCGTCAGTGTAAAGGCTGATTATTTCCCTCAGACTGCCCACCTCGAGGCCACGAATACTTGGGTGGGCCCGCAGCTGGGTCGCGAGTGGTTCTACAACGATAGCGTATAGGAGGGCCGATAGGGGACAACCCTGACGGGTGCCTCTTGTTAGTGGGAAGAGAGGTGATATTGTGGCATTCGCCAGGATGCTCGCCCTGGGGTGCAAGTGAAGGAGCCATCTAATGAAATTGGGGCAAAAACCCAAAATTGCGCAGAACTTGCCAAAGAAAGGGCCATTCCACCGAGTCGAAGGCTCGTGCTGTGTCAAGTGAGATTATACATCTGGAGCCTGTTTCGTTGTGGTTCGCTCCTAAGTTTGCATAGAGTCTACGGGTGTTGAGTGAAGTGTTTTTCCCGGGGATAAATCCGGTTTGGTCTGTGTGTATGATTGAAGTTATGTGTCTGTTGAGCCTAAGTGACAGGAGTTTAGCTAGAATTTTAATGTCTACCTGCAGTAAGGAGATAGGCCTGTAGGAGTCAGGTAGTAACGGGTCTTTTCCTGGTTTGGGAATGAGGGTTATAAGAGCTTCTTGCATTGATGAGGGAATTGTGTTAGTTGTAAACATATTATTGTATAGCAATAGGAGCCTTGGGGCTAGGGTCTCTAGGTATGTAACATAAAATTCAACGGGGAGGCCATCTGTACCTGGCGTTTTATGACGTGGCATTGCGGAGATGGTTTGTTGAATTTCAATTTCAGTGATTGGGTTTTCTAGTTCAAGGCGTGCTTCTGGGGAGAGGCATGGGAGATGTATTGGGTCTAAAAAGTTATGGATTTGCTCAGAGGTGTGTTGCAGGGTTGAGGTATATAGTTCAGTGTAGTAAGTGGCTAGGTGTTGTGACACCAGTAGAGGGTCTGTGGTGATTTGTCCAGAGGGCGAGAGTAATTTAATGATTGTTGGTGGTTTGTGTCCGTTGTTTGCCATGAAGGCCAGGAGTCTACCCCACGCTCACCATGTTCATAGTGTGATTGTGATTTAAAATACAGGGTTTTTGGGCCTTAGATTTGTATATTTTGTCAGTTTCTCTGGTTTGTAGTTTGAGCGCTGCAGCTGTGTTTGCAATTGGATTATTCAGGAATTCTGTTTGGGCTGCCTGGAGTGCAATGGTGGCCCAGCGCTCAGCCTCTGCTGATTTTTGTTTTAGTTTGTTGATGGTGGAACCGAGAGTTGTTCTTGCGTACATTTTAAACGACTCCCATTCAGATATACCAAGAGCAGTGCCATCATTTCTAGTGAAGAATTCCTCCCACTTGACCGAGAGGTCTTCATCTTCTGAAATGAGATGAAGCCAGAATGTTTTCAACCTCCATTGACGAGTTTGGGGGGAGGCATCCAACCACGCCAGCTCCACCCAGCAGGGGGCATGATCCGACAGAACCTTGGGGGCGAATCCTAAGTTTAGCAGTCTGGGGGCAAGTGTAGTATGGATAAAAATAATATCGATGCGAGACATTGTGTTATGGGACTCTCAAAAAGCAAGAGAACTCCCCACGCATCTATCAAGAGGAGGGACTGCATGGTTCTGGCAAATCAGGTGAGAGGGTTGGGTGGGGGTGACCAATTGGGGGGGTGGAGACGGTCGTGTTCTAGGTCCATTACCATATTGAAGTCGCCCATCCATATAGAGGGAATGTTCGGGTGGTCAGCTAGGAACTGGAGGGTGGCCTGGAGGGCTGACATAGAAAATGGTGGGGGAACGTATGATGCCAGTACAAGAAGGGGTTTGCTACAGATTTTAGCATATAGTAATATATAAGTACCCCGCCTGTCTAGCCTCAGGTCCACCAGTTCGAATTGTATTGATTTAGAGATTAATAGGGCTACTCCTCTAGAGGAGGTAGTGAACTGGGAGTGGTAGGCCCATCCAACTCAAGGCCTCCTGAGGGCCAGTTGTTGTTGGCCGTGGAGATGGGTTTCTAGGAGCGCAGTTATATCAGTGCGTTGTTTTTTCACAAATTGCAATACGGACGTTCTCTTAATTTTATTTCGGAGTCCCCGGACGTTCCAGGTCATCAACTTAAGATTGTTAGGTATCATTACTTAACACTGGGGGACATGAAGCCAGGCCGCAGCATTGTAAAAAATAGACAAATCGACACATCACATCTTTGTAAACAGTGGTTAGATTAAAGCTATAAAAATTGCACATTAGGTTCAAAGGCAGATAATAACTATATACATTAGACTCGGCTCTGCACCAGGTGACTGGTGTGAGCATTAGGTCCCAAACTGTAACTTTCGGGTTGAGAAGGGTTGATTATACAGTTTGGGCTCAATTGTTGGGTCTGTCGGGGCGAATAGGGTTTTCGCTGAGTTGTAACTTTTAGCAGAGTATTAGATCGATCAACTTGGTAGTAGGGTTCCTTGTTAATGGTAGCTAGGTCCGTAGTCCGCTCAAAATGGGTTGCGGGGGGAATAGGTGGAGGAGGGGGGGGGGAACCATAAAATCCGTGGTAAGGGATTGGCAGGAACTGTTCGCCCAACCCCTTCATCACAGGTTATCAGGATCATGGGGGGCCTACAGTAAGGCAACCGGGGTAGGGGACTCAGGTGATATTTGCTATATAGAAGGGTTCACACCAAATTTCAATCACTTAAAATCTCACTAACAGTGAGATACAAGGCAGGTTCATTCACTGCTTTCCTTCTCTGTACATTAGGAAGTAACAGTGTAACCAGTTGGTAGATTTGCGTTTTTCTATCCCATGGCTGCCTTTACCAGTTGTTACATTTTAACCCTCTGTTTTTCCTTGGCTGGCTGCCCAAATTTAGGAGATACATTTAAGGCTACTTTCACACAAACGTTCATGATGCCTTTCTAGCGGTTCTAGATGTTTTGCCGCTAAGAAAATGTTGCATGCAGCATTTGTGTTAAAGAAGTTTGTGTGAAAGAAGCCTTAAGAGATACAGTGTCTCTCTGCTATTACTGCAGTAATACTGAAGTTATGCATGTTTTAGTAAAAACTGAGAACAGACATGCCACCCTTATAGATCCTGGTGCCCTAGGCCAGGCCTATGTGGCCTTATGGGAAATTTGGCCCTGTCTATCAGGGTCACTGAACACCCAGAAAGCTGGCTAAATAATAACCCAACATGCTAAAAAAACGTGGGCCCCCAACCATCACAACTAGAGTTCAGACATGCCACCCTTATAGATCCTTGATTGCCGAATTCGCGGCCGAAACGCGTTTACCCGTTTGTCACATATTAAAAAGTTATTTGGATATAAGACCCAGGAGTGCTCCATTCATCGAGTTATCCATATATTTACAAGTGGGAAGCACCCGGGCAGTTGTTGTTGAATCCGCAAGAGTGCCGCTCCACCTGGTTACCATTATATATATATAAAAATAAAACAATGAATAAATGTATAAAACATACTAAATATGACTTACTGGTACTCCAGGGTATCCTGGTTGACCAGGTAAACCTTCAGGACCGAATGGTCCACGTGTCCCCTACATACACAAATGAACAAAAAGAAAGTCAATAAACTTCCATTTAAATATATCAATTGTGGCCAACATTTCTAAATTGTATAAGTTAACAGATAGCTAACTATAACTGGATCATGTACCAATAACTGCAACTGTAGAGGTAAACCCTTCCTGCTTGCACTGTTTCTCTCTCCTGCTAGGGCACAGAGGAATATTTTTTCACTGATAGCTGCTAATTAGCACACCACATAATTATATTTTTTAAAGAGACAGATGCCTGTATATTTGCCTTCTCCTGCCTATATATACCATAGGCAGAGGGAAACAGGCATATCCAGATGTCTTATTTTTTGTGTGAAAATGGTTGAGAATTCTGTTGACGCTAATAAGGGCCTCCCCTCTGTACCAGCAGTAAATACAGCATTGTGCATGCTTTTAATTTCTGAAAACCATGCAGGCCTCAAAAAATAAGTGTAAAACCCACACTAACACCATATTACATCAGGTAGCGTGGATTTTAATCTCATTTTAACATAAATGACCGATAGTGTACCTCCATGATACTGCTTACATTAGTATTCTGTCTATTCATTCTACCAATAAATAAGCAACTCCCACTTTCACCGAAAGATACTTCTACAAGGTTTACAACTAAAATGTGGACCTTTGTGCTTTGAAAAAACAATAGGAATCTATCTAAAGAATGTAAAACTGCAGGTTTGAATGACAAACACAAAAAGGCTTCTACTACAGTCCTTCCTAAATCCTTCATGGAAAATGTATTAACTCGTACAAAACCGGGAAGCAATTAATAAACGTTTATTTTTTTGGCAAGTGAGGATTTTTGGAAATAAAATAAAATAAGCTTTCAGACAAAGGTATTTATATTTTATACTTACAGGTAGACCATTAGGGCCAGGCAACCCATCTTCTCCCTAAAAAATCATTGTAAAGATAATGAATACTGCAGTAAAAGCTAAAAATGTTGCCATGTTGAGTCATTTAAAAATACAGTAAGTAAAAAAAAGTAAATGGAATCTGGCTGTAGATTGTTACTAGACTCATTATCTCCAGTGCCATACACAAAACCATATAATTTTACAATATACCAGGGGTGCCCAACCTGAGCCCGCTAGCGACCCCCATGCAGTGACCGGGCCATGGTTGTAGGCACACCCAGACACACCCCTTACCCTGCCAACCGGTGTGTCTGCACAGCCGCAGGTTTGGCATCACTGCTCTATACTGTATATATATAACTATATGATTATATGATACTCAATACTGTATGATTACAGTATAGTGCTAGATTGTATTTAGTTTAGTAAAGTATTGCTTTACTAATAAAAAAGGGAAAGGTTGTGCTATAAGCTAGATTTTTATATTAAGTGGGAGTGACAATTAACTACCGTATACTTTTTCTAACAGAATGATTAATTAAATAAATAGTTCATTCGGAATATGCAGGAACAAAAATGTGCTACAGATGTGTGATTGTGGTGTTTGGCTACAACAACCAATGTTTAAGCAGAAAAACCTTTGCCAACTGTAATTCCTATCCATATATAATTACCCAATATGTCATTTCATCTGAATGGATTTTAAAGTAAACATTCTCCAAGATTGGGGCATATTTATATACGACTGCTTACCTCGCCGATATTTATAAAGCCGATAGTGTCTTCTCTTTTCGCCGCGATAATATATTTAACTCGGCGAAAAGAAAATGACTTTCCACTGCCGGATATCGCCGCTTTACAAATAATGGTGGCAGAATGTTACTGCACTTATAAATTTGTCCCTTAGACCTAATTATTGGACATCACCAGGACACCTTAATGAAAATATAATACATTTTAATATTTATTGTTACTATCCCATAGCATTTAATTATTCTTTTTGTAATTTGGCTCTAAATAGGCTAGCAGCACAAAAATAAACAGAAATACTGAAAAGCTGGCATTTAATGGAATACAATTAACCACAAAGTATTCATTCTTTACATAGGTAAATGTAAAAAAGATGTAAAAAAAGGTCAAATGTGATAATATTAAAAAAAGAAAACAATTGAATTGACAGAATTGATTTCATCTTACCTTTGGCCCTTTGATATCACCCGGAATATTGTATGGTTCACCTTTCTGCCCTTTTGGACCAGATGGACCCTATATTTGTATAAAAAAACAGGGAAATGACATACTATAGCAAGGCCACACATGATATGTTAACGTATTACTGTTTATACTTGAGTATAAGTCAAATTTTTAAGGCTTTAAAGTTATCCTGAAAACCTAACCTCGACTTATACTCGGGTCAAGTCCTAATTTAGATCTAAATTCTGCAATTGTGGATAGTAACCAGTAGGTGGCGCTGTGTTAACCTGCATAGAAAGGTACAATACTGTATTAACACCACTTACAGGAGGTCCAGATCCCCCAGGTAGCCCATTACTGCCGGAAAAGCCAACATCTCCACTGGTTCCATTACAGCCATCAAGTCCAGGCAATCCTCTGTGACCTGGCTGGCCTGTATGACCCTAAAAAATACAATAATATAGGAATTATTTACCTGATAAAGAGAGGGGCTCTTCCCTGTGTTTAAGGATAATGACAACATTTTAGTAAAATTATAAATACCAGTAATAAGATGCTAGAAAATAGGTGTCATTTGGGCTAAGGACTAGAAGGACTACAAGGCAACGCTTTGCCCCATGTAGGCAACTGGTGCTACATGT
Source organism: Hymenochirus boettgeri (assembly GCA_019447015.1). Taxonomy (NCBI): domain Eukaryota; kingdom Metazoa; phylum Chordata; class Amphibia; order Anura; family Pipidae; genus Hymenochirus; species Hymenochirus boettgeri. Next base: position 161,547,687 of record CM033476.1, read on the forward strand.
AAACTGAACAGTATTTGGGGCCCTTTTCATCAAGGTTTTTAAAAAAGATATGTGTATTGAACACATGAAATATGGGCTGAACCGAAAACATGACATGGTTAATTATAAAATACAAACACCACCACAATAGGACTCACCGGTATTCCATTGTTTCCTTGAAAGCCTGGAACTCCCATAGGTCCCTATAGAAAGTACACAATAAATAGTTAAGGAACAGTTAAATATAATACACCAAATCATAGTTAAATATACAATGGTAAAGTAATGTAGGATCAGGATTTCAAATTGCATGCTGGGATCTGGAAAGTGGATCAGGATTATCACTGTAAGGTCTAGGTGTGGTAAATAGCTGATTTTATGTGCTAGGCAGAGCTACAGTAGATAAAGGTAGTTCTCCATTAGGAATGTGGTCAGTATTTGGGACAGTAGATCAGGCCTGACTTCTCCATTACCCAAATAAGCTCTTGTATGAGGAATCTTAGACTGAGTTGGCCTTGGTTCTAATAATTAATACTATAAACTGATTCTTTGTGTTATTCCAAACTGGACTAAAAGAAGAAGCATAAATAACAATAGTTTGCCCTGTCATGTTTTGATATTAATTTTTCAATGTTTATCTAGAGAATGGGTCTCCATAGGGAAATGTTATCACCTGAAACACCTGCTGTCAGAAGCACAGATAATATTTTTCACCAACTATTGTGCAAATGGGTTATTTATAATTAAAACAGTAGTGCCAGACGTACCTCACATTGGAAGGGCTTAGTGGAAGCAATGGTGCAAAAAATAAATGAATATATTCAATTTTCCATTCTTAAATTTACTAACTTGTATATGTCTTGAGAAGTATTGAGTTGTTATTGTACAGTAAGAAATCTATTCTAAGTGCGGTACATTTATTTACAGATTGTCCCTACAGTTTATACATATGCTTTATTTAAAGGGACATTTTAGGTTCTAACGGTCCTTCTTCTTCCCAGGATGCACCACTTCCTTGGAATGTTCCTAACAGTAATTTCTACTGACTGGCTGTTGGATGGGTCAAAGATGCTCAGATCTCTACTGAGCAACTGAATCAACCCAGGCCCTGGGTCAAGGGCAAGACCATAACGGTCTCTACTAGGGGTCCTGCAAACAGGAAGTCAGTATTTCGGTTGCATTTATTTATACACAGACAAAATGCTGAATGGGCAGATTAAGGTCATTGGGATGAAAAAATAATGCTCTTTTTTCTGAAAAGCATATGTATTTGCACTGAACTTCCTCTTTAAGTTATTGTGGGATGTTCCACAAACCTGGTCTCCTTTGGGTCCAGACCCTCCTGGTGAGCCTTGAGTACCTCGTTCACCTTTTGGCCCAGCTACTCCTTCTGGTCCTTGAAATCCTGGTGGTCCCATTGGACCTTGGGGCCCAAGTTTCCCCGGTTGACCCTGGCAGAAGAATAGATAATTAGAATTAACCCTGAAGTGATATATTTATGCAATATTTCTGCAATATTCTTGTAATTCATGATTTAAAAAATAAAAAAGGTTACAGTCATCTGCAGTCCAACTCACATTAACTGTCAAGATCTAAGAATCCCACATGTAGAAGACCCTAAGGCCCGGTACACATGGTCCAATATATTAATCTAATTGACCAGCTGCCGTGATATTTCCATGACAATAAGGGCTAGGCCACACTGCCGTGATTTTCCTGCGTTTGCACATGTGTTTTTTCCGATCATTCGAATCGTGTCAACACACCGAAAACACGTGTTTTCGGGTGCGATGCGATTGCGCAATCGCATGCGGTTTTCTATATGTAATGGAAAAATGCATGCGCAAACGCAACAAAATCACACATGAAATTGCATGCAATTCCGTGTGTGATTACGTTTGCGTTGCAGTGTGGCTGTGCCCTAAATCACAGCTCAATCAGCTTTTCAATTGAAGACCACATGATCAGTAGGCTGATACCTTGTCTATTATAGCATTGTGTATATGTTTTTGTTTTATATATATACTGTATATATATATATAGAGAGAGAGTCTTTAACAATACAGCAGCATCACAAAATTCCCACTTATGAAACATTTTATTAGGCTAATGGTGGCCATAGATGCTACAATCCGCGGGTCGTACGATTGGATTTCCGGTCAGCCAAAACGTTTTCAACTAGCCTGATAGGGAAATTATTGTAAGATCGTTGAAGTGATTTAAGCGTCTATGGCCACCATTAATCTGATACAAACATAGCGACATTTTGGGTACAACCCTTTTTCAAGCCATCAGATAATCCTTGACGTAACAATATTCAAAGGCCTTATATACAATTAGCAACAGGAAATTGTTGCAACAGAGTTTCTCAATTAAAAATCACACAGAACAACTTGTAATGGCAACAGTGACCTCCTGTGGCAGACTAAGAAAAAACAATGTAACCACATTATAAATATACATACAGATCGTAATCTTTGTTTAGTCCCTTTGGATGTAACGTATCTAACCTATTCATCCACCAGACCTCCCTTTTCTTTAAAAGTTGTAGACGATCATCCCTCTCATTGGGTCACTTTGTCACTTGTTCCTAAACCATAAATTTCATTTGGTCAGCAGTATGGCCTTTTCTAAATAGTGTCGTGGAACAGGTAGTGTGGTCTGTCCTGTTTGTATAGACGACCTATGTTAGGTAAGCCTTAGTTTAACTTTTATGGAGGTCTCCCCCACATAGAGTAAACCGCATGGACACGTGATAACATATACGGCAAAGCTTGTGTCACAAGTATAACAACCACGTGAAGCAAAGCATTTACCTGTATAAAATTTCTCCCTTTAATCACCTTTTCACAACATACCCTGTTCATACATGGGTACATACCCTTGTTGTGGCCTTTTAGCCAGGTTTCCCTCCTTTGTCTTAGTTGTAATTATATTATTGGAGACAACCATAGATCCAATGGTCCTACCCTTCCTGTAAGAAATAAGTGGGCGGGGGAGCGGAATTCCTCTATATTTGGTAGAAAATCCTGTATAAGGGGCCAATGTTTATGCAGAATAGCTGCCACCTGTCTCCCATAGAGGTCATAAGATGTAATAAATGGCACCCTATGTCCCTTTCTGGTTTCTGTGTTTAATTTAAAGTGCATTTCCACCCCCAAAACTAAAATTTAACCCACTACTGGCCCCACTCTGTAGTGTATAAAAATCCTTACCTTACATCCCAGCTCCAAATGGTTCTCTTGTAATGTCCCCCCAAAGTTAAAAAAACTGACCACCAGGAGCCTGGCCACCAGGGAAATTGATTCCGCCTCTGAGCTGTTCTCTCAGAGGTTTTTGGCTTGCTCATATCAGCCCTTCCCTCCCCCCCCCCTCCCTCTCCCACCTGTTTTGTTCTCCCCTAGTGTAAATCCCCTTTCCCACATATTAGGGATAGTTCCCCCAGCCCCAACCACAATAAAATATTTATAAGAAAGTCCCTCGATGTTTACTTACCTTCCCTCTCTCCTCCAGCGTTCTGAACTGCCGGCAGTTGCGTCTGTAATTGGCTGTAATTGGTTGCCAGTCACAGACGCGGCTGCCGGTCCAGCCCCCTGCTTGCAGTTCCGGGCAAGCAGAAGGCCTGGCATTGCGGCGGAGGAGAGAGGGAAGGTAAGTAATGATTGGGGCACTTTCTTAAAAATATAATATAGCGGTTGGGGCTGGGGGAACTAGCCCTACAACATATGAAAAATTTTCAAAAGGGGTGGACATGCCCTTTAACATTCCCCTCTTGTATGCAATTTCTACCCATAAGATGACCCATAATGTACGGACGTGTCACTGACTTCCATATCAAACCTTATATTTGGATGAATTCCAAGCGTCGCATGGAACCACGATAGGGAATCCACGCTGCCCCGCCAGAGGACAAACAGGTCATCTATGTATCTCCACCAGGCCATACAATGGTCCTGGAAGAGATCACAACAATAGACATGCCCATCCTCAAGCCAAGCCATAAAAGCATTGGCATAGGCAGGAGCGGCATTGGACCCCATCGCGGGGTCCATCGTTTCAGACGATCTGAAAATCTGATCAGAAAACCATTGAAGCGTGAAGGGCTACCTTAAAGCAGGGTACCCACCATGCTATATTTTGGCACTATAGTTCAGTGTATCAGTAGATAATTGCATGGTTTTTCAGACGCAACTAACCATTCATTTATCCAAATAGGACCAACACATGATCGCAGGTGCCCTGAAAACCATGGCTGATCGCCTACTTTTGCCGCGTCCAACAGTCCTTCCACCTGCCCGACTGGTCGGAAGTGCCGATAGGTCGGTCAGGAGGAAGGATCTAACAGTGTCTACCCAGCTTAAGTCTTTTTTGCTTAGACATGGGTGCTGTTAGTATAGTATTTGAGGTTGAATAAAGACACACGTCCATCCAGTTCAACCCATCTAGCAATATCCTCATTTCTTGCCTAACTGAGGAAGGCAAAAAACCCCACCATATCCTCGGTTAACCAAAGTACACTTGAATCTTTTATACCATTATTGCTACTATACTCTATGATATCTGTACTTGGATCTTCTATAGTGTATATAGAGGGGAAAAAATTATTCAAGACATTTGCTTTATCACCATCCTCGGTAACTAACTTATCCCCATTAATTAATGGTGCCACATTCTCAGTCCTCATCTTCTTACTATTAATATACTTAAAAAAAATTTTAGGCTTAGTGATGCTTTGTTCAGCTATCCTAACTTTTAATTAATTTTAGCTAGCTTTCTTGTTAGAGTTTTGTTTACTCCTTGTTACAGTTTTTATAATCCCTAAAGGCCCTTTCCGTTCCCTCGGCCTTAAAGGTTTTAAATGCCTTTTTCTTCCTTTCCATTTGCCTCTTTACATCAGAATTCAGCCATATGGGCGCGGATTTAGTTTTTTACATTTATTTCCCAAGGGTATAAATTTAGATGTGAACTGGCTTAAAATCCCTTGAACACAGTCCACTTCTGTTCAGTACCTTTACCTGATAATACATTATCCCAGTTGACATTCTGAAGAGCTGCTTTTAACCTGGGAAAATTTGCCTTCCTGAAATTAAAAGTCTTTTGTTAACCCAGCGCACTTTTCCTTTCGATAACAAAGTCCAAATGCCACTATTTCATGGTCACTATTCCCTAAGCCTCCAGTTACCTTTATATCTATAATGCGCTCCACGATGTTAGATATTACCAGATCCAACAGAGCTCCCTTTCTAGTAGGAACCTCAATCACCTGTGAGAGAAAATTATCCTGCAGCAAATTCAGGAACTCATCCCTTAACTTGCAGCCCTTGCCAACTGCATATGAAGTTGACTCACCAGTTGATTTGAGTAACCAGTTGAGTTTCGTTTCGATTTTCGAAAATCGTCTACTTTCGATTTTCGGAAATCATCTACTTTCTATTTTCGATAATTATCTACTTGCAATAATTATCTACTTTCGGTTTTTCAAATTCGAAAAATTTCCAAAAGTTTCGTCGGGACTTCGAAACCCTCAGATTTGATTCGAAACTGTGTTCTAATCGAACCCACATTACATCTCTAGTGCTTACATGGATGGGGGAACCGTACAATCCAAAATTACTTTGGGGTGTTAGTTCTTTTGTAAAAGCCTATATTATTTTGTGTACCACGCCTATATTGGAAGAGTAAAAACCCACTTTAGATTAAAAGAGTATCTCACTTTATGTACTGTCTGCAAAATTTAACGGCTTTGATCCTCTGGCATAGCCCCACAACTTCACTTTGTTTATAAATACTCATTAAATTATATTGCTTATATCTCAAGTGCAAGTAAAATGATGAAATAGGGTTGGATTAAGGTCAGGACAGAAATGAAATCTGCAATAGTGCTCACCATTAAAGTGGATCACTTGATTAGAACACAGAATATATGTACAATGACCCCTCCAGAACTCAAGATTAAAAAGAAAATACTTTATTTGAACATCACAAAACATCCGGGAGCAGTCCTTCTACTCATTGTACATATATTGAATGGTTTAAGGGAAGCTGATCCTGCGGAGAGATAGGATCCAAGGGATTGAAGTCACCGTCATTTCGTTGATCAGAACACAGAAACTATAAATTAACATAATATTTCATGAACAAACCTCAATTGGGAAGTATAAATTGAATTTCACCATGTATCAATGCACCATATATCTTGGGCAGATTTTGGGTTAAAATCTTTCCAAAATATTGTAGCTGCGGATGGGAGTGTCAGAAAATTTCCCAACAGGTCCCATCCCTCTTCTGATACATAAAGTACAGATATCGCCGGGAAGTCTATAGAACTGCAGTCTATATATTTTTTAACATACGGTAACTATAATTTCTCAATTATGGCTGCGGCTATTATTTTTTATTAAACACATTAAACATGAATTTTAGGCCTAATCATCTTTGACATTTTTTTTGCAAAGAAGTCACACTGAAACAATGCCATTCAGTCTGCATTTAAATGTTAAGATGTAATATTCTAACTCTTACACCAGGAGGCGCTCCAGGCCTTAAAAATGAAATTACACAATTCCCTTTTCCTTACGAATGTATTAAGTAACACTGTTTTACAGCTTTGTATTGTTTATTTGACTTCTCACAATAAAAATTTTTGGGGAAGAAAAAAAAAAGAAATTACACTTGTTTTTCCTTTCAAATGTCTTACCGTATATAAAATATAAAAAGCCTAGAATAGCTAGATGAATCTAAAACCTTATTTAAAAGTAGGTTAGATTTTACAGTGAGGGGCTTAGTTGCCAATGGCATTTTTTTGGGGGGGAAATAAGTGCAAGATAAGCCACAATATTGTTACTAATACACTATAATTGATCACTATATTATTTCACTTATTATGGACTATAGAGTAATGCACTATATTAGTGATCATTAAAATATATCACTATATTACTGACCAAAGAGGAATGCAAAATATTAGTGATCACTATATTACTGACCAAAGAGAAATGTACTATATTAGTGATCACTATATTATTTCACTTATTATGGACTATAGAGTAATGCACTATATTAGTGATCATTAAAATATATCACTACATTACCGGTACTGACCAAAGAGGAATGCAAAATATTTATGATCACTAAATTACCTGTTGTATTCAGTTAGATCAACTGGACTTAAAGTTTAGTTCTTGAAGATGCTATTTACCTGACTGGCTTTCTCAACTCAGAATGACTTGTACAAGAATCTGTTGGCAATTAAGTACCCTGGAAAGTCCCAATTAGCATATGACAGCCAGGTGTTAGGGATCTTCTGAACAAAAAATGTAGATTACATTGAGGCTAAGGGGTGTTATCAAAACAGAATTGTACATGGCAGACAGTTGGTGTAGAACCCCCCCACCTCAATTCTGGCTTGGTTTCTTTATTTTCCCATAAATGGCTTCCTTGACACCTCTCTTGAACCAGTCCTGTTCCTTTGCCAAGATGTTGACATTACAATGTTCAAAGGTATGTCCTTTTTCCTTAAGATGCAGTAACACCACTGAGTCCTGACCTGAGGAATTGGCTCTTCTGCGCTGGGCGGTACGTTGGTGCTGTTGCTGTTTGGTCTCCCCCACATACAAATTAGAGCACTCTTCACTGCACTGCACTGCATATATGATGTTGCTTTTCTTGTGTTTCGGTACAGGGTCTTTCAGATGTACCAATTGCTGCCTCATCTTAGGGCCATTGGTTGGAAGTGCTAAGCATCACATCCATAACAACCCGGATTTCACTAACAAGATTTAAGACATAGTATCCGGTGCAGAAAAAAGAATGGTGTCCTATGATGTGACATCTCTCTTCACCTGTATACTCACAAAGGAGGCTATTGAAATGGTGAGAAAATGGCTAGGCAAAGACTGCACCATTACCACCTGAACAGGTGTGTTACCTACTGGACTTAAGATTGAATACCACCATGGATGTGCTATAGGGTCTCCAGTTTCACCCATTGTGGCAAAACTTTACATGTAGGATATGAAAACGCAGGAGCTTAATACCTTTAAGCACATAGCACCCAGCCACTGGTTCAGATATGGATGACACCTGGGTTAAAATCCACCAGAAGGAAGTACAAGCCTTCATGGAACACATCAATTCCATAGACCACAACATCAAATTTACAAGAGGTACAAAACAACAAACTGGCTTTCTTGGACTGCTTGGTAGAAGCCAGGGAGAATGGAAAAGTGGAAGTAGAGGTTTAGAGAAAACCAACCCACACAGATATATTACTAAATTACTGACAAAAGAGGAATGCACTATATAAGTAATTACTATATTATATCGCTTAATTACTGACCAAAAAGGAATGCACTATATTAGTGATCACTATATTATATCACTATATTACTGACCAAAGAGGATTGCAAAATATTTGTGATCACTAAATTACTGACCAAAGAGGAATAAACAATGTTAGTGATCACTATATTATATCACTATATTACTAATGAAAGAGGAATGCAAAATATTAGTGATCACTAAATAACTGATCAGAGGAATATAAAATATTAGTGATCACTATATTATATCACTATATTACTGACCAAGACAAATGCACTATATTAGTGATCACTATATGAAATCACTTTCAAATGGTGAACAACATCTGATTGGTTGGGGCAAAATGAGCACCATTTTAAATGATAAGAACTTTTATTACATCGCCCTATTAAGCTAGGTACACATGTTGCAATCTTTCCTCCTGACCAACCGTTCGAGGCTTCCAACCGGTAGGCCAGGAGGAAGGACAGTCCGTCGTGGCAAAAGCAGTTGTGTCCGGCAGTTAGCCGCAACCGAGGACTGCGCGATCGGTCATGGTTTTCCAACCCGTCCGATCGTGCTTTTGTCCATTTCGAAAACACAAAATGTTGGTCGGTTGGGCCGAATTATTGTATGGTGTGTACCCAGCTTATCAATTACTGACAAAAGAGGAATGCAAATAAAATTGTCTAGTCCAAAACAACCTTGCAAACGTAATTGATAAAGCCTGAATTCCATATTCACCAGTAGGTTCTGGGAACTTCACATGTATTGACCTGCCTACCAAAAGTTTATTTTCTAATTTCCTAGAAGAAAGATTTCACAGAATACCAGAAAAAGAAATGTTTTGTATGAAAATCAAACAACCCCTCTGACTTTCAACAAAAATTCATAGGCAATATATTTACATTAGAGGAGTACACATCCATGAATGGAGTCTCCTAGTCTTTATATGGTAACATGTCAATACACCAATAAGAAAGGACACAAAAGGATAGTTGATTTCACTTTTGCTTAGTGACGAAAAGAAAAGAAATTGAAAAGGGGTAACAATATGTAAAGGGCAAAAGAAGTCAAAAAGACTTTGGATTACAAACGGTGCCCTATAACAGCACAAGAATTGCTTTTTAAGGACATCTAAAATAAAACACACCCACAGAAGTTAAAAGGCACAATCAGGGATGTCTCTCTAATGATGCAATATGAGCAAAATGCTCAGGGCAGCGACCCTGCTAATTATCAGAGAGGTGGCAGGCAGAGCTCAATTAAATATATATATATATATGTAGTCTGTGTGATCTGGGCATTAGAGCATGTTATATGCACCTATCCGTGTGATCAGGGCATTAGGGCATGTTATATGTACCTATTTGTGAGATCCGGCCATAGGGATATCTTATATGTACCTATGTGTGTGAGCTGGGCACGAGGGCAACTTGGTTAGTTTAGTTAGGGCCCTGCTGAAATAATTACCTTGATGTGGTGGCAGACTTACAAATCTTTAGGAAAAAAAACTTTAATTCTACAGGAATTTTGGTGTGGTTAATTGTCTTTTTGAGGAACTGTATAAATACTGCCATGATATAAAGTTTAGAATGACCAAATGTTCAACTGCACCCATTCCTGGAAGTCACGCACAACTAACCCTGGTTGCGGTGGCACACTTCATGGCAATTAGAGGTACATAGGGGCAGTATTCAAAAGTTTGGCTCAGGTGGCCCAAACTCAAGAGACGCCCCTGGGCACAATCACGTTGGAACAATATTGGAAGATACTATTGTATGATCGTACCTGTCTCCTTACACATATACTATAATATAGACGTTTATTAAAGGGCAACTGTGGTCTCCAAACAGGTTATGGTTAAATGAAAGCCTGCAGTATTTCCTTTATAATGAGCTGACAATCACATCTCTGGCTTCAGCCTGTGAGAAATGATTTTGGGGTGAATGTTCAAACTTCCTGCTTCCAGTAGGTTGAGTGACATCACCTTACCTCTGCTGGCCCCTCTGTCCCGAGGGAGAAGCATGCTCAGTAAAGAAAAAAAATTGACAATTGAGAAGGGGAGCCTATTAATGCAGGCAGATTCTGGTCACATGACTAAAGCTCGTCACATGGCTGAAAACAGGAAGTGTTCAAGCATGAAGTAATATTGCTGAACTTCTCCAGCAATAAGGTTTCACAAATTTTATCTAGAGATGTGATTTAAGTTTTATCTTGATGGTACAATGGAAGGCTTTTTATATAACCCTTACTAGTTTGGAAGTATTGGAGACCACAGTTACCCTTTAACATTCTATAGATTATGTTATTATGGAATTCTGCAATATAAATTGGTCTCAATCCAGCAATAGTTAAGGAAGTGAGAAACAATTTCCATTGACTCCAAAGCAATTTCTCTATGTGACTTTGTAATTGAGCAGTAACTCTGGAATGTTAACAACACATTTGGATTCTGGATTTAGTAGGTATGGAAGTGAGCACTGCACCATGAACACCCTGGTTCTAGTGAATGCTAAATTCAGCAGTTGTGTAAGGACAATGGCATAAAAACTTGTATAGGTATAAACTGCACAAATCTAATGCCTCTGAGCCTGAGGCATATTAGAAGTGCTAATGCACCAGTGTAAATGTGGATCGAGTGCCTAATTCAAATTCAGGCAATAACTTCACTAGTATAAATTACACCTGATGAAGGAGACATAGCGTTCTCCGAAACGTTGTGTATGTTTGTGTGATGCAATAAACAGAACATTTTCTGATTAACAGAGTGCGCTTCCATCAAACTTTTTATGCTTGTGCAATAACTTCACTAGATCTATTTCACCTCTTGGATTCACACTACAGATTGTATGTATTTTGTTTCTTATATAGTGCAACATATTAACCAAAGGGCTTACAATCTAATCACTTTCTTTCACACATATGCAACCTATCAGAATTTGTGTGGGGAAACTAGAGTGACTGGAGGAACCCCACAATGAAAACATTGAAACCTCTTGCAGATGTATCCAAGGGATGATTCAAACCCAGGATTTAAGTGCAGCAATGTATCAGTGCTAACCAGTGAGTCACTGTGCCGCCCGTCCTATGATGAAAACCCCAGCTCCTTGTAGCCCATGATGGAAGACTTTTACTTTAACTCCACTGCATTACAAAAAAGTTGATCCAGGGAAATTTCCGATTGCCACTTGGAGTCAGGAAGGAATTTTTTCCCCCTTCATAAATTTGGTGGGTTTTTTTGCCTTCCTCTGGATCAACAGGAAATGAGGATATTGCTAGATGGGTTGAACTGGATGGACATATGTCTTTATTCAACCTCAAATACTATACTATACTACAAAGTTAAATATATTTTAACTCAACTACATAATGCATTGTTTTATTTTAATTATAAATCAAAAAATCATAGCAGGTCAAAACTAAAGCCCAATACACAAATAAACATGTGGTTATCGCCAATTTTTGGTCAGGTGTCTTCTCTGATTATTAAAGATTGGTGTGTCAAGAGTGTCATCAGAGTCTTTTCACCTAAAATGAGTTGTAAAAAATCAAGAATCCTTAATAAATTGGTAAAGTGTTTTTGAAAAACAATCCAAATCATTTCCTAGCCTACAGTGTAATGACTAGACCACAGAAGCTAGGATCACCATTTACACTGATTATATGTGACTTTACCATAGAGAGGAAAAGTGTTTCAGGGATTGTAAACAAAGCACTGGTTACTTTTTAGCCAAATAAATTTCCAGTAGCTAAAGGACACATTTGCATTTGTACTGCTCTCTTCCTTTATCACCCTCTAACTACATAATGACCAAGTAATGCTCACTTAACATAAAGGGCAGTCACTTCCACTCCACTGCTGTAAAACAGCATATGATTTATTCTGCTAACACCCACTTATGTCATTTGAAGTAGTAGGCTCACCACTGAGATTTTTGACTGGATGGTTCTAGTACAGGGCCCTTTAAATCAATTTCCACAAGAAGTAGGCACTGAAAAACCCAAAGCATAAATAAAGAATCCTTAGAAGACCTTATAAGGCTTGCAGTGCTCTTCCAAAGGCCAGAGGTTGGTAAATACTTATTAATATGCTCTGGGAAGAAACAGAAAAGATCTAAGAAGTAATGAACATGACTTTTCAGTCATTTAAATGTATACTTGTTCTTTTACATAGGGCACAATATACACTTAATGGTCATTCATAAAGAACAAAAGAGTGGGGGTTAGGAGGTTTAAAAAGAAAGATGTTTCAATTCAATCCATAATGCTTTCACTTAGTGTCATACATACATTCACATTGGCTGAAGCAAATTTCCTTTTTAAATGTTTATATTTGCTCAGCCCTGTGGTTTCTATGTGGCAATAAAATGCGGAGATGGCTTTGTAAAAATAGTTCAGTGGGATGGTTGTTGGCCGCCCAAAACAGTGTCTTATGACTTCACGGGTGACCTCCTCTTGGGCAAGGGCAAGACACCATTATCACAGCTGTTGTCCTCAAAGACGAGGTCAGGATACTGGGAATGCAACTTTTTATCTTCTCGAATCAAGCACTGAAAAGGCTTCAATAGATAAATAGCAGTAGGAAAGACTCGGCTCTTTATATGTTTCCTAATGCTGGACCAAGAACATGGTTTATTTTTTGCACTAGACAGAAAGGACATTTGACCTACGCACCAAGACTCTCAAAAGGCCCATTTGTTAGAAAAAGCCCTTGGTAAAATTATTTTATGTGATTTATTTTTAATTCAATGTCCACTGTGTGCCAACTGGGCAAATCGTACTTATCTGCCAGCAGGATACAAAAGCAAGAAAAAGGGAGAAACTTGGATATTCATGTAACTATATTTTTATAACCAACTGCATTCTCTTTAGTACTATGGGCTGGAAATGAATGTCACCATAGAAACACCTCTGCCTGCCTCATTTATAAAAACATCCCATTGATGACTTTGTCACACCATTCAGGTTTCTGTCAGGCCAGAGCCTCGCAAACAAATATGTTAACATTTCCAAAATATAATAGATTAGATATGCCATACAGAATGTGTTCTTCTTTAAAGGTTTATTGTGATGGGGGTATAACCCTCAAACTTTTATATTAAAATGCTGTTTGCCACAGTTAACTATAGTTTAACTAAGTATAGTTAACTAAGTATGGTTAGCAAGTGAAGGGAACAAAGCAATTTCTATCCCCAGACAGATTTAATGTCTTATAAAATTTATATACATAAAAAGAAATCTATCAGTTTTGTATAGAAATATCATAATGCATAAAATCGGGTGTCCTACCTGATTACGTCTACACCGGGGTCCAGCACTTCGGGAGATTCACAATCCCAGGAGGCCTGGCACCTCCAATACGGATTAACATCCCTCAAGAGAACAAACAGACAGGACGAATCTTCAACCATGTGCCATCATTATCCATCTTTATGGTGACATTCTCGGCAACAAAAGTGAGGTGAGAAAACGCAAAAACAACTCCATGACGCGTTTCGTGATAATTGTCACTTCATCAGGGGGATAAAGAAACCCGAACCCACAACTCAATCTTAAATAGCATATTAAAGGTAATGTATTAAATTAAAGGTGATGTGTAATAGTAATGTGTTAAAGAGACAGTGTTAATTACTAGTGCCTGAAGCACAAATATCTAGTATATGTATTGATAAACAAGGAGATATAAAGACATATACAAGTATATCCTAACCATATCTATAAATATACATATGATAAAATATACATATATAAAAGAAATGTGATAAATAGTTGCCGATAATGTCACAATAAAGATGGATATGATTCCACATGGTTGAAGATTCGTCCCACCTGTCTGATCTCTTGTATAGAAATACGCCTCCTTTAAGCTTAATATACTTTAGATGGAAACCGCTCTCAGCTGCATTATAAGGCAGACTATTTAATAGATTGGATCATTAGCATATTACTGAGAGAGTGTATACGACAGACAAAATATGGCTAAATACCGACGTCTATATTAATGGCGAAGGCAACCTTAATTAACCTCCATATGCAGGATTCCCGTTGGTACAATCAGAAAGCAGGTAATTCAGATTGAATGGGTTCCTTAGAAATATTTAAGGCTTTACCAAGCTCAAGTCCTGCTCTGAAATTGATTTCCATCTCAAAGAAATAAAGATCACAATGAATCCTGTGGGGGGTCTTTGGGTTGGCTAACATCACACTGTGATGCTTCAAACAGAAAGAGTTCGCCCTCACAAATCATTTCTCGGTCTCTATTACTAGTGGATGGAAACATTCTTACATCTGTTTAAGTGTTTGATCTCTATGTTTTGTGCATGTCACAGACAAAATACTAAAAATCAAACGTGTTGCAATAGCACCTGCAAATAGAGACTGATCTGATCTGCATTCTGTACTCTTCTAGAGCCAACTTCAAAAATTTTCCATTAATATCCTATTCTATAATAGTTCTGGGAAACTGGTGCAAACTGTCAGATTCAACAGGCAAAAGTAGCCATGCTGAATACCACCTAGTTATGGAGGTCCCTCCCAACACTCCTTAACAAACCACCTGTCCTAAGCCGAAGATATCATAGATAGAATTCGCAATTTGATCCCATTGAAACTGCCACAGATTAAATTTTGGCACAACAAATTGCATGTCCCATTTAAATCCATGTGATTCGGCGAAAATCCCTGCCATGTCTACTCTATTTTTCATCCAATTGTGACAGAAAAAAAGAACTTGGGTTGCAGCAAATTTTCAGTGAATTGGGTCCACACCAGTGTATGCAGCCTAAAGTCGACCATGCACTGCATACTCACCATCTGATGTTCCTGAGATGCTCTTTCTGACTGCCTGACCTATTATTTTTTGTAGTTGACTTGAAATCACAATGTGAATGTAACAGGTGGGGGGAGGTCTGAAGGTAAGAATGCCAGACCCAAAGTGCACATACATACATACATAGGCATAATGAAGATTAAATGAACGAACAACAGACCCCTCTTTTATCTAAATAGTGTATGGTTCACTTTACAGGTGCAAAAGTTTGCCAATGGTATTTATCTTCCCCAACCAATCTAATATTGGTCCCAAATCCAATCCATTGCGATACCATATTTATTTTTTCCACCTTGGATCCTTTCTAAGATAAAATCTTTGGATGAGCTTTAACTGGTGGCCTACTAGATGAATAGAGAAATATACAGACGGACAATCTGGCAACTAGCTAGACAGATGCAAACATTAGGCATTGGCTAGAGGATATGAAAGAAAGCTCAATAGACAGACAATGGCATAAGTGAACTTTTCACCTATTTTAATTTCCATTGACTTGGGAACATAGGATAAATGATTATAGTCACTCAGATTGTATGCTTAATTCTTCAACATTATTGCACTGCTATGTTAACACTCCAAAAGGCCTCATCATTTGTTGGTATAAACTACACTTCCAGTCTGCTTGCTCCTTGACAGACAGCTGTTATTGTCTAGCTAATCTCTCTCCAAACAATACAACAAAGACTTAAATGACTATGTGGGTCGGTGTATCTTCCCATGATGCTTTGTGTTTCCTGCCAATGTATCCCAGGAATTCATGAGCAGGCAGATCACTAAATTAAACACTAGACCAGAGATTAAATGCAGCTCTTTGTGTGGGAAAAATTGGGGCTCTGGAGGAAGATTTTACCTGTCATGGCTTGTGTTCATTAGGCCTTGATGGCAATCAGAGGAAAGCTGGACATCAGATGTAGACAGACACCAGGGTGTGATAGTCAGTGATCTGGACATGATAGCCTAATTCTAGCTGTCGTGGAGAACGGTCTAAAAAATTGTTAATGTTTAAACAGCAACTGCACTCTCTTCCTTTGACAAGACTAGAGGAACAGACAGCTACTAAGTTAAAATGAAATCCATGCAAAACATTTAGCAAAGTCTGACTGTAAAGTTATGCAACTGTTTTTTAGAAGCCAGAACCAATAGAAGCAGAAAAATTAGAAACATACTGCAGAAAAATCACTGCAGATTTTGCTGCTAGATGATAAAGGTAGGCTGACACGGGCCAATTTATGGTGGCTGAAAAAATCAATCTGTGTGTGGTACTTCCAATCAGCAGTAAGTCAGTAGTGAGCCATTACAGTGGAGTTCTTTACCTGACCACTTTGGATTTACCTAAGATCAGGAGGAATACACTTTTCTAAATATTCTGGGGTATAGTTGTCCTTGATTATCTGTGCCTGTTACAATAATAGATATGATAAAGTAATCACTAGATCACTAGAGCATCACACAGAATCACATACGGTAATTTAACCACTGAGCAATTCTTCTATAGACTGCATACAACTTTGATTTTGTGCTGATAACTTCTTGCCCTATAGTTAAAGGAAGAAAAGTGATACATTTATCTGCACATTTTATAAATGTAGCTAAGAAGGCATATTGATAGTTTATCTTCGTAAGACTGGGCAAAAAAACAAGCAAAGATTTATTCTTCATATAATGTGAAGACATCTTGGATATAAAGTAATACCTTTTATTGGCTAACTAAAATGATTGAAAATGCAACCTTTCGAAGCACTAGGCTTCTTCCTCAGGCATGCTGAGGAACGTTACAATTCTCTACTCAACACGTTACAATTCTCTACTACTTCTTCATATAATATAATTATAATGGAAT
The DNA here is from genome assembly GCA_019447015.1 of Hymenochirus boettgeri. Taxonomy (NCBI): domain Eukaryota; kingdom Metazoa; phylum Chordata; class Amphibia; order Anura; family Pipidae; genus Hymenochirus; species Hymenochirus boettgeri. The sequence goes on from CM033476.1 coordinate 161,564,639, forward strand.
AGTTGTTTTACATGTTATTGGTATATCTTAAAGGAAAACTAAAGAGCAGGCTCCCTCTGTGCTTATAGGATCTTTAATACAGGATAGTCTAGGACAGATAAAAACTCCTCAACAAAATTATCGAAGGTTGAATAATCAATCCTAATTCTTTTTAATATTTTATTTTTACACTTCAACCTAAATCTTCTACCATAATAGTTACTAATTAAAAAAAACGACACAAAACATAACACCAAAACTAGACCATTTCATCATCAGTTATAATATGATATCGTATAATAATGGTACTCTAGGGCCGTAGTACACATACATGGCCTGTTTAAGTTAGGAAAATACTGAAGATCTGAAAATCCGGAACGATAATTTTCGAAAATAGCCTTGAACGTTCGAAAATTCTCAAAAATACGATCGGAGACCATTTTCGAGTTTCCGATCGTATTTTCAAGGATTTTCGAATGTTTGATGCTATTTTCGAAAATTATCGAAAATAGTTCAGTAAATTAGAAAATTCTTGAAAATTCGTCCCAACGTCCGGACGATTATTCGGATTTCGGAACTGAGGAGTTTTGTGTTGGACCCGGATCCCATCTCTATGTACAATCGGTTCCGTCACTACTTTAAACCAAGCTGTACAATGATTTCATGACTAGAGCTGAGCTAGTTATCTTCATACTAACCCTTTAATTTAAGATTCCAGTAATCAAAGAGTGGTGTAACCTTTTTATTTACACCTTCAAAGAGTAGATTGAGAAATGTTCATGAAAACATTGCTTGGTTGCAGAAAATGTGAAGCTGATACCCGCTCTGGTTGAGATTAAGCTTTATAGATAGCAAGATGAATGTTTGGTGAGCTAGGAAGACATCACAACAATTCCTTGAATCCTCAGTAAATGTCTTTTCATGTGATAAAAATGTAAGCCAAAAGTCCATGATTTTGCAATATAAATTCCAAATACTTAGTGATTGCTGATGCTGCTTCTATACTGTAGAAAAACAATGTGGAACAAGAATTGTTATGACCAAACATTCCCTGATGCACCAGGCACCACTAGCACATTTTGGCTTGTGCAGGGTTAGAGAAGAAAGGGGCACAGTAGATGCCAGGGCACCCAACTTATAGTCTACCAAAAAATGAAGTCTTAAAGGGCAAAGAAAATATAAAACTGAAAATCTTTGTAGGGATTGTACTTAGAACATAGAACTCAGCCTTTCTCTCTGTGCAGAGTGGAACTAGTTCTACAGGCTTTAAAGGTCTGGCACAAAAACCCTTGGTAGAAATAATCAGGAGCAGTTTTATAGGATCAACAGCACAATAAAATGTTAGTCCAGGGTTCCCACTCTCCATCCTGAAACCGTACAACTATAATGTGTAGGGTTAAAAATGACTTACCTTACCCCTCAGCTCCTTATGGTTCTCCCACAGTGCCTGTCCAAAGTCCAGAAAAGTGAAGAGGTTGCTTCAGGCTGCATCATCCCCTACCTATAAAACCCTTTTCTGTAGTGTAGGGCACCCCAGCCCACTCCCAACCATGTTTATTATTTAAAACAAGCGCCAGAAAGAGACTTACGATCCCTTGTTCCTTCGGCTCTCTGCATTGCCCGCATCCGTGTCAGTGATTGGCTGCCTCTCAGACACAGACAAAGCTGCTAGTCTGGCCCCTATTTGCAACTTCTCGCAAGCAGAGAACGGAGGGAACTAACAGTGGTAGGGCTATTTCTGTTTTTATTGTTTGTTTTAAACTAACATAGCAGTTGGGGGTGGGCTGGGGTACCCAACACTACAGAAAAAGTTAGTTTGGGGGGTGGAGATGCCCCTTCCCTCTTCGTGCTCACTAAGCTCCATCGCAGTGAAGTAGGTACAGTAAGTACTGTATATACACCCAGTCTCAGCAATCACCTCAGGCAGCTGCAGAATTTAATGTTGATACAGTTCTCTATGCTCCTGTCAATCACAGGGCAGACTGGATACTTTTTTTTTTTTTAAACAAAAAAATGCTGTTTCTCATTTGTAACAATCTATGGGCACCAGGAGAAGTTGAGAAGCAAGCTGCACTGTGAAAGCAGAAAGGGGGGTAGGGGGTTCAGGCACCAACCTGTAGTGAACCTGTGGTTCAACCTGTGACACCTCCCCAAGATGTATTCTGGATAAAGTTAAGAGTAAATTCGCAAAGCATTTTATCTTAACTACTAAACAATTCACTGCTTCTACTCAGCATGTAGGTGAAGCACATGAAGGTCTACTATTATTTACATTACAGATTCATTTCCTGCATCCAGACCTCATTCCTCAAACATGTAATTGACCTAAAGTATCCTATCCACCAGCACAAGATCTGTCCAATCAGCAAAATGGATTATTTCTATGTAAAGACTAATATCTGAGCTACCTTAATCATGCGTATTGCCACCCGAAACCCTTACTGACAGTTGCTGCTATTCTACGGATGTCTTTACTATCCCTATGCCTCTGTATTTAAATTCTAATACATCACTATTTTTGGGTGACTAAAGTGCCCACTTGTTCCTGAGCCAAAACAGACCATCAGTTTTCCAAGCAGTCTGAAACCAAACACATCTGAAGTTCACTGTCATATGGCCCAGACCTAATAGAATGAGTCTTGACTTTAATAAATAATCCTTATATACAAAGTTGTTAAAAGGGAGCTGTCATATGCACTAAACCTTTTTGGTGTCCATTCACCAACAAAAGAAAAGGGCATGTGAAAAGTCCAAGGGTCACTTTAAACACGTTTAAAAAAAACTTGCAGATGCTATTCAAAGTGGCTTGAGTTTTTAGAGCTTAAATACATTGAAAGCCATGGGAGCCTATAGAAAACCATTTTGAACGCATGCTGATACTTTATCAATCTAACATGACTTGAAATATTTTATTGTCCATGTTGTTTTTTTGAATGGTGAAGATTAAAGGCTTCAGGTGATTCTATGAGGTTCCCAATCCTGATCCCTCTCCCCACTGAGAGTCACGGGGCAGGCCCTGCCCCAGACTGCCTACTAAGTACCCTATCTCACACATGTAACCTACTAGTATGTATTTAGCATTGTGTGAGAAAAGCCACAGGGAAGCCCAGGGATAATATACAAGCTTTTATTATTTGTATGGGTGATTTGTCCGAAAATTTTGGAATTGTGGTAAATGTTTCAAAATATAACAAGAACATGGAAAGAGTGTATACACTGCGATGCAGATACCTAGTCTGTTATGTATCATCTGCAGTTGTTGGAAGCTTACCGTACTCATGTTTTACATAGAATATATTGGTCACTGCATAACATTTCAGGCTTATTATCTTACTATCTGGCCTATAACATTTTTATAATGATCCATTTCATGTCTAATGCATATTCAATGGAAGCTCAAAGCCCCACAATAACATGTTCCTTGCACCTCCTTAAAATTTGGCCAGACCACGGTAAAAAAATTGTAAAGATGATTCAGCAGGGTATGTAAAAGGAGTATTCTATGCAAAGCAACAAGATAGTAAGTGATATAAACTGGTTAACAGATTTAAACAGCACAACGGGTCCATATTGCTTTAAATTTTACTTTTCCCCTAAAAGACAAATGTCATGTCTTAGTCATGTAAAGATCTGACCTATTTCCAGATGCACTATGTCTTTAAAGAATGCTTATTAGCTGTTAGGATTACCACTGGAGACCTATAATTGTTATATAAATATTTAAAAGGAACATATACATTTTAAACTAAATAAAATGGTACAGTCGTTTAGTCTCCTGGGAAGCTGAATCATCACACGACACAAATTTAGGGGAAGAAATATCTTTTGCTCTAAACATTGGAGACAAACATTGCATTAAAAGGAAAATCTGTGATCTTCAACCAGGTGGTCTGAGTCTGCACTATTATAGGGACTTGCATTATCCGGTCACATAAAATTAGATTTTTTGACCTCAACTGCTACATCTACAGTAACCCACTATTTGTATGGTGATGTAACATAACTATAGGGATTTACCAAGAGATGCAATTGCACATTTCCCACGCTAAAGGCCCGCAAAACTATTCATTTACAAATTTACAGGAATTGCTGTAATTTGGAAAAGTCCAAAGCACAGGATACTATACTATAAAGAATTGTGTTGCATGGCATATGAAAGCAGCAGCCAATCACAGCCGTGGCTTCTGGCAATAGAGAACGCCGCAGGAGCAAAGGGCTTTAAGGGAAGGGTGCCCTACATTTTATATAAAACATTTTATGCAAGGTGATGGGCAGCCAGGGAGGGATGAGGAGGAAGTAGGGGGTAGGAATCCCCTGCACATGCCACTGTCCCCTCAGAAGACAAGGAGGAGGCAGAAACTTTTTATACAGTTAGACACCTCCTACTCTTCCTGGACTTTTGACAAGCACTGCAGGAGAACCATAAGGAGCAAAGATGTAAAGTAAGGATTTTTTTTAACTACACAGTGAGGCCAGTAGTGGGTTAAATTTAAGTTTTGGATGTGGACATTCCCTTTAAAGCATTACTAGCAATTTCTAATCTTTAAAGAGACAATTAAAAAACATTTTGCTCAAAAGCCCAACATTTTTGAATGTTAACCACATAAGTATTAAAACTGCTAACAATTACAATTACTATTCTCAGTAGCCTGGCAACTACCAGTAGTTCCAGAATTATAAACTCTCCGAACCTCATAAGCATAAGAGTCATGTTCGAATCTTAAATACATGGACAGTGCAATAATGTAAATATTTGATTTATTGTCTAGAGAGCTGTCCATGGCCCTACCTTCCAGTTGGCTGGGGGATTGTTCAAGACTGTTTGAGTAAAGCAGGAGTTATGTGGAATAAATGTACTTAAAAAATAGGTATGTGGCTTTGATCTGAGATACCTTATAAATACTCCTTGTTTACATAAAAAATATTTCAGATTCAAGAGGCTTTACTGTGAACTTATGACCTGGACTCTAGAAATGTTACAGCACTTTGGGGCTATATAAAGAGAATGGAATGTTAAAATTAGTTGATTTTGACGACATAGTCAGCTGTAGGGTTTGTATTCTTATATTCACATATAAACACAGTATATGTATGGAATAATATTATAGAGAATTATCTCTGGAAGGCAGGTTATTAATAGCACTGCCAAATGGGGACAACTCACTCTTTGTAATCAGTTGTAATGAGTTGACACAACACCAAATGAACATTTCAGGCCAATAATCTAGAACCAACCGTATAGAAGTTTCCTGACATAGTTTAAACATTCTCTTTGCAGGATCGCTAAACAATCTTGGTCAACTATGACTTTAGTTCATACCTACAGTGGTGGGGTTTCATGCTTTCCCTACACCCCTCTCAATAAGGGTGCAAGGTTACTACCAAGAACAGGGTGCAAGGTTACTGCCAAGGAGAGGGTGCAAGGTTACTACCAAGAACAGGGTGCACTGCCAAGGAGAGGGTGCAAGGTTACTACCAAGAACAGGGTGCAAGGTTACTGCCAAGAACAGGGTGCAAGGTTACTGCCAAGGAGAGGGTGCTTGGTTATTGCCAAGGAGAGGGTGCTTGGTTATTGCCAAGGAGAGGGTGCTTTGTTATTGCCAAGCATTTTGTTTGTATATCTATTGTTGGCTAATTTTCTAAAACAATCATGACAAAATTGCCTTTCTGTCTATTATCAGGGCTATGTACTGACACCCATGTACCATGGGTTAACGTGACTTTAAGACATAAATAATGTGAGTTGCGGCTTTACTGCCACAACCAATGTACCGAGCTGATAACGGCTCTTTAAGAAGGAATCTTTAACACCAACACCAGATATCGGATTCGCAATAGGTAAATCCTGTTCATAGGTAAAAGCCATTATCAGCTTGGTGCAATAAAAGCGGGCAATAGAAAGCGATAACGGCTCTCCGTGCATAGCCCTGTAAGTAGGCTGTACTCACAGTCATGCCTTCAGGCTGCAAACCTTCAAAATCACTCCCAAAGCAGAGCATTCCATTTGTTTCTTTTGATTCTGTAATGGACAGACATATTTAGAGTTGTTTCAGTCACATACTTCATCTAACACTAACAGGGTTATTCAATAAAAGTTCTTATTGTTAAAAATGGTGCTAATTTTGCTCCAACCAATCAGATGTTAGGTTTCAAATGTTAAATAATATCTGATTGGTTGGGGCAAAATTAGCACCATTTTTAACGATAAGAACTTTTATTGAATCTCGCTGTAAATCTATTAGAGTATCCTTCCTTTTTCTAACAATTCATTAATTGTACACATCAAAATAAAAAATAACAAAAAATAAAATTGACAGATTGGTATTTTATGTAAAACTATTAAAAAAAAACCCAAGTACTTTCCCTAAAACACAATCCAACGGTTTACTCCATGCATCTTGCAGTGCTGAGATGAATGGGGCTATCAACAGTATGGAGAATTATGGGTAGAAGCAGAGAAAAAAAAGTTTAACATTTGCATATATTCTGCATATAAATTTAATTTAAAGGTGACAGGATAACTTTATGAATGTGTAGAACTGCATGTCTGACATTACACACCTGCATCATCTTCTCCTGTTATTTGTAACACCTGTTTCTATAATTTCCCCCACTACTGGCCCCAATCTGTAGTGTATAAAAATCCTTACCTTACATCCCCTGGTCTTCAATCACTGCTTTGAAGGAATAGTTCACTTTAAAATATTTTATTTCCTACACAGTCTCAAACCCACCTGCACTTATCTACAAACCACCTACTAGCTAGGTGGCTATAGAGCAGTGTTATTAAACTAGGGATCCTAAGGTTCCCTAAGAGGTTGCAGGGCACACAAACCCATTTACAACTGGTTTGCGCACATAAAAGCACAACTTGTATTATGCTAAGAAATAGCTGTCCTTAGAGCCACAAGGTTTCGACAAGATCAAAAGCCAAAAAGCGCAATTTTAAAGGGGCTGTAGTCATTGGGCTGAGTAAGAGCTTGAAAAAGAGTTGTGTGAGTACAGTTGGGAGTGGACATGTCTATTAAATCAGCTTTAGGAAAGCGTTTGAAACCCCCAATTGTATAATTATCAAAACCCACTTTGGTTTCTAAAAGAAACACTGATAATTATTTATCATGATAATATAGCACACACTCGTAAACACAGCTGTGGCTGAGGTCTTGAGGTTTACCGGTATACATTATTTCAGTACTGAACCATATTTAAAATGATTATTTATTTACTTTTATTTACAAGAACTTGATGTCAATCCTCCATCTGCATACTGTGCTTCTTCCTTACTTTTTATGAATAAGATCAGGCCAGAAATGTCACCCACAGAATGCACATCTAACCTATGGCTTATGCCTATTCCCTGTTCCATAGCTGCATAATACCCAGGATGAGGACCTAAATTGCTAAGTCCTCACCTCTAGGTACCTAACTGCTGATATTCTTACTCAAAGTTTCCCTCATTACTCTACTCCATTCCTCCCCCCTGCCACTGTCAGTGACAGTTTGCGTGGAAGCCAATAGGAAGACATGTTTCTTTGCAGAGTGTGTCTTCCCAATGGCTATATCGCAGACTGCAAAGGAAGACTGGAACGCAGAGGGAAATTTAGTGCAAGGAAATTCAGCTGTTAGGTCAAGTACCCAGGGGTGAGTATTTTAGGTCTTCACCCTGGATACTACTAATGGGAGGAAGAAAGAGAGAGAGAGGGGAAGTTGAGTATATTTGCCCTTTAAATACCAAAAAGTGCAAATGTTTGCCTGTGTGATTAAACTGCAACAACAAAGTGGATTTAAAATGTATCTCCACTGGTATAATCAAAATTTTGGTGTTTAGTTTTATTAAAGAACGGAAGGTAATAAAATTCTCAAATAAAATGTGCAGGAGCCGGGAGAGAAGGTAAGGAAATTACCTGATCGATTGCTCCTCTGCATCCTCTGACAGGTCTCATTGGGTTCTGTCTTCTATGCGCATGGGCAAAGTGCAATGCGCATGTGCATAGAAGACAGACATTTGCACCTCTTAGTGCATAAGCCCCAACTACACAGTTTTCCATAACAGATATTCAGAGACTCATTAATCCAGGCGTGCTGTGCTAGAAAAAGGGGATAAACTTGTGCTAACCAGTATTGTAAAGGTTAGTGCAAGTTTAACTCCATAATTATGCTTGTGAATGTTCTCATTCATTCAGGTCATGGTATATCTGTTGTATTCAATTAGATCAACTGGACTTGAAGTTTAGTTCTTGAAGACGCAGTGCAGTGAAGAATGCTCTGATTTGTATGTGGGGGAGACCAAACAGCAACTGCATCAACGTATGGCCCAGCACAGAAGAGCCAATTCCTCGGGTCAGGACTTAGCCGTGTACCTGCATCTTAAGGATAAAGGACATACCCCAGGAGCAAATTCAATATTAAATACTGGAAGCCACATTTGCGAATCTGGGTAACTGAGGCCCTCACAGTTTGTAAAACACAACATTTAGGTGACCTTGTGGTCAATATTTGAGCTCCTGACTATAATAATTCTGTCAAATTAGACACAGAGCAAATACTTGCTGTAAAAGCTAAACACAGCAAAACCACACTGGCAGAAAACACTAATAAAAAGAACTGTAGCTTGAAGACTTCTAGGATCTTAAAGAACTCTTTCATATAATTTTTACATTAATAAGTAACTCTTGGTCAGAGGTAATTGATATATATATATATATAATTGATATATAAAATTAACTACAAAAAGGGATTCTGAGATGAAAAAGACATTTTATTGTCCATTAAATATGAACCTCCAATGCAAACCCCAACCTCAGCAACCCAAAAGTCAGACAAAATAGTCACATTCACCCGAATAGATGCCTCATATCATAAGGTTGAGCATTAAACAAACCTACTGAGAGATTATATTATTGAAAAGTCAGAATCCATCATTTATACTTGTGCTACTTTCTCACTAGTGGCACCTACAATGAACTCCAGCAGTAGGCTCTGCCAGTAAAGCTCACTGGAAAGCTATTTGTGATGCCTAGGAGCATGTCTGTACCGAACAGGTATGGGAAACACATGCTATTTTTGTAAAGTTATAGCCTGTAGATGCCTTTACATATACCTCACAACATAAAGATACTGAAAGACAAGAGTAAATACTTTAATAGGAGAGAAAAAGGAAGTAAATTCCTGAAATGTGGTTTAAAGGGACTGTCCACCCCTCTTTTGAAAAATGAATATGTGTTAGATAAGCCCCCAAAACCTAGACATCGTTTAAGTCTCAACCTTTAATTCGGCTCCCACACAGAGATAGTATACTTACATCCTCCTCCTCGCTCCACCGCCGCGGCTCTGCACTTCCGGGTAAGGCAGTCAGTGTCGGCCGTGACTGTGACGTCACGGCCAATCCCTGACTGCCATTCCCGGACCAGCCTCCACTGCGGCTGCTCGGGAACAGAAAAAGAACAGAGCGGCCACAGTGGAGACTGGGAGAAGAACCCGGAAGCGGCGGTGGAGCGAGGAGGATGTAAGTATAATATCTCAGTGTGGGAGCCGAATTAAAGGTTGAGAATTAAACGATGTCTAGGTTTTGGGGGCTTATCTACCACATATTCATTTTTCAAAAGAGGGGTGGACAGTCCCTTTAACACCATTTTATTTTGTTATTTAGTGATCCTCAGTCCAATTAATAATAAATCCAAACAATATCCCATGATGCCCGGTAAAACACTAATTAAAGGGTAACTGTGGTCTCCAATTCTTCCAAACTAGTAAGGGTTATATAAAATGCACTTCCATCATACTATAACTATATGTAGATGGGATGATCACCACATGAAAAAAGGGTAGGCTGACTGTCCCTTTCAGGAAGGTGCTAGGGGGTATAAACTACTTAAAAACTCTATTTGAAAGAAAAAGACTCCTCTCTATACACAGTACCCCCTTTAAAGGACTTGCAGCAATAACACTATAAATAGAAACCCATACTGCACCCGTTAAAGGTGCTAATGAATAGGATACTTATACAAACCCAGTGTACCTGAGGCCTCATTGGACAATAAAATTATCATATATTGAAAATCAAGCCTTTAATAGTCATATACAAAATACACAAATACCCACATTATACAAAATACATGATATAACCTTAACCCACCCCCCTTAGAAAACCTAATTAAATAGTCTCAGCTAAGCATGCTCTGCCCCTGGGGTGAAGGGGTGTGGCAGAGGAAATTTGAACATTCGCTGCAATAACATTTCTCACAGACTACAGCCAGAGATGTGATCTAGGGCTCGTTTTAAAGGAAAGACTGTAGGCTTTCGCTTAACCCTAACTTGTTTGGAGACCACAGTTGCCCTTTAAGCAGAACTTTGCAACTATAGGGAATATCTATCCCTGACATTCAGGTTAATCCCAAAAAATTATTAAATTGAGTAAAGTAAATTATTAAATTCACAGTTTTTAGAAATGTGTTTTTTTACACAGTTTAGGTCCGAGGTGGCCAACCTGAGCTACGATGGGCCCGCACTAGTGGCCTCCAATGTAAATTTTTTTTTTTTAAAGAAAAGTATGCTTGTGAAGGTTCTCATTCATCCAGGTCATGGTATATTTGTTGTATTCAATTAGATCAACTGGACTTGAAGTTTAGTTCTTAAAGACGTTTCGCTAGTCATCCGACTGGCTTTCTCAATTCAGAATGACTTGTACAAGAATCTGTGGCAATTATGTACCCTGGAAAATCCCAATTAGTATATCACAGTCAGGTGTTAAGGGCATGATCGCATAGTGGCTAAGAGGTGTTATAGGAACGCCCAGAGTAAGGTGTCAAAACAGCATTGTACATGGCAGACAGTTGGTAACCACCCTTTGGATCACAAGCTGGGTGTCATCAGAATCCTGCAACACAGAGCCGAGAACATTCCCACTAGCACAGAGGCAAAGGCTAAAGAAATGAAACACCTCAGAGGAGCCCTTAAAACTTGTGGATATCCAGACTGGGCCTTTGTCAAAAGAAGTAGAAGGAAAGAAAAGAACATGAATACCAACAGTGAAGGGAAAAAGCAAGACAGGAAACTGTCTGCCATGTACAATGCTGTTTTGACACCTTACCCTGGGCGTTCCTATAACACCTCTTAGCCACTATGTGATCAAGCCCTTAACACCTGGCTGTGATATGCTAATTGGGATTTTCCAGGGTACATAATTGCCAACAGATTCTTGTACAAGTCATTCTGAATTGAAAAAGCCAGGCGGATGACTAGCGAAACGTCTTCAAGAACTAAGCTTCGAGTCCAGTTGATCTAATTGAATACAACAGATATATTTTAAGAGAAGTACCTGGGGTACGGAGGATTATTCCCACCTCCCAATATCATTCTTTGAGGCGTGCCAGCACATCTGCTATGTTGGTGTCCTGGGCTTTCCTGTTTTAGTGCTGAAGCCAGAAGGAAGCCTGGCAGATGTAAACCCATAAGTGCACAAAGCAATTTTCTTTGTGCTGGTTCTCCTCAATGAAAAGGGTTGGACAATTCCTTCCTGCCCCCGGTACTTTTTATTTTACCTGCTTTCTATGCACTATAGTTCTCTTAAAGGGCAAAGTCATTTTGATTAATTGGATTACAAAAGGGGCCAGTATGGGGAATATAGGGAGGTAATACTGCCTTGTTTTAAAATACAACATTCAATGATCAATCTGCAAATCAGTAAACAATAGCTTGTTTTTTGGCCACTATCAATCTTACACATAGTGATACTGTCCCTTGACTGATCTTTTTTGAAAGATCAGACTTGCTAGAAACGAAGATCACTTTTAGACACGTATGTAAAGTGAAAATGAAGCATTTTCTTTTTGATCTTCAAAGAAAGATTTGCAGTAGTCCCCACACCTAACTAGCAGATCTTCAAACTACATCATCATGTTTGTGAGACAAAGATCATTGCATACTTAAAGGAGAAACATGTTCCTTGTGAGTTTATTTTAAGCACTTGAGTATCAAGCACATTCTTTCCATGTCTAGTAGCCATTACACATTATTCTAACACACAGGTGTAAAGTATTGCCTTTACCTTGGATATTCCTATTACTTCTCCTTTATGGATATTCTGTGCACATGCAACTATCCAATCCAATCCTTAGCAATATGCTGCTGTTTCCAAAGATTTGGATTGTTGGGACTGTGGAACTGTCTTCCAGCAGATGTTGTAATGGCAAGTTTATTTAAGGGCATGTCCAACCTTAAAATAAAAAACTGGTGACTTGTAAGTTATCTGCCTGCAAACCCAAGTGATATTTTAACTGGTATCCAGTGGGTACATGCATTAATGAGAAAGGCAGATACCGGTGGAGCTGACAGAATCGTCCCTTGTTCGTTACTGTGTGTAGCACATTTCCGATCTCTCCTGAGAGAGGGAGACAGGGTTATTCAATAAAAGTTCTTATTGTTAAAAATAGTGCTAATTTTGCCCCAACCAATCAGATGTTAGCTTTCAAATGTTAAATAAGATCTGATTGGTTGGGGCAAAATTAGCACCATTTTTAACGATAAGAACTTTTATTAAATCTCCCTGATAGTTCTGGTAGAACCTTTCTCTGGATCAACTGATAAGCGGTCCATATCACGATTGAGATCTCATACAACCAGAGACTGGATCCTGTATGGGCCCCTTTAAGTAGGTGGGTAAGCTAGAAGGGTTGATTTTGATGGACATATGTCTTTATTCAATCTGTAGTACAAAGTAATTCATATTTTCTATCCAAAACAATTAATCCCATAGCTAACAGAGATAGTTCATGCGAATCAGTACTGGATGTTTTAACAGGTCTGATAATAGCAAACCCTGATTTGCTGTTAATTATTGGCTATTATTGTGCATGTGTATGGCCAGCTTTAGTCTAATTAACGTTAGAAAGGAATTTTCTCCCTTCAATGATGCACATTGTACTATCTTCTAAGTAGTCCTGCAACCTAATAATTAACATGCATTGCAGAATAATGGCTCCATAGAGAGACAAATAGATGAAGGTAGGTAGATAGATGATAACAAATTATTTTTCACAGATACAAACTGCTTTCCCCACATTTCACTAGACACCTGCATAAAAATGTTTAGCTGGAATGTATACAGTTCTAGAGAGCACTTGAAAAGTTAATGTTTGAACAAGCAAATAAGGGTAAAGGAAGAAAATTTAGCAAAGTAAAACTGTGCAAGTGGGGTGATGACACAAAGTCATCAGCACACCAGTGAACTTCCTGTGAACAATCCAAATTAAAACACACAAGGCTCTATATCAAGGGCCACTAGCACAAATTTGCTTCGACGTTTCCCATTTGTGGCCATGTTCCATGTGTTAGGCTGAGGCAACACTGTGATGGACCTCTGTAAGTGATGTAATCTGTGCAAAAGTCCGTTATCTGAGCGCATGTAATCCGCAAAAAAACATAGATCACAAGCGATCCAGAAACAGATCACAGTGCATGACATGTGACCACACGCGCTAACGTTCACAAGTGCGTGAGAAATCTCACTAGTGTGGCCTAGCCAGCAATACTGCACAATCGGCGCCAAAAATGCAGATTGCATTGAGCAGTAACGCACGGCATTGCACTAGTGTGGCCACATCAATTGGGCCACATTATAGTCTGCTTTGAAAAGCGCAATCAGAAGGAAATCGCAAGCCCTTAGCGTCTATGGCCACCAATAGTCTTACATCCGTCAGAGAGACAGAACATAGAGAATTCTGCGTATAGGACAATGAGACAGAATGGGTTAAAATAACATTTAGAACAGTGATACGATCATTTAGTACTGTATGCACACAAAATATTGTATTTGCACCTGCACCCCCGAGCAGGAACATCCATATTGCATATCAGTAGATTCCTTATGAACAAAACATAACTCTTAGTAATCTCATATAGATAATACTGTTCTCTTGCATTCTATCAAATGTCAGCTGAAACATCAACACTGGAGATGGCAATTCCCAGACATGTACAGTATCAATGCAAATATGCAGAGGAGGGTTTATAACACTCTGTAAGTAAAAACAAATAGAGAAGCCCATCTAATAAAGAAGTGTTTGTCTCTCCGTGCTTTCACTTTCACTCTATATAATATCCAAGTGCAATGCGTCTGGTTTAGTGCTAATTTTTGCACAAAATGTTTTAGCATGGGAATTTATACCTATTTAAAAATATCGTAACTTGTTTTATCTGTGATTAAACCATTGTGGGAACGAGTGCAATAGAAAAATATATTGCATCTCCCACTTTATGTTTCTACATTAAACATGGATGGTGCAATCCTAGGGATGTTGTATTTTTAGTTTTTCCGTACTGGTAAATTGGTTAATTTTTATTAATTGGGTCCGGGAAGTGCGCTGCGGGTAGGAATTTAGGAATTCATTGGGCGTTATGTTGGCCAAATTAGCGTAAAACTCAAACTACCTGATGTGTTTTTGGGTTAGTGTGAGTTTTAGATTAGGTTAGGTTAGTTTAGGTGCAAGGAGGGGTCTTACCTGACCACTATCTCGCAATGCAGTAAATGTCACAAAGAGATTTACTGCATTGTGTAATGAGGCTTTGCATTTTGCATCGTCCCCTCATGGTCTTTACATGATATATTTAAGGAGCACTGACGTGTATTCAGGACACCTGAGGACAGTAATTTTTCAAGTGATCTTGAATCTGAAGTGAATTTGAAGAGATCTTGAATCTGTTTTCCTTAATACACAGCAGATTTTTGAAGTTTGTTTACAGAATTTAAAGGGACATGCTGTGCACCTTTCTACATTTTGAAGAAAAAATGTTATTAGATCACAGGAGTGTGGAAGGGAAGTATAATATCAGATGCGCCTCGCCTGCAGTCCACCCCCAAAACTATAATCCCCCCCACTACTGGCCCCACCATGTAGTGTAGTTTAATCTTTACCTTACATCCCAGCTCCATATGGTTCTCATGTAATCCCCCCCCAAAGTCCAAAAAACTGTCCACCAAGAGGATAGCAGAGTCCATATAGAACTCTGCCTACTGTCTCCCCTCCGGGAGAAGTTTGCCATGCGCACTGCAGCCCTCCCCCCCCTCTCCCTCCCGTTTTGCAAGCCCTCCCCCTAGTGTAAAAACCTTTTAGCATGTGATAGGCAATGCTTCCCCAGCCCCAACTGCTATACTATTAATGCCAGAAAGTCCCCCAGCCCCAACCGCTATAATATTAATGCCGGGAAAGTCCCCCGATCATTACTTACTGCCGGTCCCGCCCCCTGCTTGCAGTTCCGTGCAAGCAGAGGGCCGGGAGTGTGCGGCGAAGGAAAGATGTAAGGTGCCCAACGATCATCCAATAATTTTCCCTATCAGGACATCGGATTGTAGCGGCTATGGCCAACATAACCTGATATGTCAAAGTGTTCTTCCTTTTAACTCTTGTCTCTTAAAAGGTTTTTGAGGCAGCTAGGGGAATTGCATTCCATCCTTGGTTGTGGTGTTAACTCAACTGTCACATCCATGACTGAATGTGTATGTCCACCCTCAGAAACATTTTTTCACATGTTATAAGGCTCCCTATCCCACTGCTTTTGTTATTTGCAAAAAATGATCCTAACAATACTTACTTTGCTTCATTCCCCCGGCGCTGTAAACCTGGCCCTCTGTTTGCTGGAATTGCAAGCAGGGGGCTGGACCTACAGCCGCGTCCGCGATTGGCTGAAAGGCAGCCAATCTCGGATGCGGCTGCAGGCATTACAGGACACCGGGGAATTAATTAAAGTAAGTAGTGTTCAAGTCTTTTTTTATATAAGTAACTATAGCATTTGGGGTGGAATAGGGAGCCCTACACTACAGAAAAGGGGCTTGGAGTTAGGGGGAGGGAGAGAAAAATGGGAGGGAGAGGGAGGGCTTCATTGAGCATGTTAAAAACAACTGAGAGGACAAATCAGAGGCAGAAACCTTTCCCACAGGAAGACATCTTCTACTCCTTGGTTTCCTGGACTCTGCATGGACATTGGAAAAGAACCCTAAGGAACTGGGATGTAAGGTAAGGAGCATTATAAAGTACACAGTGGGGCCACTACTAGGTTTAATTATAGTTTTACGAGTGGACATGGCCTTGAAGATTACCAATAGAGATGGCCAAACTCACCAGTTTCGTTCCCTTTTCAACTTCCCGGATCTTAGGAAAATCCCAAAGATCTGAAAATCTGAAAACGGACGAATTTTCGATTATTATTGAATGTTTAAAGCTATTTTTGATATTTTTCTAAAATAGCCTTGAATGTTCGATAACCCTTGAAAATACGATGGGAGACTTCTTTAGAGTTTCTGATCATATTTTTACGATAATTATAGAAAATAGGATCCAAAGTCCCTAAATCAGGATTTGGACAGGTCATTCGGATTTCGGAACCGAGGGGTTAAGTGACGGATCTGGGTCCGAGTCGGACCCGGATCCCATCTCTAATTACCAATATACATTTTTTATTTGCAAAATAGGCTTGCCACAATAGCACAATGACTGATATTTACATCTGTTACTGTCAGGATCACATCCAAGCATTTACGGTAATTAAAATGAGGATTGGTGGCAAACAAGACAAAAGCTATGCAGATCTATTATCACTTAAAACTAAGGTACTAAATGCATTAACCCCCTGCTGCCTATCAAGCGTGTTTCTATTTGCAGTAGAATTTTCTGAATTTTAAATATTTATAGAAATTTATTTATAGAAATTTTAGAATTTTAAATATTTAAGAATTTCTATGTAACTGCAAATACAAATTAACATTGATCAAATCAATAGAAATTACTATATTTAATAAAACAGAATTATCAATCATATTAAAGTTTTTATTTCATGTGCCCCTAGGACTGGGACTGTAATCAGCGTGGTATTTTGGGGTATGTGATATAAAAAGCAGTGACATTGCAGCAGTTAAAAATACTCAGGCATGAGCCTGCTCTACATTACTGTCTGTGAAACACCCCCCATCATAAATAAAGCAGACATGTCTAGAATGTCAAGGGAAGAAAGCCCTGTAAAGCAGAACATTGGTTATCTAACCTGTGCACAGTTAATAAGATACTTCCCTGCAGATGGTGCATTGTAATCTTAGGAACACTGTATACCTTTTGATCCTCTAAAGTATTAATATTTTTGTTTAATAACCATGCTCTATTAATGCATCGTCTAGGGTGCCAAACTGTGAACTACCTGCACATTCAACGTAAAAGGACTAAGCATGGAATAATCTGGTCAGATGGCACCTTTTGTCAGTTTACTGACTAGCTGCATCTGGTACAGTTGCCTATAATGCTGGTTTTGAGAAGGGGAAGGAGGAACTATGTAGCTACACAACATAATTATCTTATCATCTGCCAGGTAAGTGTTCATAACTTTCCTGTTTAAAAATAATACTGAAGCACAGACAAAGACCGTCAGAAGTAGTATTCTTTGTTCTGGTGCTTCTTAAGCTAGGTACACACTGTACAGATTTCTGAAAGATGACAGACAGATCTGCAAGATCCTGTCTGCCTCTTTCAGATCTGCATACCACAGTCCCGAGCGTTCTCCTATGTGAGAACGCTCGGGACTGTGTGTTCCATCGGCCGCGCTAGACTCCTCTATAGGGAGTCTAGCGCGGCCGATGGAAATTTTCGGCCTTTCCCGAACGAGCGTTCGGCCGACCCGATCGTTTGGCGGCCGCGCGCTCGTTCGGGAAACGAACGTACACACGTAACGATTAAGCCCCGATACCGTCGGATCCGACGGTATCGGGGCTTAATCGTTAATGTGTGTACCCAGCTTAACAGAAACAATATACTTCAGTAGTATATTACTTCACCTATAGTCCTATTTAATCTGGCCATACCCATGTGATTACTGTTGCAATTTGCAGCATGGATTCCACTTGTGAAGGTTGGCCAGGTGAGCAGACCCAACCATATCGGCTCCCTCTTTGCCCCCTACACATAGGAGATATAGAGGAAATCAAGTTGGATCCAACAGAATTTGCTCTATATACTCAATGTGTTTGGCCAGCTTTATTCCCAGAATATTAGACTAAGGGGGCAATGCAATAAAGGTCGTTAGGGGCCAAATCACCGTAAAACCCATGGTACTTGATGTATTATCGGGTTAATGTGGGTTTTTCACTTACATGGGCCTGCGTGATTTCCAAAACTTTGCACCAAAGCAATTTTTGCACTACTTTGTAGTCCCGTGATTCAGTAAATATTGCATTGACCTGTTAAACTTTTGGTCAAGGTAAGGAAACAGTTGATAGGCCACAGTATTTTCAACCCTGGTATAGGTAAATAATGGGATTCAAGTTCTTCCTTATTGTCTATGTAGAAACATGAGCAAAAATAAATAGTTAAAGGAGAGCTAAAGAGGGAAATAAAGAAAATAGTCCAACCTCCCATTCTGTAATAGGAGGTGCTCATCTACAGCTGAAAACTTCACTGCTCGTTCCCGCACCAACACAGCCCCACTCTCTAACAAAGGTTATATAAGTGTGACTATTTTAGTGATTGGAGTAGAGTCACAGCAGCAGACAGGGTGGGGGTGGTAAAGCTGTTGGATGTGTGGCACCTTAAGGGCTCGTTCACACTAGAAACTGACAGTAACGCACACCATGTGTTTCTGTCAGTTTGTATCCATTTTTTTCATCCATTTGTATCCATTATTTAACAATGTGTCCATAGATTTCTATAGAAAATGCATGAAAAACGGACAGAAATGCTGCATGCAGTGCGTTTTTTTAAACGGACTGGAACGGAATGGATTATAACGCAGCAGCCGTGAACGATATTATGAAATCCTGCGTTTGAAAAACGGATACAAACTGATGTAGTGTGGACGAGCCCTTTGACAACTCACTGTCCACCTACTATTGCAAATGAAAAATAGGAGCATTTTCTCCAAGCTTACTGGCAAATATAGAAGATTTTTACTATAGATGCGCTTAACAACAAAGAAAATATTGGGCACAGAGAGAGAGATAGATACACATTTAGGGCTAGGCCACACTAGTACACTTTTAAGCACAATCTGATCGCAATTTCGTTCTAATCACACTTTTAAATGCAGACACTAGTGTGCCCAATTGATGCAGCTAGTGTGTGCTGCTGTGCGCTGTGTTAATCAGAGTGCATGCAATCTGCACAAATTGCACAAACATTGCACAATTGCAGTTCATAGCAACGTGCATGCAATTTCGCGCTTAAGTGTGGCTTAGCTTTACTGGGGGTTATTATGTTTCACTTTGCAGATAGCATAGATGTTTGTGTAGAGCACACTGGCAATAAAGGTTTTATAAACCAATGGCAATAATGAGTCTGTCAGGACTCAGGCCCCGAGAATAAATAACTCATCCTGTGTATGTAACAGTCTGCAGGCTCCCAAAGACTTAAGGGCCTTTGATGATATCCAGTGCTTGTCATCTGCTGGGAAGGCACGGCTGAAAAACAGATGACACTGACGTAAAGAAAACAATATGGCGATAAAAAAAATATTGAGCTTCCAAAACTGTGAAGGCCGAGACCATTTTTTCCACAGTTAAAGTTGCTGAATCATAGCATTTTTTTAAAATAAAGCCAAGCAGAACATTAACAAGCAGTGCAATGGATTTTTACGTGGGGAAAAAGCAACAATTCCATAGATAACAGATATACATTGGTCCTCTTCAGCTATAATCCACTGCTGCATATTTATTCAAGAGTCTTGAGTGGAGCTACGAATGACAAATTTCATATTCACTATGTTCAATATTTGGCTAGAAATATGTATTTAACATTCCCAAGAAAACAATGGGAGAGCATTTGTTGCTGTTTTAGGGATGCCTACTCTTGACATGTTTACCTTCCCTTAACTTGAGCCAGGCATATTGTACAGAGTTAATGGGGAAAGCAGATTCCTAAGGGTGGGGAGATTTTAATCTCACAGCTGAAATGTACAGAGGTTAAGGAATAACATTTGCTGTATTAAGTTAAATGGTCATATCCACCAATCACAGGTGATCTAGAAAGGCATTGAAAAACATTTCCCAGTTGGTGTTTTCTTAGCAGCAATGATAAGTGACTTTTCAAATGAATCCCAATTGTTACCCTGTGATATGTATTTTATTCTTGTTTCAAAATGATGAACCAGTGTGGACATGCCAATTACATTTAATTACAACCTTTGCATTGGGGTCACAATAATCCCCTGCTAGGTCCACAGGGAAGAGTATGAGAACAGTGAGAGACATGGCAAATATTGGTCTAGTAAAAGTAATACAAATAGGACATCAGAGATAAGCTGGTTATATTTATGGTGGATATGGTGAATATGGTGAATACGGGACTGTGTATGGCACAAAATCACTACAAACTACCATAGGCATCTGGACCTATTAGGCCAGGTGAAAAATTATCAGCTTCCTTTATTTATGTAAAAAGAGGTGATGAAAATGCAAAGTGCTTTGCCACACAATATATTGAATAACTACAAATTCCTAATCAGATTCCAAAGCATTCATGAGTGTATGGCTTCCTTTAGTGTTTCTGAAGTTGATGCTAGAATTCTAGAAAACTATTAAAGGACATGTCCACCCCCAAAACTATAATCCCCCCAACTTCTGCCCCATCATGTAGTGTAGTTAATCCTTACCTCACATCCCAGCTCCATAGGGTTCTCCTGTAGTCCCCCCAAAGTCCCAAAAACTGCCCACCAGGAGGCTAGCAGGTCCATATAGGACACTGCCTGCTAGCTGGCCTCAGGTGATTTTGCCATGCGTACTGCAGCCCTTCTCCCCCCTCCCTCCCCCCTCTCCCTCCCTCTCCCTCCCGTTCTGCTATCCTCCCCCTAGCATAAACCCCTTTTATACACTATTCCCCCATGTCTCCCAGCCCCAACCGCATATTTTTTATTTTAGAAAGCTCCCCAAACTCTTACTTACCTCTCCTCTTTCCTCCGGCGAAGTGAGCTGCCGGCAGCCGCGTCTGTGATTGGCTGCCGCTCAGCCAATCACAGACGCGGCTGCCGGTCCCGCCCCTCTGCTTGCTTTCCTTGCAAGCAGAGGGCCGGGAGCGCGGCGGAGGAAAGAGGGGAGGTAGTAGAGTTTGGGGGCTTTCTAAAAAAAAAATATAGCGGTTGGGGCTGGGAGCCCAGGGGGGACCTTATATAAAAAGTTCAATTTTAGGGTGGACATACCCTTTAAATTTGTCCATGACCTTCACTTTGCTTACTTTTTTCAAATACCTACCCAGAATGATGCATGCAGGGAAAAAATTGCTTTCTTTAAAGAAGAGGTTTAGAGATACTGTATACCGTATATACTCAAGTATAAGTCGATCCGAGTATAAGTCTAGGTACCTATTTTAACCTGGAAAATTTGTAAAAACTGATTGACTTGAGTAAAGTCGAGGGTAGAAATTATCACCACTACTGCCTTCTGATTCTGGTTGTTTTTAGGCTTTAGTTGCCCTTTAAATGGACAGCAGAATTCCCATACATGAATCCCATACAGTAATAGCCAATCAGTACCAGTAACCTCAATTCCTTGGCACTCCAGATGTTTGGAAACTACAACTCCCAGCATGCTGTTGTTGGAGTTTCAGTTTCTAAATATGTGGAGTGGCAATATTCAGTAAACTTTTAATTAAGCTTACCATCATTTACAATTCTCCTGAACCCCATATTGTAAAGGGCCCTCTGACCCCCATATAGTAAAGGATTCTTTGACCCCAATAGTTAAAAATGTCACCTGAGAGTTGTAGTTTCAAGCTGTCATTTGCACTGTACTAGCAGCTGTTTTTTGCCCCAAACTGAGGAGACCCATCAGATTTACAGCATCCAGTGACAGTGCTGAGTGAGTCCAGCAGCCAGAATGCAGGAAGTGTAAAGGCAGATTAGCTCCTGTAACTTTCTATGCAGGTTAACACAGCGCCACCTACTGGTTACTATCTGTAATCACAGAATTTGCAGCTACATTAGGACTTGACCCGAGTATAAGTCGAGGTTAGGTTTTCAGGCTAATTTTAAAGCCTGAAAAATTCGACTTATACTTGAATATATACGGTAAGTCGCTTTCTCACTGGAATCACCAGGAAATACTTCAGCAAATCATAACCAGCCATTTGGGAATAAAGAAAAATCGCAGACAAAATAAAACACACTGCAAAGATGTCACATCTTTTCCCCAATGAAAACGTAAATAAAGGTCACAAAATTGTGACAGAGGAACAAATGATCATGTTTTGGCATATTACATATTTTAAAACTAAGCATAATTTTAATTTAGTTCATTATAAAAGCAATTTGCACCAATGGCACTTTGCCTTCAAAATAAACTTTTAAGCTAGCCATACAAGGGTTGATTATTCATTTTCGATTGGTTAATGTGAACATGTCAAATCATAATGTATTAATTTTTTTTGCATTCGATTAACCAAAAGTGAAAATATCTGACAAGTTTTTTAAAATTTTTAAATGAGATCTGTTATATGGTATTAAAAAGCATAGTGAGTCAAGAATCAGATTGGTAAAAAAAATCAACATGGATTCCTGTGTGTGGTTCTGCAATAGATTCATTTTTCAATCAACAGTTTATTGTTTATCTAACAAGATCTTTATGTAAAATAATCAATGTAAATAAAACTCTGTATGGCTAGCTTAGTTTTTACCTGCCTAGACATGTATTGTGTGCCTTGAAACCTTTTGTATAAGGGTAAACCAAACATGAGCATAAGAAACATTTTTCAAGACCTTTCATAATGTTCAGCATTCTTGTGTGAATGCCTAGCCTAAAGCATTCGTTTTCAAATGATATATAACTGTATCACCATTTCAAAGTAATACTTTGTTTTTAGAATAAAATGACTATAGACATCATGAGATGAGAAGAAAAATAAATGAAGCCTTATAAATTTCACATGCTATTACATCTACAGTATCAATGTTTTGTAGACCCCAGTGTAGTACAATGCATGTAGAACCCAGCCCAGTGTAGAACATTGCAGGTAGACCCCAGCCCAGTGTTGTACAAAGCAGGTAGATCCCAGCCCAGTGTAGTACAATGCATATAGATCCCAGCCCAGTGTCGTCAGGGCCGCATTTCCCACTAGGCCACCTAGGCCGTGGCCTAGGGCGGCAAAATAAAATAAAATAAACGTTCAAGTTAGGCAGTATTGCATTCCCATATTAAATTTACACAACGCACATTATTTGGCACACAACAGAGCCTTACCGGTATCTGTTAAATGTGCAGCGATTGCTGATTTGCTAGGGGCAGCAAGTCCCTCTCCCACTCACAAAGCTCCGCTTCAGCCAATGAATGACCATGTACGGGTGGGGGAAAGGTGAACAGGATGTACAAGTTAGCTGGCCTAGGGGAGAAAAAAGTATAAATCTGGCCCTGAGTGTATGCAGACCCCAGCCCAGTGTATTACAATGCAGGTAGACTCCAGCCCAGTTTAGTAGAATGCATAGATCCCAGCATGCAGGTAGATCCCAGTCCAGTGCAGTACAATGCATGTAGATCCCAGCCCAGTGTAGTTCAATGCAGGTAGACCCCAGCATAGTGCAGTACAATGCAGGTAGACCCTAGGAGACTAATGGCAACAGTAAAACTAACAGCAATAGATACAGGGTGAGATTAATGGCAATACAGACAGGGTGAGACTAATTGCAATAGAGACAGGGTGAGACTAATGACAATAGAGACAGGGTGAGACAAATGGCAATAGAGACAGGGTGAGACTAATGGCAATACAGACAGGGTGAGACAAATGGCAATAGAGACAGGGTGAGACTAATGGCAATACAGACAGGGTGAGACAAATGGCAATAGAAGGGTGAGATGAATGGCAATAGAGACAGGGTGAGACTAATGGCAATAGAGCCATGGTGAGACTAATGGCAATAGAGCCAGGGTGAGACTAATGGCAATATGCAAATAAGGAACAAAGACTTCTGGGAATTTACCATATTTATACATGGAAGCTCTTAGGAACACTATGTCTTTAAAAAGACTTTTACAGCATTCCACAAGCTAAATGCAAAACCAAAGCACCAATGTATTAGTGATTAATGGCAATAGAGACAGGGTGAGACAAATGGCAATAGAGACAGGGTGAGACAAATGGCAATAGAGACAGGGTGAGACTAATGGCAATAGAGACAGGGAGAGACTAATGGCAATAGAGATGGGGTGAGACTAACTGCAATAGAGACAGGGTGAGACAAATTGCAATAGAGACAGGGTGAGACTAATGGCAATAGAGACAGGGTGAGACTTATTGCAATAGAGACAGGGTGAGACCAATGGCAATAGAGACAGGTTGAGACTAATGGCAATAGAGACGGGGTGAGACTAATTGCAATAGAGACAGGGTAAGACTAATGGCAATAGGGAAGGGGGGAGACTAATGGCAATAGAGATGGGGTGAGACTAATTGCAATAGAGACAGGGTGAGACTAATGGCAATAGAGACAGGGTGAGACTAATGGCAATAGAGACAGGGTGAGACTAATTGCAATAGAGACAGGGTGAGACTAATTGCAATAGAGACAGGGTGAGACTAACGGCAATAGAGAGGGTGAGACTAATGGCAATACAGACAGGGCAAGACTAATGGCAATAGAGACAGGGTGAGACTAATCGCAATAGAGACAGGGTGAGACTAACAGCAATAGAGACAGAGTGAGACTAATGGCAATAGAGACAGAGTAAAACTGACAGAGCCAGGGTGAGACTAAATAGAGTATTGTAGGGGTTAATTTTTTTTCTTTTGTTGTCCTATAAGATGTCAACTATAACGTATCATTATCTTTTTTACCCTATTGTATAAATAGTTGCCAGTAAAACTCTCAGTTTAAGGGATACTATTATACTGTATGAATCCAGATGTTTCTGTTAAAACCTGATAGCAAAGAGTATTAAGATTAATGTAAAGGGGGAAATTAAGTTAAATGCATCCTAGGTTTTTTCTTTTAATTTCCTGGTATTTTATGACTAGGTCTCTGCTGTCATTCATTTTCACCCAGATACTATCTTTATATTTCTTTTTTAGATTCACTTAAAGCACTTCAGCTGCTGTTCAGCTTCTTTGGGTGAACATTAACACCAAACACCATAGATTAATAATAATAATAATTCATTTTCATTTTACCAATTATATGTTCTAGCCAAGGGGTCAACCTAAAGGCTGTAGACCTGTGTTAAGTGTTTTTTTATCTCTAAAATTGGGCGATTTTTTTTTGGGCTCTTTACCATAGTAAAGATTAACTTTCTAGGGACCTCACACACACTGTCCTGGAGACCATTTGTGCCAATCTAATTAAGCACAAATCAAGAAGTCTACCCCCTTTCTGTGTCCTCATAACCCCTACTCAGTCTCCACTGCACCTGTGTGCTACATCTTTAAGTGCCTACTTAAACCCTTGGGTGCCAGAGAGGGGGAGGAGTCTCTTGTTCACGTAACTCATTAACTGGTGTAAATACTGATTACAAATCTGCTTTTCTTCTTGGCAACTTCAAGCCTCTTAGCAAGTTATTCAGCCGAAAGCAGAAAAAAACCCTTCTTATTCTTTCTAAGATCACTGTGTAAAAAGTCACAGACACTGCAACAGAGAATGTACAAAAATGTCATCTATTAAAGGGTTTTTACAAAGAACCTAGAAATATCATTTTATTCATGACTCTAGGAAGTGCTACAGATTTTTTGTCTTTATGCAAGTTATTTGCTTCTTATTTTGTCACCAATAGTTCTGCCTTTTAAAAAGATATATTCAGTATTCTGGATCACAGACTATCTTGTCTAAATGTAGTTTTGTCAAAACCCTGAAAATAGATAATATTTTTTGCAAACTTGATTGTTTTAGTGTTCTTCCCAGTTCCATCTGTTAGTTGTGGCCATGACTATAACAGCCAATGACTTAAGGCTGCTTCCCGAGCCACCTCCTTTGTAGCTGCACAAGCTCGTATAGCAGTCAGAGGTGATGGCAAGATTTAGGACAGGACTGGAGAAGATGAAGAGTAATATATTTGTTCATGAACGTCTAGTAAATAGGTGAATATTGCGGTCTTTGGGTGTAGGGGTACTTCTGGTGTATAGCAGTTTGATACACATAGAACTTACACTATTTATAAAACTAAACCAAGAAACCCCCCAATCCACACACATCTTAATAGGCATGTCATTTGGAAAAGGTTAATCATGGGGGTTAGAAGTGCTTAGAATTACAAATCTAAAAAGAACAATGAATGTGACCATCACCTCTTACACTTGATAGTTCAAAAGAAATAACTAAACCTTGTTTGCAACAAGTCTCTGTACATTGCCTAATTTTGACCATGGAGCTACTCACTAATATTGAATAATAACAAGCTGTAAAGGAGAGTTCTTTCACCAGAGATGCTTTGACAGCTACTCCCTCACTCTGCAAGTCATAATTACCAAAGACCTAATAAATGGAGGTATGGTAGAGATGCAAGGCTATGTACCTATCAGTTTAGCAACTAATGTTTTGTTAGAATTGTACTGTTAAATAATCCTCATTTGGATTGTGCGATTCATATCTCCAGGGCACAGAACACTGACACTGATGTAAAGATCAAACTCAAAGATAACAAAGCTGTTGGCAAAATACTAGGACTTGAGTGATATTTTTATGTTCAACTACAAGTGTTTAAAAGACATCATACAATTCTCATCTGTGCTCGTTTAACTACAGAGTGTTCCCAATATCGCAAGTCTACCCCTCCCACAAAGGTTTATACTTACCTTCTCAAACTTTTCTCACGTCCCCGATATTCCTTAACTAACCTTGCATTCCACAGTCCTCTTTTCTGCATTATTATAAAGTTTTGCAAGATTGTTATGAGCACATTTGCAGAGGAGGCAGCCGGTCTGCAGCAGTTGTTCATCAGCAATGACATCATCCTTCACACCCATTATTTCCTGCTGCGCCAGGGAGATGTCACGGCCAATGAATGACTGCACCTATGTGAGCATGAGGAGGCGTCAATAATCTGGGAAGAGGATGGTATAGTGTTAGGTGAGAATCCCAGTTCAGGTAAAGTTTGGACCAGATGGACGTGTGTCTTTATACAACATCCAATACTATGGGCCATATTTATAAACAGCCGTTATTACCGCCTAAAAGTTACCACCGAACATCACCGTGGCAAAAATAACGCTTTCACAATATTTATAAAGGTGAAGCACATCGCTGCGAAAAGCATTACAGCGTTGATGTGCATCGGTAGTTTGAACTCCCTTTGTGCCATATCCTCCTGCCCCGCCCCCCCGGCGACCTTGCCTTGAAGGTGGCAAGGTGAAATAGCCGAGATTAACGCCACGCATCATTTACCACCGCTTTATAAATAGAAGCGAGCGCTAACTGATGCAATGTTAACAAGGCATGCAATGTTAACGAGGCATTAGCTTTTCGCGGCCGGGCTTCACCCTTTAATAAATCGCATTAAAGGGCAAGTCCAGCCCTAAAATGAAAACTTACATAAAGGTAAATCACCCATCAAAGCTGTAATAGTTTGAAACCTGAAATATATAAATCTAACCTGAAAATCCTGCACAATATCCTGTTGTTCGTTTCTGCTTCCTAGTTCTTCCAGTTAGCAACGGTCAGTTATGGATTTGACAGTTGACATCATAGCCAATGACTAAATGCTAATCCCTTAGCTGCCTCTTCTGAGCATGCCCAGGCTCAGTACAGGCTCAGTACAGGTTTCTAAATTGCTCAGTTTCCATGAGGCACCCAGAAGCATAGCAGACATACAGTAATGAATTCATAGGACAAACTATGATATATCAACATATTATAAAGAGGCCATTCTTTCTAAAAGATGTCCTTATGAGGGTGGAGTTGTCCTTTAATAACGATTTTGGCGAAAACGTCGGGAAACTCGGCAGCAAAAAGTTATAAGTATGCCCCTATGTTACACTGGGGAGGTAAGTTAGAATTATGAGATCTTGGGAGGGTGGGAAAGCTAAGTATAAAATTATGTGGGAAGGTGGACATGCCCTTTGAAGACCATCCAAGTACAACAAACGGTACTTTACAATTCAAATAACTATATGTTATTACATTTAAATAAATAAGCCTCTGAACATGTAAACATTACCAGGGAGATTCAATAAAGGTTCTTATCGTTAAAAATGGTGCTAACTTTGCTTTAACCAATCATATTTTATTTAACATTTGAAAGCTAACATCTTATAGGGTGGGGCAAAATTAGCACCATTTTTAACGATAAGAACTTTTATTGAATCTCCCTGTATGTCTTCCATGTTCAAGTAAAAATTATTTCACGTCACAAGTAAACATATCTGATCATTTTTAGACAAACTTATCTACATTACTTGCAGTAGTTTACCTTTTTTAATAAAATTCCCAAATAATCTCTGACAAAACAAAACGTAAATAGAGCATGACAAAAAAATGGTTACCGTATATATTGTTCGATCTCTACTAAATACCAAGAACCTCATTAGCAAGATAAGACTTGTGATGATTCCCTAAAGATATCCTAGCAAGCTTGAAAAATGAAATTCATGTGCACATACAGGTCATGTCTTGACACAGTACAAGCAAGCTTGGCATAAACTGTAATCAACACATTTCATTCACACTAAAGGTTTTTGTTTACATAACTTCTGTGCCTATTCTATTATTTCATGCTACAAATTTACACAGTCAATCAAGTGAATTCCAAGAAAAACCTGATGCCCTGTCAAGACCTTTTCTGGGTTAAATACACATTGGTTGTAAAAGACTGCAGCTCCGTTATATACATAAAGGCTTTCATTGCCAAGTACAGTTAATGTCTCAGATAGAATCTGTCAGGCTATAGATTATTATACTAAATACACATTCACCAAAGTAATGGGTAATCATTCCTTTTGCCGCTGACTGCGACCGACCATGCGGTGCACACAGTGGTCACCAGCGAAGGCGTTTTGCCGCCGATTTCTCCGGCGCTCGTGTGTACCCAGCCTTCTATGGAACAATTGTTTGATGCGACCACATACAGTCCAATGTTATTGTCTTCCTCTAAAAGGAGCTGATAATGATTCAATGGAAATCTTCCATTTGGACCGGTAGATCACAATGACAATAAATTGTCAGCTTCGTTGCCTATCCATACACCTTTCTATGTTCAACAATTCCCGATTGATCTGGCAGGATATGCTGAATAGCCACCATCTCTATGGCTAGCTTAACCAACATGGTTCCATATTTAGAAAAGCAGCGGTATTGACACTGTTTTTCGGTAATGTACGACTGCGGCCGTAAATGTACGAATACCTAGCAGTAGTAAACTACTACAATGGTATTCTATGGACGTTCATAGATCTACGATAGTGGTTGTAAATCTGCGATAGTGATTGTATATTTATGACTGGTATCGAAGATTTACGGCTGCGGTAAAGACGCCGTATTGCAAAAGAGCGTTCCTGCGCCTTTATAAATATGGCTAAATCATGGTTATCTAAAACATATTTAACCAAATAAATCAGTCTGTTCATAATCAGGCATAGGGAAAAAATATTTTTGCAGTCATTAGTGGTACAGTCGTTATCAGCTGTTTACCCAATAGTATGATGTGTATGGATGGTTTAACTATTCCATGTTCTTCTGCAAATAGTCATTGGAATTAAGGTTTTATTTGCAGCTTCTTTTCTGTAAAATTAAAATGATTGATACCAGTCATAAATAAATGAGTACATTTGTATATTCTTCCCCGTAATATTTATTTAAAATGACCCAAGTGCTTCCAATCACTTGATTACAGAAAAGTGAACAACATGGGAATATAATCTGTATAATGTGTCTACCCACAAATAAGAAAAATCATGTAATCTCTTTAATGTGCAGTCAAGTAGAACACTGTATTCCAGATCACATCATCTTGTTGCTACTACAATTACAATCCTGCATCATACACATTATAGACAAACATCCTATAAGTATTAAAGGGCATGTCCACCCCCAAAACTAAAATTTAACCCCTTACTGGCCACATATCAAGTGTATTAAAACAATCCTTACCTTACATTCATGCTCAAAATAGTTCCCTGCTGTGCCCCTCCAAAGTCCAGGAAACTGCTGTGTAGGAGCAGTGGTGTGACTCATGCTGTGCCTGAGACTCCTCAACCTCATCAAGGTTGAGGCATGCTCAGTGCAGCCCTCCCTGCCTCTCAGCCATATGGACGCGGCTGCCGGTCTCGCCCCTGCTTTCAATTCCATGCAAGCAGAGGGCTGAACACTGCAGCAGGGGAGAGAGGGCGGTAAGTAAGAATGGGGGACTTCTAACAATTATATTAATGCGGTTGGGGCTGGGGGAGCATGCCCTACCACATATCAAAAGTTAAATTTTGGGGTGGACATGCCCTTTAAGGCAAAAATGGGTATTTAGGAAAGAACTATAATTAATGGGCCTAAAAGGATTGTTTTGCTTGTAGCAAATGTATATGCAAACTAAATATATTGTAATGCATTGAATAGCATCAATTCTGTTAAATGGGTTGAATTTAAGGTGAATTCCGATCTCCATCAATATATAAAAGTGATCAAATGTAAAAAAACAAAATGTACATGGACGTTAATTACATATAACAATCATTCAGAGATTTCTAGATCTTTACTGTATTCATTTTATCAGCAATCATTAAACTTTGATGAACATGTTAACGCTAAAGGGATTTTATCAGGTTTCTATAAAAAAACACATTACTTTTAGTACTGTTTCTTTCCACTGACAAGTTTTTATTAAAGCTGTCTTCCCTCTACATTAAATTTCATATATAAGACCAGGACCCCCATTCACCCTAAAGCCTCATACACACATCAGATAATTTTCGCACGGTTTGCCTGATGACTGACCCATCGTGCGACAAATGAAGCTTTAACGATCTTTTAAGACCAACGATCCATGACTTTTCTCGGCTTTTTCCAAAGATCAGCCTTGCAGGTTAATTTTGCCGACTGGCGTATGTTTGTACATAGTCGGCAGATTATCGGTAGACTGTAAGGGAAGACTGAATGAAATACACATGTGCAACATTTCAAGATCCCGTATTATTACGAACGTCACGTCATACGTAGGTCTCGTAAAACATTTACCAAGGAACATTATCTATCCACTATCGTTGATGTATGTACAGGCATCTTTGGCAGAACTGGTGTATAACAAGACGGTTGCTGAACTGTTCATCAGACACATTGTGCGAAGATGATCTGATGTGTGTACGGTCCCTAAGATTGCAATAATTTCCTTTGTTCCCGATGTTCCTGTACAGAGATATCTAGTGACAATTCTGCTGGTCTTCTAAAGGTTCAAGCAGCTTCACAGGAGGTGGCTCAGGAGGCATTCATAAGTCATTGACCATGGCATCACTTTGGGGGTTATGCACTCTTAACTTTAAATGAAGTAAAGTTAAGAGTGCACTAGGCAATGATGTATTTGGGACCTTTATTATTTCCATCATGCATATTGTAATTTAAAAAAGGAAGTGTCTTTAAAAAAAAGGAGGAGGGGGGGGGATTTAGCCTTTTAGAGCACTAAGAAAAAACATATGTAATAAATTACCGCATTCACTGTAATAACAGGGCCCCCTAATGTTTCCTGGGCCCTGGGCCATAGGTTGCTTTGTAAATAATATGGCTCTGGCTCTGTATAAAATCCATACACTGTGACAAAACCCTGACATTTATCCAGATCCACCAGCAAGAAAGTGGGAATATGCAGTCACATTTTGCTACATTTCAGAAGATTAACAATAACAATAACATTTTTGACCAAACAATTGTCTGAATGTTTCATTGTGTCTATAATCTCTCACTATTAGTACCGGACTAGCAACACAAGGATACTTTACTGTAAATTCTGACAATGCCCAAATGCATCTTCTACTTTAACACAACTCTAGAAAGGTTGTGAAAAGCAACACACAAAATGAAAGGCCTAACAAGACAATTAATTTGCAAACTTTAATATTTCCTCCAGGCAAAGAGATTTCAGTCACTTTCCCTTGTTTGTCTGGCTTTGACATACCTACCTGTCAACATATTATCAGCTATGAAGGATGTAAGAATGCAAGGAGATAGGGAAGAATAACACCAAATGCACTGACCCCCCTCCAGAGATTCTTTATAGAACAAATGGAAGTTCAAGTTCCAGCTGTTGATGTAACTAGCTCTGGCATTCTCTAATCTCATAAATCATTGTGGAAACCCCAGGAAAGCCAGGTGTTTAGCAGAAACAATGTAACATACTTCTCTCTCAAAGGAAACAAAATGGACAGTGGTAACAGTAATCATCAGTGCGCATGTAGATAATGCTAAGAGATTCAAGGACAATTATACTCACCTTTTCCCCGATCCACTGCAGCATAGTACCCAGGGTGAGGACCTAAAATCGCTAAGTCCTAACCCTGGGTACTTTCCTAACTCCTGCACTACTTACCGCAATCTGCTTCGCGATCCATACTGTTCCACCTCTCTTCTACTGTCAGTGACAGTCGCGAGGCGCCAATTGGAAGACACCCTCCTTGAGCAGAGCGTATGTTCCTATTGGCTGCCTCGCGATCTGTCACTGAAGCCGGAAGAGGGAGGAATAGGAAGGCGATCGGCGAAGCAGATTTGCGGTAAGTAGTGCAGGAGTTAGGGAAAGTACCCAGGGTGAGGACTTAGCTATTTTAGGTCCTCACCCTGGGTACTATGCAGCTATGGAGGAAGAGGAGCGAGGGTGAGGTGAGTATAGTTGTCCTTTCATTAATCATGTGAAGTCAGAATGTTCAATTAAAGGATCATTACTTTAATGGCATAAACAAGAGATCAACTTGCAAATTATTAGAAAATGATCTGTATTTATGAGTCCATCCAGTCACTGCACCACAAGCACATGTGATGTAGGGAGCAAGAGTATTGAACATGTGACAAGTCCATGCATACATGTGCATACAGCGCCAATGTCAGACAAAAGAAATGTATCATGTTTGTTTTTACAGTATCTGCTACTGTCTGACTTTAACGGGCATGTCCATCCTTAAAACAAAAAAATGGTTAACTGTCAGTTATCTTATATATTTTGATAGACTATCAATCAAATATTTCGGAAGCCTGCACACCAGAAACAGAGGAAGACATACCAAAGCTGCTTGCAGATAAAATCACATTTTATTCCCTGTACACATGGGTCATTTATGTGCCTAACGACTACGACGCTACCAAAACAAACAAAATAAACTGGTAAAAAAAAGCAGTTAGGGTTGTGAGCAGATAACTGACAAGTCACCAGGTTTTTTGTCCTTAAAACAGCCGTACCCTCCTATAATGACATAATACACCTCAGAACACCTGTGGCTTTATTCAAGTCAAAATATAGCATCTACTACTGCTAAAAAAGAAGAGATACATACATGTTTGCTACAGAAGCCTAAATTGAAAAATACATTAATTTACTGTAAAGTGGGATTTTTGGCTCCCGAAACTTTTCTTAATCTAGAGACACTCCTGGCATTTATGGAAATTTTGACCACACTAACAGTGGATTACAGGGAACATTAAAGCCATAGATTAGTTTAATTAGCACTAAAAGCATATACAGCTCCCGAAGACATGGCATTTCAGAACGATTGGTTGTTTACCCTGAAAAGAATTACCCTTATCTTTAAATACTTGAAATTTGTAATTAAAATGGTAACATTTTGCATCTGGTGACATATGTTTGATCTCAAACCTACTGTATGCGTAACCACTCTCAAATAAAAAAAAACCTTTCTGTTTTATTTATCATAAGGACCATTTAGTGCATGGTCAATTTCAGGCCTTGCTATTATAACATCAGCTTATCACTATCAGAATCATTTTGTATTTTCTACATACTCCCACTACACATAGTGTTTGTTTGAACCCTGTTTAAACTATACAGTTAACTTAAAATACAGAGGACCACCCAGCAGGTTGAAAGGCCGTGTGTGTTAATTCCGAATTAGAGAGTGCTTCTTAAAATCTGCACTCAGACATGGGACATAACTGCTTGAATTTCAGTGACTTATCTATCCATAGAAAGAAAATTGCTACATAAATCAGATTTTAAAAAATGATGTACAAAACACCCAAGTGCCATTTTGTACTGTACAGTACATTATAATTGTAACACATAGGGCGATGCAATAGCCTGCACTAATGGGAAAATAAGTGCTAAATTCACACTATCCTATGTACTAACGTGTTAGCGAAGGTTTTGCATTGCCTGCGCCACGTCAATTTTTTTTACTATGCGCAGCGCAAGAGATGCAATAAATTTTGCGCCTGTTTTTGCATTATTTTTTTTTGCATGAAAATGAATACCTTTTCAATTGTGTCTTTAAAGCCGCGCAAAAGCTCGCAACTAACCGCTAGCGTTATCGCAATGTAATAACAGTCGCAAAGTGGTTAATACATTGCATGAACAAGTGGAGGTAGGTTGCGAATGCGAAATTTATTGCATCTCCCCCACAGTTTTTTAGATCTATTTTGATGCATTTATAATCAGATATTATATAGCGAGTTACTGTATGCCCCCATATAATCGATGGAAGGGCTTTTATTAACCCTAACTTGTTTGAAAAGCTACCTTTACCCTTTAAATCACCAAAGAGTTCCTTGGCCTTACATACATACAAGGATGTTTATTTTATATAGCTATGGACCTTCTTATATTTTACCATTATCAGGTTCATTATTTTTTACAATACATGTTTTGCTAAGTCATGTGATGCTGATGACATTGCTAAGCTCTAGTTATAACTCATGACATAACTAAGCATCAGGTATAAGGATATTATTTCCAGGGTTCAAAGCTCTTGTGTATTATAAAGATGATAACCAAAGGATACCCCCATTTATATATATCGAGATGACCAGCTCTGCTTTCACTGGAAGGAAAATGCAAGCTGAACAAGGAACAGTCATGATATGAACAGAAAAGGTTGTCTGTCTCTATACAACACTTTATCTAAGCCATTGAGCCATAGAGGCTTTGTGTTGCTGTATAGGCTGCAAGGAGCTGTTTCAGGGGGATTTTGTGGTTGTTTGCAGCAATATAAAGGTTCCCTGAAATGTGCTGGGTAAACTTTATGGAGTGTTACAAGAGACATTATGGGTAAATTATTAGGGTTAACAACACAAAGCATGCCTACTGTGTATAAGAGGAAGCCATATTGTGTTAAAGATTAATTCCAGAATAAATTCACAGATGGGTCATGTTGTCTGTATTGCCCTCTAATTGGTAACAGACATCCAGCTATTATACGATTCAGTGGATATGGATTTAATAAACAGTGAACTGCATCAACAATATGTCCCTGATCCAAACATAGTCTTTAGCTAAATTTTACATTACACTTTGTTACTTTTCCTGCAATCACTATTTCCAATGGTTTCCATGGTCCTCCTAAACAGGAAGCCTTCTAAAGCCTTCTAAACCTGCCTCAGGCATCCCTATGAGGTTAAATGGGCAATGAAGACTTTGAACTGTCAATTGGAGACAAAAGGAGTATCTGTATCTACAGCTGCAGTGTTTTTTAAGTATACACAAGATAAAACAATATAAATCTGGCAGGTCTAGTCTCCATAAGGTGGGAAATCACGTAGGCCTTTCCTTTGAATTTACTCCTCTTCATACAGATCCAAACCTGTCAGCTGCGCACAGTTTAATGCTCCAGTCCAGAGATCTACAGCAACAAAAGGAGAGTGGCTTGCTGGAACATCTTTTGAAAACAAAAGGCTTGCAGATATTGAGTTTAAAAATATGTAAATATTTATCTGGGTACTTTTATACTATTTTGCAAAAAACAAGTGATCCACAACCAAAAACCAAAGTGCAAAATGGGAAGAATACAGAGATATGTCCTTTAAATAACACAAATGTTAAATCATCTGTGACAAAGTTGCTTTTACTTAATTAGTGTTAGACACACTCCCCTTCCTAACATCTGCTGTGGCTTCTAAATATGCCAAAAATGACTGAACGTCTTCCCACCCAAAGAGTAGAACTTCTTCACAGTTCAGAACTTTTGCCACAGTCCAACCTACAGTATATAATGAAAATCGCACTATGGTTTATTTACACTATCAGTTTCTTTAGGCTTCCAAGCATTCTAGAGGACTATCCTCTTCAGCAGGTCAAAGCATAACTATGGCAGGGGTTACCGTACATTTTTGTTAGAAGAAAGTACATTTACATCTAATAACACCATTATGTATATCTATTACTTTCTGCATGTATAAATAAGTTCTCTGTTACTTTATCAAAATGATCTTCCTTATTCTATGTATGTATATGTTTATTTATATAGCGCCACTTGGGGACGCAGCGGTGTACAGTATTAAACTACAATAAAGTCATACAAGGGGGATAAATACATAGATAGTTCATAGTACATAAATATATAAATTATATAAATAGAAGTGCTAGAGCTTTGCCACAAGAGGTAATGAGGTCCCTGCCTTGTAGAGCTTACAATCTAGTTACAATCTAGTATTCTATAGTCAGACATGGGATCTAGGAAAAATTCAGCTATGATAACTAAGTGAAGAGACGTAGGAAAGATTTGTTCCTCATCTGTTAATAAATCTTTGGCCCAGTGACTGGAGGAGCATGGTTCAATGCACTTGAAATAAGCACATGGTTGACAAAGTGCTTTGTAGCTTTTAAAGCTTATGTTTTGGTGAATTTGACAGAGCAGTGAAAGGATATCTTATCCATGCAGACCTCTATTTCATTCATTTCCACAGTTTTCACTGTTCCATGGCTACGTTATTTCCACAAATGTATAATAAGCTTTGAAAGGCATGACCATATACTTTATTGCACTACAGCATCACGTGAGGCGCCTGTTAGAAAGTAACCAATCATTTCCCCTTTACTATAACAATGGGAACGTACATAATTGGTGGTTATTCTTCGCCACCAACCCAACCCTCCCACCCGAAATGAGGACTTTGGTAACATGAAACAAATTCCTTTCATTTTTGTCTGAAGGAATGGTAAATCTTTAAGCTTTGGCCAGCACAGGACCGATTGCTAGTAATCAGATTAAGAGGGTTAAGAAGGGGTGGATCACAGTTGGATGTGAATATCAGTGCACTGAACTACAGCATGTTCACTGATGGTGGCTAAATGGAACAACAAATTACTAAGATAAATATTTTGTTCATATGGTAAATGTATCTTCCACTTAAACACTGATCATTCTCTAAGGCTTTTTACTTATCTTATTTCATATTGCTTTGAGAGCTTCAAAAATGAAACAGCTCCCCTAGTGGTAGTACTCACGCACAGAAAGTGTTACTGTAGGATCAAAAAATGTGCACGGTAAATTAAATTTAATTATCATATGGTGTAATGATTAATAAAGCAAAAAGAGTGACTGCATTTTTGTCAGGGTTGTCCACTTGGTTATACCCCATTTGTTTTAAATGGATGTAACTCTGTTTCTCCTTCATATATTTAACCTTGAGAATTTGTGTACCCCTCCCCCAACAAAAAAAAATGGACCAATTCTCAGATACGCAAACCTTCTCTTTAGTAAAAAGGATTCTGAAGATCATGTTTCTATAGATGTGCAAATGGATGCATTACAACAAAGTTAGAAAATGTGTTTTTGGTATTTGGATCCAGTAATTCAATGCATCTAGGTTTTTTGGTGGAAGTTTTATATTCATCAGTAGAAAACCCTTTAAATAGTTATGCTGGCTATGCACATTTTAGACATTTGATACGTTCAATATTCACTGGTGTCTGGGGCCTGACCAATGAGTTTGCAAGAAGCATGTCTCCCCTATTAGCTAGGTCCTGGACTTAGTATATGGGCGGGGTAAACCATACCAGCGATCAAAACTTCCATGTGGTTTTAAGTAAAAACATCCCCAGGTCACCATAGGCTTTGTGCCTTTACCTCTGCTAAATAAAAAGTAGTATACTGGAACGTAAGGCCTGTGAAATCAATGTGGCATTGCGGGCTGGAATTTTGAAGTGTCACTTTTCTAAGGTCAAATAATATTGTAGAATTTTGTAGGGAACTCTAAGAAACTATAATAATTCATGGAAAATATTGTCTTAAAAAATGTGCAGCAGAAATTAGAACTTCTGCAGACACATAGGATAGTCATCAACCAAAAGGTAACACTAGAAATGATCAAAATGTATTTTTGTTTCCAGTAACTGAATTAAAACATCTCCCAGATGGCTGTATAGCTTTCAGGAGGGAGAGGTACTTATTTTCAAAAGATCCCCTAGGAAAATGTATGCACTGCTAATGTTCAGTGATATTTACGGATATTTCTAAAACGCAGTAGTAAGGTAAAATTCTCACATTTTATCAAATTTGCATTTGATTGTTTTTTTATCATTCCAGGAAACATATAGGATCAGTGAATTAAATAATCACCACTGCAGCTCTATTAAAGAAAATAAACTACACTAACTGACTAATGAACAGCCCATGAATGACTGCTAAAAACTTTGACCTCATTGTAGCTGTCATCATTTTGATATCATGATACAAGCAAAGAGCATTGGGGTCCGTTTACAAGTTTTACATGAATCGTAGGATTTGCTGCAGACACCGCCTGATCTTAATAAGTGTTAAACAGCAAGAAATGTCCATAGAGGTTGACATAAAGCAATGTCTTTGAGGCCTCCTGTTAGATCAGAAGACCACATAGATACACAGCTGTTCCTCATCCCTTGCACAGATGCATGATGTTATTGGACTCGTGTTTCTCCAGATGTGCTTTGTACAGAAAATGATAAAGCTTAGATGTGAATGCTTCCAGCCAACTTAAAAAAAAAAGTACTTACTCGAGCTCCTTTTTCTGGAAAACATTTACAGCCCCCACTACAATCTCGTCCTGCACATGGCCCTCGATAGTTCTTTTTTCCTCCCTGAAAAAAACAACAACAAAAAAAACAAATATGAGATCACTGATATCTCCCACAACCTTGTATAGATAGAATACCACCATCATTAATAACTGTTTTCACTCAATCTGACAGCAATGGCCAGGATTGTAATCATCACTGACAAGCGTTGGTAACACATGACATAGGAATCTAGATTACACATGCACACGGGGAGAGTATATCTTTTTAGTAAGACTGTAGGACATGAGGAATGTTCTCTCCTCCTCAATGTATATATACAGAGATGACCTTAACGTAAAGGCCATGTATACTCCATAAAGGGAGTTAAGTAAATATATTTCTAAAAAGCTCAATGCATTAAGTCATTTTTATGTATAAGAAATATTTAAGGAGAAATAAAATCTCAGCATTAATTTGATATTTATATTTGAGGTACAGTAGCAGCTGGTTCTCTGCTTTCACATATACAACGAATCACCTGTCAAAGTTTTCCATGAATATCCACAGACAATCTTTGCCATGTCTTCTGTCATCACTTTCTTATCTATTTGTATATAGCATGATAATAAGGCCTGGACACCCTCTCCTTAGCACACCCATTCTCTGTGTGCACATGCATGAAGGGGAGAATGTCGGGCACCAAAGCAAAGACTGTAAAAGATGTGAGCCGACCACCAAACTTTCACAGACTCTTTCTTATAAGTGAAGACAAAAGAGAAGATAAAAACATCTGCTCACGGCTCCCATATAATTTTAAAATAAATGCTGCGAATTACATTTTTCAGTAAATTTCTATATGACATACATACGGTATCTTTAAAATGTGCATTTGCCTGTTTTATGTGATTCCTACACTACGATTCACAGATCAAATTCTGTGACATTTGTTTACTAAGTTCAGTTAATACCTTACACTATCCTTCACCCATTGGGCACATGCATAGTCAGTCAGGGAAATTCAACAAAAGTTCTTATGGTTAAAAATGGTGCTAATTTTGCCCCAAATAATCAGATCTTATTTAACATTTGAAAGCTAATATGATTCACTGCGACAAAATTAGCACCATTTTTAACCTTAAGAACTTTTATTGAATCTCCCTGAAGTGTGCTTAAAATGGGAGAGAAATCATCCTTACAATGAGATGCTCCTTCTTACCCTGTGGCAAGGGGCAGGACCAAGATAAAGTGTCTACTCTATTAAAACATTTTCTGTATTTCAATTGATAGCTATTTCTAGGAACCATTCAGAAAAGCATGTGACAGATCACTTTAAGGGGAACTAAATCCCCCAAACCACCATCTTTCCATTTGATCTATTCAGGATGAGGATATAAAATTCTTCTTAACTGCTAGGTCTCTATTCCTGGGTTTAATTTAGATTACTAGCACTCACTGCGAGCTTCTTGTAGAACACATTTTCCAATTGGCCAGGATTGACTAAATGGGGGGTGATAAGCCCAGTCAACCCAATGCAAGGCCAGTCAACCCAATGCAAGCCCAGTTTTGTGGGGGGGTTGGTTTGAAGGGTACAATTCTAGTCTCTAGTTTGAGTTAGTTTGAGTCTGTAGTCCTCCTTTGTCATTGGTAATTACATGTGAAAGCCTATGCAATTATGAGCCTAAGGCATACATGTGAAAGCCTGTGTAATTATAAGCACAAGAAACACAAAAAGTTGTAAATGCATTTACATTATTTTAATTTCTGCTGTTTAGGACATTTTTAAAAACAAAAACAGGACAACCATTTGTGTGCGTCAATAGCTAAATCCCATCTATTCAAGGAATGAAACTTAAAGGGCATGTCCACCCTTATAAAAAATTTTCCACATCTAATAGTATGCCTTCCCCCAGCCCCAACCTCTATAAAATAATTTTAAGAAAGTGCCCCGATCTTTACTTTCCTT
This sequence comes from Hymenochirus boettgeri, assembly GCA_019447015.1. Classification (NCBI taxonomy): domain Eukaryota; kingdom Metazoa; phylum Chordata; class Amphibia; order Anura; family Pipidae; genus Hymenochirus; species Hymenochirus boettgeri. The sequence continues at coordinate 161,605,411 of CM033476.1, forward strand.
CCCTCTCTCCTCCGACGCACTGCCCGGCCTTCTGCTTGCAAGATACTGAAAGCAGGGGGCAGGACCGGCAGCTGTGTCCGTGATTGGCTGAGAGGCAGCCAATCACGGACGCGGCTGCCGGCTTCTCAGAACGCCGGGGGAGAGAGGGAAGGTAAGTAGAGTTCGGGAGACTTTCTTAAAAATGTTTTTTAGCGGTTGGGGCTGGGGAAAGGAACCCTAAGGAGACAGGAGGCAGAGTCCTATATGGACTTTGCTATCCTCATGGTGGGCAGTTTTTGGGACTTTGGGGGGGGGGAACTACAGGAGAATCATATGGAGCTGGGATGTGAGGTAAAGATTTTATTACACTACATGGTGGGGCCATTAGTGGGGGGGATTATAGTTTTGGGGGTGGACATGCTTTTTAACTAAAGACAAAAGAAAATTGAATATTTTTACACTGCTTACAATCTTGATTATTCTAACATTTCAAACCGCAGTGAATATTATTAATGTTGCCTTTAGCTTCTCCCTATAAACAAGAGCTTAAGATTTAAAATTCTAGGTACTTTTTGCTATACAGTGTCCACACTTGAAGATCACAAAAACAGAAGTTTTTAGTGTCATGTTCTGTCTTGCTGACTTTGTACCTCCTGGCAGCAATGATTGGAAAGGGAGCAAATATTTATGATTTTGTTGTTGTTGGAGATATTTTAGCAAATATAAAGAGCATTTGGGGGTATATCTATAAAATAATATAAAACAGATTTCGATTTCTAAACAGAATTGGCTTGTTTATAAAAGTATAAATGTTGATCTTGTAGGGAAAAAACCCAAAACTGATAATTTTAGATTACAAATCTATACCACCAGGCAACTATTTATTTAAAGGGCAAGTTCAGTCCTCAAATAAAAGTTTATATACAGGTAACCCCCCCCCCAAACCGTAATCTGTAATAGTTTGAAATCTAAAATATATATAGTAACTGTTATAGATTACACAGTTGGTATCAAAGCTGGTCAGCATTTATTTATGCACAGAGAAAAAAACTGCATGGGTAGAATAAGGTCATTGAAATGAAGAAAAAAAAAATATTCCTGCCCTGTTATTAAGACATTCGCATGATGTCCAAAGAACTGCCTGACCATAATTATACATTAGATAGATTAGATGAACAATCTATCAAATGTGTAATTAGTGTATGCTCTGCATTAATCCATATTCCGGTACATAGAAATAAATCCCCATAGAGTCTTTTGATTTCTGCTAATGTACGCCATATGCAAAATGTTGTGGGATTGCTTATTACTGCTAGAAAATGTTTGTACCTGCTCAGATTTGATATTTTCACTGTATATTTAATTTTTGTCCATCTAAGTTACCACTACTGACATAAACCTAGGGAATATAGCAACTCTTAAGGCCAGGATGAGACTAGTTATTCTCAGGTATGGCATTTAAAACAGTATAAAGACTTATATGAAGCACACCTAACAGTGTTTGGCTGCCCCTTAGGTACACTATCACCAATTATTTTGCTGGCAACCATAATGTACATAGAACTGATATGTTTGAATCGTGCCAAAAAACCTAGTTATAGCCAAGCAGGATTTAGTGAAAAACAGTTCAATGTGTGACACATTAAATATTACTATTTCTATGAGAAACAAGGAAGACAAGATGATGACAGATTGCACAGCTGAAAGTATTAACTTCTAAATATCTATGACGAGAGTTGGAATAAACTCAGCATTTAAACAGAAATCCATTAATATAGACCAGGGTTTGTGATACAATAAACTATCTTGCCCAAACATGTTAAGAACAGTGTATTATTTCGCTATTGAAAGATATGGATATACATCCATAAGCCCAGTTTCCTGAGAAATACTGATGAACTTTGCTATTAATTTTTAGTTAACCTTAAAGTGTATGTATACTGAAAAAATGACTTTGCATCATCTTAATCTATAAATCAATATGTAAGTAGCACTTACTCTGAGGTGTTGCTGCATGCCTTCAAAAAAGTACTTTTTTTGCTTAGGCTCTGGCCACTGACCTGACTATTTTCCCACATACCAACTATCAAAACTGCATACAGCACACCAACTTTCAAACCATTCCAGCTACAGTAAAACTGCTTACAGAAATGCTGAAATGTAAGATGTTTCAGATATATCTAAAGAAATAGGGGGCAGATCAACAAAAAAACAATATAGTGATAGTTGGGATGAATGATAGTTTCCACTAATGTGCAATGTTAAAAAAAACAAATGTGACAGTGTACATACCCTTTACTGAGCTCAGTGACACTCAGTAAAGAAATTGTTGAACATGCATTAAAACACTATTAATTTTTAAAAAAGCCTATTGTTATTGATACCAAGTTATATTCAGCCAATTCAATTGGATTTATTTTAGTTTAGTTTAGCAAACAAGTCCAGTTGAATTGAATTTATATTATTTGATATACAATGATCTGGATGACTGAAAACCTTCATAGATGTATTAAAAAAATATATGGGCTTTTGTACCAAGAGATGCAAACGTTTGCAGGTGCTCTAAATCTACAGCAACCAATCATATGTTAGCTTTCTACTTGTTATATTACAGTTAGGAAACATCTAATTGGTAGCTGAAGATTAAGGGCTAGGCCATACTAGTGCATTTTTGCCACATTTTGCGATACATTTTCGCGATCCGTTGCAATTTTAGAATGCATGCGATCTCCATTTATGTCAAAACCACACTTAATACAAATCTATGGAAGCGCATAAAAAAGCAGACAGAAGCGAATACAATCGATGTGACATGCGATTTTTTTTTATGCAAATGCAAACGCATGTAAAAGCAGATACAAAAACAGAAACACACAGCACTTTTTTGTGCGTTATAGGGTAGGGTGGCCTCAGCCTAACAGTACAAGCAAACGTTCACACCTTGGTACATAAGCCCCACAATGCTCCCAGCAGTTAGGATGTCATCTCCTGATACATTTTGGAGGCATTCATTTGAGTTGAGTCTACACATTGCAAAATACAAGGCAATGCTTATACTCCGACAGTTACAGGCCGGCAACCTGTTCATATAGGGAAATAGAGTTATAACCAGGCTTAGCCTTATCTATTACAAATAGAAGATGGCTTGTTGCCATAATGTCTAAAATGTATGGAAAACCAACGCAACCTCTAATCCATCCTTGTTCTATGGAATTTTGCGTTGTTATTAGGTAGATGAGAAATAGCTTTACATTTTTAACAAGGTACAGGGAAAAAAACCCTTGACAAATACTATTTACACTTTTTATAAACTAAAACCTAAAAATGTTCTTTTCCATAAACAATGAACACGCAGATGTTAAGAAGATTGCTCATGATCTGGAGGCTGTAGAAGCAGTCGTCACATAATACGTTATAACAGTCGGCACAAACTATTGCTCACGAGACTAACATGTCATCTATATTACAAAGTTTCGGATACAGAGCTTAACGTTTTATTTGCACCTGAATAAAAACATGTCAAGAACCAAAAGGCTGCTGTGTCAGTTCCATAAATGATTATGTATAATAGGAACTTTTGCATTTCTAACTTGGCATGAAGCCATTTTTGTGCAACATTCTGAGTAAACTTTATTTACAAAGAATCCGAATTTCATCAATGGAGGTTTGAATCATACTTTTTTCTACAGAGGTTGAGGTTTGAATCATTCTTTTTACAGAGGCAGCTGATGATGTCCACATGTGCTAGTGGAGTTATAGCAGCAAATCCAATAGGCTGTGAAGAGAAATGGGATTATTCCAGGCTCAGAGTTCTCCAGCCATGGCTTGGCCGAAACTTGGCCAATAGCAACTCTCTGTGCATCCCCTGTAAGAGGATTATTTAAATAGGGCTACTAACACTGCTGTGTACAAACCAGGTATACATTATTCATTAAATAAGGCTGTTGTTGTTTGACTTTTGTTGTACAGTATTACAATTCTCTGCATGCCCCCCAAAAATATTGAAAGTGAATCCCTGACAGCTGATCAAAATGGCTCTAAAATGTATGTTGAGAATAAACCAAGTTTATAACGGGTATTTAGAACACTGGAAAGTCTTTTTAGCAAATGTACCGCTGCTTGTTCTCTAAAGTGTGTTTTGCACACACAATCATTGTTATAGAAGCAAGTGGAAAGCAGCTCTGTTTATTGGTTATTAGAGCTGTGCTATTTATGAATGAACATGCATCTAAGCAACTGTTCGCATATATTAGATTTCAGGCTTATACTTGTAGTAAATAGGAAGCAAAGAACGATACATATTTTTATAAAACTTGCAGTATCTCATCCAGGAACAGAAAAAATTAAAATCTAAATGGTTTTACAAGCCAATTTGCATTTAAATTCTGGTTAAGGCCAATTAAGGGATGTGGGGGGATTGACATTAGTGGTGGTTTTGGATAAAAAGAGGACTGCTTTTCAGAATGAGGTTATTAGGGAGCATAGCCATGCCATGGTGCTGCAGCTTGATCCCCATTAATACACATTCCTTCTGCCCTTTATTGCTATCATTTTAATCTGCTATGAAATGAATGAGCGACCTAATCAACCTTTTCTTTGTGAAATTTCAAATGTAAGTCTCTACTTATTTCTGTAGTCCCTCTAAAGCAGCAATATTCTACTGTATCTGGTTAATGTCTAATGTGTTGTACAATTTCTTGCTGGAAACACATGGTTCTAACCCCTTTCTCCATTCTCTGTGTACTCCTTTACATACTCACATTTGTCAATGACCTGCCGCTAAGCCTGATGATTACCACTTTAGGGATAACCAAACCCATTTCAATAGCATGACATTCTATTTCTTGGCATTTCTGTACAGACACGCATTCGCAACAGATTATACATCATTTTACTGTATGCCTCGGCATTGTCTCACCATGTTCAAAGCTGATGTAAAGTGATCTACCTGACAGCAAAAGGTAAACAATTGATTCAAATATTTTTGGAATCCCAAATGCACAACAAAGGGATTGATCTATAAATCAAATACCTACTCAAGCAAATAATACTAACTAGCCCCTTGTGCAGGATAATACCTGCTTCAAAACATGGCAAATATTGATTCATTCTTTCAAATACTATAGCATCTCCAAACCCACTATAGATAGATTTTATTAATCGGTCCCTAGTTTTATCTATAGATGAGGTTGGATTGTTGGTTACAGTGACCATGTGAATCCTAATGATATGTTTCTATTATTACTCCCATCAGGGCTATATAGCTACTAGGACCACACAATAGTCCAATATGTAGCAATAGGAAATGCTAGTCCAGATCTTACCTTAGGAATCTGTGGCATTAAACAGGCCACATAGACATGGAGTTTTTAGTAATGAGGTCTGGGAAACTAACCAGTTAAAATGCAAAATAAAAAGAACTGTGCACATTCCATCTGTAACAATAATATCTTGTTTACTGATTAAAAAATAAAAAGGAATATAAAAACAAAAGTGGAAGTGGAAATCTGGGAAAGTATTGTGGTTTGTTTTATTCTGAAAATCATACAGGGACGAGCAAATGAGAAACAGCTAAAATGAATCCTTTCACAATCTCATCTGTTCACCCTGGGGTTTCCTTTGACCTCTGGTCTGTGGGATGGTGAATTTCTTTACATCCCCCGCATTTTGGCCAATGTGACTGTGAGTCATTTGGTTTGAAACCCATATAAATCCCACCCATAAAGAGAATCCACCTGTGACACCTCACAGAACATGTATACTTGCCTCTGCTTGCAGCTGAGAATAATTGGAATTTTGTGATTGCCTGAAAATGGTTAGAGACATTTAGAAATCATATTTCACTTCCCATAGAAATTACAATAGCGTAACCCCTTAACTGTATATGTAGAATTAAACACAGTTAACTCTCACTGAACTGTTACATCCACCCGGATGAGGAAGATCTGTTTTTTAGTGTTTAGTACACTAGCTATCTATATGAATGATTTTTAACCTGTGTTTTATTCTACAGCACTAGCACTGATTATCTGTTCATCAGGCACTAGCACTTTAGTGATACATCTGGATGCCGGGACGTTTGCAGCTGCTACAATGTATTACGATAGGATACGCTTTTCAATTCACTGTCTTAAATTTTTGATGAATCAGACAAATTGTTACTTTATGTTCTGCATAGGATTTTGTTTTAAAACCTTTAAGGACTAGAGGTTTCCGCATATAAATCCTACAAATTGAGCTACCTACTTTTTAAATGGCCGGGATTCGCACAGGGGACGACTGGAGAAGATTCTCGTTCCTAATATGGAACCTCTGGTTGATTGGGAGATGATGTCACATGGGGAGGGGGAGTTACGTGTACACCTTGTATTTATTCACTAAGGGCTAGGCCACACTAGTGCGTTTTTCGTGCGTTTACGCACGCGTTTCTCGTTTGCGCCCACGATTTTCGCTAAAATGGAAATCATGGGAACGCGAAAATTCCCGCGATTTCCGATGCGCATTTGATTGCGCATCCGTTCGCGTTTTGGTAACGCACGTGTTCACCATTTTTGGTGCGTTAACGCATGCGAAAATGCATGCGCAAAACACACAAGAATCGCGCACACAATCGCGATTTGGTGGGCGATTCCTGTGCAATGCAGTGTGGCCTCACCCTAAAAGTTCACCGTCTAACGTGTTCACCGTCTTGAAATGGCAGAACCAGTTTTCTTTGGGCTGGTGATCCTCACAGAAACAATATTGGGCGGTAAGAATTACCTTTATCCCTGTCCCAAGTACTTTTCATTTTAACTGTATTTTTAAAACAACGTCTTTTCTTTACTGCCATCATTCACTAAAATCTTGATACAGATCAAGCAAGACTGCATCATCTATATTGGCTGTATTGCTATGCTAAATTCAATGCAATGAAACTTTACAGACTTGAAAAACACTTAAAAGGACTTAGAATTTGGCTCCCACTCCCTTTACTCATTAGCTACACTTACTCTCTGTCTGCATTAGACTAACGAGCATTATATCAGTCAGATTGGAATACCTTATCTGCTAACACCTTTAAATGTCAGTATTTATACCTGCCGCTGCACTTGACTGAAAAGCATTATAGCATGTTTATTTGAACTGCTGACATGTGGCGATACCCATAACAAGAATCAATTCTATGTACAGAAATTCCATTGCTTTAAAGGACAACTAAAGGCAGCATTAGAGGCCATTAAAATCAGGATCTGTCATTAATCCGAATACAAATGTAATCATAAGTTTATTCAAGATGTTAGGAGATTTTTAAAGGTTACATATTCATATTCTCTTTTAATATTTGCTTCAAATGAATCCAATTTAGTTGGGGGGAACTTTTTTAGATGTTTTATATGTTTAACATCTGGGAGGAAAGTGGTTGCCAGCCCTACCTACAAATGATGTCAGATGCTGCAATTTCTTGTTCAGTATCCAATCACAACTTGCTTTACAATCTGCCCACTATCTGCCATATATGCCCTGTTACTCCAGTTCAAAAAACAGCAATTTGTTGCTCTCTAGATACCTTGGAATGCCGGAATTTGCCATTTAAAATGAATGTGCTGTAACCGATGGTGCGTGAATTAAAGATATATTGTTCTAAAGGACTCAGACATATATAGTGAACCACTAGTAAAAGATGAATGGCTACTGTGCCCCTGGCATATAGTTTCACCGCTGCCCATCGGAAAGCCAATTGTAAGGTCTGACACTGGGATGAATTGCGATGATATCAAGAAGTTAGTGCCTTCACTGCAAAGTAGTTCCTGGGAAATCCTATCATCCACAGACAGAAAAAATATCAATAGAGCCATTATGTACATTGTAATCACTCACACCTTACTGTACTCTAACATTCCTAAACATAGCAGGGCTGTGCCTTAACATGCCAGAAAGGCAGCACTACTGAAACACAAAAAGCTTTTATTGGGAAGCATGTTGTAACATTTCCCCAAATATTCATAGAAATTCAGGTATATGTCACTGTACACTGTCCTTTCCTCAGATAGAGCAGTTAAGGTAAATGTTTTTCTTAGCATGTTATTAATGAGCCAGAGAGATGTCAGATCTACAACTAGTGACCAGTGTTAGAATGAGAATAATAGGAATGGGCATTGTTACTGGCCCCAACAAATAGCTTTCTTATTAACAAATTATTATACTCTGCAGAGGAGGAGAGGAGACACCCGCTGTGAGGGATCGTGGTTTGTAAGTAACGTTAGACATATCATTGGTAAAGTATAAGGGTAATCCTTAAATCCTTAACCTTTGTTAGGACTGTTGATCAGGGGGTGGGCATGCCCTTCAAAGATAATATTGTGTCCGCCTAAAGATGAACCCAAAACAGTATATCATGGCCCTATGGGACTGGAAGAATCTAACTGTGCACATAGGGGATTGTGTACTGAGGTTCAGACATTTGTCTGTCATACTAATCACAGCAACCAATCAGATGTTACTTTTTCAGGCTTATTGCAGTTAGAAATCATCCAAATGATTCTTTCATAAATAGAACAGGCACAACATCGGGTTTAAGGGCTAGGCCACATCAGGCCATTTTAAACACAATCTGATTGTGTGTTTAAAAGCGCACACCAATGCGGCCCAATTAGTGCGCTGGAGCTGTTTGCACTGGGGCAAACCCCCGAAAATGATAGGAATCACAGAGCAAGTGGCCACCAACGCGGTGATCTTTCAGTCCATTGCTATGCAGATCATGTCTATGGAAGTGCATACAAAATCTGGCACCAGCAGATACAAGCAGACACACATTGAGAATGTGTTCATTTGGTGCATTTTTAGCCGCAAAAAAATTTGCCACAAAAGTTACAAATGTATAAAAAACAGATACTAAGGACTAGGCCGCACTTGTACGTTTTCTGATCACATGTTAAAAAGCGCACAGTACTGTCAACCAATTGGTCAGGCCACACTAGGTGCACTTCGTTGTGCTGGGATTCGCTTTTCAGAGCGCATGTAATCACCATTTTTTGCGTTACCATTTAGCTTAGTGTGGCCTCAGCCTTATATGTGGTAAACCGCACAAAAGAGCATACAAATGCATAAAAAGTACCAAAAGGGCCTCAACAGTAGGGCTTAGGTCCCACTTGTATGCACTGCAATGCATGCAGAATTTTTGCAATGTGCGTTATTTGCTATGTGTGCTGAGCTCCAACACATTTGTAATATTGGAATGCATGCTATACGCACAAAAAGTTGTGCACATGTGCACCATTTTTAACGATAAGAACTTTTATTACATCTCCCTGTTAGTTTCTTAAAAGTGATCTGGAAATGATTTTCATTAGCTTTTTATTAATACTGAAGACACACAGATAGCAAAGTAAAAGAAAACAAGTATGCTAAAGATCTTTAACCAATTCATGACTTGATTAGATTTATATTTGTATCTGTAAGGCCAATAGCTACTACTGAAGTATAAACTCATTTTAAAAGTAAATTCACCGGCACGTTGGAATGTATCAGTGATGACTTGGGAAAAAAAGGAACCGGGCGTATGAACACAAATGCAACTTCCTGAAAGATCATCAAATATTTCTCATCATTCCAATCTTATGGCATAATAGTGCTTGTCTATTGCCTGAAACGCCTCCTCTCCTTGGTAATGCCTACAGGGCATGCCACTGGTGACAAATATTGCTTGGTGTCCTGATTCAGCACATATTATTGTGAGGGGGCACTATCCTTTAATATAAAGCAAACACAGCAGGTCGGCCTGTGCACAGCTCAGTGGATTTTCTAATTTCCTCACAATCAGTAACACCCAGACAGAGAGCGTGCAACGAAGCATCAAGTTATAAGTTTACATGATCTCTCAGGAAGTTTTATTTCCTATTCCCTGCATGTGATGTTGCAAAATGTGTTTTTTTAAAATAAACTACAAAGGGGATTATTTTTCTGCTACTACATCAGTAGCTGGAGGGTGAGTTTTATCAGGTGACACAATCGCTTGCAAACAGGTGATAACACACAGCCAAGAGACCTAATGAATGGATTATGGGTTAAAAGACGTGCTATGGGGAAAATTGCTGCTATTGCTCTCTGTAGAATTTCAGTCATGTTTTGCTGGAATTAGTTTTCACTCAAATGCCTAAACCGCAAGGAGAATATCTAGTAAGCCAAACACTGCTCTCAGATTAACGTGCCCTAGGGTAAAATAAACATTGTTTGGATATTTATGAGCCAGTTAACGGTCCTGTCGCCAAAAGGAGGTATTACAGAAAAGTCTAGTAAATATGTTGCCAATCACTTTGTATATTCACGATCATTAGCTGAAGTAGGCATAAATGGGGACACACTACTACAAAACGTAGTTTATTTGATTGTAATGTGTGAAAAAGATACCACATGTGCCAACCGTAGATATTAACAGGGGAATGTAGTAAGTTTTGGTCACGTTACTTACCTAGACAAGATTAGTTTGTGTGAGATTAAAGGGCATGTCCACCCCCAAAACTATAATCTCCCCCACTACTGGCCCTATCATGTAGTGTAATTTAATCCTTACCTTACATCCCAGCTCCATCTGGTTCTTCTGCTATCCCCCCTAAAGTCCAAAAAAACGCCCACCAGGAGTACTGCAGAGTCCATATTTTTGGCATGCGTACTGCAGCCCTTCTCCCCCTCCCTTCCCCTCCCTCTCCCTCCCTATTAGGATTCCCTCCCCCTAGCGTAAAATCCTTTTTATATAATATTCCCCCTGTCCCCCAAGCCCCAACCGCTATATTTTTATTATCAGAAAGTGCCCCAAACATTACTTACCTTCCCTCTTTCCTCCGCCGCACTGAACTCCCGGCAGCCGTGTCCGTGATTGGCTGCCGCTCAGCCAATCACAGATGCGAATGCCGGTCCCGCCCCTCTGCTTGCATTTTCTCGCAAGCAGAGGGCCTGGCAGTGCGGCCCTGTGCCCTCTCTCCTTGTACACCCAACATGGCCATGGGGCCCACGAGTGAGAGGAGCCATGGGGCCTGCAAGTGGGAGGGGCCACAGGGGACTGCAAGGGAAAGGGCCAATGGGGCTGCAAGGAAAGGGATCAGGTTTGGTAAGGCTGGGTACAAATGAGCAGATTTTTCGGCAGACCGATATTTCTGTAAATCAGTCGCTCAGACTCAGATTGTTCGCCCATATAGAGCGAATGGACATTGGATGGTTGCAGCAAACTGACGGCCGCAGCCACATATGCTGCAACCGACAGGGATTTGTCCTCACTGTACACTCGCTGGTCGTTTGGGATGAAAAATCCAGCAATGTGCACCCAGCCTTATTAGAATCTTATCAGGCCATGTACCCTTTTTGCTACTTGCTTATCAACAAAGCTTCCTGCACAATTTCTCTTTTAATTACTAATTTTCAAAAGTTATGTTAGCATATAATGCAAATCAAGATGCACAGTAGTAAAGGGTTTGGGACATTTACTTATAAAACACAGGGTTTAGGCTAATTACACATTCAACCTGACCGAATGATAATCTGTTTTTTTAATCGATTGGTCACAATATTAGTACTGTAGATACTATTTCAATTGTTCTTTTGTCTAAATCGGACCAAACTATCAGATATGCCGGTAAATTTCATCCAATTGGCCCAACAGAAATATCTGCAGCATCTATTTTCCCCATAACCAATAATATTTCAACTTAACAGGCTGAACTGTCATGGAAGCTGGTCAATATCCCCTCGTGTTTACCTAGCCTTCCAGTGAGTACTGAGGGTGGAGGTTTTACTCTAGACAGTTTGTGTCAAAGTCATGTGCAGCTAATCTAAAACCAATTTTAACTGGAAATGAACTTCTATTGCTCCAAGCACTCTGAATCCCAGAATTCAACATGCTCTACAGTCACTAAGACTAATGAAAATAAACTTTAGTGGTCAAGTCACCATCTTGTAGGGCGCCCAATCATATTGAAATAGCATACATTGGAATTTTCTCCATTAAATTGCAGCTGGTACAATACAAACAGATGTTTGGCCTTATCATGCTTTTAATTTACCAGGTGTGTTGTTTAAACTGGAAACAAATTCCTCTTGGTCGCTACATAGTAAAGGGTTCTCCACATTTCCTGAGGCCATAGTCTAATCTTATTTAGCGAAAGCGTCTGAATTACACCAGTGAAATAATGACAATTGTACCAATTATATGTTTAGAAAGTCACAGCTGTCAATTGGGTAGTAAGAGTGACAGCTAGAGGAATTCCAGCCAAAAGAATGAATGACAGTAATGATTACCTCTTCATTCATGATATATTCTGCATAGTGGTTAGAAGACCCTGCATAGAAGTTAATGTCCAATAAAAAATCAGTGTCTTTCAATATGTCAATCTTAATTGTGTTTCTACTAATATGCCTAACTATCTATAAAAACATTACCTGAATAAACTGTTGTTTTATCTTCAGCAGCAAATCAAATTATGTTACAATATTTATTAAAAGACTGAAATTGTTCTCCCTGTGCGTGGGTTTCCTCAGGGCACTCCGGTTTCCCCCACAATCATAAAGACATACTGATAGGCTGTACGTGTCAAATAAAAATGTTTAGATTGTAAGCTCTTCGGGGCAGGGCTGATGTGAATGTATACATGTAATTGTAAAGCGCTATGGAAGATGTTGGCGCTTTCAATCCACAATAATAATAATAATTATGCAGTAAACCATTTAACCATACAACATGGATATTGACTAATATATGGTACATTTTGAGTGGATATCATGGGTTACTGGACAAGGCCCTATGTAGTGTTTAAGTCAAAAATCTATTTAATTAAATATCATAAGTACAAAAGAATTTTAAGAACTACTGGAGGCTAGAAAACATAATTTGAGCATATAATTGTTGTTTGAATTAAAGGGTTTCTACACTGATGGAGTCTCAATAATGCTGAAACTGGACTACAGCCCATGTAATTCATTAAAAGTCCAACAGATAGTTTAGAAAATACTTTTTGCTTAAAGGGTATCTCCACTGCTAAAATCACTTTTTTCAATTCAGTTTTATTGAAGACACAGCAGAGGAGTGAGATATCAGGTAAGTTCTGCAACTTTGTTCTTAGCTCCTGAATGTTTTATTAAAGAATGGGAGGTAAGACACAACTCCCTTACCTCCTGTTCTTTAATAAAACTAAACTGAAAAAAGTGATTTTAGCAGTGGAGATACCCTTTAAGCAAAAAGTATTTTCTAAACTATCTGTTGGACTTTTAATGAATTACATGGGCTGTAGTCCAGTTTCAGCATTATTGAGACTCCATCAATATAGAGTAGTCATTTCTTAAGCTATGTACCAAAAAAGATTAATGGAACTTGAAAAAATTTTTCACAATGATTTAAAATGACCTTTTGCCACCAGTCCCCATACAAACAGGCTGGTCAGTTGTTGCCAAAAAGCCTTTTCTGTTTCATAAAGAGGAAAAGGGAGGCCAAACAGAAAATGGGAAAACAAAGACCACTGCTACATTGATCTAGAAAAGTGGATGGCTATACACATGTTAGACAAATGTAGTGCATGACTCCATATATACTACGTGAGGGTCACAAAATGACCTTTTTAACCTCTAAGCTGTGCTGTAATGTGACCCTGAGAGAGGCTAATATGCTGTATGTATCCACCACCAAAGCATTAGGAGCTGTAATTATTGCCTTCAGGTGCAAGACTAAGAACCCAATAACCATTGGAGTGAGGTCTTCCATGACTTATTTGGTTATCAAGGGATAGCTGAGGCTGCAATCATTTGCAAGTTTAGAGGTGAAAGCGACAGTTAAGCATGGTGGATGCTCCTGGTGGCAACTTTTAAAGGAGAACTAAACGTATTTTTTTTTCATTCTAATGTAAAAGCTTTTCTCCCCAATACACCTACACATTGAAAGATTCTTCTCTAGTAAGTTGCATTAAGTACATGTAAGTAATAGATTCTGTAACTAAGGCTTCTATGTTGTTGCCAGTACAACTCGTAGTCCATGATGGCTTCAAAGAGCTGCCCCCTGACTCCAGGATTCACTGACTCTTTGCAGAGTTTCTAGCTTCTGTTTCTAGTGTTTCTGTTTCCTGTGTTCCATCTGGATATAAATTATATTTCATATCAACTTCTTCAGCTAGTTGGACAAATCCCTGCACTGGTAAACACAAAGGTGTTTACCACCATACTTCATGGCAGCCAACAACATGATCAAAGAGAATTTAGACTGAATCTGGTTTACACCTTCAGCACATTTATTTTTAATGAAGAATAAAAATCTTTTCATTGAATCCTTTTTTTTTTTGCATTCAATACTTTTTCATGTTTGTGTCATCTTCTGTTACTAAAAATTCCTTGCATAGTTATATGTAGCAGGTAGAGTGACAAATATCCCCATACACCTCTATGATCAGTCCTGACTTGCTAAGGTTACATCACTGCTGACCCCACACTGACAGTTGACCTAGCATTCCCATTTAAACATACATATGTCAGCACATGTTTGCACTAGTGCAGGCCCATTTCTGGCATAGGTAACCTAGGCGAACAACTATGGCACTAAGAGTGCCGTCCAAATTTTCTTTCTTTTTAAAGACACGGATCCTTACCAACCATAGAGCAATGTGTTACCAATCTAGTTCCCTGTAGCCTTGCCGTGTACATACACTATAACGATCTTGGCAGAGTTCAGCTTTTTTTGCCACTTTGTGTTTACACCATGAGATCACAGTGGTGATTGGTTACCCTTAATTCCAATACACTGCACTCTGTACTTACAGTGTAAATACAACATGTTCAAAGATGTCTACTAGAGAAATACAGGATGATTTCCTATCTCCTTAGGTTTTCTAATTTACCCAAGAATGGGGTGGTTTGGGGGAGTTTGAGTTTGGAAATGGCACCAAGGTAGACTTGCTTAGGGCATCAAAATGGCTAGAACTGGCCTTGCACTAGTGAATACATTTTCATTGAACAATGAAACAAATGAGCAACAATCTGGTGGACAGAATAGTTATTGTCAGAAGATCAGTGTTGTCTCATAATCAGAAAATGTAGTGCATGGGTAAAAAGAAAGTACCAGACTTTGGACCAAAAAAAAGTTATACAATATAGTTAGTATATAGTAGATCTGTTCGACCAATCTGTACCCTACTCATTAAATTTTTTCTATGACTGTACATTTTTTACTTCATACTGTATATTTTAATCTACAATCTATAAATCTGTTTATACTTGGTATTTTTAGAAGATCTTATAAATACCCCTTATGGGCATTCCAACTGAAGAAATCACTCCAGAAACCCTGGATTTATCACAATCATTCATGTTTCAGTGCTCCCACTGGAAACAGGCAGTATTTCAGTTAAAATTGTTCCATGAATGAAAAAGAAAATACTATCTCACAAAATAAACTTCAGATATTCTGGTAGGGAACAAGGATGTTTATCAGACATGAAAAAATAGTACAGACAGTCAACTGAGAAATAATTGAATAAAAAGTCTAATCTTAATGTACTGAGAACTGGAACTAGCCAAACCTTCTAATTAATATCAAGTTGGAAAAGTTCAACATCTGCATTTGGTTCACTTCCATCCTCCCTATTGCTTACGGTGTATCTGAAAACTACAACAAAATAAAAAGGATTGGCCTGATTTCTAGAATTAAGCTTTATTCCATACTATTCAAATTGTTTTTCAAACAACACAATTAGTTCATTTAAGGATCAGCCAAGTCCTTAAATTAGAAATGTCATGAAGGCCCTGTAGTCAATTCGATATGTTTCAGGCACATCTGAGTATCATACACTGTAAAAACTGATCTCCACTGGCTTGAAAACAATCTTCTAACAGATAATGGGGTTTTGGATTTCTTTTTTTATGAATTGTCAGAACTTCTTGAGGCTAGGAAAAGACAAGATCTTTTTAGGAGGTGCTCAATGTGCTGCATTCACAATGGTAACGAAATTCCACTTTATGGCTGCCACTTACTGTAGGTTCTTTGTGTAACAGGTCTGCATCTTTACCCAAAGCAAGTGGCAGCAACAGGCTGATACATAGGTTTCATCTGCATTACAACGTGGTGCTTAATGCTTTATTGCTGTTTCAGCTTCCTGGTTTTGGTGCAAACATAGATCTGCGATATTATAAGTTAGGTATTATGACCAAGATATTTTAGGTTGTGACAAAGGTCTTCAAAATATCTTAAATCGTTTAAACAATAAAAGTTATGGATTGTAGACATGTCTTCTTTTTGTAATCATCTGTTTTCAAACAAAGCTAGGGAAGATGAAAGAGAATTCTCAGTTTCTTATTAATAATTCTAGTCACTGATTTACACAACCAGGACATAAATTGACATATGGATATGGGGTGTATTTAAATGACACAAATAATGTATTGTGTTCTAAAGACAAATGACATAGAAAGATAAATAAGAAAAATTATGTACATGTATAAAAAGTGTAGTACCTCATATTTAATATCATAGAACTAAACTTCAAGTCCAGTTGATCTAATTGAATACAACAGATATACCATGACCTGGACGAATGAGAACCTTCACAAGCATCATAGTAAGGTATTGTATGTAACTGAAACAAATTTATCACACTGAGGAATGCGATGAGATCATTATGTATAATTAAACAGGTGCCAAAGGAAGGTTGTTATTTAGAAAATATAAACATATTAGGTTTAGTCTGCTCAGGTAATATTGCAGTGACTCAACAACCTAATACAGGTACACCGATAATTGCTGCAATAGTTGTTTCCCCTATTCTTACATTTATCTGCAGGCAAGTTCAAGTGAAATTACCCTTGGGACAGATATGCACCCTGATCTCACTTATATCCCTGGTCCTGATAATAAATTATAAGCGGCAGCTGCGCAGGCGTCTTTTATGAAAGCTGGTGCAAAGCAGGAGTTAAAGTCACGTTAACCATTATTTAATGGGCTAGTGCAACTTTAACTCTGAAATTTAGCCTAGTGCTCCTGGAGAAACAAGCACCAATATTTTTAGTTGTTTTAGACAAACATGATGTTATAGAATGAAAATGTAAATGCAATGAAATCATTTAGCATTAAAGGACATGTCCACCCTAATAAAAAACTTTTTATAAAATGTAGGGCTCCCCTGCTCAATCCCAACCACCTTGTCAGAATGTTAACAAAAGATAGACGGGGTTATTCAATAAAAGTTCTTATCGTTTAAAATGGTGCTAATTTTGCCCCAACCAATCAGATGTTAGCTTTCAAATGTTACATAAGTTCTGATTGGTTTACGATAAGAACTTTTATTGTATCTCCCTCTATAAACTTCTTTATACGGCATTTTTTGTCAGATGGAGTAAATGCATTTTTGGGCCTGGCATATATTTGTTTATCGATGAAAGGTGTATTTCGAAATAATTAAAAAAATGTCCATGATATGGTTATTTACTCATTTAAAGGGGATGTTTACTGCAAAACAATATCTTTTCGAAAAAGAGAGCAGTATTTTCCCATCCTAGTGACCTTAATCTGCAATTCAGCATTGGTTGTGTATAATTAAATGCAACTGAAATACTGACTTCCTGTTTGCAGGACCCCTAATAGAGATAGTTATGGTTTTGCCCTTGACCAGCGCGCCTGGTTGATTCAGTTGCTCAGAGAGATCTTAGCATGTTGACCCATCCCACAGCCAATCAGTAGAAATATACTGTTAGGACATTCCAAGGATGTGGTGCATCCTGAGAAGAAGAAGGACTGTTAAAGCCTGAAATGCCATCTCACTAATGTCACAGCAGGGAACAGCAAGGGTATGAAATCAACTGATTTTTCAAAATGGAGAGAATATGTAGAATAACTAAAAAGCAAACACAAACTAACAATTTAACAAATATTGATAATTTCCACGAACTGTCCCTTTAAATGGTAACTGGTGTAAATACATGCAGGGTTATTCAATAAAAGTTCTTATCGTTTAAATGGTGGTAATTTTGCCCCAACCAATCAGTGTTAGCTTTCAAATGTTAAATAAGATCTGATTGGTTGGGGCAAAATTAACACCATTTTAAACGATAAGAACTTTTATTGAATCTCCCTGAAGAGGTTTTCATATAAAAGCCAAGAATGACCCTTCTAGTTGCAGCCACAATAATGATTGGAAAGCCCAGGGGAATCCTCCAGCTCTCAAGCACACAAATGTCACTAGTCTGCGTGCTCTGCCCTTCCACCGACGGTCGAGGCATGAGTCAAAAATGTATGGTAAAGAAAATGCATTGGTGCACATTCGACGTCACCAGAGAGAACGGGCATCTGTCGCAGTGACTTTGGTGAGCTGGTGAATTCCCCGGACATTCCTATCTTCATAACTTGATTCTTAATTGCGGCAGCAGACTAGAGGGGTACGTTTGATGAATATCAAGTTAATAAAAAGTGTTTGACACTAAATTTGTGTTTGGAGGATTTACAATTCTTACTAAGACATTTACCCTGCTGTATTACCTCATTTACTGAGCATGCCCTGTAGGTCGTGTTGCTTTGTAAGTTACGGTTTTAACTTGGTTTTTAAGCTAAGTTTTAAAATTATGAGGGCTATGTAATGAGAGCCACTACGGCCTGGTGCATTGCCTTCAGGGGCAACAGAGAGCGATAGCAGCTCTCTGTGCATTGCCAATGGGGTTATCCCATTCAATATTTGCTTTTGTTAAAATTCTGTCCTAGAGAGCCGCTATTGGCTCAGTACATTGCATTATTTGTGTGTTAATGCATCGTTAATCTTGGTCCTTTCGGTTAATGCGGCATAAAAAGAAATAGATGTTTTGCGTCTTCAGTGCAAAGCCCTGACATATTTTTTTCAATGATCACTAAAATTAACGCTGGAATTTACACAGCTTTTTGCACACTATTTAACCCATAGTGTGTGCATAGGGTGTGTATTTGAGAACATTTTCATGAAATTGTTTTCTGAAAAAAAGTGAAATAGCTATTACATATATTTTATCATTGTGCCAACAAAATCTCTCCAGAGGACATTGATAATTCTATACAGAAATCTATATTTACAGACCTTTTTTGACATAAATCCTTATATAGCCTCAATATATTATTTAAAAACAGAAATGCAAAATAAAACCGGAAAAACAATAGCAAAAACAACTCACTCACAGAACACAAGGACATTCTTTTTGTAATCTGCAGCACAGATAATGTCATGTATCTTAAGTACTATCAGAATCAAAACTCTGCTGCCTGGGGCACAGTGTAATTAAGACAGGGTTACAGGAAGTTGACCTCAGCATCAAACCCAGGTCAGAGGCCAGTGTCTTCAATCATCGATCCATTCCTTTCCCGTAGATTAAATACAGAATGTCGTCTACACAGTTAAGAATATCCTTTACAGTTTATATTAAACAGCTGCAGAATTTGCGTAACATAATATAGAGCAAATTCTTTATGTACTAAATACAGCATTGTCACTATTGTCAATGCCGATCTACTTGTCTAAAAGCAGACACACATGGGAAATACAGCAACAGGCTGTTGGTTTGTGTGTGGGGGGAGGTTGGTGTGTGTCTTACCAATTACCAGACAACTAGGTTTATTTCCAGCATCTGGAAAAGCAGAATTAAAGGAAATAGCTTTTTGCTTGTTATTTAATGATAAGAATACAAGTTGCAGTTAAGTTGTAGGTAAAACAATACTATTGAATTGCTGCTTTGTGATGAGCTGGAGATTAGTATTTACACCCTAAGCAGCTGCTATCAGAGAAAAAGGCTGTCTTGTGGTTAGATTAGTGAGCCAAGCCTATAGCTGGGTACACACATTAGAGATATAGGGTTGATCCCATCAGTACCAACGGCATCTGTAAATGTCCCCTGGCCGCAGTCAGCCCCATGTACTAAGGTATAGGGAGACGGCTGCAGTTGTAGGGAGTATGTCAGTCACGAACGTTTGCCCTATACTTTATATAGGGAAAATAATCTTGTATACTACCATCTGTCAAAGATGACAGATCTTTGACAGATTGCTACTGTGTGTACCCACCTTAAAGGAATAGTTAAAAGTGAATTATTCCTTTAATGTATTGATTGAAGAAGGGAGGTTAAGGAGTTATGCCTTACCTTATGTTTTCAATCAATATCTCAGGAGCCAGGATTGAAGATTGCAGAAACTTACCTTTCACGCGATCCACCGCAGCAGCACTGACAGTCCCGACCGCTTCCTGGTTCTAATCAACTATAGCGCACATTATCGCACATGCGTGTTATAGTTGATTAGAACCTGGAAGCGTCCGGGACCTGTCAGTGCTGCTGCGGTGGATTGTAAGAAAGGTAAGTTTCTGCTATCTTCGTCCCTGGCTCCTGAGATATTGATTAAAAACAGAAGGTATCTATTCCAGTTCTGTTGATAGACTTGCTCTGCAATATCAAGCAGTTTACCAAACTGAAGGTGATCAGACCAATTAGAAAATTATCAGTGGATTCCATCCGTGACTGCAACATTTTGAGCATATTTCAAATTTGCAGCAGTCGATAGGTATATGGCCTGCAATAGGTAGGTTTCTAGGGATTACATAGTACAGCAAGGTACCCTTAACACATGTACTTGCAGGTTTTACTAATAGAAGGTCTAGTGTCCTTACTTCATTTTCACATTATTTATTTAAGTAAAATCAGTGCACAAGTGCGCAAATGTTCCTCCTACCAAATGTTTTTTTAGTTAAGAATTACATCACTTCTCACTAAAGACTAGCATAAAGGGCCACATCCTGTGACAGGTTAAAGTCTAAAGAAAATGTGTCCAATACGAAAAAGTAAATCTAAAGAAAAACAGTCAGTCTATTGTAAAACTAGTAAACTGTGCCAGTTAATGAACAGTATTAATTGGCATTTTATTAACAAGCAGACTATGAAAATAGTTTTTTTTGTATAGGCATCCTAGGAATCTTCAAACTAATGTCCTAAGGAAAATCCACCTGCTGTCTTTAGCGTATACTAAGTAAAAAATGTTTAGGTTTACCAGTCCTTCATGAAGAGCAAAAAAGATCTGATCTATGGTCCAAACCATTACTTACATGTCTAAATGCAGCTTACTAGAGAAGAATCTCACATTGTGAGTGTTCTGGGAAAAAAGCTTTCACATTAGCAGTAAAGCAGTTTAGTTCTCCTTTAAGGTGGTGAAACACAGTTAAACATTTTTGGCATACAATAATACTTTAAACCGACTCATGATCAATTTATGTTTTTTTAAATTTCTCATATACGGTATGATGGTATTGATGGCTGTATGCTTTGTACGGCATTTCATATACATAAACTATAGGTACACAGCAGCAGGACATAGGTACCACAAGCCCTTGGCACACTAGACTTGAACGTTTCTACATTTATTGTAATATTTTGGTGCCTATTTAAAAAAAAATAATTTTTGTTATTTCCTGTCTGAAGATTGTGCCGACTGTCAATGAAACATTACAATAAATATGTTTATTATTTTATCACCAATGGCTGGCATAAGGTGCTGGTAATTGTATTTAAAAACATCTAGGTCACCAGTGCCACTTTTGGAACAAGGTTAAACCCTAGCCTTTATACTGGCTGCACTAGTGAACTTCTCTGTACAGTCTTGGGCAGAGTACAAAGAATGCTGATATTGTTTTTTTAGCTTTTCCATACGTTATTTAGAGATGTTGGTGTCAGTATCCTTGTGTTCAAATATATCAAGAAGGCAGATTGTACGTGTGTCCATTTGCATTCCCAGTCATGGAATTCCCAGCCTGGAATTTCCTCACACCCCCTTCATTATCCCTGTGTGATCCTTATGGTGGATGATATCACCTTTACAAGTTATTTTATGCCTGGAGTCTTAAAAAAGGCCAACGAATGGGACACAAAGCTAGAGATCTATAAATTAAAATGTTATCAAATATAAGGTAGCTTACCAGTAAAAGGGTATAATCTGATTGGTTGCTAAATTAACAGCATGGGCAAAGTGCCTCTTATAAATAGAATCTGAATATCAGCACTATAATTACTAGTTCCTATTGTTAAGAATCTTGAGAAACAGATTTTAATTCAAAGCTTTCCTGTTCACATCTGCAGAATAAACATTTGTTCAAAACACGAAAAAATAACAGATGGTGCTTGATTTGTCACAGATGCTTGGATAATATGGAAAACATGACTGCATTCTGTCTGCTTCAGTTTCATACAATGACACAAATGATGCAGGATGCTATTTGGTTTTCTTCAAATGATTCTATACCAAAATTGTTTGCACTGTTAACCCCTGGGTACAAACAAGGTTTGGGCTGACAGACTGATATTTCATGTGTATTGTGGTGATTTTTGCTGTCCGTGACCAATTCCGATCATACGATCTTCAATGCAACTTCACAATCGTGTGTGTCCAAACTGTCAGCCGTGGTTTATATAAAATATACTTACCATGTGTACCCAGCCTTAGTAGCCTACGCTGATGCACACACAATACTTTTCTTTGAAGAATGACTACCGTATATATCGAGTATAACGAACCCGAGTATAAACCGAGGTACCCAGTACACCTAAAAATCCTAATAAAGTTTATTGACCCCGAGTATAAACCGGGGTAGAAACTTGGCACTCAAGATGTTTGGAAACTACAACTCCCAGCTAATAAAGCATGCTGGGAGTTGTAGTTTCCAAACACTTGAATGCCAGTGAGGGTGGCATTCAAGATGTTTGAAACTACAACTCCAAGCATGCTTTATTAGCTGGAGTTGTAGTTTCCAAACATCTTGAATGCCACCCTCATTTGGCATTCAAGATGTTTGGAAACTACAACTCCCAGCTAAATAAGCATGCTGGGAGTTGTAGTTCCCAACATCTTGAATGCCCCCCTCCCCCTCAGTTCAGTTGTGTACTGTGGCTTCTCCCTGTGGACCTTTCTCCTGTGGACTCCTGTGGACTCTTCTCTTCTCCCTGTGGACTCTTCTTCCTGTGGACTCTTCTCCTGGACTCTTCTCCTGGACTCTTCTCCTGGATCTTCCCTGGACTCTTCTCCTGGACTCTTCTCCTGGACTTCTTCTATATCTTCCTCCATCCATCCCGGCAGTACGGTTACAGCATTCTGCAGCCGCGCGCCCATTCCTGTCTTGGCGCGGGTCTGACGTCACTGAGCCGGCGCCGGCTTGGCGCCGGGCAGTGAGTCAGGCCGGCGCGCCAGTGCAGAAAAGGATCGCGCGGCTGCCGGAATGCCAGGTAAGTGGTTGACTCGAGTATAACCGAGTCCGAGTTTTCAGGCTGATTTTTCAGCCTGAAAACTCGGTTTATCTCGAGTATATACGGTAAGCTGGGTACACGCAGGATTCCCGTCTGACATTTTTGGAAAATTGACAGATGGGATATGCAGCTCAGTTATTTTTCAGTGATTAGGCTACACAGACTCCCGAGCGTTGTCTCTATGCACAGCATATACACAGCATAGAGAGAACGTTCGGGACTGTGTGTTTCCCTCAACTGCAGCCGATCCTCTATTGGGGGACTACCATGGCTAAGGGAAATTATTGGTATTTCCCGAATGACAGCTGGCATACAGGAATGTTCGGGGCCACAACACACACGCGTAAGTCACAATACTCTTGAATCCAACGGTTTGGGGCTTTGTACTAGTGTGTGTACCAGCTTTATAGACAGACAGTGTTCGTTGCAAAAGTCTAAATACATAGAATATATTTTCTACTTGTCTTCTAAGGGCAGGGGGATGAAACATACAACAAATTTACATTTTGTGTATGTGTATTTGTAGAACTGCATCTACATTTTCTTTACTAGAACTGCAAATACAAACCTGTGCTTGTCAGTCCCTATAACAGATAATCAGATGCAGAGTCCAAGAACAGCCTCTAAAAAATGTATTGTTATCACTTTGAAAGTACTATTCTAACCAATGGGTGTTTGTAAAAGAATATTTCCAGTGGGGAGCATCTGTTTTTTTGTTTGACTGGTGTAGAATTGGTGATTTACGTCCTAACACTTAAAGGTTCACTAGCATTTACATACATGATATATAAGGCTAGTGGTAGGTAGGAACAAACTGACTTATCTTACTTGCCACTTTGACAAAACCATGGTTCTTTGATATAAATACCTTAAGGTCCGAAACACACGTCTGACCGAGCGCAAAACACCCCTCGCGACGAAAGACCATACATCGAATAGTGTGTGTGTATCCGTTCCCTTGGGTGTCTTTCATTAATCTGCCATAGCAGATTGAAGAACTACACCCCAAGGAACATAGTAACATGTAATTGAGGTTGAATTAAGACATACATTAACAAGTACAACCTTTATACCCTCCTTTTTAACCCTACCAACGGTTGATCCAGAGAATGAAAAACCCAGCTAAAAAGAGGAGGGGAAATCTTCCTGACTCCAAATGGCAATCGGAAAGTATCCCTGATCAACCAGATCTACAGTAAAGTATGTAATACTAATTCCCAATATAATTAGTATCCCTGATACAACCAGAACTACAGTATATGTATTAATACCAGTAATCTCAATATTATATAGTATCCCTGTACCAACCAGAACTACAGTATATGTATTAATACCAGTAATTCTCAACATTATATGTATCCTTGTACCACCAGAACTGCAGTACATGTATTAATACCAGTCATTATCAAATTATATAGTATCCCTGTACCACCAGAACTACAGTATAGATTATACCAGTATTCTCAATATTATATAGTATCCCGTACCAACCAGAACGCAGTATATGTATTAATACCAGTAATTCTATATTATATAGTATCCTTGTACCAACAGAACTACTGTATATGTATTAATACCAGTAATTCTCAATATTATTATAGTATCCCGTACCAACCAGAACTGCAGTATTGTATTATACAGTAATTCTCAATATTATTAGTATCCCTGTACCAATCAGAACTACAAGTATATGTATTCATATCAGTAATTCTCAATATTATATAGTGTCCCTGTACCAACTAGAACTGCAGTATATGTATTAATACCATAATTCTCAATATTATATAGTATCCCGTACCACCAGAATACAGTATATGTATTAATACCAGTAATTCTCAATATTATATAGTATCCCTGTACCAACCAGAACTACAGGTATAGTATTAATATCAGTAATTCTCCATATTATATGAGTACCTGTCCAACCAGAACTACAGTATATGTATTAATACCAGTAATTCTAAATATTATATAGTATCACTGTACCAACCAGAACTGCAGTATATGTATTAATACCAGTAATTTCTCAATATTATATAGTATCCCTGTACCAACCAGAATTACAGTATATGTATTAATACAGTATATCTCAATATTTATAGTATCCCTGTACCAACCAGAACTGCAGTATATGTTTAATATAAGAATTCCAATATTATATAGTATGCCTGTACCAACCAGAACTACAGTATATGGTTAATACCAGTAATTCTCAATATTATATAGTATCCCTGCACCAACCAGAACTGCAGTATAGGTATTATACCAGTAATTCCAATTTATATAGTATCACGTACCAACCAGAACGACAGTATATGAATTAATAACAGTATCTCAATATTTATATCCCTGTACCAACCAGAACTACAGTGTATGTATATACCAGTAATTCTCAATATTATATAGTACCCTGTACCAAGCACGAATACAGTATAGGTATTAATATCAGAATTCTCAATATTATATAGTATTCCTGTACAACCAGAACTGCAGTATATGTATAATATCAGTAATTCTCAATATTATATAGTATCCCTGTACCACCAGAAATACAGTATAGTATTAATACCAGTAATTCTCAATATTATATAGTTCCCTGGCACCAACCAGAACTACAGTAATGTATATTAATACAGTAATTCTCAATATTATATAGTATTCCCGTACACAAGAACTACAGTATATGTATTTATACCAGGAATTCTTAATATTATAAGTTATCCCCGTACCAACCAGAACTACAGTATATGTATTAATACCAGTAATTCTTCTTATTATAATAGTATCTCGTACCAACCAGAACTACAGTATATGTAAATTAAGGCATGCCACCCCAAAACTAGAATTAACCCACATACTGCCCCATTGGTAGTGTAATAAAATCCTTACCTTAACCCCTGCTCCAATGGTTCTCCTGTAATGTTTCCTCCAAAGTCCAGAAAACTGACCACCCCAGGAGCACTGCCAGGAAGGAAATTGTTTACACCTCTGAGGTGTCCTCTGAAAAGGTTTTTGGCTGCTCATAGCAGCCCTCCCCCTTCCCCCGTTTTCCTCTCCCTCCTCCTAGTGTAAAACCCCTTTGGGGTACTGTAGGGCTTCCTCCCCCAACCCTATATTAATATGTGCAGACCATCCCCAATCATTACTTACCTTACCTCTCTCCCCCAGCGTTCTCCACTGCCGGCAGCCAACACGGGCAGGGCCGGCCGCTGCCGAACAAAATCACTATGTCCAAACCAACAATAGGTAGCGCCGGCACTCGCTATCTCCCCGATCTCATGCCGTGCACGTCGAAGGCTCCACATAAACCTTCACAGCAAAACAAAGAGTAGGACGGCACTGCTTCGTTAAAATCCTCAAGTTTTATTCATATCGGTAAAAGACAAAGGCTTCTTAGCCTAAACGCTCATCGGCAATACACAGTTCAGGTAGAGTTTCGGGTCACATGACCCTTTTTCAAATACTTTGTACAAAATCACCTTTTTTCAAAACTTTTTGAACAAAATCACATAGCCATGAGAAAACAAAAGTGTACCCGTAACACAGAGAATCCTCTTGATTTCAGTGGGTTGGGCAATTGTTGTTCTGCTCACTTCAGATCAGCCCAGACTGCAAGGCAAATTGAAAAAGGCTGCACAGAAAGGTATCCAGGGCACATCTGTGTATGGGATGTGTATGAGGCTTTCTATGGGGCCTGTGTATGGGACTTTATGGGCTGTGTATGGAAATTTGTATGGGGCTGTGATGGGATTTTCTATGGGGCTGTGCATGGTACTTTCTATGGGGCTGTGTATGGACTTTATATGGGCTGTGTATGGGACTTTCAATGGGCATGGTATTGGACTTCTATGGGACTGTGTATTGTGACTTTCTATGGGGCTGTGTATGGGACTTTCTATGGGGCTGTGTATGGGACTTTCTATAGGACTGTCTGTATCTTTGTATATGGGATTCCAAAACTGCACACGCATATTCCAAATGAGGCCTCCCCAGTGTCATTGTAAAGAGGAGAATAGTTTTTCTCTCTTGAAACTATTCCCCTCTTTATACAAGACCAATCTCTTGGCTAGCTAGCAGTGGCTGCCTGGCATTGTTTGGTTACAGCTAAGGCTGTATCTACTAGAACCCCCATTTTTCAATAGATTCCCTTACCCAAGTTATTTATGTGTAGGTGGCACAGGGATTATTAATCCCACATGCATACACCTTACATTTATCACATTGACATCTCATTTGCCATTCTGCCTGCTCATTTTGATAATCTATCTAGGTATCTGCTTGCAGCAAATTGACACTCATTAAAACTTTCAAAAGCTTGCATATTATATTCATCAGCAAACGAGAACCTTGCTCTCAATGCCCCTCAAGTAATTTATATACAGATTAAAAAGAAGTTGTAGGTCCCAGTACGGAACCTGAGACTCTATCACATAAGCCACATAGATTTACGCCTCCATGACCACCACTCTCTGTTTGCCGATCGCCCAATATCAATTCTCTATCCATGTTACAAATGTTTTTTTCTAGGCCAACAGTCTGCATTTTTACATTCGTCACTTATGCGGACAGTATCAAAAGTAGGCAAAATCCAAGTATACCATGCCTGAATCTGAAAGTTGTCTGACACAATCTAATTTTCTCATAAATCATAGACCTACTACTAGTCTACTAGATCATTCCTGGAGACAAGTCCCAAAGGTCGCACAATTCATCGTCCGAAACAGCCGGTCATCACAATGTGTGAACAACTCGGATGGCTGTGTGCGGGGTTTAAATCGTGTGTGTGTAACAGTCCTCTCTAAATCGATTACTGCAGTGCTTGTTATACCATATAGTAAGATAAAAGTCTTAATTTTTTCATCTTCCATGTTTCAATATCGTTTCTGTCTCCTTGTGTTTCATTTAGATTCTCGGAAATCTCCTTTCTACCCATTCAAAACCTCTTCCAACTAATGCAAACCTTACTGGAGATGTGGAAGTTTGGAGGTGGAAAGCTAGTGTATCCTCCCTGTGTAATTTCACAGCCTCCTGTTAGCAATGTTAGGAAAACACAAAGAAAACATGCAAACGTTTCCTGCACTCATATTTAACTTTTTTAAGTTCAGCAGATGAAATCTATAAATATAATTACAGCTGGCCATACATGTGTCTATTCCTTTGTAAAGTGTGCTGTAGGCACATACTCTCATACGGACTGACCTCCATTCTTTCTATGTAATGTCTACTTCACAAGTAAAGTAATGTTGTTAAGGTGTCATACATATTAGCAATGTTAAGGTTAAAGGGGAAACTGTGGTCTCCAGCAAGTTGAGTTCAGTTCCTACCCCTCTTAAAACGAGCCATAACCACCTCTCTACGTGCTCACACCCAAATAAAATAAAAAATCGGTAAACAAGTTATGGGTGTGGGAGGCGGACATGTGACCATCTAAGGCTTCTCCTGCACAGTGCCGCCAGCGAGCCACTCTCAGACTCCCTTAGTGTTTGAGGGAGACAGTAATTCCTCCTCCTCTGGCTGCTGGTGAAAGTCTGACAAGTGATGTAGGGAATCTACAGCCCTTCTCTCTGACTGTGAAATATGCCTTTTCAGGCATAGCTAGTTCTCACCTGCCCAAAAAGGCTGTTTCCACAGAGTTTCTGTAGGGGGGGTGTTTCTGAGTGGCCCACCGGCACCCAGAGAGGCGGGGCTTATCACCCATTAGTGTGTGAGTCTTCTGCACATGGTTGCAGAGCAGAAGCAGGAAGTGCAGGGACCTGGTGATGCTGCTTGGCCATATCCCACATCAAAAATGTAAATATTTTCAAACTAATGACAATAAACACTGGCAACAAATTGCTCAGGAGAGCAATTCCTATCAATTTACACCAAAACCTAAAGTCATTTTTGGACCACAAGGTGCATACAACTAGCAATATAGGGAACATTCATAATTGATGGGATTTGTTGTATTGGGGGGGGTCAGTGGTAGCAAACCTATGGATGCTGCCAGAAGTGCACTCGAAGCCCCCCCCCCGCCTCTTGTGTGCACTCATGCCCAACACAGAGTTCCACCAGTTTGTTTTACAAGAAAGCCAGAGAGAAAGAGTAGTGCTGTCTGTAGCAGAGAGAGATCATCTGCTATAACGTGGCCTCAGAGACTTTCTGTGGAACTCAAGCAGCAAAGTGCACCAAGTTGTATCGAGAAAGCAGAAGACATGTCCTTTTTGTAACAGAGAAGGACAATCAAACAGTATAGATTCACTACTAGGCACACCAAGCTGGCAATGCATAATCAGTAGGTCAATCCCCAAACACCCCCAACCTGGGGTGGATCCAACCACCAAGTTCAAAGTGAGAGGAGCAACACTACATCAGTGTATCAAAACGATTGTGCAAACAAGATTCATTTTAATCTACATCAGTTACTATCATGTAATCGTCTAATCGTTTAGAGTGTTTTTTCTGAAGTAAAACCTCATTTGGCACTATGTATAATTATAGGGGTTTTGGCTGCAGTTTGGGCGCTCGTCTCTAAACATTCAGATCCGTTTGGATCCGGTTATGGATCTCAAACTCCTGTTTAATAATTGTGGGGGTTAATGTCACCGGGATTTTAATCTCTAACTCCTGTGTGGTAATGATAGAGTTAATAGATATCTATAATCCGATTCTATCTACTGTATTGGTCGTGTTGTCTAGGTAAATTTTAAAAAAAAAAAAATCTGATTCAGTGTTAATGATACGTTGGCACTATGCAATATGTGTGGGGTTTGGGTTGCAGTTTGGCGCCACATGGCCTCTAAAAAGGTTTCCATTCACTTGCTCTATGTTGTTTAAGTTTATGGCCCTTTAGAAATATATATATACAGCATAAGAAATCACATGTGCAAACTCTGTTCAAAGTGAAGTTGACCATCTTGTGTACCGACACCTTGCATGCTTGAGAAGTTGAGAACACACTGACAGTTTGACTGAGATCACAGATGTCAAACTAGTACTGCTACGCACTAGGTCTTGTGTGCCCCATACACATAATATACAACTGTATTCTGCACTCACCAAACATATTCAGCAGCCCTGTGCAAAAAACTTTAATTGCGCGAACAACACCAAAAGATAACAACAGATGACTTGGAAACGCAGTTCTACTGCACACATGATCTGCACAATCTGTATTTTCAGTATACTAGTAACCAAACTAATTGTGTCCTAAGTCTGTGTGATCATTGTCTTGCATGAGTCTCAAGTTCACATGCACTTTTCACGTTGGGAAGAGGGGGGCACTTCTTTCTTAGGTAAATAGAGCTGATGGTTTGTGAAAGCACTGTGTAAAGCAGTCCATACAGATGTGTGATATTGGGCTGTATGAAGAACGGCCACGTTCGGACGACATCGCTTAGTGTTTTGAACTCGTTCGGGTGGGGCGAAATGGCATTTGTTCGATAATCGTTTAAATGAGGCTATACATGAAACCGATACTTGTCCTCAAAAATTCCCCATCTACCTGCTACTGGACTAGACAGATGACAACCTAATTCAGGTTTTAAGCAACAAGCCATGGCAGACTTATACCCCAGGCCCCCAGACCGTATATTATAGTTCAGTGATGTTAAAACCCCTGGCCAGAAAAGATTTTTGGTGTGGCTTCGGACCCGAGGTGTGGCGTAACAGGGCGTGGGCCCAGACAGAGGCATGGGTGCCGATAGGCGCCCCCCAGTCCCATGAGCCAGTTTAGGCAACCTGACATAGTCTTATAGTCTGATTGATAGTTTCTGTGGGCTCCAACAGGAGGAGACGCCTAAGGTTACTATAAGAGATTTACATTGTGATTTATAGTCTACAATTAAAGAGTTAGGGGAACTATGGTTTCCATACAAGTTCCTTCTATTACAAAGAGCATACTCTCAAAATAAACCTACAGCCAGTAAGAGAGTGGTGCTTCCTGATTACACTGTAAGCTAATCAACCAGCACTCAGCTTGCTCCCCCTCTTGCCGTGGCTTGAGCATGATCACTTTGTATCGCTCCGCTGGGACAGAGGGAAGATGCATATCATCCACTACATCATAAGATTGTCCCAGAAAATTGTCAATCATTTTTAAGACTTGCCATAAGCAGTGGCAAGATGAGAACCCAATGGGCCCCAAGCAAAACTATGAATGGGGCCCTTTTCCCTACTTCATCCTACAGTGGTTTCTAGGAGGAGGCTGTATCTCCATAAAGGAAAATAAGAAATGAGATCACCCCCTGCAGTTGCAAGGTACTGCTCACTGGTGTTATGGCCACAAGCCTGAAGGAAATTTTCCTCCTTAAGGTAATCCATAACAAGAGCAAAGCATGGGGAGGATAAAAAAAAGGTTGATTTTTTGTGGGGGGTGAGGCGATGACAAGCTATTAATGTTGTCTGTCACAGCAGTAGAATAACTAGGAAGTAAAGTTTACTTCCTAGGAAGGACCCAGTCTCCCCTTAAAGACAGTACCCAAGTTTTTTTATGTGTATCATCTAAACTCCCAGGATAATCTATTTGAAATCAATACAAATTAAATAGAGCATGTACATGCACCAAATCGAAATTCAAGTGCATTAACTACAATGTAATTGTAATAGAAGGCTTTTCGTTTCAATTTATAGTAATAGCAGCCATTATTGGGAAAAGGAAGTTACATCCTTACATCCTACAGTACAATATAGTCATACATATAATTTATTGAAATCCCAGCATTAAAGGCCTTGTACAACACGTAAAATCATTGCTGACCACTAAATTCAACAACTGACCACTGATCGCAAAAGAATGCCTACAACAGTAGTTGCCAATGGACATTGTAGAGCGCCCTTCAGCTGAAGTATCTTAAATGGAGTACAGCAGTTTTAATAAGTGTGCAAATTAAAAATGCTAAAATGTGAATCAATATCTAGGGGCCCCCATTTGCTTTAATCCCAACAGGCACTAACAAAGATAACTATAAAAGATAAGTTATTACTAACTTTCAAAGAAGGGTGAGGGGGCATTCTTTCAGATTTATTTTAATATACAAATAGAACTTATCTTTGCTATTTTGAAAAAAAATACTTTGATAAATATAACTTTTTGCCAAAGTTTTCATTCTTACTTATGCCAAGCTCGGCTAAGCAATCAAAACAGTTTTCCCTATAAAAATAATTATTAAACTAAGGTCTATTTTGTATTATGGCCATCACAAAAATGAGATGAATAAAAAGGCAAATTTTCCCCCTCAAAATAAAGCTGATTCTTTGAAAATCTCATCCAAAGAAATGACTTCACAGAAAACTACACTAGAAACTCCCTATGTGAGAACAAACATTCTGAAGTCTTGCTTTAGGCCAAGTTAATATTGATCAGTACAAGATCGGGACAAGTTTTCAGCCACATGTTAAAAATAAACGAGAATCATGAAGCCAACTTATCTATTAGTATCCGCTGGAATTGTACAAACATTAGATGGAAAAACATGAGGCCCCATTTTCCCACTCAAAGAAAAGACGAAATCACTTGCTAACCATTATTAGGCAGAAGTTTTCCTCCCTTCTTGAACAATCTAGCGGTGTGCATTTGCAGCTGGCAAATCAAGGTATTGTTTCAACAAGACAGTTTGATCTTGTGCCATGTAGCAGGAGCAGGATCAACCAAGATTTCTACGACAAGCGTGTTGAGTGGTCGTATAGCCCCTATGGAAGACCGTATATACTCGAGTATAAAAACGAGTTTTTTCAGGCTAAAAAAAATCGCCTGAAAACTCATACTCGGTTTATACTCGAGTCACACCCTTACCTGAGAGCATTCCCGGCAGCTGCACAATCTTTCTGTGTACTGGCCGCGCCGGCCTGACTGACTGCGACTTCTAGCCGGCGCCAAGCCCCGGCGCCCGGGCAGTTGGAACTCAGCCGGCGGCGCCAGGCCAGTGCCACCAGAACAGATCGCGCGGCTGCCGGATATGCTCAGGATACCGCACAGGACCTGCCAGGAAGATGGAGGAGAGCCCACAGGGAGAAGAGAACCGAGCCCCAGGGAGAAGAGACCGGGGGGTAAGGAGAGAGACAGGTACCAACTGAACTGGGTGGGAGGGGAGGGGGGCATTCAAGATGTTTGGGAACTACAACTCCCAGCATGCTTATTAGACTGGGAGTTGGTAGTTTCCAAAATCTTGAATGCCAAGTGAGGGTGGCATCAAGATGTTTGGAAACTACAACTCCAAATAAAAAGCATGCTGGGAGTTTAGTTCCCAAAACATTTTGAATTGACACCCTCATTGTGGCATTCAAGATGTGGAAACTACAACCCCTAGCTAATAAGCATGCTGGGAGTGTAGTTCCCAAAACATTCTTGAATGCCCAAGTGAGGGTGGCATTCAAGATGTTTGGGAACTACAACTCCCAGCATGCTTTATGAGCTGGGATTTGTAAGTCAACACATCTAATGCAAGTTCTTTCTACCCTCGGTTTATACTCAGAGTCAACAACTTATTATTAGGAATTTTACTGAAAATTGGGTACCCTCGGTTTATACTCGGGTGGTTTAGTACTCGATATTATATCTCTTGGGGGTGCTTGATATGTGTTTCTTTATACGTATGTGCCCAATCAGAGCACCATCTGTTCGTTTAGGGTGCTATACCACTTAAACCCTTGTATTTATGTTGTGCAACACCACAACATGGTTATTACAAGATTCTGACACTTCTGTTCAATTGGTCCTATTGATCTGATGGTACAGAAGCAATTGTCGAAATGTAAATTATGGATGATATTTTATCAACTAAATGTACCTGTCCAGGTGATTAACGTGACCGAGTGTGTACCACCCCTTAGTCAACTAAGGTGGGACTAGTACTAATCGTCCCTTCATGTTAGTGTGTGGAGCGCATTCCGAGCACACCCGCGGCCGATGAACCTTCATTCACATCGGCCCTGCGATTGCATGTCGTAACATGCTAAAATGTCCCTAGCCCCGCATATTCTCTCTTTAAATAAAGTAGAGGTAGTCGGCCCAAAAGCCGAGGGAATTCTTGCATGTGTGTTTCCCTAGTGTTTACAAAGGGGAACAGTCGGTACTGTGTGTAGAGGGATTTTTAGGAATATTTAGAAATCTTGCAGATTCAGTCGTCATTATTTAACGATGTATAACCCACTTAAAGGGCATGTCCCATCCTGTAAAAAATGTTTTGGCCATCAGTAGGGTGTTCTTTCACCCAGCCCCAACCGCTATAAAAAGATTTTCAGAAGTCCCCCGATAAGTACTTACTTTACCTCTCTCATCCACCGCAACTGCCGGCCTTCTGTTTGCATGAAACTGCAAAGGCAGGGGGCCGGACCAGCAGCTGCCGTCCCTGATTGGCTGAGAGGCAGCCAATAATGGACGCGGTACTGGCTGCTCAGAACGCCGGGGGAGAGGTAAGGTAAGTAGAGTTCGGGGGACTTTCTTAAAAATCTTTTTAGTGGTTGGTGCTAGGGGAAGGGAATACAAGCCATATGGCCAAGGTTTTTATGGTAGGGGAAGGATCGCAAAACGGGAGGGAGAGAGAGGGAGAATGAGGGGGGAGGCCGCAGTGTGCATGCCAAAAAAAAAAATTATCCGGTGGGGAGAAGGAGGCAGAGTCCTATAATGGACTCTGCTATCCTATTGGTGGTCAGGGTTTTGGGACTTTGGGGGGGGGGGGGGGGGATACAGGAGAACCATATGGAGCTGGGTTGTAAGGTAAGGATAAATTACACTACATGAGTGGGCCAGTAGGGGAACTTATAGTTTTGGGGTGGACCATGCCCTTTAAGGTCTTGGTTTACCAGTACATTTAACGTTTAGTGTTAGAAGAGTCAAGGCCTCCTGGTCTGGACTCTGATTTTACAAAAACATCATCAGAGTTGCCGAGTTCTATAAGTGCGTAAATGGAATGTTAAATCTTTATTAATATTCGATAAAATAGACAGATCGCAAGTGAACTGACGGATGTACCAGCTGTGTAGGTCGGGTCCCTTGTTTAGGAACTAGGAGGCACACTGGAATAGTCTGTGTCACAGCCTCTGAAACTCAGCTTTTCAAGTAGCACCGAACAACAACCAAAAATCCAATAAACACCATTAAATGGTATGTTACCACTGGTATCAAGCTTTTAACTCGTGGGGTTATTTATTTGGTTTATTCTGAGTTTATTTATACTTCAGGATATTAAATACACAGATGATATCTTACAGAGTGTGCTATAGCATGTAATCTATGTTCTGTTTCCCAGCACGTGTCCGTTCTAATTCTTAAAAGGTTTCTCAAATAGTGTTAAACTCCCAGCATATTCCTGCCTTTCCTCCTGTATGAGGAATGCTGGAGTTTTTCAAAATCTGGAGAGGACCCATTGAAATAATTCCTGAACATAATTTCCCAGTAATGAATACAAGGCCAATTGATATTTTCTTGATCTGATGGTAAATAAGTATCAGATAAAACTAGTTTCAGCTCCCTTTAGTTTGCAGTGTGTTGGTGTGGACTAACTGTCACAATTCCTTCAGTATCTAATCGGCTAAGCATGTGTAAGAAACATAAGGGTCAGTGACCACCTGTGTACTACTGATTGTCGGGAAATAAAAACTCCATCAAGGGGCATAGGTAAAAAAAAATATGGCAACGGTATTTTTAAAGCTGCAGCTTCCAAATGAACATAACTTGATTTTACAGTGCACTTATCCTTTAATGTAGCTGTAACTTAACCAATTTCTCCTTTTATATACGGTACTCCATCCCTTCATTCCATATTTAAATGGCAACGTAACATACAACTAAAACGATGTTTCCATTTTCCATTTTGTCACTCCAGAAAATTTGCCTTTTGAACATTTGCTAGGGTTGCAGAATGATGGGAAAAATATTTATCACTTTTTAAATATATGGGAACTGTGGAAAATGAGATTACCAAAAAAAAAAAGCCCTTAGGGGACATAAAATGTAACATGTCATATGTATTACAAGTTAATATTTAAGTTGACATCAGTATAAAACATACGTGTAAAAAGGAAAAAAAAATGTTGTTTGTTGATATATTTCACCAGTGACCTTCCACATCTATTATTCTGCTTTAGGGAAATATTATCCCAGAAGCACAAATTAGCTTGTTCCATTTAAATTATACAGCCTTAATTTCATTCATTGTGGGAGATCACACTGTTTGGTTTGGAAGAGTGACAGACTTTTCTATACTGGCTCCAAAATGGCTAAGAACTGCATATGTCTGCAAATGTACACGCAGCAGGGCTGTCAAGTCCTCAGACTCGGTCTGTGGGTGTATATACTTTAAAACAGCGTGATGCCAAATAAAAGGGTGATTGCCCCCTGTGAAGAGGCATGACCATGCCCAATAATATTGTCTCCAATGCAATATATCACTGTCACATAAATTCAATGTCAAACTTGTCTGAACAGACAAATATTTATTTGTTGGTCCAACATGTGAAGAGTTGTAATTTTATTGCATTTTTACAGAATAACAACCTCTTGTGTGCATGGCACGTGTTAAATACATTCTTATTACAGGGCCATAGTTTTGTTACAGAAGCAGAAATAATATTACAATACATATATTTTAACTTAAAAGGGTGTGGTCTCTAAAAGAGCTCTCTTATATCTTTCAAACAAGAATATGACGATGTCTTTAGCTTCTCTGGTTCTCAAGTTATAGGCTTGTAAAATTACACTCCGACAGTTAAGATAAAGGAAGTGTGTGACATTCACATGATTTGCTGTGTAATAATTTTTTTTGTTATTATGATTCATCCAGTTGTAACTAAATTGAAACCAAAGGCTGGCAATTCTTTGGACCAAGATCAATACAGGGCATTCTTACACAAAACGTTAACTATGGGCATGTATAACTTTCCCTTACAAGGTATAAAGCACACCCCTCCATTATCAGCTCCAGAGCACCTATGTTTTGACAGTCTAAACAATTAAATGTGGTATTCAGCACCTCTTCCAAAACCCACTACAAACAGACATCTGTATTACTCACTGCATTCCACAGACATGTGGCTGAGAACAGATCATGAATACAGAACTATTACCTTAGGAAAGAAAAGGCTAACATCATCCTATTGTACACCATGTACCATTTCTCCTAGTACATTGTAAGCCACAAGTGTGCTAAAGTACACATCTGATTGCCAAAACTTTATAAGCACATTTTAGCTGAGTTTAAAGGATAGCTATACTCTAAAAATTTACTTTTTAGAAATGGAAAGTTCCTGAGGCAGGGTGGTAGCATTGATTATCCCTACCTCTCAATATTGTTTCATTCAGGAGCTACGGAATGTACAGTTTTCATTTGCCAGGTTAGTCCTGAACTAGTCCTGAAGCTAGGAGGAATACTGGCAGAATCAGTTTTCTTTGGGCTGGTGCTCCTCACAGAAACAATATTGGGAAGTAGGAATTACCAGTCCTATATCCCTGTCCCAAGTACTTTTCAGTTTAACTGTTTTAAAAAAACACACAATCGTTATCCTTTAAAGAGAAATGAAGCTGTTGCTTCACTCATTTTTCAAACCTCAGAACACTTAAGGGACCAATGATAGGAAATCCCCACTGTAGGTTAACCTTGTGGTTTGGAGTTGTGCCAAGCCACAATGTACTAACCACAATTGAAAGTATTATAATATAGTACATGACCAAAGATATGTGGACACCTCTTCATTTTATTACGGGAATTGATAATTAGTATTACAAACTATACACTTTAACAGTATATTATTCTAAATAGTTCATATGAAAAATGGCTCATAATGTAAAGCATCGTAATTCCATGCAAACTTTTTTTTTATATTTCCGTTCGTCCGTTCGTTGTTTGGTCGAACAGAACACTGAAATTGAATTCTCTGGAATGATTTAATATGTAGCAGTGTAACAGGCATATTCCATACCTGAAACCCCCCTGAACCCTGTAACTATGAAAACCCCACCATAGCAGATTTAATATTGTGATTGCAGCCAGGGGTCATTTTTTACCATATTTTAACTTTTAGCTGCACTTCTTAACATAAGCTGCATGGCTTTTTTTGTGTTGGTATTTACAAAGCACTATAAACTTTCTTATACTGGGCATTTTTTGTCAGATGGAGTAAATGCATTTTTGGGCCTGGCAATATATTTGTTTATCGATGAAAGGTGTAATTTCGAAATAATTAAAAAAAATGTCCATGATATGGTTATTTACTCATTTAAAGGGGATGTTTACTGCAAATACATATGCTTTTCAGAAAAGAGAGCAGTATTTTCCCATCCTAGTGACCTTAATCTGCCAATTCAGCATTTTGTCTGTGTATAATTAAATGCAACTGAAATACTGACTTCCTGTTTGCAGGACCCCTAATAGAGATAGTTATGGTTTTGCCCTTGACCCAGCGCCTGCGTTGATTCAGTTGCTCAGTAGAGATCTTAGCATGTTTGACCCATCCAACAGCCAATCAGTAGAAATTACTGTTAGGAACATTCCAAGGATGTGGTGCATCCTGAGAAGAAGAAGGACTGTTAAAGCCTGAAATGCCATCTCACTAATGTCAACAGCAGGGAACAGCAAAGGGTATGAAATCAACTGATTTTTCAAAATGGGAGAGAATATGTAGAATAACTAAAAAGGCATTACACAAACTAACAATTTAACAAATATTGATAATTTCCACTGAACTGTCCCTTTAAATGGTAACTGGTGTAAATACATGCAGGGTTATTCAATAAAAGTTCTTATCGTTTAAAATGGTGGTAATTTTGCCCCAACCAATCAGATGTTAGCTTTCAAATGTTAAATAAGATCTGATTGGTTGGGGCAAAATTAACACCATTTTAAACGATAAGAACTTTTATTGAATCTCCCTGAAAGAGTTTTCATATAAAAGCCAAGAATGACCCTTCTAGTTGCAGCCACAATAATGATTGGAAAGCCCAGGGGAATCCTCCAGCTCTCAAGCACACAAATGTCACTAGTCTGCTTGCTCTGCCCTTCCACCGACGGTCGAGGCATGAGTCAAAAATGTATGGTAAAGAAAATGCATTGGTGCACATTCAGACGTCACCAGAGAGCAACGGGGCATCTGTCTGCAGTGACTTTGGTGAGCTGGTGAATTCCCCGGACATTCCTATCTTCATAACTTGATTCTTAATTGCGGCAGCAGCTAGAGGGGTACGTTTGATGAATATCAAGTTAATAAAAAGTGTTTGACACTAAATTTTGTGTTTGGAGGATTTTACAATTCTTACTATAGACATTTACCCTGCTGTATTACCTCATTTACTGAA
The DNA here is from genome assembly GCA_019447015.1 of Hymenochirus boettgeri. Taxonomy (NCBI): domain Eukaryota; kingdom Metazoa; phylum Chordata; class Amphibia; order Anura; family Pipidae; genus Hymenochirus; species Hymenochirus boettgeri. Next base: position 161,644,892 of record CM033476.1, read on the forward strand.
GCATGCCCTGTAGGTCGTGTTCTGGCTTTGTAAGTTACGCTTTTAACTTAGGTTTTTAAGCTAAGTTTTAAAAATTATGAGGGCTATGTAATGAGAGCCACTACTGGCCTGGTGCATTGCCTTACAGGGGCAACAGAGAGCGATAGCAGCTCTCTGTGCATTGCCAATGGGGTTATCCCATTCAATATTTGCTTTTGTTAAAAATTCTGTCCTAGAGAGCCGCTATTGGCTCAGTACATTGCATTATTTGTGTGTTAATGCATCGTTAACTCTTGGTCCTTTCGGTTAATGCGGCATAAAAAAGAAATAGATGTTTTGCGTCTTCAGTGCAAAGCCCTGTACATATTTTTTTCAATGATCACTAAAATTAACGCTGGAATTTACACAGCTTTTTGCACACTATTTAACCCATAGTGTGTGCATAGTGTGTATATTTGAGAACATTTTCATGAAATTGTTTTCTGAAAAAAAAGTGAAATAGCTATTACATATATTTTATCATTGTGCCAACAAAATCTCTCCAGAGGACATTGATAAATTCTATACAGCAAATCTATATTTACAGACCTTTTTTGACATATAAATCCTTATCCTATAGCCTCAAATATATTATTTAAAAACAGAAATGCAAAATAAAACCGGAAAAACAATAGCAAAAACAACTCACTCACAGCAACACAAGGACATTCTTTTTGTAATCTGCAGCACAGATAATGTCATGTATCTTAAGTACTATCAGAATCAAAACTCTGCTGCCTGGGGCACAGTGTAATTAAGACAGGGTTACAGGAAGTTGACCTCAGCATCAAACCCAGGTCAGAGGCCAGTGTCTTCAATCATCGATCCATTCCTTTCCCGTAGATTAAATACAGAATTGTCGTCTACACAGTTAAGAATATCCTTTACAGGTTTATATTAAACAGCTGCAGAATTTGCCGTAACATAATATAGAGCAAATTCCTTTATGTACTAAATACAGCATTGTCACTATTGTCAATGCCGATCTACTTGTCTAAAAGCAGACACACATGGGAAATACAGCAACAGGCTGTTGGTTTGTGTGTGGGGGGGAGGTTGGTTGTGTCGTCTTACCAATTACCAGACAACTAGGTTTATTTCCAGCATCTGGAAAAGCAGAATTAAAGGAAATAGCTTTTTGCTTGTTCATTTAATGATAAGAATACAAGTTGCAGTTAAGTTGTAGGTAAAACAATACTATTGAATTGCTGCTTTGTGATGAGCTGGAGATTAGTATTTACACCCTAAGCAGCTGCTATCAGAGAAAAAAGGCTGCTTGTGGTTAGATTAGTGAGCCAAGCCTATAGCTGGGTACACACATTAGAGATATAGGGTTGATCCCATCAGTACCAACGGCATCTGTAAATGTCCCCTGGCCGCAGTCAGCCCCATGTACTAAGGTATAGGGAGACGGCTGCAGTTGTAGGGAGTATGTCAGTCACGAACGTTTGCCCTATACTTTATATAGGGAAAACAATCTTGTATACTACCATCTGTCAAAGATGACAGATCTTTGACAGATTGCTACTGTGTGTACCCACCTTAAAGGAATAGTTAAAAGTGAATTATTCCTTTAATGTATTGATTGAAGACAGGGAGGTTAAGGAGTTATGCCTTACCTTATGTTCTTCAATCAATATCTCAGGAGCCAGGATTGAAGATTGCAGAAACTTACCTTTCACGCGATCCACCGCAGCAGCACTGACAGGTCCCGACCGCTTCCTGGTTCTAATCAACTATAGCGCACATTATCGCACATGCGTGTTATAGTTGATTAGAACCTGGAAGCGTCCGGGACCTGTCAGTGCTGCTGCGGTGGATTGTAAGAAAGGTAAGTTTCTGCTATCTTCGTCCCTGGCTCCTGAGATATTGATTAAAAAACAGAAGGTATCTATTCCAGTTCTGTTTGATAGACTTGCTCTGCAATATCAAGCAGTTTACCAAACTGAAGGTGATCAGACCAATTAGAAAATTATCAGTGGATTCCATCCGTGACTGCAACATTTTGAGCATATTTCAAATTTGCAGCAGTCGATAGGTATATGGCCTGCAATAGGTTAGGTTTCTAGGGATTACATAGTACAGCAAGGTACCCTTAACACATGTACTTGCAGGTTTACTAATAGAAGGTCTAGTGTCCTTACTTCATTTTCACATTATTTATTTAAGTAAAATCAAGTGCACAAGTGCGCAAATGTTCCCTCCTACCAAATGTGTTTTTAGGTTAAGAATTCACATCACTTCTCACTTAAAAGACTATAGCATAAAGGGCCACATTCCTGTGACAGGTTAAAGTCTAAAGAAAATGTGTCCAATATGAAAAAGTAAATCTAAAGGAAAAAACAGTCAGTCTATTGTAACAACTAGTAAACTGTGCCAGTTAATGAACAATGTATTAATTGGCATTTTATTTACAAGCAGACTATGAAAATAGTTTTTTTTGTATAGGCATCCTAGGAATTCTTCAAACTAATGTCCTAAGGAAAATCCACCCTGCTGTCTCTAGCGTATACTAAGTAAAAAATGTTTATAGGTTTACCAGTCCTTCATGAAGAGCAAAAAAGATCTGATCTATTGGTCCAAACCATTACTTACATGTACTAAATGCAGCTTACTAGAGAAGAATCTCACATTGTGAGTGTTCTGGGAAAAAAAGCTTTCACATTAGCAGTAAAGCAGTTTAGTTCTCCTTTAAGGTGGTGAAACACAGTTAAACATTTTTGGCATACAATAATACTTTAAACCGGACTCATGATCAATTTATGTTTTTTTAAATTTCTCATATACGGTAATGGGTGGTATTGATGGCTGTATGCTTTGTACGGCATTTCATATAAATAAACTATCAGGTACACAGCAGCAGGACATAGGTCCACAAGCACCTTGGCACACTAGACTTGAACGTTTCTACATTTATTGTAATATTTTGGTGCCTATTTAAAAAAAAATAATTTTTGTTATTTCCTGTCTGAAGATTGTGCCGACTGTCAATGAAACATTACAATAAATATGTTTATTATTTTATCACCAATGGCTGGCATAAGGTGCTGGTAATTGTATTTAAAAACATCTAGGTCACCAGTGCCACTTTTGGAACAAGGTATAACCCTAGCCTTTATACTGGCTGCACTACTGAACTTCTCTGTACAGTCTTGGGCAGATTTACAAAGAATGCTGATATTGTTTTTTTAGCTTTTCATACGTTATTTAAGAGATGTTGGTGTCAAGTATCCTTGTGTTCAAATATATCAAGAAGGCAGCTTGTACCTGTGTGTCCATTTGCATTCCCAGTCATGGAATTCCAGCCTGGAATTTCCTCACACCCCCTTCATTATCCCTGTGTGATCCTTATGGTGGGATGATATCACCTTTACAAGTTATTTTATGCCTGGAGTCTTAAAAAAGGCCAACGAATGGGACACAAAGCTAGAGATCTATAAATTAAAATGTTATCAAATATAAGTGTAGCTTACCAGTAAAAAGGGTATAATCTGATTGGTTGCTACAAATTAACAGCATGGGCAAAGTGCCTCTTATAAATAGAATCTGAATATCAGCACTATAATTACTAGTTCCTATTGTTAAGAAATCTTGGAGAAACAGATTTTAATTCAAAGCTTTCCTGTTCACATCTGCAGAATAAACATTTGTTCAAAACACGACAAAAATAACAAGATGGTGCTTGATTTGTCACAGATGCTTGGATAATATGGAAAACATGACTGCATTCTGTCTGCTTCAGTTTCATACAATGACACACAAATGATGCAGGATGCTATTTGGTTTCTTCAAAATGATTCTATCCAAAATTGTTTGCACTGTTAACCCCTGGGTACAAACAAGGTTTTTGGGCTGACAGACTGATATTTCTGTGTATTGTGGTGATTTTTGGCTGTCCGTGACCAATTCCGATCATACGATCTTCAATGCAACTTCACAATCGTTGTGTCCAAACTGTCAGCCGTGGTTTATATAAAATATCTTACCATGTGTACCCAGCCTTAGTAGCCTACGCTGATGCACACAAATACTTTTCTTTGAAAGAATGACTTCCGTATATACGTCGATAAACCGACCCGAGTATAACCCGAGGTACCCAATTTCACCTAAAAATCCTATAAAGTTATTGACCCCGAGTATAAACCGGGGTAGAAACTTGGCACTCAAGATGTTTTGGAAACTACACTCCCCTCTAATAAAGCATGCTGGGTTGTAGTTTCCAAACATCTTGAATGCCAAGTGAGGGTGGCATTCAAGATGTTTGGAAACTACAACTCCCAGCATGCTTTATTTGCTGGAGTTGTTAGTTTCCAAACATCTTGAATGCCACCCTCATTTGGCATTCAAGATGTTTGGAAACTACAACTCCCAGCTAATAAAGCATGCTGGGAGTTGTAGTTCCCAAACTCTTGAATCCCCCCCCTCCCCCTCAGTTCAGTTTGTACCTGTGGCCTTCTCCCTGTGGACCTTCTCCCTGTGGACTCCTGTGGACTCTTCTCTTCTCCCTGTGGACTCTTCTTCCTGTGACTCTTCTCCTGGACTCTCTCTCTCTGGACTCTTCTCTGGACCTTCTCCTGGACTCTTCTCCTGGACTCTTCTCCTGGACTTCTTCTATCTTCCTCCATCCATCCGGCAGTACGTATCAGCATTCGCAGCCGCGCGCCCATTCCTGTACTGGCGCGCCTGACGTCCCTGGCCGGCGCCGGTCTGGCGCCGGGCAGTGACGTCAGGCCGGCGCGCCAGTGCAGAAAAGGATCGCGCGCTGCCGGAATGCCAGGTAAGTGGTTGACTCGAGTATAACCGAGTCCGAGTTTTCAGGCTGATTTTCAGCCTGAAAAACTCGGTTTATACTCGAGTATATACGGTAAGCTGGGTACACGCAGGATTCCCGTCTGACATTTTTGTAAAATGACAGATGGGATATGCAAGCTCAGTTATTTTTCAGTGATTAGGCTACACAGACTCCCGAGCGTTGTCTCTATGCACAGCATATACACAGCATAGAGAGAACGTTCGGGACTGTGTGTTTCCCTCAACTGCAGCCGACTCCCTCTATTGGGGGACTACCATGGCTAAGGGAAATTAATGGTATTTCCCGAATGACAGCTTGGCATACAGGAATGTTCGGCGGCCACAACACACACTGCCGATAAAGTCACAATACTCTTGAATCCAACGGTTTAGGGGCTTTGTCACTAGTGTGTGTACCTAGCTTTATAGACAGACAGCTGTTCGTTGCAAAAGTCTAAATACATAGAATATATTTTCTACTTGTCTTCTAAAGGGCAGGGGATGAAACATACACAAATTTACATTTGTGTATGTGTATTTGTAGAACTGCATCTACATTTTCTTTACTAGAACTGCAAATACAAACCTGTGCTTGTCAGTCCCTATAACAGATAATCAGATGCAGAGTCCAAGAACAGCCTAAAAATGTATTGTTATCACTTGAAAGTAACTATTCTAACCAATGGGTGTTTGTAAAAGAATATTTCCAGTGGGGAGCATCTGTTTTTTTGTTTGACTGGGTAGAATTGGTGATTTACGTCCTACACTTAAAGGTTCACTAGCATTTACATACATGATAATATAAGGCTAGTGGTAGGTAGGAACAAACTGACTTATCTTACTTGCCACTTTTGACAAACCATGGTTCTTTGATATACCATACCTTAAGGTCCGAACACACGTCTGACCCGAGCGCAAAACACCCTCGCGACGAAAGACCATTACATCGAATAGTGTGTGTGTATCCGTTCCCTTGGGTGTCTTTCATTAATCTGCCATAGCAGATTGAAGAACTACACCCAAGGGAACATAGTAACATAGTAATTGAGGTTGAATTAAGACATACATTAACCAAGTACAACCTTTATACCCTCCTTTTTAACCCTACCTAACGGTTGATCCAGAGGAATGAAAAACCCAGCTAAAAAGAGGGGGGGAAATTCCTTCCTGACTCCAAATGGCAATCGGAAAGTATCCCTGGATCAACCAGATCTACAGTATATGTATTAATACCAGTAATTCCCAATATAATATAGTATCCCTGTACCAACCAGAACTACAGTATATGTATTAATACCAGTAATTCTCAATATTATATAGTATCCCTGTACCAACCAGAACTACAGTATATGTATTAATACCAGTAATTCTCAACATTATATAGTATCCTTGTACCAACCAGAACTGCAGTACATGTATTAATACCAGTCATTCTCAATATTATATAGTATCCCTGTACCAACCAGAACTACAGTGTATGTATTAATACCAGTAAATCTCAATATTATATAGTATCCCTGTACCAACCAGAACTGCAGTATATGTATTAATACCAGTAATTCTCAATATTATATAGTATCCCTGTACCAATCAGAACTACAGTATATGTATTAATATCAGTAATTCTCAATATTATATAGTGTCCCTGTACCAACCAGAACTGCAGTATATGTATTAATACCAGTAATTCTCAATATTATACTATCAGTATATGTATTAATACCAGTAATTCTCAATATTATATAGTATCCCTGTACCAATCAGAACTACAGTATGTGTATTAATACCAGTAATTCTCAATATTATATAGTATCCCTGTACCGACCAGAACTACAGTATATGTATTAATACCAGTAATTCTCAATATTTTTTTTCGTTTTAGAAACTTATCCAGACCACTTTTAAAGCTATTCAATGAACTTGCCATTACCACATCTGATGGAAGACAGTTCCATATCTTCTCACTGTAAAGAAACCTTTCCTAACCTGAAGATGAAACTTCTTTTCTTCTTATCTTAAAAGATGTCCACGTGTCCTCTGATATGACCTATTAGTGAACAATGCACCAGAGTTTATTGTATGGCCCATTATTATTTATCTATAAAGTAATAATAACCCCGCACAAACATTGCTTCTCCAATGTAAACAGCCCTAACTTGTCTAATCTGCATGAATACTGAACTACTGTAAGTTCATTTCATGTAACTTCCTTGTCATCTGTACAAAGCAAATGTAATCTTTGTCCTAATTTGTTTGCTACCTTATACTCCTAGGACCATTTGTAGCATTTTTTAAAGCATTAAATTACACATTTTCCCACTAATCTTTACATTTTGCCCATCATTTACAGTTTGCTGAGTCTCAGAAATAATTTTGCTGCCACAGGTGGTCCCATTGAAGTGATGAACCCTGAGGATTTGACCAAGGACAAAGTAAGGACAGTGGGAGATGCCTAATGAAACCAAAAAAGCAGACCAAATGTCCAGAAACCCCAGAGGAGGAAGAAGTACATTGAAGCATGAATGATTTACACCCAACCAGGACCCTATTGAAGCATGATATAGGATTGGTCTTTCAACAAAAAAGTAATTTGGATTGGTGTCTGAGTGATGCCGAGTGTTTAAGGTCTGCTCCCAGGACAGAGAAACCCAAAGGACTTTGCTGCAGATTAAATATAAAATGTTTCCGGGGCATCTTCAACTAACAGTGAATTCTATCAGTAATCTCCTTGCAAGCAGAAGGTTTGTGAATAATAACCTATTTGTGTATTGAGGTTTGGGGACTTCTCTGGATGTTAATTTCACAGTGCAGTTTATTATAATTTAAATAGGAAGGAAATAGTTGAATCACACCCGTTTCTCTCATTCAGCCAAATCAAGAATCTGTTTAGATTTTAGATCTATTACATTTTAATAGGATCTCCAAACTTACCACCTGTCTGTTTATTTCATTACTACTGAGCTATGCTAGGGAAAACCATCTATGGCCCTATAGCCAGGCACAGCCATCAAAATGAGTCATAATAACAAAATATAAAAATACATGGGACAGCACTTGCTGTCCCATGTATTTGCCTTTCTACTACTTCCGCTTCTCCTTTGATACATTATTTAGATTGAATATTTCAGTCAATGCAAGTTGTTCTAATATTAAGTAGGTAATTGTTTCAGGCTTGCTCCGCAGTCTGCACGGAGATTGGTTAAGAAAAGCCAATTCTGTGTTCTATTTCAAAGATGATGGAACGTAAACAAGATGAGGTTTGAATATGAAACATGAATTTAGAATTTGCTCATATTTACTTCTTCTCTTACCATACAGAAGGGCTGATTCATTCACAACTACGCATGATATAAAGGTTACAACTGTACACAAGTAAAGCTAATTACCCAGAAGTATTTTCAATTCAAATAAAGTCTCTTAGAGGAAATTGAAAAGGTCCATTCTTTGCAGGCTGCGAGTATTGCATAGAAATTACCAAGACCGAGGTGATATACAGCAAATCATAAAGCGTACCTAACAGCAAACATTTGTTGAACGGAAGTTAATGCAAGCTAACATTCCATGCTGTTAATACACTAAAGCACATTGAAGGTAACGCCTAGCTTAGTGAATTCCAATATTTGCATTTACAGCTGTTGGTAAAATACTATAAGCGGTACGATTCAGCTGCTGATTATATATCGAAGCACATTGGGAATTGCAGTCCAGAAAGAGAAAATAGCTTAATAAAATATAGCAATGCAATAAATCATTAACCCCCTATTTACATCCCCATAAACTTATTTTTGCTTGCACTTTATACCAGGTCTTAGAAATGTCATACAGAACCAACGCTATTCCTGTATTAAACCTCATTACCTTCTGTGCTCACAAATTCTCCCCACTTGCTACAATCGCCCTAAACCTTAGACAGTCTACTACATATCTGCAAAATACACATTGAGCATGAAGATTGCACTACAGCGTATTCTTGGTGATTGCAACTCTCAAGCCCTGAATGAGTCTATCAATGTTTCTATTCACACGGAACCTGCAAACGTTTCCATAATAAGCCACACAGGCAATTACTTTGTACATGCCTTTTGTTTCTAATCATGTAAATTCACCTGCAAAAATGAATGAAATTCTACAGAACGTATTTAAAACACTACAGCCAAGTCCTAAAGCTGTACATAAAAAGATTATGCTCATTCTCCTACAAATGCCTCTGTAACTATTGTTCTGCCCAAATAGGTGATCCATCACCAACCTTGAGACAATCAGTGGTAGAGCACAACGATCTTTCAGGCAAACCCACTGAGCAGACAGGCTATTAATTTAGTCATGCAGCCAAGGTGTAGTTGTCAGCAGTTTGAAATATCCGATGGCACATAAATAGGTAAAATAGACCAAAATGACCAATGTGGATAGGACAACATCTTGTTGGATTGGCCATCACACACACAAGGACATTCACTCTAAATGGGAATATTCACTCCAAAAGGGGCCAATATCGGTGCTTGTAATTATCTCCAAACCCAGAAACACATGGGCCCTCCAAAGGAAGAATTAAAATTCTCCTTCCGCTATTTCAGGAGAAGTACCAAAGGCTTAGATTGTAAGCTCTTCAGGGCAGGAATCTCATTCTTAATGTGTCAAGGCTGCACTTGTATCAATATATATATATCCCTTATATTATATAAATATATTTATATCTCCATAGGAGATTGCATTAAGTTTTTAGGAGCTGGGGGTATAGGATATTACATATAGGAAAGGTGTATATGTATGTGTGTACTCTCAATGTAAATCTCACTGTTACCATTTAAATGACCACCAGTAAATGTATATAAAGAATAGCACTGACTTATATTAGGTACAACACAAAAAATACAAAATACATAAACTTACTTACAGAGCTGAGATCCCTATTTTATAATGGAATGGTCAAATGTCAGCTTAAACCACACCCCTGTGTCTGCTCTATGTTACAGGAAGTGTTATCCAAAAAAGGTTATTGTCTGCTACACAGGATGTGATGTGTATTGTAATGGACATATACACCAAGGCTCCTTATGAACCACCTCCAGCCTGCAGGTGGTGTCAGTGAGTGATAAAATACAAGACATCCCTGCTCTCTATGGTAGGAGGAGAGAAAGTGAAAGTGGATTGTGGTGTGTGCTTTGGAGTGATATTGACTGCAACACAAGATCCCGTGTATAAGATCCTGTTACCACCTGTTGGGAGGACAGATCATTGGACAGACAATTTACCTTATTGGATACAAACTCTGAGGCAACAGATAAGTGTACATCAACTTACAAGGACACACAATATACAGGCCTGGTCAATATTGAAAGTGGTACACCATAGACCGGGACACCCCTGATTATTGCACATGTTATGTGGGGAACCTGTTTATGTGCACTGTCTGCTTTGTGCCAGACCACCAGAGTAACCCACTGTGTGCCATTCTACCCATAATCCTTCCATAAAGCAGTGATCTGGTACAAGTTGGTGGCAGCGGTGCTGGTAATACCATTTATTCTCCCTGTTTTCTCTGTATGTTTGTTCTCTGTATGAAGCTATGGAGGCTGCTACTGATAGTATTGATTTAAATCCTCCTGTCCTGGTAACTGCAGATGAAATTCCCCAATTAGACTCTGTAGCTCTACCAGGCTCAATTGCCAAACCTATTTTTAAATCTGATCCATTTGATGGGGTAACTAGGGAGTGGACTGATTGGCTAGAACAATTTGAATTGGCAGCCACTATTAACATCCCAGTTTCACCTCCTGTTGTTACTGAGATCAAATATCATCTGCATAATGACGGGGCCATGTGGTTGTGGTCAGGAAATACGTTTGCAGTGTGTGGCCAGCATTACACAGTGAAATTAATATTCCTTGCTAGTATAGGCATTTCAGTAATAGAAATAACACAAATAAATTAATTTGCCGTATTTAGTTGCTGCTGATTATGCTCAAATACACAAAACATTCAAAAAATCCACTTCCTGTATTTCCTTTATGTTTCACATACTATTTATTGTCAGGAATAATCTTTTATAATTCAATAGCTATAAATCATTTAGCCTTCTCATAGGATAAATATTTGTTGTAGTTCCCAGTATTCTGTTGCCTGTTCTCCTACAACAGTTCAGCATCTCTGCCAGTTTAATGCATCATCCCAAAGTGCCCTCCCTTTTGTATAGACACACATATGACTGTATAGCTACAAACCTTGATGAGGCTCCTTTCTGTTGTACTGGCTGAGTAAGATGTCACTGCTTCCCAAACGAAAGATCATACGGTAATCTCCACCTTGATCGTATTGCTGTATAAAAGGTTCCCATTGGACAATCTGTTTGCACCTTTCCAGGTTCTCAACAGGAACCTCCAGATCAGTTTAAGATTATTTGCTAAACATAGTCTATGTCGGTTAAATAAAATTCTTACACAATCTCCATGGAATCCTGAGTAAACTATTCTTCAGTATCCAAGGAAACTGTCAAAAATAGATTGCCCTGCATATAATCTTGCTTCGATGCAGGCCTTCCTTCAAAGCATAGTAATATTATAATATCTTGTTATATATGAATAATTTCCTCCTGCCACAAGAAGACTTATTAAATATACAGAACTCTAAGGAGGGCAGAAATATCTCGCAAAAGCCTGTTACATACTCAGATCCAAAGGGAGATAGATTATCACGATGTTTATGCCACAGGGTGTGGAGGTTTATCCACTTTCGACTATTTATGTATCTGCCAAGAAATTTTTCATCTTTCTCCAAGTTTGCAAAACTCTAAAAGCAAGTTTTCTCTACAAATGATATTATGACTCCGATTGAAAGAGTTTCTTATTATCTGCAGGTTTATTTTTCATAATCCATGCAGGGAGATTGCCGTTGTTTAATCATTTGGGAGATAAGGAATGTTAATAAAACTGAAATCTATGTGAAGATTGCAGATTTATCGCTTTAACAGGCAAATTGTGTTGTCTTTTTGTGGCTTATATCTTGGCGGCAGTATAATATGCTGACATTTTAAAACATGGATTAAGCCAAAACCTTTGCATTTTCCCAAACATTTTACGGACACTTTCCATTAGTTCTTAGTACAAATCACTCTCAGTGAAAACAGAAGAGCTACTACAGGGCTCTATCATTGTGTACATGTACTCAGCCCTCCTATCAAGATATTTCCAGAGGAGTGGGGCGGCTTTGCAGATTCTGGAACTGACGGTCAGTATGTTTTTTTTTTACAGACTGTACATTTATAGGTGATACAGTTCATAGACACACTAATATTTACTGATACAGGGTCTAGGGTTGGTATGTGTATAAAACAAAGATTCTAGAGATTGTTTGTTCCATAAAAATTGCCCCTTTCAGGGATAGGACAAATGCTCCACCTCTTGAAGGCCCAAAGGAATGTACTATAGATAGACAGTAAAAACACAAGTACAATATATAGAATACCGTATATACTCGAGTATAAGCCGACCCGAGTATAAGCCGAGGTACCTATTTTTACCTCAAAAATTAGGAAAACCACATTGACTCGAGTATAAGCCGAGGGTTGAAATTGACCAATACTGCCTTCTGTAGCCATGTGCATTTTATTGCATACTGGTAGCCATGGGGATTACTGGTAGCCATGGGGATTACTGGTAGCCGCGGTGACTATCGGACGCAGCTGCTTTTGCCGCGACCGACAGTCCTTCCTCCTGGCCGACCGTTCGAAAGTACCGAACGGTCGGTCAGGAGGAAAAATCGATAGGTGTGTACCCAGCTTTAACGTCACTTCAGATATTCTTCATTGCATGACACTAGGACCTCAAACACCTTAGGTGGAGATTTAAATAGTGAGAGTTTCTTTGTCGGGCTGGAGAGCAGACTCTACTCTCCTTGAGTTTATAATGTTACTATGGAGCTTATTTAAAAAGGGGTAAACCAGGGGTAGACCATTAAAAAGATAACATCTGATTGGTTCCTGCAAATTTACTGCACAATATATGTATGTTATATTATGTTTCTCTATCAATCCACTTCCAGTTGCTCTATCAATCCACTTCCTGTTGCTCTATCAATCCACTTCCAGTTGCTCTATCAATCCACTTCCTGGTGCTCTATCAATCCACTTCCTGTTGCTCTATCAATCCACTTCCTGTTGCTCTATCAATCCACTTTCTGTTGCTCTATCAATCGATTTCCTGTTACCCTGTCAATCTACTTTCTATTCTGTAGTAACAAACTCTCATATCTTGTTACACAGTTGCAATTCTGTCCAAGGACAGACCCAGTAAGGATCATGATATTATAATACGTTCTGAACAACTATTTATATATTCAACAATCTAATTTTCTAATTCAATACATTTGAGCAAGCACAATAAGTGCTGAGTTTACGTGACCTTTCTATGTGAGAGATATCAATGTTATCTGTATGTTATTTACCGGAATATGTTCCCAAGGTCGACTCTTTAAAAATCTTTTGTCTCTGCGGCAGGATTTAGACACAATGGACCAATGTTCCCTCCTTAGATATGTCACCAATTCCAAAGCTCCTCCAGCTAAGAGAATATATGAATAATATCAATTATATTATTTATCTGAAATCACATTTCTTCCTACACATTATGATTTACTGTAATATGTAGGTTGTCGATTCAAATTAACTCTGCAAATGAAACCTATTCAAAATACATTGGGAGGCAAATTTACAAATTGTGATACTGTGCCCTTGACTGACAGCCTAAAATACTAATCGATATTGGGGATTTACAATGCTGTCCTTATATTGCAATGCAGTCGATGGTCAACATACCTATACTGCCTGTTATTTTACTACTGCATGGTATCCTCGTGGGTGTCCATTTTGTTTTTTCTGACTCCTTTGGACTTTTTCAATTTTGGTTGGAATTTTCTAACAATTACTTAGTAATTAGTAAAATAGCCATGGGGGAAAAATAAGTTTCTTTCTTCTCTACCAGCTTGGGATTGAGCATCCACTTCCTACCTATAAACCCACTTCCTGTTGCTCTATGAATCCATTTCCTGTTACTCTATCATCCCACTTCCTGTTGCTCTATAAACCCACTTCCGGTTATTCTATAAACACACTTCCTGTTACTCTATAAACCCTGGATCAACCAGGACTACAGTATATGTATTAATAATACCAGTAATTCTCAATATTATATAGTATCCCTGTACCAACCAGAACTACAGTATATGCATTAATACCAGTAATTCTCAATATTATATAGTATCCCTGTACCAGCCAGAATTACAGTATATGTATTAATACCAGTAATTCTCAATATTATATAGTATCCCTGTACCAACCAGAACTGCAGTATATGTATTAATACCAGTAATTCTCAATATATGATATCCCTGTACCACCAGAACTCAAGTATATGTATTAATACCAGTAATTCTCATATTATATAGTATCCCTGTCCAAAAAACTACCAGTATATGTATTAATACCAGTATTCTCAATATTATATAGTATCCCTGTACACCACGAACTGCAGTATATGTATTAATACCCAGTAATTCTCAATAGATATAAGTATCCCCGTACCAACCAGAACTACAGTATATGTATTAATACCAGTAATTCTTCTTATTATAATGTATCTCTGTACCAACCAGAACTACAGTATATGTAATTAAGGGCATGTCCACCCCCAAAACTAGAATTTAACCCACTACTGGCCCCACTGTGTAGTGTAATAAAATCCTTACCTTACACCCCTGCTCCAAATGGTTCTCCTGTAATGTTCCTCCAAAGTCCAGAAAACTGACCACCAGGAGCACTGCAGGAAGGGAAATTGTTTACACCTCTGAGGTGTCCTCTGAAGAGGTTTTTGGCTTGCTCATAGCAGCCCTCCCCCTTCCCCCGTTTTCCTCTCCCTCCTCCTAGTGTAAAACCCCTTTGGGGTACTGTAGGGCTTCCTCCCCCAACCCCTATATTAATATGTGCAGACACTCCCCCAATCATTACTTACCTTACCTCTCTCCCCCAGCGTTCTCCACTGCCGGCAGCCAATCACGGGCAGGGCTGCCGGTCCGCTGCCGAACAAAATCACATATGTCCAAACAAACAAATAGGTAGCGCCGGCACTCGCTATCTCCCCGATCTATGCCGGCAACGGTCGAAGGCTTCCACATAAACCTTCACAGCACAAACAAGTATAGATAGGACGGCACTTGCTTCGTTAAAATCCTCAAGTTTTATTTCATATCGGTTAAAAGACCAAAGCTTCATTAGCCTTAAACGCTCATCGGCAATACACAGTTCAGGTATGGAGTTTCGGGTCACATGACCCTTTTTCAAATACTTTGACAAAATCACCTTTTCAAAACTTTTGAACAAAATCACATAGCCATGAGAAAACAAAAGCTGTACCCTGTAACACAGAGAATCCTCTTGATTTCAGTGGGTGGGCAATTGTTGTTCTGCTCACTCAGATCAGCCCAGACTGCAAGGCAAATTGAAAAAGGCTGCACAGAAAGGTATCCAGGGCACATCGTGTATGGGATGTGTATGAGGCTTTCTATGGGGCGTGTATGGGACTTCTATGGGCTGTGTATGGAAATTTGTATGGGGCTGGTGGGATTTTCTATGGGGCTGTGCATGGTACTTTCTATGGGGCTGTGTATGGGACTTTATATGGGGCTGTGTATGGGACTTTCAATGGGGCTGTGTATTGGACTTTCTATGGGACTGTGTATTGGACTTTCTATGGGGCTGTGTATGGGACTTTCTATGGGGCTGTGTATGGGACTTTCTATAGGACTGTCTGTATACTGTTTGTATATGGGATTCCAAAACTGCACCGCATATTCCAAATGAGGCCTTCCCAGTGCATTGTAAAGAGGGAGAATAGTATTTTTCTCTCTTGAAAATATTCCCCTCTTTATACAAGACAATATCTTGCTAGCTCTAGCAGTGGCTGCCTGGCATTGTTTGTTACAGCTAAGTCTGTTATCTACTAGAACCCCCAAATCTTTTTCAATTAGATTCCCTTACCACAGAGTTATTTATGGTGTAGGTGGCACAGGGATTATTAAATCCCAAATGCATCACCTTACATTTATCAACATTGAATCTCATTTGCCATTCTGCTGCTCATTTTGATAATCTATCTAGGTCTGCTTGCAGCAATTGCACATCATTTAAACTTTCAAAAGCTTTGCATAGTTTAATGTCATCAGCAAACAGAGACCTTGCTCTCAATGCCCCCTTCAAAGTAATTTATATACAGATTAAAAAGAAGTGGTCCCAGTACGGAACCCTGAGGCACTCTACTTAAGCCCACATAGATTTAGCTCCATTGACCACCACTCTCTGTTTGCGATCCAATAATCAATTCTCTATCCATGTACAAATGTTTTTTTCTAGGCCAACAGTCTTCAGTTTTTACATTAGTCACTTATGCGGCACAGTATCAAAAGCTTAAGCAAAATCCAAGTATACCACATGCCTGAATCTAAAGTTGTCTGACACAATCTATTTCTCATAAATCCATAGACTACTACTAGTCTAATAAGATCAGTTCTGGAGACAAAGTCAAGGATACGCACAATTATCGTCCGAAACAGCCGTTCATCACATGTGTGAACAAACTCGGTGGCTGTGTGTCGGGTGTTAAATCGTTTGTGTGTACAAGTCCTCTCTAAATCTGATTACTGCAGTTGCTTGTTTATACCATATTAGTAAGATAAAAGTCTATTTCAATCTCCATTGTCAATAATCTTTTTCCTGTCATCCTTGGGTGTTTCATTTAAGATTCTCGGAAATCTCCTTTCTACCCATTCATAAACCTCTTCCAAATATATGCAAAACCTTACTGGAGAGTGTGAAGTTTGGAGGTGGAAAGCTATGTATCCTCCCTGTGTAACATTCACAGCCTCCTGTTAGCATGTTAGGAAAAACACAAAGAAAACAAGGCAAACTTTCCTGCACTCATATTTTACATTTTTAAGTTTCAGCAGATTGAAATCTATAAATATAATTAAGCTGGCCATACATGTGTCTATTCTTTGTAATGTGTGCTGTAAGGCACATACTCTCATACGACTGACCTCCCACGTTCTTTCTATGTAATGTCTACTTCTACAAGTAAAGGTAATGTTGTTAAGGTGCATACATATTAGCAATGTTAAGGTTAAAGGGGAACTGTGGTCTCCAAGCAAGTTGAGTTCAGTTTCCTACCTTTAAAACGAGCCATCAACCACCTCTCTACGTGCTCCACAACCCAAGATATAAATAAAAAACTGACTAACAAGTTAATGGGTGGGAGGCTGACATGTGACATTCCTAAGGCTTCTCCTGCACAGTGCCGCCAGCGAGCACAGCCTCAGACTCCCTTAGTGTTTGAGGGAGACAGGAAGTCCCTCCTCCTCTCTGCTGTGTGAAGTCCTGACAGAGTAGGTAAGGGAATGTACAGCCCTTCTCTCTGACTGTGAAAATAGCCTTTTCAGGCAGAGTTCTCACTCTGCCAGAAAAGGCTGTTTCCACAGAGTTTTCTGTAGGGGGGGCCCATTTGCTTATATAACCCAAAGCACTAAAAAATGATAAACTAGTTTAAAAAGAAAGTATTACTAACTTCAAAGGGTGAGGGGGTTCATTGCTTTCAGATTATTATTTAATAATACAAATAGAACTTATCTTTCTATTTTGAAAAAAATAACTTTGATAATATAACTTTTGCCAAATTTTCATTCTTACTTCATCATGCCAAACTCCAGGAAGCAATCAAAACAGTTTTTCCCTATAAAATAATTTTAACTAAGGTCTATTTTGTATTATGCATCACAAAAATGAAGATGAATAAAAAGGCAATTTTCCCCCTCAAAATAAAGCTGATTCTTTGAAAATCTCATCCAAAGAAATGACTTCAGGAAAACTACACTAGAAAACCTCCTATGTGAGAACAAACAGCTGAAGTCATTGCTTTAGGCAAGTTAATATTATCGTCAAAGATCGGGACAAGTTTCAGCACATGTAAAATAAACGAGATCATGAAGCCAACTTTTACTATAGTATCCGCTGGAATTTTACAAACATTAGATGAAACAGAGGCCCCACTTTTTCCCATCATAAAGAAAGACGAAATCACTTGCATTAACCAGGTTTATTCAGCAAGTTTTCCTCCCTTCTTGAAAATCTAGCTGTGCCATTTGCAGCTGGCAAAAATCAAAGGTATTGTTCAACAGTTTGATCTTGTGGCCAATGCACAGGATCAACCAAGATTTACTTACAAAGCGTGTATTGAGTGGCTGTATAAGCCCCTATGGGAAGTACCGTATATACTCGAGTATAAACCGAGTTTTTTCAGGCTGAAAAATCAGCCTGAAAACTCAGACTCGGTTTATACTCGAGTCACCACCTTACCTGAGCATTCCGGCAGCTGCAATCTTTCTGTGTACTGGCGCGCCGGCCTGACTTCACTTCCCGGCGCCAAGCCCCGCCCGGGCAGTGAGACGTCAGCCGGCGCGCCAGTGCACAGTGCACAGAAAGATCGCGCGGCTGCCGAATGCTCAGGATAACCGCACAGTACCTGCCAGGAAGATGGAGGAGAGCCCACAGGAAAGAGACCGAGCCCACATAGGGAGAAGAGACCACAGGGAGAAGAGACAGGTACAAACTGAACTGGGTGGGAGGGTGAGGGGGGCATTCAAGATGTTTGGGAACTACAACTCCCAGCATGGCTTTATTAGCTGGGAGTTGTAGTTCCAAACATCTTGAATGCCAAGTGAGGTGGCATTCAAGATGTTTGGAAACTACAACTCCCAATAATAAAGCATGCTGGGAGTTGTAGTTCCCAAACATCTTGAATGCCACCCTCACTTGGCATTCAAGATGTTGGAAACTACAACCCCTAGCTAAAAGCTGCTGGGAGTTGATTTCCCAAACATCTTGAATGCCAAGTGAGGGTGCATTCAAGATGTTTGGGAACTACAACTCCCAGCATGCTTTATGAGCTGGGAGTTGTAGTTTCCAACATCTTAATGCCAAGTTTCACCCTCGGTTTATACTCGAGTCAACAACTTTTATTAGGATTTTAGCTGAAATGGGGTACCTCGGTTTATACTCGGTCGGTTTATACTCGAGTATATATATCTCTGGGGGCTTATAATGTTTTCTTTATACGTATGTGCCACAATCAGAGCACACTTGTATCGTTTAGCGTGTGCTATCACTCACACTTAACCTCTGTATTTATGGTTGTGCAACACCAATACATGGTTATTACAGATTTACTGACACTTCTGTTCAATTGGTCCTATTGATTCTGATGGTCAGAAGCAATTGGTCGAAATGTAAATTATGGATGATATTTTTATCAACTAAAATGTCTGTCCAGGTGATTAACTGACCGAAGTGTGTACCAAGCCCTTAGTCAACAAAGGTGGGTACATATACTAATCGCCCTTTATTGTTAGTGTGTGTAGCGCATTTCCGAGCACACCCGAGGCCGATACCTTCACCATCGGCCCTGCGATCGTTCGTAAATGCCTGAAAATTTCCTAGCCCGCGATGTCCTCTTTAAATAAAGTAGAGGGAGTCGGCCCACAGCCGAGGGAAATTTGCAGTGTGTTTTCCCTATGTTTTACAAAGGGAGAACAGCGGTACTGTGTGTAGAGGGATTTTTAGAGAATCTTTAGAAATCTTGCAGATTCAGTCTGTCATTATTTAAAGATGTATACCCAGCTTAAAGGGCATGTCCATCCCTGTAAAAAATGTTTTGCCATACAGTAGTGTTCCTTTCCCCAGCCCCAACCGCTATAAAAGATTTTTCAGAAAGTCCCCCGATAAGTACTTACTTTACCTCTCTCATCCACCGCACTGCCGGCCTTCTGCTTGCATGAAACTGCAAGCAGGGGGCCGACCAGCAGCTGCGTCCCTGATTGGCTGAAGGCAGCCAATAATGGACGCGGCTACTGGCTGCTCAGAACGCCGGGGGAGAGAGGTAAGGTAAGTAGAGTTCGGGGACTTTCTTAAAAATCTTTTATAGTGGTTGGGGCTAGGGGAAATACCACCATATGGCCAAGGGTTTTTATGGTAGGGGGAAGGATCGCAAAACGGGAGGGAGAGAGAGGGAGAAATGAGGGGGAGGCCTGCAGTGTGCATGCCAAACTTATCCCGGTGGGAGACAGGAGGCAGAGTCCTATATGGACTCTGCTATCCTCTTGGTGGTCAGTTTTTGGGACTT
Organism: Hymenochirus boettgeri; assembly: GCA_019447015.1. NCBI lineage: Eukaryota > Metazoa > Chordata > Amphibia > Anura > Pipidae > Hymenochirus > Hymenochirus boettgeri. Next base: position 161,664,916 of record CM033476.1, read on the forward strand.
TGGGGGGGGGGGGGATTACAGAGAACCATTTGGAGCTGGGATGTAAGGTAAGGATTAATTACACTACAGAGTGGGGCCAGTAGTGGTTAACTTATAGTTTTGGGTGGACATGCCCTTTAAGGCTTTGGTTTACCATACATTTAACGTTTAGGTTTAGAAGAAGTCAAGGCCTCCTGTCTGAACTCTGATTTTACCAAAACATCATCAGAGTTGCCGAGTTCTATAAGTGCTGTAAATGGAAATGTGAAATCTTTATTATATCAGAAAAATAGACAGATCGCAAGTGAACTGACGGATTTACCAAGCTGTGTAGGTCGGGTCTGTGTTTAGAACTAGGAGAGCACACTGAATAGTCTGTGTCACAGCTCTTGTAAACCAGTGTTGCCAAGTAGCCACCGAACAAACCAAAAATCCAATAACCCACATTAAATTTATGTTACCACATGGTTACAGCTTTTTAACTCTGTGTGGGTTATTTATTTGGTTTATTCTTGATTTATTGATACTTTCAGGATTTAACACCAGATTGATATCTTCCAGAGTGTGCATATAGCAGGTAATCTATGTTCTGTTTCCCAGCACTGTCCCTTCTATATCTTAAAAAGTGTTTCTCAAACAGTGTACAACTCCCAGCATTCCCTGCCTTTCCTCTGTAATTGAGGAATGCTGGGAGTTTTCAAACATCTGGGTACACCATTTGAAAATTCCTGAAACTATTTCCAGTAAATGATACAATCCATGTATATTTTCTTGATCTGATGGTAAATAAGTATCAAAGAAAAAACTAGTTTCAGCTCCCTATTATGTTGCAGTGTGTTGGTGTGACTAACTGTAACAATTTCCTTCAGTATCTTAAGGCTAACATGTGTAGAACATATGGTCAGTGACCACACTGTGTAATACTGGAATGTCGGGAAATAAAACTCCATCAGGGTTATTCAATAAAGTTCTATCGTTTAAATGGTGCAATTTTGCCCCAACCAATCAGATGTTAGCTTTCAAATGTTCAAAGACCTGATTGGTTGGGGCAAAATTAGCACCGTTTTAAACGATAAGAACTTTTATTGAATCTCCCTGCATGTTAGAAAATATAATTTCCCAACAACCAAATCAAAATTAGAGGTGAGGTACAAATTACTGCCTTATATTAAGGTGCTCTTCCTTCTGAAAGAGTGTTGTTCTGAACTTTAGTTGCCCTTTAAGGGCCAATACTGTCGACGGTACCCTAATCTTTAGCATGTGTACACATTTCCGAGCACTCCCAAGGCTGATAAACGTTCCCCAGAAATTTCCCTTGACCACGGTCCTCTCCCTGTTCTAAAGTATAGGAGTCTGCCACGGCTGAAGGAAATCAGTATGTCCCCAGTGTTCTCCCTATGCTTTAGTACGATCGTTAGAAAATGACGGAAAGAATCTTGCAGGTTCTGTTTGTCATTTTTCAAAGATTGTGCAAGTGTTTATCCAGCTTAACTACTGACAACTGCCTGGTCCATCATTTTGCGGTTGTATTAGACTGTAATAGTGTTCTGGGTCTAACCTGATGGCCAGCAGAACCGTGAAAAGATGGATGTCAATTAATATAATTATCAGGCTTTTGTCTAGTAAATATATATTGGGCCAGATAGCTCAGCATAGCCTTCACCATATAATATGTGTTCTATATAAAATGCAGCTCAAATGCAATGAATTAAGTATGGAATGTTGCACAGTGATAACCATTTGTGCATTTGTCAATATAAAAACATTTTATCTTTAAAAAAGCACAGAAATAGTCTACTCTCCTCATTGTAGTTATTAATTAAGTAGTTAGTTATTGCAGATAATTATTTTATGCTGCAGACTCCTTGGGCATACAGTTTAAATTAAATCTACATAAGCATGTAAAACACTGGTTTTAGATGTGCCTGTTTTTGAGTCCACCGCTGTGGTCATGTAGTATTTTCTTTTATTACTGAACTACCTTTAAACAACTTTGAAAACATATCCTGTATCCTTACGGAAGATATATCTAATCCCATACCTATTATAGGTATGATTACATTCACGTTTCTAAAATTTTCAGGGTGAACGCTCATGGTTCTCTGGTAAAGATATCTCACTCACTGGAGAGACCAATTATCCAGAAAAAGGAAATTTTCACTTTGTGCTAGGTTCCACTTTCACGCACAGTGGCGCATGCAGGATTTGCGTTCCGGGCTAAATCATGTTATTGGCACGCATGCGATCCGCATGAAAGTTGGACCAGACCGCAGCGACATAGTGGCAACTACCCGGTAGCATTGCATTGGCATGCGAACCCGAAGCGTGAACGGAGCGCAAATCGTGCTCTGAAACCGCAGTAGTGGGGCCTAACTATGGTCCTGCAGGTTAACAGCAGGCAAATGCCAAAGGAAAACACAATCTTATTTTGTATTGTTTACATTTTAGCTCTCTCTGTCCAGAGAAATTCCAATCACAGTCTTTAAGGCTGGGTACACACCAGCCGAGTTTTTGTCTCAACTGAACGATCACTGAACGCTCAGTCGGGACAAATGACTTTCGGTCGTGGAAATAGTGCCCGTGGCCGACAGTGCGCGTGACTGATTGTGCAGTCTTATAGGCAAACCGCACAATCGGCCATGATTTCCGACAGTCCCTATTGCCTGTTTGTCCGTTACGGTTGTGGCTGGCTACCCCCACCATCAGATATCTCCACAAACCGACCAATATATGATGTGTACCCGCCTAAGATTCTGTCTTTCATATTTCAAAGATGTGGCTAAACACAATCCTAAAGGGTATCTCTTATATAAAGTTAGGGAGATCATTCCGAACGAACATACACCCAGGCTGACCGCGACTGAGTGAAATCGTTCCGTAACAATTGCTTCTGATGCAGACGCTGAACATTCCTCTGAAATGGTCATTTTACAGGTAACAACAGTACCAGAAAAAGACAGATCCCGTCAGTAATGACACTGTATACGGCCTGCTTTGAGCTATTCATAAATAACAAATGTTTGTTTAGAAAGTTTTATTTTACATTTTAAATACTTTATGATGGGTTAGGGATTTCACATATACAGACATGTTATACATCCATTTTAAATTCTTCAAGATGCCAAATTGTCCAGAACTATAGGACAGATGCACAGTTTGCCAGAATTGAGCATGGTGAGCAATGCTAATGCTTGTTTGTATTTGGAGGACAGATATTTAAAGGGTACCCATGGTCTCCATACAAGTGGCCTTATTATAAAGAACATATTCCTGCCTTTAAAAAGACTGCAGGTCATAGGTCCAGATGCAATCTATTAAAATTTACAGCAGTACAAAGGGTGGTGTTTCCAGCTAACCCAGTGGGCTGTGACATCACCAGCAGGGGCGTCTTGAGTTTGGGCCACCTGACCAAACTTTTGAATACTGCCCCTATGTACCTCTAATTGCCATGAAGTGTGCCACCCAACCAGGGCGTAGTGCCACCGCAATGGGCGTAGTTGAATGCAGCTGTTTTTTAACATACCCTGTTTTTAAACAGCTGATCGTGTGTATGAATGAAACATGCGCGTGATCAGCTGTTTAAAAGACTAGACCCAACTAGGAAACATACGCGGGGTTGTGGGCTTGTGGCGGGTCCTCCTACTCTCCTCCCCCCCGCGACAGACTCCAGTTGCCCATTTGTATATGTATGACCTCCTCCATTTGACACTTTCAGCTTAGCAAAAGAAGATGGAATCAATTTGAATGTATACTTCTTTTCTCAGAGGTTCTGGGTATTAATTAGGAGAAATGTGTTTAAAGCTGGGTTATCCTGTCACATTCAGCCATTCTTCTGGACTTTACGGCAAGAATGATAAATTAGCTCTCTAAACAGTTCACAGCCTGTGCATCAAAAAAATGAAACGCAAGTTCTGAAATATTAAGTAGCACAATCCAGAGTAACTACAATAAATATTTATTTTTGAAAGTCAGACTTCTGTAATCAGCACAGAAACGATTATTTTTTAGGGAACCATGCACCCCCTGCTAATCTGTGGCCCTTATATGATAACTGCTTGAAATGAATCAGAAGTCAATCGATAGAAGGGTAATGGGAATTGAATCTTTCTGATTTAAAATAAGTTCAAAAGATAATATTATATCTATGTGTGGTGTGTGTTGTGTGTGTGTGTGTGTGTTATTGAGAGATTTACATCTGTTGTGAAAAAACAAAACATTGTATAATGAAAAAATACATGTTAGAATATGTGATATTTAGTATATACTGTATTATGCAATATATAACACACATTCACAAACAACAGTGTTTTCCAACCAATGTAAATGTCAATAAATGTTTGTGGTTTTATACCCATATACACATCTATTATACTCATATACATACATTACATCCATATATACAACATCACATTCATTGTACATATATACTTATATAACACCCATTGTACATATATACATACATTCCATCCATTGTACATAAAATAATCTATCCATTGCACATATATACATAATTCCCATCCATTGCTCATGTATACATATATTCCATCCATTGCACATGTATACATATATTCCATCCATTGTACATGTATCCATATTACATCCATTTTCATACATACATATTACATCCTTGTACATACATACATACATTTCAATCCATTGTACATACATACATATATTACATCCATTGTACATACATACATATTTTAATCCATTGTACATACATATACATACATACATACATGTTACATCCATGCATACATACATGTTACATCCTTGTACATAACATATATTACTATTGTACATACATGCATATATTACATCCATTGTACATACATATATTACATTCATTGTACATACAATACATTACATCCATTGTACATATAACATATATTACATCCATTGTACATACATCCATTACATCCATTGTACATACATACATATATTACATCCATTGTACATACATACATATTACATCCATTGACTACATACATACAATTTCATCCATTGATACATACATATATCTCCATTGTACATACATACATGTTACATCCTTGTACATATATACATATGTACATTTTGTAACATTCATACATTTTACACCCATTGTACATACATACATATATTACTTCCATTGTACATACATGCATATATTACATCCATTGTATAGACATACATATATTACAACCCACTGTACTACATACATATATTACATCCATTGTACATACATACTAAATTACATCCATTGTACATACTATATATATATTACATCCTTGTACATACATACATATATTACATCCATTGTACATACATACATATATTACATCCATTGTACATACATACTATATTACATCCATTGCACATACATACATATATACATCCATTTACATACATACATATATTACATGAGGCGTAGTTTTACTAACCATCATAACCAACAAGCATAATTTGCAGGCATTGATGACCTTTGAGGATTGTTGAACCTACATACAAGTTTGTATTCATTTTAACAGATCATCGTAACCATAAGCATTTGGCATGTTACATTTTATCAATATGCAAATCACACACAGACACAACCACACACAGACACACACACCACACACACACAGACACACGACCTGAGATAAGTTGCGATCGGGAGAAAGAACTGAGAATCTACTCCACCCTTCCACCAATTCTGCAGCGAAGCAAACAGCAGCGACCACAGGAAACTCTGTAACCAAAGTGACAATGAACAACACATTAGCGATGATCCGGGGGGTGACAGTCCCGTCACTCGGTCTCCCCCACTGCTGCGCTTTACTTACCGTGTTCACCATCTTATTAAACAAGGGAGAGTTTGTCGGACACCCTTCTGCTCCGTTCTCCACTTTATTTCGCTCCGTCCAGGGGGCTCATTGAGATCTTCCCATCTGAGATTCGGAATGAACTGTTCGGCGGGGGGGGGGGGGTTCTAAGTGAATCTACAAAAAACAAAGGCCACACTAGTTTGAAATAACTGTAAAGTGGCCCAGAGGGTGCAGAGCGGGAGCTGAGGGCAGGTACCTGCTTACACTAAACTCCTCCGCCTGCACAGCGGCACCTCGGCTCCATGCAATGTACAAGGAGCTGAAAGTAGGCATGGAGGGGGACGGGGGCGGGGCCTCGGCCTTGACTGTCAATCAGAACCCTACTCTACAGTGGGCTATAGGGAGAGTGGACAGTGGAGGGAGTGTTATATATAAAGACTATTGATCAATTATTTCACAATCGACAGTACATACACAACATAATAACATGCCACTGTCTATCACCTCCATGTATAATAAGTATCCGTCATTTTAAAGGGCATGCCCACCCCCAAAACTATAGTTCCCCCCCACTACTGGCCCCATCATGTAGTGTAGTTTAATCCTCCTCACATCCCAGCTCCATAAGGTTCTCCTATAGTCCCCCCCCCCCAAATCTAACATCTAAGGCTGGTTACACACCACGCAATTTTTCAGGATGATTGAACAAGATTCTGGAAGTGTTTTTGAGCCTGGCGCGACCAATGCCGCTCGCTCGTCCGGGTCGTATGAAGAAGACGATTGTCTTGCTGGTAAAGCTAGGTACACACTATACCTGACCGACCGTTCATGCTTGCGACCAGTCGGCCAGGAGGAAGGACTATCGGTCACCAAAAGTAGCCACGTCTGACAGTTAGGCGCAACCGGTTGTGATTTTCCGAACTGTCTGATCGTTCGTCCGATTTGGATGACGGTCGTCGATCGGTCGCGGCCGCAAAAGCCGCCATACAATCATTCCCCCGACCGTCCAAAACACTGAAATGTCGGTCAGTCGGGCAGAATTATGTATCGTGTGTACCCAGCTTAATCACGGATGATCGTGCGATCACCTATGGGTGACTTTTGCTGTAACCATCAGGATTCGCCCCAGACAACTGCTCACTAGTGGCATATGAATTGGACATTTTATTCCATCTCTAATTACTAAAAACTTCCCAAATAACTTGAGGTGCAAAAGTTTGCTTTTCTCTTTAATTTGCAGCACCAGATGATACCTCTTTGCATCCTTATTACCCAAGCCCTATATAATATCGCCCCCTATATAATATCGCCTATCAGCATTTGGACTGCGTTGACCAGAACCCGAATATGTTCTTTATAGATTTCTATTTCCCCTAAACACCAACCGATCATGTATCAAAAACCAATCGGCACCAAGCATGGAGTTTAGAACAGTAGAGGACGATAGGAGCAGTGAACAGC